>JAWDJD010000001.1:8087500-9287500 GCA_035047305.1 Bradypodion pumilum | reverse complement strand
ACTTTCTGCTCTTAATAAAACCAAGCTTGTTGTGCAGATGAAGTCCAAATGGAGAACAAATATAATCTAACTTCTCTTCTTAATGCCTAAAATAGAAAGAATACCTACCTGCAAGAGATACACCTAAACTTGGGTGGTCTTATGTCCAGTTCTGCGCTTTGGATTCCGTCAATACTGATGGAATCTCTTCAGTCTTAATGCAGGGCACACTTTAAACTCATTTCAAAAGCAGAGGGCTCTCTCCAGGGTGTAACTAAGTGCTAGTTTATTATAGCAGCAGTGAGTGGCATTATGTCTCTATTTAATGTATTTGGGAAGCAACATCCTTTTAAAAGAAAGGCCCTCAAAAAAGCATCTGTATTGTTTTTTGACAATAAGAAATACGAGGAGGAAAGATGAGTTTGAAAAGTGCCAAGAAAACTCTTACATTAAGAAAAATCAACCTGGTTTCAAAATCTGACTCTGTACAATGCTGACCAAGATAAATAAGGCAATCAGAAATATTGATTTCACCAACAATTCATGAAACAAGCCCTTCACCATGTTTGTTTGGGTTGGACATCGCTCAGTAATGGTAAAGGTCTCCCGTGCTCTAAAACCAGTCATATCTTACTCTAGGGTTCAGTGCTTATCTCTGTTTATAGCCAAAGAGCCAGTGCTGTCTGCATCTGCAAATGTTTCTGTGGACACGTGGCAGGCATGCTTAACACTGGAGTGCACAGAACGCTGTTTACCTTCCCATTTTACCTTCCTACTTGCAATTTCTTGCTTTCTAACTGCTAGGAGCTTATTCCGTTGTGCAGTACTCGGGAATCGAACTCCGACCTTCCAGTTGTTGAGTTCAGCGTCTTAACCACTTGAGTGGACATAACTCAACTATCACTCAAAACTGGCCTTCTGAGTAAATAGATTTATCCCAGTTAAACACGATATGACTTCCTTATATTTCACACAGATTCCCCTTAGTCAAACACACTCCAGGGTGCCATTTGAACCATTGAATCCAAGTTAGAAAGGCAAAAGAAGATTTAAATAAAGTTCCTGATGCTCTATTATATTCTTTCTTCATCCGTGGAAAGGATGTTGGCCCTGGGAAATGAAAATAAATTATCAGCCCATGTTCAATTTAGCCAAAATGCACAAAAGAAACTTTGAATTATTTCAAAGTGGAATAAATTCAAAATAACAATTTGGGTTTAAAATTAGCCCCAGGCCTTAGGTGGAATGCTTGTATGTCTGGAAAAGTTATACCATTCAACATTGATGCCTTTTCCTCTGTCTCTCATGGTGAGTTACATCTGAAATATTTGGAAACCGCTTAGATTCTAAAATTTGAAAGCAGTATGCACTGATTGAATATATGTATGCTCTCCACACGCAGCCATGAAATAAAAAGGCACTTACTCTTTGAGAGGCAAGCTATGGCAGACCTTGGCAGCATAATAAAAAGTTGACACATGACCTTGCCTTGAGTCATCTTGCTATGAGGAAGGCAGGATAGAAATACCGTAATTAATAATAAATAAATAATTAAAGTGATGGTCTTCCCAGTAGTAATCTATGGCTGTGAGTGCTGAAGTACTTTGGCCACAAAATGAGAAGAGAGGACTCACTGGAGAAGGCTGGGACAGATCAAAGGCAAGAGGAGAAGGGATCAGCAGAGGATGAGATGTTTAGAAATCATCATTGATGTGGTGGCATGGCTCTTGGTAGACTCTGGAGTATGGCAGATGACAGAGGAGCGTGGCGTGCTGTGGTCCATGGGGTCGCTAAGTGTCAAATTCATCTGTGTGACTGAACTACAAATGCTTTCTACACAAATTGACAAAACAAAGCACCCTGAAGAAAAGCCTGCAACTTATGTCTAACCTACATCGTGCAGTCCACGATGAAGTGGGTGCTAGGTTAGGATGGCTTCCCTGGCTAAGGATTGTATAAGGCCTAAATCCAAGCCTAAATTTGTGAATGAAAGCAGGATCTCAAGAAGCTCCTCTCATCCTGGATTGCCACTTTTAAGTGGTACATAGAGCTCCTGTAGATGAATCTATCCTGTCTTTTTCAAACAGACACCCAATGCCCTCCTTGACACTGGTGTCTAATCACTTCTTCTTTCATATATTCCTTCAAACCGTGGACTGCCAAAATTTGGTGTCTTGCAAGGAATACTATAGAAGGAGCCGCAACGGGGCTAAACACAACTTTATTGCATGATGGTCAGGGTGAACATGTGGTAATGGCAGACACACAGCTCTATTTATATTATACTGTACATTTGAATATGCTGGTGTGGTAGCTCATTGGCTACTGTCTGCAGACGTCATTGGTCGTCACGCCCATCTTCTCCAGGCGTGGTGTGGTGGGAAGGTTTCCCGCTCTTCAGGTATTTGGGGAATCTGAACCATGTGAGCTGGATGCTTGCTACTGCCACCTGTGGCCACTTAGCTCGCATCCTCATACAGCCTGTTACAATGTGTTCCTGATTAGATACAATTGGATACATTGACTGGTTACATTCCGTTAAAGGGATCATTTCAACATTTCCTTGGTATTGCATTCAGTACATAACATCACTCCCCCCTAGGTAAGGACGAAGTCCTTCAACCAATGAGGCTTCCCGCATGTTCGCTTTGGACGAGAGGCAGCCGTGCTTTGCCCTGGAGTGGCTGCATTTTCCTGATCGCTATGTCCTCATCCTGCAACGGGAGAAGGTGACTCGTTAGTGATTGGCTGCAGGCTCTGTGCCTGGGATTGGGGAGGTCTAGGTGTAGGAGTAAACTCCTGGGACATGAAACCGGGGGTCCTAGGGACTAAAGTAAAACCCCGCTCTTTGCTCGGATGGGTGGGGGGCCACTCCGGAAAATACCCCCAGTTTCCCAACTCAAAATCTTCGAAATCCCTCTCTTCCAAATCGTTCCTGTAGCTCGGGGGGTCCAAAGGATTCGGATTGGTGTCATTTCCCTCCACCCAGTGGTTTGTGTCTCCCCCTTGGGATAAGTGGGTGGGGGAGAACGCTAACGTTGAGTCTCCTGTTTGGTCTCTCGTGTCTTGCCTGTCTACCACTCTACTCCTGAGCTGGTCAGTGTGTCTCCTCCAGAGGAGTCCTGTGCTCATCTCAACATTGTATGAGACTGGCCCCGTTTGCCCGACCACTACTCCAGGAACCCAGGTTTGCCCGGCGGCCACATAATTCCTGCAATGCATGGCCTTGCTGACCCTGAAACTCTTTGTGCTTCCCAGTGCTATGTTTCTACCTGTGTCCTCCACCCTGGTTGGGTCTAGGCGCGAAAGGATCATGGCGGGTCTCCTACGCATAACGAGTTTGGCGGGCGACAACCCAGACACTAGGGGGGGGGGGGTCACTCTATACCTTAATAAGAATTGGCATAGTTGTAGGTACAAATCCCTGGGGCCCATCCAACGCAATGCATCTTTCATTGTTCACACCAAGCATTCCGCTTGACCATTTGTAGCAGGGTGAAAGGGGGCAGAGGTAATGTGGTGAATCCTATTAATCTCTATAAACCCCTGGAACTCTGCTGACATGAAAGTTGTGGCGTTATCACTCACAAGTTCGTTGGGTAATCCAAAACAGCTGAACACTCTCCGCAATTGCCTAACAGTTGCAGCCAACGATGTACTGGACATTAGGATTACCTCCAACCACTTGGAGTAAGCGTCCACTATTATTAAGAACAGGGTGCCCCTGAAGGGTCCCGCAAAGTCTACATGTAGGCGCGACCACGGCTCTCGGGCTGCGTCCCATTCTCTATGGGGAAGTCGGGACTCTTTGGCGTGGGTACTCTGGCAGCTCTAGCAAGTGCCAATCATGTGTTCTATATCTGCGTCCAACTTGGGCCACCAGACATAGCTCCTGGCTAGCGCTTTAGAGTGCACAATCCGTGGGTGGCTGCCCCCAGAGGAGGCAGCCCCTCTCTAGGGACAGTTCATCTCTCCTTCTGCCATAAACCTTGAACTCCTCTGTGGGAGAGGTCGCTGGCCACCCCTTTTGCACCCATGAACTGACTAGGGCCAATGACCTGTCCTTCGCTGTAGCGTTAGCGATCTCCGCTGGCAGTATCGGGGGAGTCTCTAGGGCCTTGATCAGGAGCACCTGGTGGTCCTGCTCTACCTCACACTCTGGGTCCCCTGCCTGTGGGAGGGGTGACCTGGAAAGGGTGTCGGTGTGGCTGATTTCCTTGCCGGGTCAGTAGGCCAACGCATACTGGTATGCGTTGAGGAAGATAGCCCACCACAGCATCCTCGGGGATAAGATCTGTGGGGTGGGCTTGTTTGTGGTGAAGATACCTAGCAGGGGCTTATGGTCGGTCACGACTGTGAACGGCCAGCCATAAAGGAAGTCGTGGAACCTTTTGGTTCCTGCAACTATCGCCAGCACTTCCATGTCTGTTTGTGCATAATTGCGCTCCGCCTTGGACAGCGATCTTGAATAAAATGCCACCGAGGCTTCCTGCCTGCTCTCTAGCACGTGGCATAAGACTGCCCCCACCCCCACTGGTGAGGCATCGCAGACCAACACAACTGGCTTCTTGGGATCGAAGTGGTTAAGACAGCCTCGGACAACAGAAGCTGCTTGAGCCCACTGAATGCCTGTTTCTGGCTTTCGCCCCACTGCCAAGCCACGTCCTTTTTAAGTAGCTTGTGCAGCAGTTCCACCACTGACGCCTTTCCCAGCAGGGATGCATGGTAAAAATTAAAGTGTCCTAGGAAGGACTGTAATTCGGCCTTGGTGGTGGGGTGAGGGGTGTTCTGAACTGCCGACACCCTTGACTCAGCTGGCTTAATGCCCACAGGGGTTATCCGGAACCCCAGAAACTCCACTTCTTCTGCGAAAAACACACACTTCTCTTTCCTCAACCTTAGCCCTGCTTTCTCGAATATGGTTAGCACTCGGTCTAACCTCTTTGCCAACTCGTGTTCCCCCCCCCCACCATTATCAAAACGTCATCAAAGTAGGGGAAAACACCTGGGAACCCTTTCAAAAGCCGTTCCACGAGGGACCGGAAGATCCCGGGAGTCGAATTCATGCTGAATTGTAGGCGTATTACTTTAAAGTCTCCCTTATGAGTAACTATGGTTTGAGCGGCGGCTGTAGCTGGGGTCACTGTTAATTGCTGGTATGCCTGCGCTAAATCTAGCTTGGCGAAACACCTTCCCCCATGCAATGTTGCTAACAGGTGGCTTACTACCGGCACTGGGTACGCATTTTGGTGAATTGCCTTATTAATCGTGCACTTGTAGTCAGCACAGATTCTGACCACCCCATTAGTCTTTAGTGCCGTAACAATGGGGGTTTCCCACTCGGCAGAATCTACAGGTACCAAAATCCCCTGGCCCACTAGTTTGTCCAGTTCAGTTTCAATTTTGTCCTTTAGTGCAAATGGCACTCTCCTTGGCTTGAGCCTGATGGGCCGGATGTCAGGATCCATGTTGAAAGAAACTGGGGGGCCCTTGAACTTCCCAAGTCCCTTCTCGAAGATGGCAGGGTGTGCGTTACACACTTTTGCGATCGGGTCAGCCTGCATGGCGTGTATGCCTCTGATGAAAACCCCCAGGGGCCCAAACCACTGTGTCCCAAGGAGGCAACAGGACCCATCCCTTAAGACCACTAGAGGCAACCGTGCGGAGCGCCTTTTGAATTGCACCTCAAACTCCCCCATCCCCAACACTGGGATACTTTTCCCTTGAATGTCCCGTAAGTTTGTCTTTAGGGCTTTCAGCTTGGGGCATGAATTTGGGGGAATACGCAAAAATTCCCAGTGGGAGATGATGGAATACGATGACCCCGAGTCTATTTCCATCCTAACCGGAACCCCTTGTATCAGTACCTCAACAAAAAACTGGGGGTGCCTCAAGGGCACACTGTGAACTGCCTGGTCGTGGTTGTCAGGAACTCTTTGAGATACTTGGTGCTCCTGCGGCTCGTTGTCGTTGAAGATCTTGCCGACCCCATATGCTTTCCGTTGCGACTGTTCCGCAAGGCCCTTGCCATCGTCCCGTTGCCACCTGCAGACCTTTGCGATGTGCCCACACCGCCAGCAGTTGTGGAACTCTGCTTTCCAGAATGGGCACCGGCTCCAGTCGTGAGATGCCCCGCATCCATCGCAGCGGCGGTCCTCTCTGGCATGGTCTCGAACCTTGGGCCTCCTCTGTACTCGTTGCATGTTGTTGTCCTCGCTGCAGTCGGAGGTGGACGTGGTGAACTCGGGGGGTCTCTGCTCTCCATGGGAGGAACAGCTGTGGACTGGGACCACAGACGGCGCCCCCCCAGCCATTGTGGTCCTGGCCCGGCACACTCGCTCACCTTGTTGCACTGTCTCGGCAGCTTGGGCAATTCGCAGGACGTGCTCGAAGGAGATGCTCTCGTCCTTGGCCAGTAATTTTTTCCTGGCACCCTCATCTCGCAGACCAAGCAGGAGCCTGTCTTGCAGCACCTCGCTCAGGGACGTCCCCCACCAGCAAGGCACGGCAGCTACCCTCAGAGCTGCAACGAAGTCGGCCATGGACTCGCCGGCCCGCTGGCTCTGCTGTTGAAAGGCTAGCCTTGCTGGGAAAACCAACACCTTCAGGCGCAAGTGTTTCCTCAGCTCGGTGAGGATCTCGTCTAGCGGTACCTCTCTGAGTGGCCTCTGCATCAGGAGGTTTGTTGCCAGTTCCAATGTTTCCAGGCTGCACTGGGCCAGCAGGTACGCTCGATGCTGGGCTTCTTCCTCGATGCCCTCAAGGTCCATTGCATATAGGAACTGCTGTTCATAGAGTTCCCATCTCTCTGGCTTCGTGGTGTCAAAAGGTGCGATGTTCACTTTGCGGGACGCCATCCCATCCTCGTCGCCAATTTGGTGTCTTGCAAGGAAGACTATGGAAGGAGCCGCAATGGGGTTGAACACAACTTTATTGCATGATGGTCAGAGTGAACATGTGGTAATGGCGGACACACAGCTCTGTTTATATTACACGGTACATTTGAATATGCCGGTGTGGTAGCTCATTGGCTACTGTCCGCGTGACATCATTGGTCGTCACGCCCATCTTCTCCAGGTGTGGTGTGGCGGGAAAGTTTCCCGCTCTTCAGGTATTCGGGGAATCTGTACCATGTGAGCTGGATGCTCGCTACTGCCACCTGTGGCCACTTAGCTCGCATCCTCATACAGCCTGTTACAATGTGTTCCTGATTAGATACAATTAGATACATTGACTGGTTACATTCCGTTAAAGGGGTCATTACAACATTTCCTTGGTATTGCATTCAGTACATAACACCAAATGAAGCCACTTTCTTTGCTTTGTCATTGCCCAAACCCAAGTCCTCATTGGTGCATGTCTCTGTTAGCAATCGGCAAACCAGTAAAGGAGCCAGAGTTTGTGTCTCTCCACATCCACACAGTGTGTTTTGTTCGCCAGCAGCCCCCACTTGAGCATCTTGGTCTTACATTTAGGGAGTCTGTTGAGTCCAAAGGTAATTTAGCAATGCGACAACAAGTTCGGGGTTAACATTAGTGATTTATTATATCAGCTCAGATTCTGCTGAAGGACAATTCAGACTTATTCAGACTGGGGAATAAGGGGGAAAGAGGTAGCAACTTATATACACAGCTAATGGCAGTTACAGTGATACATTTGCCCAGGCTTTTGCTAATGCAGGAAATCTGTGTTAACCAATCAGAGTACATTAATAACATGTTAATGTGGCGCCTTACAGAAAAAGGGTGCGCTGTTACAGCAAAGACTTAATGGCGATTGCAGTATTTAAAGCAATATAACAGTCGGACACAACAGACTCCAACCCTCAGCCTATTCTGTGTCCTCCAAGTGATGTAGGGGAGGTTGAGATGTTCAGCTATATACTCCTTCAATGTTGTTTCTTGTCCAGTGAGCTCCTTCCTCTATTTTTTAATTTGGGTTTGCTCTTGTGTATCCTCAAGAATGTTTGTTCTTGCCATAAAGCTCTTCCTGGATCTGAGCCAGTGGACTTGAGGCTCATATCCATTCAGATGGTGTCATTAGTCAATATCTTGTATAGTTCTCTCAGCATCCGCTGCTGCTTCTCTCTTGATCTGAAGGCAAAGGAAAAGGTTTCCCTTGCTTGAATGCCAGTCGCATCCGACTCCAGGGTTCAGTGCTCATCTCTGTTTCAAAGCTGAAGAGCCAGCACAGTCTGCTTCTGCAGACATTTCTGTGGTCATGTGGCAGGCATAACTAGACACCGGAGCATGTGGAACACTGTTACCTTCCCACCGAAGTGGTCCCTATTTATCTACTTGCAATTTTTTGCTTTCGAACTTCTAGGTTGGCAGGAGCTGGGACAAAGACGGGAGCTCCTTCTGTCCTGCAGTCAGGGCCACCATCAGAAATTTCTGGGCCCCAGATTGAGCAATCCTATTGCCCTGCCCACATTTTGGCCATGCCCCTCTGTGGGCGTAGCCAAATCTGGAGCAGGCTAAGCGTTTTTTGTTTCAGTTACTCTGATATACTTGAAACACATGCTACCATTTAAAAAGTTTTATTCTGTGCAAGCATATCAGAGAGTAAACAAAAAAAAAGACAACATACTAACTGCTGTATTTTAATGTGAGTTTTTGTGGATTAATTCCACTGGCTCTTTGGCTGTAAACAGGGATGAGTACTGAACTCTAGAGTTTGATACGACTGGCTTTCGAGCAAGGGCAATCTTTACCTTTACTAACCACAGCAAATCTGTATACCAAACAGGGATCTTCTGTTATTAGGTAAAGGTTGCCCCTCCTCCTCCTCCGCAGCCGCCTCTAGCCCCGACATGGGGTCTCTGCCGCCTGGACCGGTACCTCGTGGGCTGAAGGCTTCTTGAAGCCTTGAGCCTTGATATCCAGGTCAAGGCAGAGCCCTCTGGTGGGAAATGCGCAGTGGCGCTGCCTTCTGCCAGTAAATTTTTTTTTTTAAAAAAGAAAAATGTTTAGGAAAAGAAAAAAAATAACATGACGCCACTCGGGCCCATGCCAGCACCAGGCCATGGATGGCAGTCCCCCTTGTCTCCCCCTGATGGCAGCCTTGCCTGCAGTAGTCGGGAATCGAACTGCTGACCTTCTGCCACCCAGTCAGCATCTTAGCCACTTGAGTCACTGCACTCTCTTGATCTTAGGTAATAATAATTTCATATCAGAAATTATTCTGGATTGAAAGGATTTTTGCTGAAGAAACTCAACTCAGGGGATGCCCGAATGAGGATCCTTTCATGTCCCCAATATCTTAGGTGGAGAAGTACCAACAAGAGGGTATATTTTCTCAACTGGTGCAGGTTTGATGCTTCCTCTAACTATGCACACGGCTTCATTAACAGCGATGTCAACTTGTTTTGCATGTGTGGATGTGCTCCATATTGGAGCAGCATATCCTGCTGCAGAAAAGTTAAGGGCCAAAGCTGAAGTGTGCAGCATGAATGGTTCAGTTCTCCAATTATAGTTAGTGAGTGTCCTGATAATGTTGTTCCTTGTACTAACTTTGCTTTTGGTATTCACGCAGAGAGTGTCTGGTCAAGCGTCACACCGAGGTATTTTGGGGCTGAACAATGCTGTAATCGGTTCCCTTGATAGTCTAATCACTTGGGGTCTGGTTTCCCCTTCTTCTTGTTCTATTCATTTTGTGAAATGATTTGTCTTTTTGTTTTGTTTTGCCTGTACATTTTGGTAGTGCTGCTGCCACCTGTTCTGAACTGAAAGCCTTTCAATAGGAAAGTACAAAAGCTGGCTTAAGACTTAATATCAAGAAAACCAAGATAATGGCAACAGGTCCGATCTGTCCCTGGAAAATAGATGGGGAAGAAGTAGAAGCAGTGACAGATTTTACTTTCCTGGGATCTAAGATCACTGCAGATGGCGATTGTAGCCATGAAATAAAAAGGCGACTGATTATGAGAAGACAAGCTATGAGAAACCTGGGGAATATAGTGAAAAGCAAAGACATCACCTTGAAAACAAAAATTTGCATAATCAAAGCAATGGTATTCCCAGTGGTAATGTATGGGTGTGAGAGCTGGACCATTAGGAAGGCTGAGTGCAGAAGAATAGATGCCTTTGAGATGTGGTGTTGGAGGAAAGTCCTGAGAGTCCCTTGGACAGCAAAGAGAACGAATAGGTCAATACTGGAAGAAATCAAACCTGACTGTTCATTGGAGGGACAAGTAGTGAAGATAAAGCTAAAGTACTTTGGACATCAAATGAGAAGGGAGGACTCAGTTGAGAAGGCCTTGATGCTGGGAAAGGTGGAGGGCAAGAGAAGAAGGGGGCATCCAAAGATGAGATGGATAGATGGTATTGTGGACACAATGGGCACAGAGCTTGGTGGGCTGAGGAGAATGGTGGAGGATAGAGGTGTCTGGAGGAAAATGGTCCATGGGGTCGCAAAGGGTCAGAATTGACTGTGCGACTGAACAACAACAACAAAAGGAAAAACTGTATTCCCTATTGCACAACACTAGAATTAGGTGACACTCCGTGAAACTTTTGGGTGCTAGTTCTCAAACAAATAAGAGAATGTAAGCGCGGCGCCAAAATGGCCGCTGCGCTCTTTGCGGGGCCCCCCCCACAGGACGAAGGCATCCGGGTAGTTAGGGGCGTGGCCAGCTCCCTTATAAAAGGGGTGGCCACGAGGCAGCCGAGCTGCCATTTTGCGAAGCGACGGAGCGGAGAAGTTTTTCCTCTCACTCCGTCGCTTTTACCTTGATCGGGAAGCCTTTTGGCTGCTGACCTTCCTCTTTTCGGCTTCCCTTAGGTCCGACTGAGATGCCTTCGAAGAAGAAGGTGGCCGCGAGCGCGGCTCGGGCGGTTCGGAGGCGCAATCCGGGTCGGAGGACCGCGGCTGCGCCTTCCCACCAGCCGCCTTTGCCGGCTCCCACCGGGACCAGTGGGATGGGGTCTATTACCCCCTGGCCGGAGGCTGGGGACCCGAGCAGGGGTCCAGCATGGGCTGCGGCCCGCGGCCCGCAAGCGGCGGACGCCGCTCCTGGTGCTCATTCTACTGGCCCTCCCTCTATCGGGGCGCAGCTCACTCCAGGGCCTTCCAGCCTTGGGGGGTGGTGTGGTCCCCTCCCTTGGCAGGTGCCTACGCCGGGCCTGGGTGTGGGGTCATGGCCATATTCGGGCCCCGGATTGCAAGGACCTGTACCCACGCCCGTAACGGGCGGGCCGGCTGGCCCGTGGCCCCACGCCAGTGTGGAGGCCTTGCTGGCCCGCGTGGCGGCACTCGAGTCTTCCCTTGCTCGGGCCAGCCACGCTGGGGCTCCTTTTGGGGTGCACTTTGACGCGTCGTCTGCTGGGCAGCGGCAGGCGACGGGACGGGTCGAGCAGCTTGAGGCGCGTGGCGCGACTTCGGCCACTGCCTCGCAGCTCCCCAACCAACAGGCCAGCGCGGGTCAGGCCCCGGCGGCGAGCTCTACGGCGGTCGTGAGCTCCGACGCCCCCAGTGGGCCGGAACCCCCGGTGGGGGCGGCCCGCGGGGGTGCAGCATGTGAGTATGCGGTACAAACTAGTGCACCTACACATGTGGCTACGTTGGGGGGGGCCTTTCCAATGGCCTTGGCCTCGCATGGGTGGTGCGGCGGTACAGCCGCTGACGCACCACCAGGCGACGTCAACCACCACCCTGTGGGGAATGTTTTGGGGGTGGCTGGGCTAGTCCAAGCCCCTTTCCAGATGCCCGCAGTTTCTGCTGTGCCTGTCTCGGCCTTGCCGACAGCGGGCTATTCCTTGCCACTGGGTGACCACTTGGCACAGGCCACCAGAGAGAAAATATGGCGAGGGGAGTATGTTGATATCTTCTCACTCCTAAACAGGGAGCCCACCAAGGAAGAGAGGGAGGGGCAGGATGAGAAGGATAAGGAACAGGCACGTCGTCGCAAGCCACCACGAACGTGGGCCAACTGGCTGCCGGCTCACCTCATCTACATGGCGGTGTACCTGAGGGCCCGGCCGGATCTGGCAATTCCGATGGTCCAGTATTTGGACAATATCTATCGGGCGATGGTTGATTTTCCGGGCCCGTCGTGGTTGGCTTATGACGAGGAATTCCGTATGCGAATTGCCCTGCACCCTGAGATGAGGTGGGATGAGCCATGCCAGAGGCTTTGGCTTCTGTACATGACGCCCACGCGCCCCGCGCCAGGGGAAAGATACCATTGTGGACATGCGGTCCAGCGAGTGGCTCCAGCACAGGTTCCCCGCCAAGTGGCGGGGCAGGGGGTTCCAGCCCGCCTGCTGTGCTGGACTTTTTCGTCTAATGGTTCATGCAATAAGAAGAATTGCAAGTACAGACATGAGTGTCCCACCTGTGCGGGCCCCCATGCAGCCTCTGCCTGTCCCAGGCCTGGAGGGACGCGGGGCAGAGGGAGGGGCGGACAGTGGGCTGGCAAGACTGCCGCAGATGGAGCTGGTTCACCGAAAGGCTCCCTCCCCAATTAATGTGGACATGTTGGAGCGTTGGCTCGCATTGTACCCGAAGGGGGAGGATGCAGATTATCTCCTTCAGGGCTTTAGACGGGGGTTCCGTATTCCTTTCATGGGTGATAGGTCCCCTCAGGATGCCCCCAACCTTTTGTCCCTTAGGGGGAGGGAGGAGGTGGCTGCCGCCAGCATCAATAAGGAGCTCAATGCAGGCAGGGTCGCTGGCCCTTTCCCTGCACCCCCGTTCACTAACCTCAAGGTATCGCCCCTGGGCTTGGTTCCCAAGAAGTCACCAGGCGAGTTTCGCCTTATCCATCACTTGTCCTACCCAGCCGGCCGATCGGTCAACGATGCTATCCCTGACGACCTTTGCTCAGTCAGGTATACATCTTTTGACCACGCGCTGCGCATGGTGCGCTCATGTGGCCCGGGTGCGCTGCTGGCTAAGTGCGACATTAAGTCGGCTTTTCGTCTCTTGCCAGTGCACCCGGGCGACTTTGAATTGCTGGGTTTCAAATTTCGGGGCGAATATTATTTTGATAAGGCCATGCCTTTTGGCTGTTCCATATCATGCTCGGCTTTCGAGCGTTTCAGTACCTTCCTAGAGTGGGCATTCGTCCGCAGGTCAGGGTCCCGGTCTGTAGCCCATTACCTGGATGACTTTTTATTCAGGAGTGAACGGGGCTGGGACACGTGTACACGTCTCCTCAACACATTTCAGACGCTAATGGAGGAACTCGGTGTCCCTTTAGCGCCCGAAAAGACCGAGGGCCCATCTACACAGCTAGTCTTCCTGGGGGTGGAGATTGACACGATAGCGCAGGCGTCTAGGTTACCGCGGGATAAGGTGTCAAGGATAGTGGCCCTTATCTCGGACTTGTTGGCCAAGCGCAAGGCATCACTGAGGGACCTGCAGGTGCTGCATGGTCACCTTAATTTCGCCTGCAGAGTGGTCGCACCGGGCAGGGCTTTTGCCCGGCGCTTGTGCGACGCTATGGCAGGATTATCCAGGCCTCACCATAGGGTTAGGCTTACCCGGGGTATCAGGGCAGACATGCTTGTCTGGTTACAGTTCCTGAGGGAGTTCAATGGGGTCTCATTTTGGAGGCATGATCTCCTGGCTTCCCCTCAATTTCAGATTCAGTCTGCTGCCTCGGGATCCCTCGGTTATGGGATGTACTTCAATGGGAAGTGGGCCTATGGTGGGTGGCCACCGGCCTGGGCAGGCACGGGTCGCCTGCGTGATCTCACATATCTGGAATTTTTCCCTATCCTGGGTGCTTTGATGCTATGGGGCCAGGAGTGGTCCAACTCGGTCGTGCATTTCTGGTGTGACAATGCGGCTGTGGTCCACATTGTAAATGCACAGACTTCCAAATCGCCCAGGGTTATGGATCTAGTGCGCCAATTTGTGTTGCGCAGCCTGCGCCTCAACGTACTGTTCAGGGCCAGGCATGTCGCAGGGGTTAATAATGATATTGCTGACGCTTTGTCCCGCCTACAGATCTCCCGGTTCCGTGCCTTGGCCCCGGATGCGGAGGAATTTCCCTCGCCACTCCCGGAGGAGATATGGACCATTGGCAAGGAGAGGTGAACCGGGCGATTGGCCTGTCGCTAGCGCCACGCACCCGTAAGGCGTATCACCACACAATTAATTCTTTCAGGGCATTCTGTACTCAATTTCAATTGCCAGGAACCTGGCCGATCCCGGTAACCCATGTTCTGCGGTTCATGGTTTACCTGCATTCTCAGGGCCTTGCACCTCGCACCATAGCATCTAAGCTTTCAGCGTTGGCTTTTATGGCCAAGGTGGGGGGTCATGTGGACAGCACCTCTGACTTCCGTGTGAGACATGTTTTGGAGGGGTGGGTGCGCGAGCGCGGGCGTTGCTCGGACAACTGCCACCCGATTTCCCCAGGGGTCCTTACCCAGTTGGCCCGGGGCTGGCCTTGCCTCTGTTTTGATGCATATGAGGCAGCCCTGTTCCATGCAGCCACAACGGTGGCATTTTTTGGAGCGCTCCGCATCAGCGAGCTTGTGATGCTGTCTAAGGCGGATGCAAGTCATAGGGCACTGGAACTCGAGGATGTCTGTGTTGCCAAAGACTGGGCTCAGTTGAGGATACGTTCCTCTAAGACCGATCAGCATGGCGTCGGCAGTGGTGTGCGACTGCTACGGTGTTCTTTGGCAGACATCTGTCCGGTTGGTGCCCTACAGGAATTCCTGGCACTGCGTGGCACGCACCATGGCCCGTTTTTCTGTCACCAAGATGGGTCTCCCCTTACTAAATTTCAATTTTGGAAGGTGACGGGCAAAGCGCTGGCCAGTGTGGGCCTCCCAGGCGCCCGCTATGGCACTCATTCATTCCGTATAGGGGCGGCCTCAACCGCAGCTGCTTTTGGGTACTCAGGGGCTGACATACGTAGCATGGGACGGTGGGGTTCGCAATGTTTTCAATTTTATGTGCGCCCACTCCCGCCGTGAGTACCAACCCAGTCACCTTACCTACTTTCCCTCATTTTTCCTTTACAGACCCGGGGTGTCGTATTACACCGGTGACAGTATGGCTGGTGGGCCATAGCTACGTGCACAGGGCAGCGCGTTATGCTGCGGCGACAGAGTGGGGACCCCGACTGGGACTGGGTGCATACGCAAGTCTCACATGGCATGGTAAGCCCGGGATGTTATGGCGGGAGCTGCTGCCTTTCCTTTTTTTCAGGCCAGAATGCTGACCCGCCTGACATTCTGATCATACACCTGGGGGGCAATGATTTGGGCCAGGTCACTGGCTTGTCGCTGAAGCATGCGATTTGTGAGGACCTCGCCTACCTGCATTACGTCTGGCCCGCCACAACCCTTGTTTGGTCGGACATGGTCCCGCGCCATTCCTACAGAGGGGGTGTTGACCTCCTGGCCCTTGACCGTGCTAGACGCATGGTGAATAGGGCAGTGGCGCGTTTCCTTGTCGACAGGGCTTGGGGGAGGGTCAGTCGTCACCCCGCTATTAGCCTCCAAAGTTATGACTTGTATGCAGGGGATGGGGTCCATCTGTCGCGAGGAGGTATGGACCTCCTGTTGGGTGATTGGCGAGCAGGCCTGTTGACCGAGCTGACGGTCTGGGGGGGGGGCGTCGAGCCTTCTTTGAAGCCCCTCCGTGTGGCGGGTAGCACTGGTAAGGTAAACATTATGACCCACAGGTATCTGGCAAGTTCACAATTGACTGGACAACACTAGACAGGCATAAGTTGGTTAAAACGTTGTCCGGTCAACGACGAACTAGGCGACGGGGTGATGGCTATAGCTAGACAGCATGCATCACCCCGTGATTTTACGGATACGCGTCAGAGGGTGGGGTCATTAGTTAGATATTGACTACGGTCAACAATTTGTTTGTGGTCAACAAACAAATTGATACAAATGGATACATTGTAGCAATTGCCGTTGGCAATTTTGGGTGGTACCTTACCAGTGTTACTTCGGCCTGCTTGCCTTAAGAATTATGATTGGTCAAATACCAATAGAAATTTTTAATTCGGACTAGGGCATGAATCAATAAATGTGGCCCAATGCCGTTATCCACTTTCATTGGTGTCTGAGTCCTTTATTGGGGGGTGCGCCTGCAATGCAAGCGCGGCGCCAAAATGGCCACCGCGCTCTTTGCGGGGGCCCCCCACAGGACGAAGGCATCCGGGTAGTTAGGGGCGTGGCCAGCTCCCTTATAAAAGGGGTGGCCACAAGGCAGCCGAGCTGCCATTTTGCGAAGCGACGGAGCGGAGAAGTTTTTCCCTCCACCCCCTCCCTAGTTAACAGTGTGATATTTTGGTCGCTTCGGGGCCGGGTGGGAATTTTTGGCTGGGACCCATATTGGCTTCCGGGTCCTGGTTTTTTCGCCCATCCCACACTGTTGCTATGGTTTGACATAGGGGTTTTTCTGTTGCTGCTGTTGACTTTGGTCACATGGGCGGGTAGCACTGGTAAGGTAAACATTATGACCCACAGGTATCCGGCAAGTTCGCAATTGACTGGACAAGACTAGACAGGCATAAGTTGGTTAAAACGTTGTCCGGTCAACGACGAACTAGGCGACGGGGTGATGGCTATAGCTAGACAGCATGCATCACCCCGTGATTTTACGGATACGCGTCAGAGGGTGGGGTCATTAGTTAGATATTGACTACGGTCAACAATTTGTTTGTGGTCAACAAACAAATTGATACAAATGGATATATTGTAGCAATTGCCGTTGGCAATTTTGGGTGGTACCTTACCAGTGTTACTTCAGCCTGCTTGCCTTAAGAATTATGATTGGTCAATTACCAATAGAAATTTTTAATTCGGACTAGGGCATGAATCAATAAATGTGGCCCAATGCCGTTATCCACTTTCATTGGTGTCTGAGTCCTTTATTGGGGGGTGCGCCTGCAAAGTACTTTTTCACCCAGAGGATCACTGGTCTATGGAACTCCCTGCCAGAAGAAGTGGTGACAGCTGTCAGCCTTGACAGCTTTAAGAAAGGATTAGACAAGTTCATGGAGGACAAGGGTATCAATGGCTATAATTATGGATACCTAAGGACAACCTCCTGGTTGGAGAGATAGGCAGGATATCTCTCAATGCCATTTCCAGGGAATCCTAAGCAGGTGAAGGCATCTCCTTGGGAATCCCCTGAAGCAAATGGTGAGCCACTGTGTGAGACAGAATGCTGGACTGGATGGGCTGTGGCCTGTTCCAGAAAGGCTGTTCTTATATGCAATGGGCACAGAGCTGGGCAGGCTGAGGAGGATGGTGGAGGACAGAGGTGCCTGGAGGAAAATGGTCCATGGGGTTGCAAAGGGTTGGAATCGACTGTGCGATTGAACAACAAACAACAAAATACCATACCACCCCATAGTGCTTAGTGCTCTTCCTGGGTGGTTCACCAATTAATTAATCTTTTATCCCCAATATGCTGGGTACTCATTTTACTGACCATGGAAGGATGGAAGGTTGACTCAAGCTTGAGCCCTGGTCAGGATCGAACTCACAAACTTTTGGTTGTGCCACCAATGCTTCTTGCTCTTGCTTTGAACATCTGCAAAGTGGCACCTCCAAGGGAGCCTCTCCCAATGACCTTATGGAACAAATACTCCTATCAGGATTTTTTTTTAATGGCAGCAGTGTTAGTCTGTGTTTCCAGCATATCACAGAGTATATAATGCAAAACAAAGAGACCAAAACATTCTGGCACTTTAGAGACTAACTGCTGTATTTTAATGCATATCAGAAAGTAAGAACAGAAACACTGTAGCACTTTAAAGACTAACCGCTATATTTTTAATGTGAGCTTTCATGGGGCAAGTCCACTTCATCAGATATAGGAGCAAAAAAGCAAGGCATGAGCTTATATATACCAGATACAGAGTCATAAAGTGATTAAATCAGAATGACATCATCATGCAAATCAATGTAGTTTCCCACAGCTGGCAATGATAGATGATCTCTGGTTGTTATTCGGACCAGCACTAAATGACCTCTATTCAATTTTAAAAGTGGGGAATTACAAAACAAACACCTGGCGTTACAATGTGGGGAATTACAATGTGGGGAATTACAATGTGCTGTATTTTAATGTTAGCTTTCATGGATCAGCTCTGATAAAGTGGACTTGATCCATGAAAGCTAACATTAAGATGCAGCAGTTAGTCTTTAAAGTGCCACAACATTTTTGTCTTTTTGTTTTCTTTTATTTACTCTCTGATATCCTATAAGGAAGAAGGTGATATTGGAAGTGACCAGGTCAAAAAAGGTCCTAAAAGCTATAAAAACCAAAAGTGAGATCTGAAACCTGCCTACAATGCTCAAAAATGATTTACCAGCCTTTCCTTTGGGTGGCGCTCTGCCACTGTGATTGTGAGAAGCACTAGGGAATTGCTAGAGTTATATGATTCATTCCTCTGTTTTATTGGCTATACTGTATACTGTATACTGCAGTGGCTCAAGTGGCTAAGATGCTGATTGGGAGGTGGAAAGTCAGCAGTTCGATTCCCAAGTACTGCAGGATGGAATGAGCTCCCGTCTTTGTCCCAGCTCCTGCCAACCTAACAGTTCAAAAGCAAGAAATTGCAAGTAGATAAATAGGGACCACTTCGGTGGCAAGGTAACAGTCTTCCGTGTGCTCCGGTGTCTAGTCATGCTCGCCACATGACCATGGAAACGTCTGCAGAAGCAGACAACACTGGCTCTTCAGCTTTGAAACAGAGATGAGCACTGAACCCTAGAGTCGGATACAACTGGCTTTCGAGCAAGGGAAACCTTTACCTTTACATTTACTGTACATCTGGATTTGTCAACAAACCTCAGAGAGGAAGACCTTGCCCTACCACTTTGATCACCGCTTTCTTCATGTAAGGTCCAGTGTAGGTTGACCAGAAGAGGTTCTGGGAGAGGTTCTATGCACAAGCCAGAATCCAAGAAAATTTCACACTTAAAGTTTGCTTCCAATCCGAGCAGAAATTCCTTCTCTTGAAACTCAGTGGGTATTATATGAAGGAAATGACAATGGGAGGGAGGAATGAATGCTGTTCCCTGAGTGTGTTGAAGAAAGTAAATTTCCTAATGCCTAAACAGGGCTTCTTTTCTTGGTGAGGCAAAGGGAAAAGTCGCCCTTGCTCAAAAGTCAGTCATATCTGAGTTCAGTGCTCATCTCTGTTTATAGCCAAAAAGCCACGCTGTTTGTGTCTGCAGATGTTTTTTGTGGACATGTGGCAAGCATGGCCAGAGCACATGGAATGCTGTTTACCTTCCCACCGAAGTGGTACCTACCAAATCTGCCAGTGTATAAGATGCACCAGAGGATAAGATGCACCCCTGTAGGAATTGGGGCCGTAAAGCGGCCCTTGAGGTCCCGGAGGAGACTGGTCAAAGGAATGGCACGAGGCAAGATGGAGTGAAGACCAGTAGTTTATTGAGAAAAGGCTGCAACATATATAGAAGGAAAAAGCGCAACGCTGGCAAGACTGTCAGCTGACAGGAATGACATCACCTGAGCACTCAAGTTAATTGGGAACCTCTTTGGGGAAGTTGATTAACTGGGGTAAACATGGATTTAGGAGCCTCATTGTCTTGGGGATTAGGCAGGGACAAACATGGCTTATTTGCGCCGGGGATTTCCCTCGAGCCGGGAGATGAGCTATGCACTTAATGTTTGACAGGAGTCAGCTATCTGCTTACTTGGCAGAGTCGTAGGTCAGGTCACGGTAATTGGGTGAATCAAACCCTATATTTTATTCACCCCCCTAAATTTGGTGGCCGCAGAGCCCACGGGCTGGGAGCGTCTCTCACCGCGGTGGCCTCTGCCGGGCCGTTCCATGCCCCACGGGGCATGGGGAAACCATATTTCCCCTTTCTGTTTTATTTAAGAGCCTGACCGGCGGCTCTGCGTTAGAGGAGTACCAGCTGATGAGCGGGAATGACACTTCGGGGTTCCTTCCATGGGGGACATCTCGATAGCAGTGAGGGAATACATTGCATGAAACAACACACTGTTGTGCCCAGTATTACCACCCCCACAATCACTTTGAGTGTCGTCTGAATCCATCCCCATGGGAACCACGACCACAGGGAGTCCTGCCACCCCCATGAATAATCCTCCTTGATGTCCCTAACTGAGGTGTGGAGGTCCGTGAGTTGGCTCTGTATCTTGTGGGTATTGCCTGCGAGGTTAAAGAAACACATGCCATGGACAGACTTGCAGCCCAAATGATGTGACCACAGGGGATAATCTATAGCTGCTTGATTATCCAGTATGGCATGGTGAAGCTCTGCCTGCTCCTGGCTGAGCAGCGCTATTGCTGAGGAGGTATGGTCAATGGCTTTTGCTAATCCGCAAGCCAATTCTCCGAGCGTTGCCTAAGGCTAAGCCTGACACGCTGAACATACTGACCACAGCCTGGTTTATCAGAGCTGTGGGTCTGAATTCAGACTGCTTTCTGTAGCAAGGCAAGATAATGAGATGTGTCATTGATCTCTTACTGTGACCTGGGGAGATTCTAAGCTATCTCTGCAGCTTCTGGCATTGTGCAAATGTCTTTCTAGCACCTATGGGGAGGTGTGAAACTAACTGGGGAGTACCAGGTACCGGGTACTCAATCTTTCCAAGCAATGGGCCGATGCCCATTGCTCCTTTCCCGGGCCGGTCTGGCTTCCTTTGGTGGAAGCTGGCCGTTATTAACAATATACAGAAATTCAAGGTTCCCTTGCAAATCCCAACTGGAGCATTGTACAAGGCATGTATAAATAATAGCAACTACAGATAATAATAGCAATGGAAGACATTCAGCAGCTTCTTGAGGCTTCCCTTCTTGGTGGGGCTTCATGTGCAACTTGAGTTTGGAAAAGTCCTTAGAAGTGGCACTGAGTGTGCAAAATGTTCACAGAAAAATGTCTTTGGAGATGTAAGTCATAAAGGAAGACGGACAGCTGATGACATTCCAGGACAGTGACTGGTGCTGCTCTTGGCAATCATCCGGGTCTGATTCTGGCCTCTGGGACCTGCATGGGGAAGAGGCTTGTTTGGGAGATAAAAATTCTGAAAGAGTTAGTTAGTTTTTGCACTTATAGGATAGCAATTGCTGTGCAGCTATGGGACGTGGTTTCCCCCCCTTTCTGTTTGTTTGTCAATGTAGGACTTAAGCGTCCGATAGACCCGTTCCACAATCGCTTGCTCCTGCGGATTGTGAGGAACGCCAAAAGTGAGCTTAATATCCCAGGTGGCCCTGAAGGTGGCCAGCTGCCTGGAGCTATAAGCTGGGGCGTCAACGGACGTCGTGTGCCGACGTTCGCCCTTGGCCGTGGGAAAGGAGATGCTGCTCCACATGGGGAGCCGTTACTCCCTTCTGTGCTGTTACCCAAACAAACTGTGGGAAGGTTTTAATGCAAACGTCCATGTGCTGCCATCTGCCAAAATGTGGGGATGTGTGACGTCCATTTGCCACACCTGAATGGCCTCTGTCCCTTGTGGGTTGACCCCCCACGGGGCCCCCCCCGGTGCCCCTGCACGACGCTGGCAAGAGCGAACTATGCCTTGGGCTTGAGAAAGTGGCAGATTGAACTGTCTGGCGAGCGCCTTGGCATTCTGAAGAGGGAATGCATGACTCTGAATTGGAGTTGTGAGGAACAAACTTAGCAAATTTTTGTCTATCACGGGAGTGATGTGTGCTCCCAGTAGACTGTGAAGCAAATTCCTGGGAAACTGGCTGTCAGCAATTATGTTGGAGCGTTCTTTGGCAAAGGTGCGCAAAGCGAGGTGCACGGCTGCCAGCTCTGCCCGCTTGCGGAAGAGTCAGGAGCGTGCACCAAGCTTGGTCCTCTTGCCAAGTAAGAACCTAATATGTGCGACCCCCATAAGTGAAGGCTGTCCTAGCCCCCTGAAGAGGAACCAGTGACATGAATTCACACAAGGAGACTGTCTGCGTTTGAGACGAGTCTGGGGTCTTATGGCAAACCTTGGCACATGAAGCGCCAGGCTTCCCTTGGGTAAATTTCTCAAGAAGGCCCCCCTGCGCACCTCCATTCATGGTGTGCGTGCACACTTTCACTGGAGCGATTTTGGTGCTACTGTGAGAAGGGTGCCAGATGCTGGCTTAGCCTTTTGCCTGTGCTTAGACTAGCGGCAAAAAGGGAAGGGGTGGCCTAAAAATGCCTGTATCCGATTGGGGGTGTGACCTGACTGCACTCTTAAAATGGTCCTAGGCTGTCCTGACTAATGAGTGGCACTCTGCACATTCTCAGGAGCTCAGGGGCTAATCCTTCCTCTGTGCTCTGGAGTTTGCAAAATGCCTCTGCACACTAGAGAGGGTGCTGTGGGCCAGGTGCCATACTTAAAATGACCTACTAAGACTTATTAAAGACAAACCAACTATGACGTGCCAGCTGTAAGGAAATAATACACAAAAATGAAAAGGCACACAAGTTAAACATTTCCAGCAGGGAGTTCCACTGGCGAAAGGAGAAAAGGAGGAAAGACAAGTCAGAAGTTAGCACAATGAGAATGCAACAACTCTTATCATAACGAGATCAGATTAGGCCAGGTAACCAAGGCAACTGGCTGGGATCCTCCTGTTAAGAAAATCCCTCTCAGTAATTAACTCTGAGCCTGTGAAAGGAAGCAAGTTAAGGCTGTAGGAAGAAATGAATTGGTTACAATTAAGGCCTGGAGAGGAGTTTTGTTCCTGTAAAAAGGTAAGCATTTTCTGAAGATACAGAGCGCAAGAATGTTTGCGTGCTTTTTCCTGTGAAAGGGGTACAATGAGTGAGTTACTGATTACAGTCAAAATACCAGAGAATGAAGGAGAGTTAGAACGGTTCTCAACCTGCGGCCAGATGTGGGCGAGTGGGCCAGATGTGGCCCATGTTGCTCTGCCACTCCCCCCGCCAAGCCAAGAAGGGCTGTGTGGTGAAGGAAGGGCAGGATGACTGTCCGGACCCCCAGAGCTGCCTGAGGCCCCGGAATTTGGCCCCTGACTTAAAAGGTTGAGAACCGAGGTTACAAGATGATAACACGGTACACACATGAAGACAAGGCAATTCTCTCACTCCTAGTGAGATTCCAAGACGCTAAGAGACATTCAAAAAAACCTTAAAACACAGAGATGGGGTTTGAGGAACGCAGACGTAGGGAGGGGCCCCATAGCTTATGATACAGTGAGGAAAACTCATAGAAGTGATTTTTTGTTTTCAGATCGCGCTTCTGAAAAGAAAAATCTGTTCTCCTGATTGCAAAACCGGTTTCCAAGAGAGGCTTAATCCTTTGACAAAGAAAAAGTCTCAAGGGAAGAAGGCCTATTGTAGGTTAGGATTCCCCCCCCCTCTCCTGCCCAAACTGCTAAGCAGGCAAGGCAAAGGGTTTCGCTCATCATGCTTCCTCAAAGTTTAAATAGCTCCTGCCCATGAACAGAGTGCAAACCGTTTTAACACATATTTCACAGTGACATTACCACGCAGTTACACACAAGGAACACTTTTTCAGTCATACTGTGGTCATAGAGACAACGCTTTTGCAATCATACACAGTTCTTGCAGTCATACATTCAGTGGTGCACCACGCATACACACATCTATTTACGCATTCGCACATTCCTCTCCTGATCTGCAGCGTTCTATACTACACATGAGGAAATGATTTATACACAGCTGGCTATTTCCAGCCACCTGGGTGCTTTTACTTAGGGACAAGTTTCTCTGGACTACTCCCAAGGTGAGACAAGTAGGTTCTGCCTGTGCCCTGGGGGAACTCGGGGTACTATTGCTGGGATGGTTCTTCTGGCATAGCCAGGGCGATGGCTGCCTCCTTTCTAGCCTGTGCCAAACGCGTGCCAGGGTGGCCATTTGGCATGAAGACAATCTTTTGAAGATCTGCCTGGTCTAGATTGGCTTTCTCTTCTAAGGTGTCTCATTTTTCCACACTGGAAGCAGGCGCCTTGGGGTTTTGGCACTGCTCTGCGCCTGAGTGTGGAAATGGGTCTGCTCTGGAGCCCTGTGTGGCCAGGGGCCGTGCAGGTTTCCGTGAGCAGTGGGCGCTGAGCATCCCTGCCTGAACGTGTGTCTGCCTTCAGATGGGCTGAGCACAGCAGTTGGGCGCTAGCTAATTGTGCCACTGGCAATTTCCCCGTGAATGGATCTTCCTCACCCATGCGCTGAATGGAGTTCTTTCTTTGCAGGGAACTTTTAACTGTCAGAGAAGCGCCAGGGCCTCTCATGCCATGAATTCCTTCAGTGACGTCTGCAGCTGCCACTGAGGGAATGCTCCCTACACTGCCCTGCTGAAGCTGAAATAACGGATAGAGACTTCTTGGGGCTGATGGTTCTGACTGCGCTGGGGTTTTCTGGGTCTCTATCCGGACTGGGTCATCCTCTACTGAGCGCTTCCTACATTTGCTCCATGTGCGAATTATGCCCTCTGGAGCTTTCGGGGGTTGCTGAATGCAGTCTCCTATCTGATCCCAGAGCTCGAGGGTTAACGTACCTACTTCTGGGTAAAGCAGGCAGTGTTCCCCTAGGTACACCAAAAGTCTCGCTAGCTCCCTGCTGTGAAAACGCAACTTAAATACCCTGGCCAGGATGATGAACCCCTCCTCATGGGTTCTTTGGCTAGCGGATGGACGCTGTCGCTGAGGACAGGTCCCCATATTACCTGCGATTGGGTCCTCAGAAGATTCCTCCTCGGGACGAGTCGACGCGTCTTTGGCAGGCAACAGGTTCTGGCGACGTCGCTTTCTGGGTAGAGCTTGGAGCGTGGACTGCGGCCACGGGCCCTCGGTGGCCACTGCGCTGTCAGGGGCTCACAGCAGCCCTGAGCGGAACGCGTTTTTCCCTTTGGCGCAAGCCGCCGCGAAAGTCGGGAGCAAGCTGTAGGATGCCTCTCTGTAATGCCTCACCGCGCAGCTGTCTTCCCAATTGGATGGCTTTCCGACTGGGGCTGCTGCTCTGTCCTCCGGGATGATTGGACAAGGTTCTGGCGCAAAACCTGGCTGTGCTGATCGCTTACTCACGAGTAGACCGCTCGGGGGTCGCTTACTCTCGAGTAGATCACGTCGGGGTCACCAGATGTAGGAATTGGGGCCGTAAAGCGGCCCTTGAGGTCCCGGAGGAGACTGGTCAAAGGAATGGCACGAGGCAAGATGGAGCGAAGACCAGTAGTTTATTGAGAAAAGGCTGCAACATATATAGAAGGAAAAAGCGCAACGCTGGCAAGACTGTCAGCTGACAGGAATGACATCACCTGAGCACTCAAGTTAATTGGGAACCTCTTTGGGGAAGTTGATTAACTGGGGTAAACATGGACTTAGGAGCCTCATTGTCTTGGGGATTAGGCAGGGACAAACATGGCTTATTTGCGCCGGGGATTTCCCTCGAGCCGGGAGATGAGCTATGCACTTAATGTTTGACAGGAGTCAGCTATCTGCTTACTTGGCAGAGTCGTAGGTCAGGTCACGGTAATTGGGTGAATCAAACCCTATATTTTATTTACCCCCCTAAATTTGGTGGCCGCAGAGCCCACGGGCTGGGAGCGTCTCTCACCGCGGTGGCCTCTGGCGGGCCGTTCCATGCCCCACGGGGCATGGGGAAACCATACACCCCATTATTACCAAAATAGCCCACCATAGGCCACTATATACAGTACATGGCATACTCCATTTCCCCCCAATGTATTTTAAGGGGGAAAAGTGGGTCTTATACATCAGCAAATATGGTATTTATCTACTTGCAATTTCTTGCAAGGCTGGCAGGAGCTGGGACAGAGAAGGGAGATCACTCCACCATGCAGCACTTGGGTCTTCCAGTAGTCAAGTTCAGCGCCTTAACCACTAAGCCCTCATAGTCCCATTCTTTCCTTATTAGCAAGAGCAAAATGCAAAGCTATGATACCTCTTGCTTTGTTGATTGGACTAGTAAAACTTTGGATGGGTTGCCTTTCCTACCAACCCACCTGTTGCTATTTTGCACTGTATCGATCTCTTTCTTTTACTTAGCTTCAGAAGACAAAACCCTACCTTTGTGGAGATATTCTTTGTGAAGAATATTTTGGTTAGTTTGTTTGATTTTGTGATTTTGTTTGTTGTTATGAGCCACCCAGAGTAGTGGTTACATTAACTGGGATGGTAGATGAGATAAACCAAACCAAACCAAACCAACCAACTAACCAATCATTCATGTGTGAATTGCCAAAAATTCAACGGAGAATATTGAACTGAGATCTCTCAAGTTTTACGCAGCATGCAATAGTAAGATTTTGTCACATCCTTAACTCCTACAGTCTTTTATTCCATGTACCATGGCAAGTGGTTTAGTTACTATTGAATTATTGCTGCAACAGTGGGAAGGTCAGTGGAAAATGCTGTTTCAGCAATGAATCCAGATCTTTGAATCCCATCTACTGCCCACAAATTGTCATATCTTTATAGTTGACTGCTTTCTTTGTTCTCTACAAGTGGAGTTTCAGATCAAAGGGTCCACCACCTTCTCTTTGACCCTGAGAGGGTGGACATTGAGATGGGACATGTTGTATAGGACTTTAAGGAGCATTAATAGAAGTATCCGTACCAGCCTATAACATACCGTCTTTTAATTGCTAGTGGGTTCATTACAGAGGTCCTTTTGTTCCTGGTGGGTGTCATTAATCCTCTTCCCGAAGTATTTGTAAGCTACTTATAAATAAAGCTTTTCCTTTAGTTCTACTTCTGCTATATCTCTGAGTAGGAGAGAGACCATTGTGGTGTCAGCGTTTGGCCATGAAGAAGAACTTCTCTCATCTTCTTCTTCTCTTTTTCCTACTTATGAGCTTTTCAGGTAAGGTATCTAGGCATATTTATTCTTAGTACTGCAACATTAATAATAAGAACCACCAGCCTTCTTTAATAGACCAATATAAGTATCTTATGAAGACATATCTAGCTGTTTTGAAATTATTCCAAAGTTGTGTAATGAGAATTCATCATAATTATGGAATTAGATTCTATAATTAGAATCCATATCCTATGGCTACTGGGAAATATATGACTTACTGATAAATGATTGTTAACTATTGAACATTATAAAGTTTTGTTGACTACTGGTGGAACTGAATGGGACTAAAGAAGGTCATAAAGCATTGCCAACCCAAAGTTTCTTACTGAGGTAATCTCCGTTCCAGAACCTCTTTCTAGATCCTGAGCTGATCCTGTGTTGATCTACAGAATTACCATGAATAGCTATAAGGAAAACAAACCATATCTGTCATATTGTATTACTCCTTTTGTTACTCTCATTTTATAAGTATTTTTTTAAATCTTAGTTAGCAGGGAAGACAATAGGTTACCTTCACAGAAGGTGAAATATTTAAGCTATCGAAAATCTCTTTTTACATGTGAAGTGATGCTAAGATTTGTTTCTTATTCATGTGTTTCCAGGATTTGCCTATACCCAGATTCCAACTTGCCAAGGTAAATGCAAACCTCAGTGTGAGCCCAGTGAAATAATTGGTTCAACGACAACATGCGATTCTTCAGATTGGGTCTACTGCTGTGAGAGAAACAGGTAAGATTCCACGAAAAAAGATTATGGCCTGATCAACAGTGATTTAGTGGGCTTTTATTTCCCCCCCATACATAGCATATGGGGAAAATAGAGACATTATAAAGAAGAATGAGAGAATAAAGCCCAAAATATGCCAAAAATATAAAACCTCCTCCTCCTCCTCCTCCACCTTGTTCTTCTTGTGTCAAGGTTACAAAGGTGTTGTTCTGGCACTTTTAGTGGCCTCCACCTGAATTATTTGGTGTTCTCATAACAGTTCATAAGAATATATGAATAGCCTAGCTGGAGCAGGCCACAGCCCATCCATTCCAGCATTCTGTCTCACACAGTGGCTCACCATTTGCTTTAGGGTATTATTCTCAAGCAGATGCCTTTTTAGGATTCCCTGGAAATGGCATTGAGAGACATCCTGCCTATCTCTCCAACCCGGAGGTTGTCCTTAAGTATCCATAATTATAGGCATTGATAGCCTTGTCCTCCATGAACTTGTCTAATCCTTTCTTAAAGCTGTCAAGACTGACAGCTGTCACCACTTCTTCTGACAGGGAGTTCCATAGACCAGTGATCCTCTGGGTGAAAAAATGACTTTCTCTTATTTGGGGAGGGGAGTAAAGGATCCAGCCCCTCCCTCCCCATCCAAAGACCTGGGCCTGGAGAGGAAGAAAAAAGGAATCAGCAAGGCCCAGCTCTACCGCTCATTCCATGCAGAGAGGCCCACAGGGGAGGTGAGTAAAGGATCCAGCCCCTCCCTCCCCATCCAAAGACCTGGGCCTAGAGAGGAAGAAAAAGGAAACAGCAAGGCCCAGCTCTACTGCTCATTCCATGCAGAGAGGCCCACAGGGGAGGTGAGTAAAGGATCCTGCCCCTCCCTCCCCATCCAAAGACCTGGGCCTAGAGAGGAAGAAAAAAGGAAACAGCAAGGCCCAGCTCTACTGCTCATTCCATGCAGAGAGGCCCAAGGTGGAGGTGAGTAAAGGATCTTGCCCCTCCCTCCCCATCCAGAGACCTGGGGCCAGAGAGAAGGACACTTCCGGAGACCCCCAACCACCCCCAGGAGATACCATCCACAACCACCATCACAGCGAGGCCCGAGCCGGTGCCTTTGACCGACTCCATGCAGCCGAAGAGAGGCAAGAGCTGCTGTGTGCATGCAAAGGATAAGTAATCAAACTGAAATAATATAGTTGACTAAACATAGATGGCTTATGGCAACTGACATAGTGACTGTACAAGAAACTGACTTACATAGAGACTTGATATAGTGGAGTTTTTCTTTCTTTCTTTCTTTCCCTTTCATTAATTAGTTCAACTTTTACTTTGATACTATGTGATAAACTGTGATATTGTGCATGATAATACTTTGTTTTAAAACTGTTTAAACTGTGATAACATGTGTGATGGGAAAAGACTGGCATAGAGACCGGCAAGGCACGCCACAAAGTTTGCCAAGAGAACCCTATGGACCAAAACAAAAGGCAAAACAAGGGGATGCTCAGCACAGCAGATCTGAAAAGGGGGAGGGATACGAAAGGGGGAGGAGAAATACAGTGTTGCAGGGAACAATACTGCATAGGGACATGGAATGTGAGGTCTATGAATCAAGGAAAACTGGAAGTGGTAAAAAATGAGATGGAAAGAATAAGCATTGACATCTTGGGCATCAGTGAGCTCAAATGGACAGGGATGGGTGAATTCAGCTCTGGAAACCATCATATCTACTACTGCGGGCAAGAAAACCTTAGAATAAATGGAGTAGCCATAATTGTCAATAAAAGAGTGAGAAAAGCAGTAATGGGATACAATCTCAAAAATGACAGAATGATGTCAGTCAGATTTCAAGGCAAACCTTTCAATGTCACTGTGATCCAAATATACGCACCAACCACTGGTGCAGATGAAGCCACAATGGACCAGTTCTATGAGGACTTACAACACCTCATAGAACAGACACCAAGAAATGATGTCCAAATTATATTAGGAGACTGGAATGCCAAAGTAGGAAATCAAAAAGTGGAGGGAATAACAGGCAAATTTGGTCTTGGAACACAAAATGAAGCAGGGCAAAGATTGATAGAGTTCTGCCAAGAGAACGCACTGGTCATAGCAAACACTCTCTTCCAGCAACACAAGAGGCGACTTTACACATGGACATCACCAGATGGCCAACACCGAAACCAGATTGACTACATACTCTGCAGCCAAAGATGGAGAACCTCCATACAGTCAGCAAAAACAAGACCTGGAGCAGACTGTGGCTCAGATCACAACCTACTGATCGCAAAATTCAGGCTTAGACTAAAGAAAATAGGGAAAACACGGAGACCAGAAAGATATCACCTAGACAGCATCCCTAAAGAATACACAGTGGAGGTGATGAACAGATTTAATGGCTTAGACTCGGTAGACAGAGTACCGGAAGAATTATGGACGGAGATGAGGGACATCATGCAGGAAGCAGCAAAGAAAACCATACCAAATGAAAAGAAGAGTAAGAAAGCAAAGTGGTTGTCTGATGAGGCTCTTAAAATAGCAGAGGAAAGAAGGAACGCAAAAGTCAAAGGAGAAAGGAAAAACTACAACCATTTGAACACAGAATTTCAAAGAAAAGCAAGGAGAGATAAGGAAAACTACCTAAAAGAACAGTGCAGAGAAATGGAGGAAAACAACAAAAGAGGCAGAACCAGAGATCTTTTCAAAAAAATTGGGGAAATCAAGGGAACATTTAAAGCAAAAATGACCATGATAAGGGACAAAGACGGAAAGGAGCTAGCTGATGCAGAAGAAATTAAGAAAAGATGGAAAGAGTACACAGAGGAACTTTACAAAAAGGACCTCAACACTCCTGATAATCACAATGATGAAGAAATTGAACTTGAGCCAGACATCTTGGAGAGCGAAGTCATAAAGGCCCTAAAGAGCACTGCAAACAACAAAGCTAGTGGAGATGATGGTATCCCAGTTGAATTTTTCAAAGCGCTAAAAGATGATGGCGTCAAATTACTGCATTCAATATGCCAGCAGATTTGGAAAACAAAACAGTGGCCACAGGATTGGAAAAGATCAGTATACGTCCCAATCCCAAAAAAGGGCAATGCCAAAGAATGTTCAAATTATCGAACAATCGCGCTCATCCCACATGCCAGCAAGGTGATGCTCAAGATAATACAGGACAGACTTCAGCAGCATGTGGAGAGAGAATTACCAGAGGTGCAGGCTGGTTTCAGAAGAGGCAGGGGGACTAGAGACCACATCGCCAACATACGCTGGATCATGGAGAAAACAAAGGAATACCAGAAACAAGTTTACTTTTGTTTTATTGACTACACTAAGGCATTTGACTGTGTGGACAACAACAAGATGTGGCAAGTAATTAAAGAGATGGGAATACCAGAGCACCTCATATGCCTCCTGAGAAATCTGTACATGAACCAAGAAGCAACAGTTAGGACAGAACATGGAATAACAGAGTGGTTTGGAATAGGAAAAGGAGTAAGACAAGGCTGCATTTTGTCACCATGCTTATTCAACCTATACACAGAGCACATAATGCGCAGTGCAGGGATGGAGGAATCACAATATGGGATTAAAATCGCTGGGAGAAACATCAATAATCTGAGATATGCAGACGATACCACCCTAATGGCAGAAAGTGAGGAAGACCTAAAGAATCTCTTGATTGGGCTGAAGAAGGAGAGTGCAAAAGCTGGCTTGAGACTCAATATCAAGAAAACCAAGATAATGGCAACAGGCCCCATCAGTTCCTGGAAAATAGACGGGGAAGAAATAGAAGCAGTGACAGATTTTACTTTCTTTGGATCAAAGATTACTGCAGATGGGAATTGCAGCCATGAAATAAAAAGGCGACTGATTCTTGGGAGACAAGCAATGAGAGACATGGGGAACATAGTGAAAAGCAGAGACATTACATTGCAAACAAAAATTAGAATAGTCAAAGCAATGGTTTTCCCAGTAGTAATGTATGGATGTGAGAGCTGGACAATTAGGAAGGCTGAACGCAGAAGAATAGATGCCTTTGAAATGTGGTGTTGGAGGAGGGTTTTGAGAGTCCCCTGGACAGTGAGGAGAACAAATAGGTCAATCTTAGAAGAAATTAACCCTGACTGCTCATTGGAAGGTCAAATAGTAAAGATGAAGCTAAAATACTTTGGACATCAAATGAGAAGGGAGGATTCACTTGAGAAGGCATTGATGTTGGGAAAGGTGGAGGGCAAAAGAAGAAGGGGGAGGCCAAGGATGAGATGGATAGATGTTATTATAGACACAATGGGCACAGAGCTGGGAGGGCTGAGGGGGATGGTAGAGGACAGAGGCGCCTGGAGGAAAATGGTCCATGGGGTCGCAAAGGGTCGGAGTCGACTGTGCGACTGAACAACAACAACAACTTATTTGTTTGAGAACTAGTACCCAAACGTTTCATGGAGTGCCCCCTAGTTCTACTGTGTGATAGGGAAAACAGTTTTTCCTTATCTACTTTGTCCACACAGTGCATGATTTTATAAACATCAATCAGGTCACCTCTTAGACGCCATTGTTGAAGAGTTGAAGAGGCCCAACCGTTGCAGCCTCAGATGGTAAGGAAGGTGTTCCAGTCCCCTAATCATCTGGTTGCCCTCCTCTGCACTTTTTCCAGCTCCATAATATCCTTCTGGAGGTATGGCGACCAGAACTGTACACAGTATTCCAGATAGGGACTCACCATAGATTTATAAAGAGGAAAAATGACTCTTGCTGACTTATTTTCTATACCCTTCCTAAGGATCCCTAGCATTGAGTTTGCTTTTTTCACTGCTGAGGCACACTGGGTTGACACCTTCATTGAGCTCTCGTCCACCAGGACACCAAGGTCCCTTTCCTGGTTTGTCGCAGAGAGTTCAGACCCCATCAGTTTATAAATGTAATTGGGGTTCTTTGCCCCAACATGCATCACTCTGCACTTACTAATGTTGAAGCTCATTTGCCACTGTATTGCCCACTCCCCCAGTGTCAAAGGATTCCTCTGGAGCTCCTCACAATCTCTCACAGTTTTCACTACCCTGTATAATTTAGTGTCGTCAACAAATTTGACTACCTTGCTTTTTACTCCTACCTCTAGATCATTTATGAAGAGGTTGAAAAGCAGGGGTCCCAGTACTGAACCTTGGGGGACCCCACTCTTTACTTCCCTCCACTTGGAGAAGTGTCCATTTAGTGCTACCCTTTGTTTCGTGTCCCTTAGCCAGTTGCTGATCCAGGACAAGACCTGTCCCTTTATTCGTAGATGTTATCTTTCCACCTTCCTCTGGGTCTGCCTCATGGTCCTTGTCCTTCTCTTTTCTCTTTTTCACATATGGCATGGGATTCCAAATGGGCAAACCACTTTTTTTGTTGTATCTGTATGTAATTTAAGATTGGTTCTATTCCAATTCTTTCCCTTATAATTCCTGATTTGATCCTTCTAGTCACTCCAGCAGCCTTCCTCAGACATCTCTTTTCTGTGGAGACCAACTTTCATTTATGTTTTTTTGTAAGTGTCCATGTTTGGCAAGGGAATGAATACATCTTAAAACTCTACTGTTTAAAGAGGCTTATAAGAACATTCTCCCTATAGCCAATAAATATCTGTATAATTGGATTATGCCACCCTGGGATAACATCTTCATCTTCTCTGGCTACCTACCAGCATTATTGCCTTTCCCGCATAATCTTGCCTTCTCACAATGTGCCAAAAGTGTGACAGCCAGAGTTTCCTCATTTTTGCCTCAAAGGGATGGTTCAGGCTGACCTTTACAGCTCTAATTACAATGCGTATGAAAAAGGTATTTAGGTTTTTAAGTATTTCCTTGTTGATCATGGAAAAGTTTGAAACCTTCCCTTTGACATTTCAAATACAAACTGACCCTTGTGGATCTCGTCTTGTTCTCCTATATTTCACAGAGATTCGCCACAGAAAAGGAAATTCATTAATGACATCCCCGAAAATCCTTACCTCCGTACAGACCTTTATTGAAAGATGGATATTTCTTCTTCTGGCCAATTGGATACACCTGTCATTTGGGCTAACCATCAACACCACTGCTATTGCTGCACCTCATAAACTTTCTCCAAAGGCAACTTCCCATCTCCGTTAATAATGCTTTGATATTCTGTGTTGAATAAAAGCTACCAGGCAAATGAACCATGTGTTTTTTCCAGTGTTTAAAAGGGAAAACAAAGAAAAACTGCATCCTTATTTGTTCTGTGACTGACGGTGTCGCATGACTGGGTGCAGGGGAACACATCCTGCCATGCTCCCTATCTACGAGGGCTATTAAAAGTAGATTTTACTTTTCAAATAATTGTAACATTTCTGAAAAATCAGAATCTGGGGTGGGTGTGCACTGAAAGTTATCTCTCTCTCCAAATCTAAATTCTTAGGCCACCTATAAATGAAACCCAAGTTTCAATAGAGGTAGAGCCATATCTACAGTATAACTTTACTACCCCAACTAACTAACTAACTAACTAACTAATTAATACAAGAGTTCCTTATTGCAGTTCCACTTAAGTGTTTGGTGTCCAAATATGGTCTCTTCTACTCCTTTCTTTTCCACTTCTCTTTCTCATTCTCTGTACAAGCTCCTGCCAACATAGCAGTTCAAAAGCAAGACATTGCAAGTAGATAAATAGGTACCACTTTGGTGGGAAAGGTAACAGTGTTCTGCATGCTCCGACATCTAGACATGCCTGCCACATGACCATGGAAATGTCTGCAGATGCAGGTAGTGCTGGTTCTTTGGCTTTAAACGGAGATGAGTACCACTTCAAGTGAGACCTTTGCCTAATAACAGACCTGCCATTCTTTAATTGACTGGTAAAAGCCATCCTATAAAAGTGGGGAAGCAATCCACCCCCTACTAGGTTCGAAGAAATTCATTTCCTAGTAAGAATATTGAAAATGTTAGCCCTGAATGGTTTTACATGGTCTAGAAAGCCCTTTGCATGTGGGATTAGTGGTGATTCAACTCTGTAAATCTGAGGGCCCCCTGAGTCTGAAATTGCTCCAGAAAATGGTGCCTTAGAAAGAACATCATTGGTAGTTTAATCAATAACTTTGCAGAAAGAACTGTGCTACAGTATTTTTGCCTTTATTTGTTTTCTTTTCATTTTGCTTTGTTTCTGTCCTGATAATACCGGCACAAACTAATATTGCTCCCACTCTACAACAATGTCTGGATTGTGTTTTATGCTATACTTAACTGCTGTGGCACAAGTGGCTAAGACGCTGACTGGAAGGCAGGAAGTCAGCAGGTCAATTCTCAAGTACTGCAGGACGGAATGAGCTCCCGTCTTTGTCCCCGCTCCTGCCAACCTAGCAGTTCGAAAGCAAGAAATTGCAAGTAGATAAATAGGGACCACTTCAGTGGGAAGGTAACAGCGTTCCATGCGCTCTGGTGTCTAGTCATGTTTGCCTCATGACCATGGAAACGTCTGCAGAAGCAGACAGCACTGGCGCTTCAGCTTTAAAACAGAGATGAGCACTGAACCCTACAGTCAGATATGCCTGGCTTTCGAGCAAGGGAAACCTTTACCTTTAACTTCATAGCATTTTAAATTGACCTAGACCCTTTTAAACAGTTTTAAATCATTTTAATTTATTCACTGTTTCAGTGTTTTATCTATTTGCAATTTCTTGCTTTCGAACTGCTAGGTTGGCAGGAGCTGGGACAAAGACGGGAGAAAATGCAGCACAAAATTAAGATAACCATCAGAAGAAATACTCAGCAATGGAATAGACATTGTGATCTAGTGAACTCTCTTTTATCTTTTTTATTTATAGTGTAACAGAAAAACAGCAAAGACTTATAAGAGATCCTACAAGGGACATCTAGGGGCTTAATTGAGACCCTTGATGTGCAGAGAAGAAAACTGAGGGCTGAAAAGTCAGGAGCGAGAGTTATAAGAAATAGCTGCCTGTATTTGCTTCAGTCTGAAGTATAGATCTATTTCAGGGGTGCCCAAACTACAGCCCATGGTGCTAAATCATCCAGCCCACACCACCCTCACCACTACTGGAAGCCAAAGTTAAACACTGCCATAAATGACCAGTGGCTGTTGTAAATACATTTACAAGCAAGAAAGAAACCGTTTGCCTTGGCTGTATAATAATGAAACTTTTAATCCAATAAACCAAACTTCTGTAACAGATTCTAATTCCTTTCGATATAGGAATTTTCAACTTTTCTTCAGCAATCTGTGTATCCCATTAAATGGTATAATATTTGAGCAATAATTGATAATATTAATTGTCTTTTGTAACGCATCCCAGACCTCTATCGTGAGTTCATTTAGTGTCGATGGACACTGGACAATTAATATTATCAATTATTGCTCAAATATTATACCATTTAACGGGATACACAGATCCCTGAAGAAAAGTTGAAAATTCCTATATTGAAAGGAATTAGGATCTGTTACTGAAGTTTGGTTTATTGGATTAAAAGTTTCATTATTATACAGCCAAGGCAAACGGTTTCTTTCTTGCTTGCTACTCTACGTTTGGCCCTCCCTTTTTTCCTTGCGTAAATACATTTACGACAGCTGTATTTATGATAACACTGGTGCATTTACGGCAGCATTTTGTGAATGTGCAGATGCATTTTACTTCCACTTCTGGTGGAAGAAACCATGTGACTGGCCCATGGGCTGAAAAGATTGGGCACCCCTTATCTATTTGTAGGTAAGATATTAAAAATATGTTCATCTCTCTCTCATACACAAAGGACAAAATAAGATGTACATTGGCAGAAAACTTGAATGAATTCCCTTTTGTCTCTGTTATTGATGCAAATTCAGAAATGGTTTCCACAATTGAAGCAGAAACAGTCATGGTGGGGGAAGAATGAAAGCTTTGTGCCTGCTGGATTTGTTGCCCAGTTATGGCTTAGATTGGACAATGTCCATGATCCTGATTTCTTTTTCTTATGATTGATTATCGCCCGATAGAACTTGGACTGCACAGCCTTTGGGATAAAGGTTGCCTTCAAATGGGGACTGGCAGTCCTTCAAGTAGGGATTTGACCTTTACAATGTAGGACACTCCACATAAGCTGCAAATTCAGCAGGCATATATAATGGCTGTAAACTTCTCATTCCTTGTGTATTCATCCTTGCGTGGTCCGAGAATGATTTCTCTTTCAACAAGCTTGAAATCTCAAAGAAAGCTTCAGCCATGAAGTTTCTTCTGGTCTTCACTCTGGCTTTCCTCTTCTTCGAGCAGGTCACTGCACTAGGTATTTGTTGATATTATTTCAGTATTTTTCCTTCTGACACTGTGCATAGTCTGAAAAGTGGATTCCATCGAAAACTATAACAGTTGGTACTGGGCAAAAAGATCTAATTGTGCCTATGAACCAACAATCTAAAAGTGGGTGATATAAGTTTTTATCAGAAATTACAGTATTGTGGGTTGAAAGGAATTTTGCTGGAGAAACTCCACTCAGAGAAACGCCCAAAATGAGGCTCCTTTCATGTCCCCAAAAGCTGGGACCCACAGGCCTAGCTTTCCATGAAAAAGAACATCCTAGTCATAGACCCTCACCTTTCATTTTGTTCTGTGTGGGAACCTGCACAATGCTATCCACATTTAAGCCCCTTTCCAGTGAAGGATAGAAACCATGCATCACAGAAATTGCATCTATCCCACATGTTGATGGTTTTTCTTCTACCCTTCTCCAGCAAGTCCTGCCTAGGTGGACACCTTTCAGCCAGGAATTGGAGCTTCTTACAATCCTACTCGGTTTGTTATTATTATTATTATTTTGCTTTGTTCCTGCTAATAATGAAACCCATTAATAATGTAGAAAATCTTTTAAAACTTTAAAAACAGACCTGGAAACAATGCAGCATCTAGCGATTAATGTGTGTGAGAACAAAGCATCTGAGAATGATGGCAATGTATACGTGAAATATTTTGCTGCTGTTTTTGTCATATACAGTGGAACTTCGGATAACGACAGCACTGGATAAGGACAAATCCAGATAATGACAGCAAATTTTTAGAAAAGATTTGCACCATTTTGTGTTATCGGGTGGATCGTATTTGATCTTCTACCTTTTCACGATGTTTGGGGCTGAAAAAATGACCATCTTTGGGTGCATTTTTCTGGCTCTCTGCTGTCTCAGCAGCCTCTTGGGGGTTGGAGGACCTTTTCCGTGCTATTCCCGCCTTCCTAGGAGGTCCCTGGGCCGCACAACAGCTGAAAATAGTTGCGACCATCATTTTGTTTTTTAAACAAAATGGCAGCCTTTAGTGTTCTTGAAATAATGAGCAGCAGCCAGTATAACGGGCCAAACACTTAACTTTATTTAGGGGACAAGAACACAATTTCAACTGCACCACAGCGCCTTATATACAGTTAGGGAAAGAGACATTTAGGCGGGAAATAGCAGGATTGGTTGATGGAACTCAGGAGACAATGGGGTGATCTTGGACCGGACACCACTCGTGCATCTTGGAGTAAAATGGGGCAAACCCCAATCTCGCATTACTTGAAAACTGAGGAGAACCCAAAACGGCAAATCATTTTATTAAATACACAACACAGCCACAACTATTTTCAGCTGTTGTGTGGCCCAGGGACCTCCTAGGAAGGTGGGAATAGTGTTGAAAAGGTCCTCCCACCCCCCAGAGGCTGCTGGGGAGGTGGAGAGCTGGAAAAATGCACCTGAAGATGGCAATTTTTTCAACCCCAAACAGCGTGAAAAGGTAGGTGATCACGTTGTCCTTTTTGTTTGGGTGGGCTGCTGTCTCTGGGGAGGGCAGGGGACCTGATCCATGCTGTTTCCAACATCCCCTGACTCCTCCGGGTGCTGTTGCAGGGCAAAACCTGCAGCTGAGGAAAGAGTTTCCCCCAGCATTTTGCCTTGCAGCAGTGCCCAGGGAGGTCGGGGGACGTTGGAAATAGTGCGGATCGGGTCCCCCGACACTACCAGAGCCAGCCGGCTTTTTTTTTTAGTGTTATCCAATGCATGCATCAGATAACGCTAAAAACTGGATAACGACACGACTTGTGGAACCAAGTTTTGTCATTATCTGGAGTATATTTTTTGAGAGTGTCAACAAGCATGTGGATAAGGGGGATCCAGTTGACATTGTTTATCTGGACTTTCAGAAGGCTTTTGACAAGGTCCCACACCAAAGGCTCTTGAATAAACTTACCAGTCATGGAATAAAGGGACAGGTCTTGTCCTGGATCAGCAACTGGCTAAGGGACGGGAAACAGAGGGTAGCACTAAATGGACACTTCTCCAAGTGGAGGGAAGTCAAGAGTGGGGTCCCCCAAGGTTCAGTATTGGGACCCCTGCTTTTCAACCTCTTCATAAATGATCTAGAAGTAGGAGTAAAAAGCAAGGTAGCCAAATTTGCTGACGACACTAAATTATACAGGGTAGTGAAAACTGTGAGAGATTGTGAGGAGCTCCAGAGGGATCTCTCGACACTGGGGGAGTGGGCAAAACAGTGGCAAATGAGTTTCAACATTAGTAAGTGCAGAATGATGCATGTTGGGGCAAAGAACCCAAATTACACTTATAAACTGATGGGGTCTGAACTCTCTGCGACAAACCAGGAAAGGGACCTTGGTGTCCTGGTGGACAACTCAATGAAGGTGTCAACCCAGTGTGCCTCAGCAGTGAAAAAAGCAAACTCAATGCTAGGGATCATTAGGAAGGGTATAGAAAATAAGTCAGCAAGTGTCATTTTGCCTCTTTATAAATCTATGGTGAGGCCCCATCTGGAATACTGTGTACAGTTCTGGTCGCCATACCTCCAGAAGGATATTATGGAGCTGGAAAAAGTGCAGAGGAGGGCAACCAGAATGATTAGGGGACTGGAACACCTTCCTTACCATCTGAGGCTGCAACGGTTGGGCCTCTTCACTCTTGAACAACGACGTCTAAGAGGTGACCTGATTGAAGTTTATAAAATCATGCACAGTGTGGACAAAGTAGATAAGGAAAAACTGTTTTCCCTATCGCATAACACTAGAACTAGGGGACACTCCATGAAACTTTTGGGTACTAGTTCTCAAACAAATAAGAGAAAGTACTTTTTCACCCAGAGGATTACTGGCCTTTGGAACTCCCTGCCAGAAGAAGTGGTGACAGCTGTCAGTCTTGACAGCTTTAAGAAAGGATTAGACAAGTTCATGGAGGACAAGAGTATCAATGGCTATAATTATGGATACTTAAGGACAACCTCCGGGTTGGAGAGATAGGCAGGATATCTCTCAATATCATTTCCAGGGAATCCTAAGCAGGTGAAGGCATCTGCTTGGGAATACCCTGAAGGAAATGGTGAGCCACTGTGTGAGACAGAATGCTGGACTGGATGGGCTGTGGCCTGTTCCAGCAAGGCTGTTCTTATGTTCTTATGTTATTACTGTATTGTCAAATCATCTACAACTGGCCCTATGGAACCTCCTGCCAGTGGAATGACAGCTGCAGACGGAATTGCTGCCCTTTAGGAAAGAACTGAAAACCTGGCTGGCAGGTCAAGTGTGGAGCACCAATGGAGGGGTGACCCCCGCCTGCTGGTTGGTCTAAATAACAGTGAAATTATCTCTCTTTTGAAGTGGGTGGGTGGGATTTTAATGGGGTTTTATTCACTTTTAATGGGGTTTTTATGTGTTTAAGTGGGTTTTAACATTGTAAGCCGCCCAGAGTCATTGTCGAGTTGAGCAGCCATAGAAGTATAAGAAATGTTTAAGAAGAATCTGAAAATATGGATGCAAGACTATCCTCTAAGGAAAAATCGAGGGGAGATCTGACTCTGTTGGAATTAAAAGACTTTATAACTACAAAATCTAATGAAGATAAAAAAGAAATTAAACAGTTTGTTAAAGAGGTGGTCAGAGAGGAAGTGCAATCTCTGGAAAAATCAATTTCTGGATTAAACATGAGAACCAATACTTTGGAGTCAGAGGTTAAGGACTTGGTGGAGATTGCAGTAAGGCATGAAAATACTATGGACAAAAGATTTAAGCAATTGGTGAAGCTACAGGATCAATCAAAAAAGAAAAACATCAGGATTAAGTTTTTCCCTGACATGGATAAAGACAATTTAAAAATTGAAGTGGTTAAATGGTTACAAACCTTTGCTTTGGACTCTGGCTCAATTAAAGAAGAAGAGATCGAAGCAATTTTAAGGTCAGTTTCAAAAGAGGTCAATGCCCCAGAGATATGATAATTACTTTTGTATCAGGTTATAAAAAAGATCAAGTAATGGACTATTTAAGGAAGCATGGTGACTCTGCATTAAAGATAGGAGAAGTAAAAGTACAAGCATATAATGATTTAAGTAATGAGACTATTCAATGGAGAAGACAGATGAAGCCGATAACTGAAATTTTGTTTAGTTGCAATATAAGATATCAATGGGGTTTCCCTATCTTCTAAAAAGATATTTCATGATGGGAAGGTGTTTAGAGCAAAGGACCTAAAGAGAGCAATGAATATAAATATTATAGAGATGGGAGATCCAAACTGGAAAAAACTGGTAAAAAATCTCTATGGAGAAGGTTCAGAAGGATCAAAGGGGAAAGAGGAGTATCAAGCAAAGGGGAGAGACCATTCAAGGGAGAAACAAAGAGAGAAACCTTTGGGTTATGGAAGTGAAGGGGAAATAAGAGAAGAGAAGGATGCAGAATTGTCTGGTGCAAAGATAAAGCCAAAAAGTAAAAATAATATATAAATATAAATAGGCACAGGCAGGAAAGTGTTAACAATTTAGGAATATGAATAGAATAGGGACCAAAAGAATTAAAATAGAGGAAAAATAAGAGAAGGAGACGGGGAATGGTGAAAGAAGGAATTTAGAATAGAAGGGATAGGCTCTCCCTCCCCCCCCATTCGCTAAATGGGAGCGGCCAGGCAATATTTAACCTGGTTGGCGCGATGAGATTTTTGAGTGTTGTGTGTTGGTGGGTGGAGGGTTATATGTTACATGTTATATGTTATTGAAAAAATAAAAAAAATTTTTAAAAAAGAAGTATAAGAAATAAATAAAATAAATAAATAAATTGTGATCCTGTGAATGAGCAATCTTCAAAGTGTCCTTTCTCAACAGCCCTGCTCAGCAGTTTGTAAAACAACAACAACAACAACCTTCTTCTTCTTCTTCTTCTCAACAGCCCTGCTCAGCAATTGTAAAAAACATCAACAAACTTCTTCTTCTTCTTTGGACTGCCAAAATGAAGCAATTTTCTTGGTTTTGCCATTGGCCAAAATTAAATCTGAATTGGTACATGTTGCTGGTAGTAATTGGCAGATCAGCAAGCAAATGGACAGGATTCTGCTTCTCTCCACATTCACACAATGTATTGTTGGGTAGTATAGAAATGCAATAAATGAATGAATGAATGAATGAATGTTGTCTGCCACCAGCCCCCACTTGAGCATGTTGGTTGTACAATTGTAAAACTAAGCCTGAGTCTTCCTTTAGAGAGACAATTCATCTTGCATTTGGTATTCTTCTTTTCCTGATGCCTTCCACCTTTCCCAGCATTGTTGTCTTTTCCAGAGAGTTTCACATTCTCATCATGTGCCCAAAGGAGGACAGCCATACACCATATTGCTAGCAACCCAACGCTGAATGTCAGGCAGCGGTTAACTAATTTGAAAATCCTGAGGAATAACAGACTTGGGTGTCAATGTTCACAGGGAAGAGTGATGGTCACCAAGTAGATTAAATCCCACTTGAATCCATCTTGATGGAGGGCAGCAGCTTCATCAATACTGGTCTGGGACTGATGAGGACTTTGTGTGCCAAAAGGGCTCAGGACCAGAAAGTGAGTGGCTCATGAGACTGGATCAGTTGTACTGGTGTCATGCTGTGATGCAAAAGGCAGATGAAAGACCACTGCATTCTATTCTCAAAACAGCCTTCATGGCTGATCACTATGAGGATCATCAATAACTGGATTAGGATATGGCAGGATAATAATAATTACCAATGACAAGATATAGTGCTGATATTGTAGATTGGGTGGTGACTGAGTGGGAGGCTTTGGACCAGAGAATAAGGAAGCTGATGACTGCAAGTCATATTCTTCATCCAAAAAGTGATATGGATAGACTATATCTGCTGTGGGGAGAAGAAGGATGAAGATTGCTGAAATTGAAACAAAAAATGGAAGAGGAAAAATGGTCTCTTGATGAATACGTTTGTAGGATTAATGAGAGGATGCTGAATGAAGTTATCATAAAGACTGCTGAGTCAAAAAACTACATACAGGGAAGAATTATTAAGGAATGGAATAAACTTCTGGAGTAATCAACCATTACATGCTCAATATATTTAAAGAAATCAAAGGTAAAGTGGAAAGGACTAATAATTGTGTATAGTTAAAACCCAGTATCTCAAAAAAGGACTTATGTTTGCTGCCCAAGAACAAGCGCTATCAACCAACATAATTAAAGCAGTGGATGCAGTAAGATCACACAGACTGACTACAAAGGATGCCATAACTGGGTTGTAGCAAGGTTATGTTGGAATCTGTCCAAGAATTATGGCTCCACACCAGGGGTTGCTCTGGCGGCTCCAAAGGCAATGCTCCCCGCTGCCGCCACCCCATCACCATCCGGACGCGGGGCGGGGAGGAAGAGATCCCAGTGATGCGGTCAAAGTCCTGTCCGGATGCCTAGAGGCCGTCAGGGTCTGGATGGGGGACAACAGGCTTCAGATGAATCCTGGCAAGACCAAGTGGCTATGGATTATGGCCCCTGGGTTATATGGGGAGCTACCAGCTTTGGTCTTGGATGGGGCCGTTTTGCCCCAGACAGACCCGGTGCACAACTTGGGGTCCTCCTGGACTCATGACTGCTGCTTGAAGAGCAGGTGGTAGCCGTGGCCAGGAGGGCTTTTGCTCAACTTCGAGTAATTTGCCCATTGCACCCGCTCTTGGACTGGGACTCCTTACTCATGGTCACTCATGCTCTGGTCACCTCAAGACTAGATTACTGTAATGTGCTCTACATGGGGCTATCCTTGACAATCATTTGGAGGCTACAACTGGTCCAGAATACAGCCGCCCAGGTGTTGATGGGGTGTGGACGTTATGCCCACACCTCCCCACTACTTCGGGAGCTGCACTGGTTACCAGTCTGCCTCCAGGTGCAATTCAAGGTGCTGGTTTTGACCTTTAAAGCTGTATATGGCTGTGGGCAAGATTACCTAAGAGACCGCATTGCCCCAAGAGTGTCTGCCCGTCCAACCAGAGTAGGCCGGAGAGACTCCCTAGTTGTTCCATCAGCTAGAGGGGCCCGCCTCTCTAGCACACGGAGAAGGGCCTTCTCCATGTCTTCACCGGCCATATGGAACCTCCTGCCAACAGAGTTGAGGTTACAGACAGAATTGCTGCCCTCCAGGAAAGGTTTGAAAACCTGGCTGGCGGGGCAGGTGTGGGGCCTTAATGGAAGTATGGCCCCCACTTGTTGGCTCATTTTAAGCTAAATCTAGAGTGTTCCTCCCTCTGTATTGCTTGTACCCCTTTTTTATTCTTTTATGAATAGGGTGGGGATAGGAGGGTGGGTAAGTGGTGGCGGTGGGTGATTTGGAGTTTTAATCTCTTTTATTTGTTTTTAATCTGTTGTAAACCACCCTGAGTCGGGTTCGCCTGAGTGGGCAGCTTAGAAATTTAAAAATTAAATTAAATACCATTTCTGAAGTACTGGTGAGAATTAAAACCTGAAAGAAGTGGTTGAGAATGAGGTTAAGATTTTGTGGGCCTTTAAGATCCAATTGGATAAGAAGCTCAAACATAATTCTCCAGACATTACTGTGGTTGACAAACATTTGATAAAGGTGAATGATGTGGTGATTCCAGGTGATGGTTGGGTGGAAGAAAAAGCAATGGGAAAGATAATGAGATAACAAGATTTGAGAGCTGAAATACAGCTTCTTATAGAGAAAGGAACAACAATGATACACTGGGAGCAATTCCAGAAAGTTTTTTTTAAAAAAATACCTGAGTGTAATTGGCATTGATAAGGTCATGATAGAACAGTTTCAGAGAGCAGCACTAGGTACCAGCTACATTATCATGGGATACCTCACTGACTCTTAGGTCCAGGGCTGGGACCTGAGCAATGGGGTTCCAAAACTCTGGTCTGAAATCTGGTGCACTGTATACATCTTTAATAAGAAGAATGTTAATAATTTTATTACATGACCACAAGATTCCTCTTCCCATAAAATCTGCAACTAACACAGTGCTTCATCTGTGCAGTTCCTGAGCTTGTGGCGATCTACAAGAAGTGTGAGGAAGCTGGAGGCTACTGTGGGGGTGAATTTTGCCTTCCATTTGAGAAAAAGATGTACTATTGCTACAAGAGAAGACCTTGCTGCAAAAAAACTGGTGAGGCATGGAGTGGCCGTGGTGCTGGTAGTAGCCTTTACCTTTACCTAATGCCTTGAATTGACAAGAAAGTCATGATAGATAGATAAGATAGATAGATAAATCTTTATTGTCATTGTCCTGCACAGAACAACGAGATTGAAAAACCACTTATCGACACAACAAAACCTAAACAAAATACAACTATACAAAATTATCAACATACTCCCACGTCACATATACACATTTAACCCCTAAAAAGCTCTAAAGCTCTAAAAACTATATACAGAAGCTCCCTTATAGACTGCATTTCACTGCATTCAAAGCCAGAACCGCTTTTGTGTAGAAACTATTTCTCAAGCAGCTGGTCCTGGTATTTATGATTCTATACCTTTTTCTAGAAGGCAGAAGCTGAAAGAGATCATTTCTGGAGTGTATACTTTTAGTGTTCAAGGAATGAAGAAGCAGACGAATGAAGTAGTGAAATTTAGCTCTTTACTAGCAGATTTTGCCTGGCGGTGCCGGGCTGTTTTAAATGGTTTTGGAAGGGTTTTCCCCCCTTAATTTTGGTAAAGAGCCGGGCTGTTTTAACTTGTGTTGTAAGGGATAATTTTTTTTGGTAATATATGTAAAAAAGAGGTGTGTTGGTGGTTAGGGGTGGTTTTGGGTGTGCACAACCACCACTAACCATACAATACCACTCCAACCACCAACACACACATTAAAAATTCCTGGCAAGGCAGGAGTGGTGTGTGTGTGTGTGTGTGTGTGTGTGTGTGTGTGTGAGAGAGAGAGAAGCAGTGTGTGTGTGTATTGTCCCCCCAACCCTTCCAGAGCCAGAGGACCCTGCAGAGAGGGGTTCCCCCCCAGAACACCCCGTTATTAAAGAGAAGAAACCAAGCTCTTTCTTCTCTTTTAAAACAGAGTGTTTGGGAGGGGGGGTGTATTCGATCTCCTCTTCCTGGTCCCCTGGGTTTGGTAGGGTTGGGGGGACAAAAGGGTCTGTCCCCCCAACCTTTCCAGAGCCAGGGGACCCAGCAGAGAGGGGATCGTCTCCCCCACAAAAAAACACACCCCACTCCATTTTTAAAGAGAAGAAACCAAGCTCTTTCTTCTCTTTTAAAATGGAGTGTGTGTGTGTGTGTGTGTGTGTGGGGGGTGTATTCGATCTCCTCTCCCTGGTCCCCTGAGTTTGGTAGTGTTGGGGGGACAAAAGGGGTTTGTCCCCCCAACCCTTCCAGAGCCAGGGGACCCAGCAGAGAGAGGATCATTTCCCCCCACCCCCCAAAAAACACTCTGTTTTTAAAAAGAAGAAACCAAGCTCTTTCTTCTCTTTTAAAACAGAGTGTTTGGGAGGGGGGTGTTTCGTTCCCCTCTCCTGGGTCTCCTGGGTCCAGAAGGGTTGGGGGGACAAAAGGGGTCCCCCCAACCCTTCTGGACCCAGCACCTTTCATTGCCTCCCTCACCCACCCCCTAACCCTTACCTAACCCTTACCTTTTCCTGGCTCCCTCCAGCTGGGTCTTTCAAAGTCTTTCCCTCTGGCTCCAACCATTTTTTTAAAGTCAGTGTTCGTTCCCAGCCTCCTCTGCACTTGTATCCCTCAGCCTGATTGGCTGAGGGGTTGCACAGTGCAAAGGACACTGGGAATTGAAGTCCTTTTTCTTTGTTCACGTTCGGGGGGCTCCTGCCCCACTGCCACATTTCTCAACCCGACAGTTACCTGCGAACCCGGTTCGGGTGAGTGCAGGGAGGCTCTGTTGGGGCTAGTGGGGCCTGGTGCAACATCCTTTGTCACATTCCAACGGTTAACGCACAGATTTATAGGTATAGATTAGTGGGGTTTGAACACAGTTTGGATGGGGCAAAACCCGGACTTATATACACTCTAAACAGTAACAGTAACAATAATACAGTAAGCCCATTGGCTAATAGAATGTGCACATTTTTTGATCCACTTATTTGCATAAGAATAGATACATGAGAAAAGATACATTCCGCTCCTGTCAGATTCTAATTTGCACGCCATATCGAAATCTCGCGAGACTACACTGTCTGGCGAGATTTCATAGCTGTCAAACAGGGACGCTGTTTTGACAGCTAGGAAAGCACGGGAACATGGCAGTTTGAATCACCTTGACAGATAAGCATAGTTAACATACATAGCACAGTTATGCACAGTTAACATACATAACAATACTATCCTGCACAATCTCTACAGCTTTCTTATAACTCCTGGCAGCATAGATTTGATCTAGAGTGGGAAGAGTATGCCCGATTATCCCCTCCATAGTCTTTACGACCCTGGACAGCATTGTTCTTTCCCTAGCTGTACAACTTCCAAACCATACACGCAGACCATAGGTTAACACAGTCTTTATGGTACAGTGGTAGAATGCCAACAGTAGGTCCTCTGAAAGATTGTTCTTCCTGAGGATTCTCAAGAAGTATAACCTCTGCTGTGCACTCTTCATCAGATCTTTGGTGTTTGCTCCCCATGTTAGATCATGCATGTGCATTTCATATCTGGTTGTGGTGTGTTGTTTCAATGTCAGGAAGCTCAGGTTTCTTCTGAGAATCCTCATAGCATAAGTGTCTGTAGTGATGGGGGTAAGGAGCAGGAAAGGAGATTTCCAGAACAGTGGCTATTATCATTTTGGGACAGAATTATCTGTCATCCATTGAATAATGAGTTTCATATGATCATAGAATAATTGACTTGGAAGGGGCCGATGAGACCATTGAGTTCAACCCCCCCCCTGCTCAATGCAGGAATCTGAATCAAAGCAGATATGACAGATGGTTGTCCAATTTTGTCTTCAATACCTCCAGCATTGAAGCGAGTATAAACAAGTTGACAGAGTGCAAATATCTAGGATAAACATTCACTGAAGATGGCAAAATGGATGAAGAGATTAGCCTAAGATGCAGTAAGGCAAATCAAATATTGGGACAGTTAGTTCTGCTCTGACCACACAAGGCAATACAAACCAGCACAAAGAAACACCACATACAAAGCATATCCATTTCCACCTTATGTTACCAGTGCCAAACATGAACACTTGCAACAAAATATTAATGAAGGTTGCTCACCACAGAAATGAGATGTCATTGACAATATGATATGAATTCAGAACAGCCTATGGTTAACTTTTATGTTGTAAACCAGGGGTAGCCAAACTTTTCTGCCCATGGGCTGGTTACGCGGTTCCTCCCACCAGAAATGGAAGTAAAATGCATCAATGCATGCACAGAACACTGCCATAAATGTACCCGCAGATGTCATAAATGCATTTACGACAGCCATGGGTGCATTCACGGCAGCATTTTGCACATGCATGGGCATGTTTTACGTCTGCTTCCTGAAGTAGCATGATCAGCTCAGGCTGGATGATTGTGTGGCATGGGCTGAATCTGGCCCGTGGGCCATAGTTTGGCCACCCTTGCTGTAAACATTGATGTGAACAGACCTTATTGCTCTCCTTCTCTCATTTCTCTGTTTAAAGGCCTTCCCTATTTCAAGACTCATGAGGAATGTGAAGCCCAGGGTGCGCTCTGCCACATAAATCTGAAGACAACACCAGAATGCTGGGGTCCTCGATATATATTGCTAGGAACTTGTTTCCCATGGCATGCATGTTGCAAAAGGTGGTTTTATACTCAAGTAGACCCCGCCTTGGAGGGTTGTGGTGGCTTAGTGGTTAAGATGCTGAACTTGACAATTGGAAGGTCAACAGTTCAGCAGTTTGAGACTCGAGTACTGCACGATGGAGTGAGCTCCCATCTCTGTCCCAGCTCCTGCTAACCTGGCAGTTCGAAAGCAAGAACTTGCAAGTACATAAATAGGTACCAATTTGGTGAAAAGGTAAACAGCATTCTATGCACTCCGGTGTCTAGTCATGCCTGCCATATGTCCACAGAAACATTTGCAGATGCAGATAGCTTTGGCTATAAACAGAGATGAGCACTGAACCCTAGAGTCGGATACAACTGGATTTTGAGCATGACTGATGTTTACCTTTACTAGACCTCCCTTGGAGGGTCATTGTGGCTTAGGGGTTAAGACACTGAGTTTAACTACTGGAGGGTCATCAGGTCAGTCATTCAAGAACTGAGTGTTGTGCTCCCATCATCTGTCACAGCAACTACCAACCTAGCAGTTTGAAAGCAAAGTACCCCTCTGGAATCATCTGCAGATGCAAACAGCGCTGACTCTTTGGTTGAAAATGGAGATAAGCACCACCCCTTAGGGTCAAACATGACTGGTTTTCAAGAAAGGGAGACCTTTACCTTTACCAAGACCTCCATTAAGAAATCCCAGAAGCCTATGTTCCACTTGATGTTTGAAAGGTATTTTGGAGTAGGCATGGAAAGATTTAAGAGCTTGTGGCTATCCACATCCCTAGGGATCCTTTTCAAGTTACCGTGTATCCAGGATTCACGGGTTGCAATTCGAAGTGGAGAATGAGAAAGGAAAATGGAGAAAGATCAAGGAGAGCATCTCCTTTGGTTTAGAAAATAAGCTTTCTTTTATTTTTCTGCTGCCATGTTCTTAATTAAATTATCAGAGCCTTGTTGCTTCAGCCTTGTAATTTTAGGAGGGGGAGGATTGTGAAGAGTGGGGGCAGAGAGAGAAAGCAAAGCTCCTAGTATAGCCCTTTTAAAAAAAGAAACAAAGAGGATCACAGCCATCACCTTTTTAAAGTCCATCTGGGGCTTTAGAGAGGCAATGATGGGTTTCTCCTGTTTGTGGCTGTAGCACTATCAACTTTAGGGAACTGGAGGGAGGAAGAAAGGGAACATGAAAGGGGGGAGGAAGTAAAGAGTAGTAAGAGTAAGAAGGAAGCAAGTTGGACATATTATCTGATCTGTTGACCACATAAAGACTTTTCCTTTGTCACCCTTCTCCTCTGTCTTCTTCTTCTTTTACCATATCTGAAGCTGAATATTGACTATCATCAAGGTGATCAGCCATGAAGACTGTCCTGAGAATATGTAGTGCAGTGGCCTTCTGTTGCAATGAGACACAGGAGTCGGCCGTGTGGCAAAGTCCAGCCCCGACTGGAGTCGGGAGCAAGTATTTATTCCCTGCTTAGGGGCGAAGATGCGTATCTAGGATAATCACGCCATTCCCCTGTACAGAAGGCTTGCGTACGTGGCATTTTCCAGTGGTTCAGCTACAATGGTAGCTCTCGAGGCTACCTCGAGGTTAATGGACAACCAGCACTTAATTGCCTTGGGTTGGCGAAATACATTGTTCCTGCCCTAATCTCGGGGTCCATGTGGATTGACCCCTGGCACCTAATCTTGTCCCTTGTTTGCCCCTGTCTGCTAGCCTAACTCTATTTGCATCCAGCCTGAGCCATAGTTTATGCCTAACCTGCCCGCTTATCTCCCAATTTCCTCTCCAGCCGAGAACGGCCCCAACTAGTTTGGGGACTGGTCATGCGGGTCTGTGGACACCAGGCTCACCCCTTGGGAGAGGTTTGTCCAATTAATGCGGCCAACCCACATTTCCTTCTTTTTTACTGTTTAAGTCAGCCTGCCTGAGGGCTTGATAGATGTAAGGCATGATCTGTCTGGGTGTAAATTTGTCTCTGGGATTCCACCATGAGGTACACCTTGATATGAGCTATGGGATGCACTGCGTGAATCAGCAAAGCATAATCCCAACAACTATGATCATAGCTATGGTCTGGAGCGCTGTCTGCATCCACCCCCAGGGTACCCAAGACCACAGCGCATCCCACCAAGCTCAGTTTGTGTTCTGTTTGATGTTTTTGACTAGGGTGTCTAGTTTGGTTATTTGGCTTTTGACCTTGCGAGAGTTGTCCATCAGGTTGAAGCAACACATGTTGTGGACTGATTCACAACCCAAATGATGTAATAGCAGCAGATAATCAATAGCTGCGCAATTGTCTAAAACCGCATGTCTAAGTTCAGCCTGTTCCTGATTTAACATTGCAATGGCTGATGAGGTGCGATTAATTGCTTTGGCTAACATGCACGCTAGTTGGCCAATTCGGCGCACATTGCCGACTGTCAATCCTGGTACCCCCACTACTGAGTAGGGAGCTGTAGCTGTCACACATCTCATCTAGCTGTACTGCTCCTCACTTAGGCCATTCTGGCTTTTGGGTCACCATATCCCTCCCCCGGGAGTACCAAAGTCAGACAACTCACACAACAGTATGAGTCTGAAAGGTTGGCCGGTATGTAGTTCCATGTCCTTTGATTGCACGTAAAGAACCATCCCAAAGGCAAAATAATGTGAGCATACACATAACTAATTGTCTCTGGGTTGGCACATTTCCAAGTCTCTTTCCCTGGGTTCAGGCAATGATGGTGTGGGCCTTTGGCTGTCGAACAATCCACCATCCTGGCACAAGTGGTGTTTTGGCTGATGGCCACCCATGGTGTGTAAAGGGTGAATGCATCAGCTGGCAAAGTCTTTGTCACCTGAGTACCCCAATTTGCATAAGTCCCGCAAGTGATCTTATGGTGGTGGCAGAACTACCACAACCACTCAGTGTCCCCGGTTTGATCTCCCGGCGCTCGGCACACCGGAATCAGATAAGTACTCTTAAGAGATGCAGCATCTGTGGTTTGTTGCAGGCAAAAGTCAGATTGGTTGACAAGTCTGGCTAATTTCTCCCAAATGTTATGCTGCATTCTGGCTGTCAAGTCCCCACTAGATGCTTGGACTCCTCCTCCCGCTAGCAAGAGGAAGATCATGATGATCATCAGGGAATTGTAGGTGATTTGAGCTAGCACCGCAGCCACCATATTTTGTGGGGTAGGCTCGGTGTTCTGCTCCCTGGACAATGCGTCATCACATAAGGTCTTGACCATTCCCCCAGGTCACTCTCGGTTCTGGTCCCACTCTGGATTATCTGCTCTGCCTCCATCCTGTCATCAGGCTCACTCCCTCCATCTTGGGCAGGGGATTCCGTGTCACTCTGGCCCACGCCATGCTGCTCAAAATGCGGCTTCACGCAGTGGCTCGGTATCCAGACCGGACATGTGGGGGACATAATCGATGCACATCCTCTCCCTCAAGTTATTAGCGGTTCTAGACCCCTCCAGGAGGGGTCTGGCAGCACCCTGAAGCGGACCATGGGTTGCGGGAGGGTCTCCTGTCACCGGAAGTGCTTCTCCTGAGGAGTGCATTTCAAAAAATATTGAGACAATTGTATGTGAATAGCACTTTGTGCAGGCACTGCTGCGCCTGGCCCTGATTTTTTTTGGTGTCTATCTCTTCCCTTCTTGTTTGTTTTTCAATGTAGGACTTTAACGTCCGGTTCACCCGTTTGACAATTGCTTGTCCTTGAGAGTTATATGGAATGCCGAATGTGTGCTTTACATCCCAAGCTGCTAGAAACAATGCAAGTTTTTTGGAGCTATAAGCCAGCCTGCTGTCAGTTTTTATGAGGTCGGGCTTGCTCATGACCATGAAGCAGGTTAAAAGATGGAGCTCAACATGAGTGGCAGTCTCTCCTTTCTGGGCAGTAGCCCAGGCGAACTGTGAATAAGTATCAACAGAGACATGCATGTACTGCCATCTCCCAAATTCTGGGACATGCGTGATGTCCATCTGCCAAATCTGGTTAGAATCTGTCCCTCATGGGTTGATCCCCCAGAAGGGCCTCCCCGGTGCTCCTGTGCATTGCGGGCAGGAGTGCATGATAATGGGAGGTTAAATTGCCAAGCCAATGCCTTGGCATTGTGATGAAAAATTCATAGCTTTGTATGGGGGTCGTAAAATCGCCCGTTATCAATTTCTGGTGGATTTCCCTAATGGTCGCATCAGCCCTGTTGTTTTCCTCTGAGATGAGACCATGTAAATCCTGGTGACTCCTAATGTGGGCTACAAACAGGGGCTCCCTGTGATGATGTAGGTGAAATTGCATGGTCAAAAATAGGCTCAAAAGATTCTTGTCAATGGCGGGTGTGATGTAGGCTCCTGGTAGGTTGTGAACCAAATCCCTAATGTACTGACTGTCTGTGACAATGTTCAGTGGCTCCCTAATGAATGTTTTTAAAGTGAGTTTTACTGCTGCCAATTCCGCTCTCTGTGCTGACTTCTGTGGAAATGTCAGCAGCATCTTCCAGATTTACCCTTCTTGCCAAATGATAACTCCGTACACTTTTCCCCCATCGGTAAATACTGTCCTGGCCCCCTGAATGGGGATCATGGGCAGCATGCCCTGTAGCCTGATGATCTGAGTCTGGAGTGAGACAAGTCTAGGGTCCTTAGGCAAGTGGAATGCCAGGTTCCCCGTGAACACTTCTAATGCTATGGGTAGGGTGTCTCCCAGCTGCATCAACTGCTGCATTTGCTCCTTATTGAATGGCACAACTATCTTAGCTAAATCGTATCCTGAAATGTCCCTTGCTCTTAGTTGCCCTTTATGAATCACTGTGGCTACCAACTCTTGGGGGGAAACAATGTTCTTGGATGTGGTGTTGTGTGAATACACCCACTCCATGATTTTCATCCCCCTGTCCGAGTCTATGCCTAGTGCCCCTGTGAACAGGGTCCCTGCCTTTATAATGTACAGATTTAATATGGGGACATACAGTCCCTCATCTATTCTGTCCACCCACCAGTTGCTTAGGATCCTGTTTACTGTCGCTAATGCTTGTTTAGCTTTCCTTGGGACTTGTATTCAGTCATCTGGCTGCCTCCCTTGGGTTAGCAGTGTGAAAAGCAGTTTTAAGAGGTCTGTGTCTATTTTGATGTACGGCCTCATCCAATTAATGTTCCCTAGGATCTGCTGTAGCTCTACGAGCGTGACTGTGTCCTTAATGTTGATTTCTGGCAGCACTGGGGCTGTGAAGGACCTAAGCAGTGGGTGTCCTAAATATTAATATGGCTTGGTCCTCTGTACTTTCTCTGGGGCTATGACTAGTCCCTTCTCCCCTAGTGTGCTCTGAAGGTTTTGAAACACCTTATTATCTAATTTTGGCACTGCAACCAGTATGTCATCCATGTAATGGTTCCTTGAATCCCGTTAAGGCCTCGTGGACATAGATTTGGCACAGGATCAGTGAATTTAGCATTCCCTGTGGCAAATATTTCTACACAAACCTTTGGGTTGGTTCTTGGTGGTTAGTGACTGTCACTGTAAATTCGAAGCTTCCCCTGTCCCTAGGGTCTAAAGGGATCATGTAAAAGCAGTCTTTTAAGTCTACAATCAAGATCTCCCATCCTTCTGGGCTCATGTTTGGATTGGGCACACCGCATTGAAGCGGTCCCATTGGCTGGATGCATTTACTAATTTCTCTTAAATCGTGAATAAGTTGCTACTTCCCTGACTTCTTTTTGATGATGAAATTGGTGAATTCCAGGGACTGGTTGATGGCTCAATATGCCCTGAGTCTAGCTGCTCTTTAACGAGCTGCTTTAAAGTTTCTAATTTCCCCCCTACGATCGACCCCTGCTCTACCCAAACTGGCTCGTCTATTAGACATTTGAGCAGTAAGGCCATTACCCGAAAGTAAGGGTGGCTCGATACTGCTGCAGAATGTCTCTCCCCCAGAGGTTTAACGGCATGTCTAGGACATGAGGGCGGATTACCGCTGCATCATCCACCCCTGGGATTGTGACTTCTATCCACTCTCTGCTTCTGCTGGCTTCCTGAATTCCTCCTACTCCCCACAATCTGAGACTACTTGATCGCCCACTCATTGGGCCATAACTTCTTGCTAATCACCGTGACATCAGCGCCCATGTCCAGAAGGCCCTCAAAGGGCTTTCCGTTCAGAAATACCTTAATTACAGGCCGCTATTTCCACTCTATGGTCTGTTCCACTGCTGCTATGATCTGGTATCCTTCCACTGTCTCTTCCTTTGCCTGACGGTCTGTCGACCCGAATCCAGAGTCTCCTCTGATTGCCTCCTTACCCCCACCTGGCAGATGACATGGAATCATGATCAGTTGTGCTACTGAGTCCCCTTTGCTGACTGTCTGGGGTAGGTGCATCCATAACTGCACCTTAATAATGCCTGTGTAATCCGAATCTATAACCCCTGGGATCACAAAGATCCCTTTTTTTCCCTGCACTTCTGCGAGGCAAGACTAATCCTACTGTTCCTTGGGGTAGGGGACCTTTATACTGGGTGTTTAACTACTTTGACTATGCCTCGCAGGTCGCACGTAACGTCCTCCTGGCACTCTAGGTCTAACCCTGCACTGCCCTTGGTTTCTGCCTGTGCCTCAGAAATGTTGGGGTGATTATTGGGATATCCCTTCCGGGGCTCCCAGAGCAGGGGTTGCCTCTACTTGGACCTGGGCCAGAGACATGCCTGGGTCCGGTTTCCTGAAGTCAGGCGCTGGTTGGCCCAATGATAGCCATTGTGGCATCTTGGGCATAGGACTGCTTTGACCTACTCTCTTTGGAGAAGTGCCCCATCTTCCTGCAGTGGGAGCAAGCTCCCTTGGGTCTATTCCCTCCTTGCATGGCTGCCGCAGACAGCCCCATTTTATAGGAGTCTGTTCCAATGTCCACGCAAGTCCTGATCATGTCTGTAAGTGTTAAATCGGTTCTGTGGCCCATTGCCTGAAGTATTTTGTGGCAGTCTAGATTGGCATTGTCTTTTGCCAGCTTCATCATAAGCTCCTCTTGAGCATCCTGGTTATCTATCTGCCTACTGATTGCTTCCTCTAGCTGGTTGATGAAATCCATATAGGATTCCTGCACTCCTTGTTATATGGCTGTGTAATTTTTGTGCCCTTGCCAGTAGCGGGTACCTTGAGATATGTATTGAAGGCAACCTTTGAAGCCAATTGAAGTGTGGCAGCTGGCAGGATGGACTGCATTTGGATGGTATCGAACTGTCCTAACCCATATAGCTGTTCAGGAATTACTGCGCCCGCCATCTGGGCAGCCCTAGCCTGTGCCTCTAATCTCTACTCACTATCCCACAGTAGGTACTGGCTGGGGTTCAGCATCATCCTCATTGTGACTTTCCAGTCATGAGGAATGAGCATTGTGGATTCCCACAGCTGTTTTAACATGCCTCTCATGAATCTGCTCGGAAGCCCTGTGTCTGTGATTGCTTTGCGGATCTCTGCAAGCAATTTGTATGGAATGGGTGTGTAGATTGCCCATGATTGCATCCATCTCTAAGTGGACTGGGCATAACATCTGGAGCTTGGCCAGTTCTGTGGCCGGCAATTCCCCCTTGCGCAGTTCTTCCTCAACCATTAATTGGAAAGGAATTTTGGTAACCCGGGAAGTGCCTGTGCTTCCTAAGATTCTACCCACCCCCGCTACCTCTACAGTGGCCATGGAAGGGGAATCCTCCAAGCCCCCATGCTTGAATTGGATGGTCGGGTAGAGACATGGCGGGGCTGATGGCTCTGTATAAGCTGGGGGGGGGTTTCTCAGTCTCTACCCGGGCTGGACTCATGGCTGTAATTACCTGCCGACACTTACTTCAAGCCCCTATGATTTTAGGCAGTGTTCGGGGTTCCTCCTTTAGATACCTTCATACTCTGTCCCATACCTCTGGATCCAACATGCCTGCCTCTGGGAAGAACAGGCAATGTCCCCCCTTGTACACCACTAGGTACGTTAGGTCTTTCTTCCTCAACCCTATTTTGTGTTGCCTGGCCAAGGCCTTTGAGCTCTCTAATGTGAGCTCACTGCCTAATGGATGAATTATGCTCCCCCATGCAAGCCCCCATACTATCTGAGGGGGTCCCCGAAGTCATTTTCGCAGGATGATTTGGTGTGCTGGAGGTAGTAAGTCAGGGCGGATGGTGCACAGGACGATGTCCCTCGGGTACCGGTTGGCTAGGATCGCAGTCGTAGTTCTGCCGCGGTCTCGGGTCTGCTTCTGCTGCTGAGGATTGTGGCTCCCCCCTGCTTTGGAACACATCCATTCCAATTGTGTCGGGTCCGCCGGCGTTTACAATCACATCTCGGTTCTCACCTTCAAGTGACCGCGTCGGGCTTCTCCTGCTTCTTCCGATCACATCTGGCCTTCAATCTCATCTCGTTTCTCTTGCTTCAGATCACGTCGGGGTCACCATATGTTGCAATGAGATGCAGGAGTTGGCTGTGTGGCAAAGTCCAGCCCTGACTGAAGTCGGGAGCAAGCATTTATTCCCTGCCTAGGGGTGAAGATGCGTATCTACGATAATTGTCCATTCCCCTGTACAGAAAGCATGCATATGTGGCATTTTCCGGTGGTTCAGCTGCAATGGTAACTCTGGAGGCTACCTTGAGGTTAATGGACAACCCGCACTTAATTGCCTTGGGTTGGTGAAACCCATTGTTCCTGCCCTAATCTCGGGTTCCATGTGGATTGAGCCCGGGCACCTAATCTTGTCCCTTGTTTGCTCTTGTTTGCTTGCCTAACTCTGTTTGCCCCCAGCCTGAGCCATGGTTTATGCCTAACCTACCCACTTATCTCTCAATTTCCTCTCCAGCCGAGCATGGCCCCAACTAGCTTGGAGACTGGTCACGCAGGTCTGTGGACACCAGGCGCACCCCTAGCGAGAGGATTGTCCAATTAGTGCGGGCAACCCACATTCTTTCATCTGCCTCTTAGACTATAAGACACATGCTCACTCTTAATTATACATCCACAAGGAAGGGCTTACATCTAGAGACTTTTGAAAACAGGATGCTTGAATAGTTGTTTTGTATAAATGAATTATTAACCCCAAACCTCAAATTCTCACCCTTACAGGCCAGACTGATGGGAGCATGTCTGCTGGTAAAATCATCACTGCCTGCTCAGCAAATTCAGCATTGCCACCTTTACTCCAGCTCAAGAATAACCCCCAACCCTTTGTTTCAAATGCTCTAAAAATAAAATTCTTAGAAAATATAACATAGCTGTGCTAATGCAGATGTATCTCTCCTTGTGTTAAAGATGTGGGGAAATGTATTCATAGTTTTACATAGGGCTCCACACAGCCCCCTCTCCCTTCAAACAATCCTATCTGGAGGCCAATTAGAATGATCCTGAGTGATTTGTGCCTCATTTAATTTTATCTGTAGCTGGGATCCATGTCAACTCTTAAGCTTTCCCTTGACTATACTGTTTTCTATTTGCCCAGATGTTCTTAAGGCACTAAGATAGGGAGTAAATGTGCCTTATTTCTGGCAGCTAACTTGGTCGTGGTACCTTTAAATACTGAACACCTTTAAATTTGCTTTCTTGTCTTGTTGACTTAGGGCAGTGATGGCAAACCTCGGTATTCTTGGTGTTCTTGGACTTCAATTACCAGAAGCCCAAGTCAGCATTCCTGTTGATCAGGTCTTTTGGGAATTGGAGTACAAGAACACCTGGAGTATCACGAGTTGCCATCACTGATTTAGGTTGTCCACCCTAAGGGAGGGCCAAAGGACCTTTACTGGAAATTGATCAATTTTAAAGGTGGCCTCAATGCATGTTTGCTGTGTTTCACACCTGTCTGTTAACCACCCAAATTAATTGCATTGTTATGGAAATAAATAAATAATAGACAATAAATCAATAGGGGACCCCAGATTTTGTGCCTCATATGCTCGTTTCACTTTCCTCATTGCACAAATACTGACACATAACAATTTTTTCTTCAAATTCCTCTCTCTCCTAAACTCTGGAGGTTTCTACCTCTTTTGTATTTTTATAAGGAAATGCTCCTCCTTCTCCATCTGTTTATTCTTTTCCTCTTCCACATTCCTTCTTCTTTTTCTATCAACACCACCACCACCACCAGATCAGAGCCTTTTGTTGTAAACTCACATAGAACTATTTAAAGCTAATTCTTCTTCATTATCACCTTTGGGCATTCCCCTAAGTGTGGCTTTTGTGTGATAGAAACAGGAAAATCAAGTGGAAAAATTACAATTGAAACATTAGTACTATTCTAAAGAGTAACCAGAGGAGGAGAAAGATGAAACTGTTTAGATTAGAAGGAACTTATAACTAATATATTCTAAGTGCAAAGGTGGGAGGTGCCCAAACCTGGCTAAAAGTAAGTAACAACCGACACAGCATCCAGCCTTCCAGTCTTTAAAGTTTATTATTATTAATGATAACTGTTAGTTTATTGTTATTAAAAACTGCTGGCTCAGTGGTTTATCTGACTATGGAGCTACAGCAGGGGTGCCCAAACATTTCGGGCCGCAGGCCAGTCATGTGATTCAGCGGGCCAGTCACATGGTTCCTCCTACCTGAAGCAGAATTAAAATTCACCTTGCAATCTGCTATTTTAAGCTGCTATTTTCTCTGCTTAAAGCAGGGGTGCCCAAACTATGGCCTGTAGGCTGGAACTGGCCACGGACACCAATTCATCCAGCCCGTGCCACTCACTCCCAGAAGTGGAAGTAAAATGTGCCTGTATGGGAGCGACAAGAGCAGTGTGGGCCAGATCTAGCCCATGGGCTGTAGTTTGGGCATCTGTGAGCTGAGAATTTTGGAGTTGGATTCCCCATTGTGCCTCTTTTGGACTAAATGATCCAGAAGGTCCCTTGCACTTCTAAGATGAAGATAATGATGAGAATGATGCACATCTAATTAATTAAAATAAATGAGAAAGTAAATTACTTGTGTACTCTAACTATGGTCCAATTAATTATTCATTTTAAAGAAATATCTAACAGTCACAAGGTGTAATCTAACAGTTAATTTACCCCCAGGGTTTATGTGGGTCTCAATAAGGAAAAAAACTTTCCTTAAAACCGCCACCACCTATTCAACCAGCACTGGTATGCTACACCAGCATGTTTCAGTCAGTCCATCAATGATTTTGCCTGTAATAGTCTTCAGGAATTGGGTGATGGTCCCCAAGTGAATTAAATCCCACTTGAATCCATCCAGCAGCTTCATCCATACTGGCCTGGGGCTGATGGGGACTTAGCATGCCAAAAGGGCTCAGGACCAGAAAATGACTTGCAGAACTGAATCAGTGGTACAGGTGTCATACTGCGATATGGAAGGCAGCTGAAAGGCCACTGTATTATATTCTCAGGACAGTCTTCATAGCTGATCACCTTAAGGATCTTCAATATTTGGATTCAGATATGGCAGAAGAAGAAGTCTTCAGGATTTACACTGTGTCAACAGAAGGGCCTTTCCTAGCTGAGATGAGGCAACAGTTACTGTCCAAGTCCCTCTTTCCATGAGTTACCTACTAGACACCATTGCAATTCAAAATACAACAGCTGCAGGTATAGTGGAGTTGTAACAGGTAGCTCTACCAGCACATTCAGATTTGCTGACTGAAATCAGCCAGCCAAACAGCCAAAAAGAGGCAGAGAAAACAAGGAGCAAAGGAGAACTTGAGTTAAACCACCTCCACAGTCCAAAGTAAGGCCATGGCCAAAGTAGTCCTAATTAAGTTTCAAGACCCCTTGGCCTCGGCTAGATTCAGCAGAGCCTCAGCTAGGCTGATGTTAGCTCAGCCAGCCTTCAGCCATTTTGGTTGGCTATCATTGCTGTATTCCAGGGGTGGCCAACCTTGGTGCTTCAGGTGTTCTTGAATTTCGATTCCCAGAAGCCTAAGTCAGTGCATTGGCTGATCAGTGATTGGTGAATTGACTTAGGCTTCTGGGAATTGAAGTCCAAGAACCAAAGGTTGGGAACAACAGCCTTAGAGGGTGGTAACCCACTCTGGACACCCTGAATTCCAATAACAAAAACATTGGTCTTCCTAAATTGGTGAAAGTTTTGATGTTGAGAAGAATTTCCCCAATTTAAGGATTCTTCCTTCAAAACAAGAAATAACTCACTTTTTTACTTACAGTTTCATAAAAACTTATTTGTCAAAACCCTCATCACCACTCCCCTCCAGGGCTGGGGCATGACACGAAATAGTACATCTTTTCCCTTCTGGAAACATCATTGCCATTTGGGAAGCCATAATATTTCAGCTGAGGTGGCTTAGTAGTTAAGAACTGGAAGGCCAGCAGGCCAGCAGTTTGAGACCCAAGTGCTGTGTGTTGGAGTAAGCTGCCATCATTTGTTCCAGCTCCTGCCAACCAAGCAGTTCAAAAGTAAGAAATTGCAAATAGATAAACAGGTACTGCTTTGGTTGGAAAGGTAACAGTGTTCCATGCACTCTGGTCAAGTCATGCTTGCCACAGGACAATGGAAATATCTGCAGATGCAGACAGTGCTGGCTGTTTTTTATTTATTCACATTTATATCCCACCCTTTTGATGCAAGCCCCACTCAGGGCAGCTGTAAACAGTGATGAGCACTGGCAACTTGTTGAGTCAGGTGCATAAGAAGTATTCTTTGGTGTTTGTAGATTGATACGCAGTAGGCAGCAGCTATAAGGCCAAACACATCTTTATTTGGAGGGTATGCAATCTGAACATGTGGTAATGGCGGAGATACAGCTCCTTTTATACAGCATAGTACATTTGAATATGGTTACATGGTTGCCCATTGGCTACTGTCCCCGTGATGTCATGGTGAGTCATGCCCTTCTTTACCAGGTATACCTGTGGCGGGACTGCTTCCCGCAGTGAACTGTAATTGGGAGATTTGTACCATGTGAGCTGAACGCTCACCACTGCCATCTAGGGGTAGCTGGCTCATGTTCCAATACAGCTGAGATACATTGTATTCATTACTGTTCATGCAGGGTTACATTCTTTCATTGAAGTGGTTACATTCATTCTTAAAGGCATATTGTTCCATACACAACATATTCTGACTAGCATGATTGGGTCAAACACAAGTGATTTATTATCAGCTCAGGAATTCTTTCTGGGGAACATGTACAAGGTGGCCAGCTTATATACAGTGAGAATGGCAGTTACACAGGTGGATACACTTCGGCAGGCTTCCGGGGAAGCGGGAAAGTTTGTACTGATGAACGAGCTCTTTTAGACAGTAGTTTGAAATTGGCGCCTTTGCAAAAGGCGTGCTATTCCACCGTAGTCTTTACAGTGCTCATAGCATCTTTTAGAAATAACACTTGGACACAACACAACTAGAGTTGAATATAGCTGGCTTTTGAGCAAGGGTGACCTTTCCTCTTTACCTAACATTTTAGGAGGGTGTTCGTGTGTGTATGTCTCCATAGAGCAGAGGTTCCCAATCTGAGGCCTGTGGGCCGGATCTGGCCTGCAACACCATTTCATGTGTCCCCCACTCCTCCAAGTGCATTGAGAAACAAAAGGACCACCCATTTGAAGCTGTTGGGACAAAATGGCCACCCCCATTGTGCAGGTAGGGGGAAATGGTTGTCCAGCCCTTGAAGTTGACTGAGAGAGCATGAGCTGGCCCCTGGCTTGAAAAGTTTGGGAACCCCTGCCATAGAGGGTGCAAATGTGGTCCAGGAGTCGCATATAACCCAATCTTTGATCAAGGAGATTCTTTCTGGAGTTCCAGGCAGAGAACTTTCCTAAGCCAGTTTGGGGTTGTTGGGTCACTGAATCTGGTATTGTTGACTCAATTGTGCTTCACATCTGATTTGTTTAGCTTTAAATTTTTACTGAAACATGGCTGGATAGTTGAGAAATATTGGTTTGTTCCATTAGGACAGCAGCAATAATATTGTCTCAAGGATAGGATAATGGTCATTCCAGTTTTGAAGAATGGTACGGAATGCTCTATTTGTTGCTTGCAAAAGCACATGATTGTTGAAAATAAAGTCACTTGGATTTACATTTTAGAAACTCTTGCTTGCCAAGCATATACTCTGCCTCTGAACTAAGGTTGTTTGGGGCTACCACACATGGTTTATCACTGATCCCAGACCCTAAAGTCGTGGTGAACTGCCACTAATGGTCGGCTCACCATCTTTTGCAGGGAATCATTTATCTGGATGGTCAGAAGTGCCTTTTCTCCACAGCTGCAGGCCCTGGGTTCTTGACAGATACTTGTTTCTATCAACTCATCTCAGAAAGGGCTCTTGTGAAATTCTACAGGTAAGACTTGGGTAATGTTCCCAATTAAGTGTTCTCTAAGTATCAACAGGAAAATATTCCACACACACACACAAAAAAAAATAGTTCAGGGGTTTACCCATTTTGCAAATCTCTAGCATTTTATTGTCCCCAGAGGCCTTTATATACCAGGCTATGTCTTTTCCTCTAAGTCCTCTTGTGCTTTCTTCTCCAGTGGTGGCAGTGCATTCCAATTTCATCGTCAGCCATGAGGATCCTTTACCTTGCCTTTACTCTCCTGTGTCTGATGCTGCTGGTTGTTCCAGGTAACGTGCCACTTGTACTGTATAGTGTCCACTGAAGCACTGTGAAATGTGTGGGGAACTCCAGTAATTGTTATTAGGGAGGCATGGATAAGATGCTGTTTTGGCTACACCAAAGTCTTAGAGATGAATTGCCTTGTGACAATGTAACCTTGCCCTTCTCTTTGTGCAGGTTATTCTGATGTAACTAACAGCACGCAGTGCCCAACCTCTAAATGGGAATACATCGAATGCTTGTGTCCAGGCGGTTTCAGACACATTGGAAGCTGTTCAAAGAAGATTCTGAAAGTAAGAGCAAATACCCTGAGGCAAACCAGAGTTAGGGAGCACTTTTGCACGTGGGGAAAAAGAAGATCTCTGCTTGAGGAGTTTATGGGAATGTTTGGGACTTTTTGAGCTTGCATTGAGGACTTGCATCGAACTTCTCAGATAATCCAGCCCACAACCTATGAAATATATGCAGCAGTCCTTGTGTTCTGTAAAACTTTGGAGAAAGAGGGATTTCTAGATGAGATTAGTAGGATGAGACTCTATCAGGATGTGGTCTCTGAAGGATCTCTACAGGCTAAAATTGAAACCCAACAGCCTTGTTCTGTCACAGATACAACCCAAATATGACTCTAAGAACAATTGGGATTTCCATGTTCTTAGGTCAGCAGTTTAGATCTGAAATCAACCCAATATCCACTCATTTCTTGCTACCTTACATCTAGAAGCTCTTCCCTGAACATCTAGATGGCATCAAATTTCTCAGTGAACTTCCTGCAGATTTAGCTTTAAGTCTGGCCAGGTTATCCTCCTATGGTAACAGAGTAGACCATACTGCCGGCAACTCAACACTGAGTGTCAGGTAGAGGTTAACTAAACTGACAACTCTGAGGAATTACAGCCTTGGGTTGCAAAGCCCACGTGGAAGGATGATGGTCCCCAAATCGATTAAATCATAAATGGATGCAATCTTGATGGAGGGCAGCAGCTTCATCCATCCTGGCCTGGGCCTGAGGAATTTGTTTGGCAAAAGGACTCAGGACCAGAAAGTGACTCAGGGAACTGTTTCAGTGGTACGGGTGTCATGCTGCGATGTGGAAGGCAGATGGGAGACCACTGCATTAAATTGTTCCCAGGACAATCCTCATGGCTGATCACCATGATGACAGCCAATATTTCGAATTGGATAAGGCACTTGAGGGAAAAGGCCACATGCAAGCTACAAGGCTTCCCTCTCCAACCCACACTTGTCTTCCAGGGAACTGAGCTTTGGTTTGCAGCACCTTGGGAAGCTTGCATTCTCCTTCTTTTGCCATATCCGAATCTGAATATTGGCAATCATCATGCCGATCAGTCATGAAGACTGTCCTGAGAACGTAATGCAGTGACTTTTCATCTGCCTTCTACATTGCAGCCTGACACCTGTACTGCTGTTTCAGTTCTGTGAGTCACTTTCTGGTCCTGAGCCCTTTTGGCATGCAAAGTCCTCCTTGGTCCCAGGCCAATGTTGATGAACTTGTCGCTGGCAGCATGGTCTACTCTATTACTATAGCAGAATAACCTGGCCAGACAAGTGAAGCTTACATTGAACTTGGTTTATTTTGTTTTTGTTGTTGAGAAGGGAGGGAATATGTAACAAAGCTGCTCCCTCCTGAATAAGCTTGTGTTTTTTTCTTATTTTGGGCACTTTTTTGCAAAAAGAAAGAAAGAATTTTCTCTCTCTCAGCCAGCCAGTTATGTTTCATTTTGGGTTGTCTCATCAAACATTTCTCCAAAGCTCCAAACTTCAAAGCTTTCAGAAGTGGGTAGCCACCATGTACTTCTAGAATAATGCTAAGGGAGTATGAAAAGAGGAAGCCCAAATATGAACTAGGTTGACTTAGTAAAGGAATTCACAGTTTTTTTGTTTGCCAGATTGGAGCTGTGCTGTTAATGAATGGTTCTTCTGGTTGGGTTACGCTCGGTTGAAAGTGACTTGACAGCTCATACTAACAAGAATCTCTTGTTCAATAAGGGTAGAGCGGTATGAAACACTTGCACAATAACGCCGTTCACTAGGTGGGAAAATCCTTATACACTTCAATAAAAACAAATACAAATTGTTGAGTCACAAATTTTTTTTACTGTCTTAATTATTTTTCAATATTTCAAAATGTCCAAAAAACAAATGGTACTTTATCTTCAGTGAAAACAAAAAGTTTGATATCTTGCAATATAAATCTTTTAATGTTTCAGGTAAGTAATTCCATTTAAGTTCATGTAGTATCACAATTTTTTTTTCTTTCAAAGAGAATTTGATAAATCTCTTTTCATTTACTATCATCAGGAAAAGGAAAATGTTCTGTAGAAAATACAATAACAAGCATTATAATCCATTTCCAGACTCTCTGAATATTTTCCCATATTACACAACACACAATACATTGATAAAATCCTTTTCTTTTCTTTTTTCATTTTTATTAAGATTTTTCAAATATACATAAGAAAAATATCAAAAAGAAAAACAATAAAACATCCATCCATAAATGATTAATATACAAAAAAACCCAGAGAAAATAAAAGAAAAAGAAATATATTGCTTATAACATTAACATATCCAAGTTAAATCAAGATAAAAGAGTAACATTAGATTGTAAACCCTCTTATGGAAAATAGTGAGATCTTAAACATTTAAGATCTCACTATCAAGGGAACTGCAGTGGCTCAAGTCGCTAAGACGCTGACTGGGAAGCGGAAGGTCAGCAGTTCGATTCCCGAGTACTGCAGGACGGAAATGAGCTCCCGTCTTCATCCCAGCTCCTGCCAACCTAGCAGTTCGAAAGCAAGAAATTGCAAGTAGATAAATAGGGACCACTTTGGTGGGAAGGTAACAGCGTTCTGTGCGCTCCGGTGTCTAGTCATGCCTGCCACATGACCACGGAAATGTCTGCAGAAGCAGACAGCGCTGGCTCTTCGGCTTAGAAACAGAGATGAGCACTGCACCCTAGAGTCGGATACGACTGGCTTTCGAGCAAGGGAAACCTTTACTAAACATTTAACACATTTAAACGCTGGTTAAATATTATATTTTTTTCCAAAGAGGAAAAAAAGAAACTAATTTTTTTGTTGAAAACTAATCTCTGAATCATTATCTAACCATTTATATTAACTCCATCTCACCATGCTCTAAAATCTCTTTCTCAATTTAGAATACATAAAATTTCGTCGGGTCCTTCTACTTTCTTGCTATACACTGTCTTCCCATGGACATAAAAATCACAAACAGTTCTTGCTCATCCATATCTAATTTTAAACCTTCTAGATCTGTAAGCATAGCAGCACCTATTCTGATCTTAATCCTATTTCCCATCATTCCAACTATCTCTTTCTCAATCTCTTTCCAAAAATCTCTGATCTCTTTACAATTCCACCGCATATGATTACAAATTCCAACACTTTTATTACATCTCCAACACAAATTATTTTTTGTCCTGTCAATCTGGCTCAATCTCACCGGGGTCAAATACCATCTCCATAACATTTTGTAATTATGTTCCTTTACTCTCGTCGACAATGTCCTCATTATCCTTTGTTTCCATAGAGATCACCATTTTATTTCTGATATTTTTATGTTTAAATCCTCTTCCCATATTTTTCTCAATATCTCTTGTTGATTGCTATCTTTATTTAAAATCCTATAATTTTGCCCACTAACCCCTTTTACCCAATATCACCTTGTCTTATTTAAAATAATAGCTCTTCGAATTCTGTCCTAACCCTTTCCAAACTTGGTCCTCTTGAATATTTTTTATTCCAATTGTTTATTCTTACCACTTGTAACCAATTTAATCTCATTTGTTCATATATTTCAACTTTTTTCTCCTCATCGTTACACATTCGAATCCAATGACTCAACAAACAAACATCATTTTCTATCAACACTGATCTCAACCCCCCATTTATTTTTATTGGAAAAGTTTTTTTTATTGGAAAACTTTTTATGTCTTCAATTTCTATTAATGGAGATATATTAGGAGCTAATTTTCCCTTCATCTTCTTCTATACCTCCCTCATTGACTTTAACATCTTATTTTTTTATATTATGTCTACCTATTTCTTTATCCAAAAAAGCTGCTTCCATCTCTAAGTCCTCCCAAAACACCTTTTCCTTCATCAAAATCTTGACTATGTTTCTAATTTGAAATGCCATATAGTAATTTTTGAGATTAGGGATTCTCAGTCCTCCTCCTTTTTGAGATATATACCACTCTCTTTTAGTAATGCTAGCTTTTCCCCCACCATTACAAAACCTATTTAACAAATCTTGAAATTTCTTGATCTCTTTATCCTTAAGATGAATCGGTAGCGTTTCAAACAAAAAAATTTTTTTTGGTAACATCATTTTGCAAAGGGCCACTCTACCAAACCATGACAGGCTCAATTTATTAAATTGTGTAATCTGATCTTTAATCATCTTGAATTGTCTGTCATGGTTTAATTTTTTAAAGATTTTTCAATTTTTTTGTTAGAATAATTCCCAGGTATTTTAAATTATCTTTAATCTGTATTTTATATTTCCACAGTATTTCTTGTTGTTCATCTTTACTCACATTACATGTTATCATTTCTGATTTCTCCCAATTTATTTTTAATCCAGTCATATCCTCAAAATCTTTTAAATGGTCTTGAATCCTTTCCAATGCCTTCTCTGGATGTTTTATGATAACCAAAGTATCATCCGCATATAAGCTTATTTTATTTCCTCCCAGTCCTATAATATTATCATCTCTTCTAACAACCTCTGCTAACAATTCCATGGACATTATAAATAGAATTGGTGATATCGGACATCCCTGCCTTGTTCCTATTTCTAATTTAATATTTTCAGTATAAACATCATTTATTCTAACCTTTGCCGATCCTTGCTGATATAATTGCTCTATGACATTCCTGAACTTTATCCCAAAGCCCAAAGAAAAAATTATCTCTCTTATTGTTGCCCATTGAAGGGAATCAAAATCCTTAAAAATATCAAGTGATAGCATGCCTATCTTCTATTTCCTATTTGTGGCAATGTCTAGCAGATCAACTACACTCTTAGTTAAGTCCACCATATGTCTACCCTTTAAAAAACCTGCTTGATCCTTATTTATATAATTTCCCATAAAGCCATTTAACCTATTTGCTAATACATTTGTAAAAATCTTTGCATCTTGATTTATTAAAGATATTGGCCTGAAGGATTCTACCCTTTCTGGGTCTTTCCCTGGTTTAGGTATCAAAACAATTATTGATCTAGTCCATGAAATTGGGATTGGCCCTCCTTCCAATATGAAATTAAACAACTTTTTAAATCTTGGGGTAACTATGTCTTCAAATTCCTTATAAAAGGATCCCCATATGGTTCTGATCTGGAGCCGGGACTGGTCCTGTTAATAAGGAAGTGTGCTGTGTAAAGCAATACTGTCTGTTCTGATCTGACTTGTGATTTTATGGCTTCCTGACAAGGAATAATGAAGATTTAAATGCCTGCCTAGTAAATCAACAGTGGATCAGTTTTTGAGAGGCTGTTTGAAACTGTTTGGTGCATTTTGGATGGACAAATTCTTCTTCTTTTTTAAATTGTTTCAAGATGGTACTCGGACAGTGAGTGATTTTTTAAGTTTGTGACGTGGCTGGACTTATTTCCTTATTCTCCCTTTTTTCTCCACACCCCTTTTTTGAGAGGCAGTGTTCTTTTTTAAGGTGGAACAGACACGTTAGAACAAAGTGACATTAATACCAGCTACTTTTAGAACTTTAATAATAAGAAGATTAATGACAATTGATTTGGTTTTTGAGCTGGACTTCTCTAATAAATCTGAAAATTTTTGTTCTTCTTTTCTCTCTCTCTCTTTTCTTTTTTTCTCCCCTCTCTTGTCTCCTGTTTTGAATTAAAAGAAATTTTTTATTAGATGCTGTTTGCTTTCTAGGTGTTATGAAACCCATGAGAAATTGACAGATATATTAGTCGTGGACTGTGATATTCCAAATTATTTTTGATATTTTAACAAGGACATGAATATAATTAGTTATAAAATTGGTCATTTTTGTTTATAATTTTAATATATAACGTAGGATTTTTTAAAAAGGGGAGGAAAATAACACATTTAAAGTAAAATAAAATAAGATTTGGCTTTTTCTATACATTTTTCTATATATTAATATATAAAAATAAAAAAGAGGAAAAGTTATATTTAAGAAGAAATAAAAAAAGAAGTGGGAAGTTTTGAGAGTATTTTGGATTTTTAAAGTTGAGTTAATTTTTGATTATTGATTGTTCAACAATAATTAGAAGAAATGATTGTGGTCCATTTGATTGATGTGAAGTTATTTCTTTATTTTTTTTACTTTGTGTAAATAAGAGATAAGTTTCTTTTTTCAATTGATATATGAGTGGTATATGAATTGTATTTGCAAGGGGAAGTTCAAGTGGATGAGGTGATGAGGAAGAGGAAAAGAGAAGGAAAAAATTGTGGGCTGGGTAAGAGACAGAGAAACGTCCTCGGATAGGAGTTACCAAAGACTTGTATGGGCAGAAGAAGAGAATAAACAGCTGAAGAAGACATTACGACAGGAAGTTAAAGATGCAGAAGAGCAAGTGAGAATAAGGAAAATATTACAGCTACAGCAACAACAAAAGAAAGCTCAGGCTCAAAACCCCTTTTCTTATCCATAAAGTTCTCAATATTTTATCTCGTTTAAGCCTCTCCATGTTTTTTCTTTCTGGGCCATGACGTTAAATCCTCAACTCATTCTATCAAGCATTTAAGTTCTCCACAATCGCATTAGTTCATACACCTGACAAACTCCCAGAATGCTGACACTTGAATATAGCATTATTTAAAGGAAGCATTATTTAAAGAAAACATGACAAGTCTTGCTCTACATTTAAAATATTTGGACGCAACATATTGAAAAAATGAATAAAATAAGCCTCCCTTTTCAATAGTACAATTGAAATGTCCATTCTTTCAAACTGCTTAGTTTTCACTAATTCCAAGTCCACAAATCTAAGATCCTCAGCCTTATGGCCCTTTTCCAAAACATGTTCGACTAGGGGTGTCTGTAGAATGGCATTCTTTACCCTGGATTTTTGTTCATTTATGCGCATTTTGATTTTTCATTCAGTTTACCTGACATAATCTAATTTGCATGGACATACACACAAGTAGACACATGCCGAACTGTTACAACTGCTCAATTGTTTGAGAACGAATTGTTTCTTAAAACTTGGTAACATGACAGTTTTTGTTTCCCAAACCAAATTGCATGCACTACACTCGTGGCATCTGAAATTTCCGTAACAATACTTCTGGTTGGTTTCTCAACTGCCAGGTCCATTTTTGCCACCATGTTACTAATATTGTGAGTCTTCCTGAAACCTAGCTCGGGTCTCACCTTACTTCCTGGAAAAACCAAGATATGCCAATGTTTTTGTATAATCCTCCTGATATTGAATGCTAGAGGGGAAAACTCAGTCAGCCACTGAATTTGCCTATTCTTTGGCAGACAATCTCTCTCTATAAGTTTATGCCCCTTGATACTTGTTGCTTTTTAAAATGCACGTATGTGCAAGCATACTAACAAGAAAGCAGCAATAGATTTGTCCACTTGTATGTGGGTGGGTGGGGTGACTGTGGTGGCTTAGTGGTTAAGATGTTGGGCTTAATAAATGGAAGGTTGGCAAGTTAGCAGTTTGAAACCCAAGTACTGCACAATGGAGTGAGCTTCCAGCTCTGTCCTAGCTCCTGCTAACCTAGCAGTTCGAAAGCAAGAAATTGCAAGTAGATAAATAGGTACCACTTTGGTGGGAAGCTCAACAGCATTCCATGTAACCTGGTGTCTAATCATGCCCGCCACATTTTCATGGAAACATCTGCAGATACAGGCAGAGCTGGCTCTCTGGCTGTAAACAAAGATGACTAAACCCTAGAGTCAGATACGGCTAGCTTTCAAGCAGGGGCAACCTTTACATTTACCTGTATCTATGTGGGTGGATGGGCTGTCTACTGCTTTGATGGGTCAAGCAGAAAAATTGTCCTAAATCATGTCCCAGAATACTTTTAATTTTCATAGTTGTAGAGGGGCCATTCCAGAATAAATATTCTCTTTTTTTAGTCATGCTATTCTTTACATGACTGGTTGTGCACTGCTGGAGGGCAACTGTTGTGACATGGCCTGTCCGCACACAGAGTTTCACAGACAAATTCTGGCCACAACTGTTTTTCTCTGCTATGTCTAGCTGTCACTTGCACCTTTATCTATATCTAGGCATCTCACTGTGTTTCTTCTTTTTCTTCTTCTTCACAGAAAGTGATCAGCTGGATCCACCACATTGGCTAATGCATTATTTGATCTGTTGCTGTGATATTCAGATGGACCACAGCTTTAGGGTTTATGATTAAGAGGAGATACATGGCTGCTTTCTGCCTCAATAAAAGTAAATTGTAACAGCACTTCATGCCTCAGAGAGAAATGCTCATATCTGTTGTTCTTCTTCCACGTCTAGACCAGATGTGAAACTGCCAAAATTAAGACATCCTTTGGTGAGTTCATTCTGCAGTTCTCTTCGCCTGAACTAGTGTGAGAAAGATTGCCATTACCAGGGTATGCCCAGTTACATTTCAAGAATACCACAATCTTCGAGGAGACTCTTCCTGTGTACACCCTCATATTTGGTAATGGATTTAGAGGTATTTCATTGAAAAAATTCCCATTAAATTCTGAGTAGTCTCCTTAAGATCACTGAGCTGGTATAACTCAGTGGGTTGGAAGGGGACAAATCCTAGCTGTGCCTCCTGGGAAGATTATCAGAAAATACAGTAAAACCCCGACTTACAAATGCCTCGAGTTACATAAAATTCAACTTACATAATGATTTTGTGCTAAAACCATGTCCCGATTTACACGATTTCCTATGGGCTTGCTTCGAGTTACATAAAGATTATTTTTCCTATGGGTTTGCTTTGAGTTACGTAAAACATAATTTTTCCTATGGGTTTGTTTGGAGTTACAAAAAAAAAAATGATTTAAGCAAAAGCCTACCAAACTGACTTTTTTCATAAGTAGGGAGTTTTCCATAAACCAGATTATGCGAGGCTGATGGGATTAGATGTCTTATCCCCTGCACCGCCTTGGGCAAGGTGCATGGCATCAGAATGCTATCAGAAGCTGGTAAAGTACTTCTGAGCACTTTATGCCTAGAGAATCTTAGAAAGGTCACTTTAAGTCTGAGCACTTGACAGTATGTAATTAATTAAGTCCTGGATCAACTGGTCAGCACATAATTAATTCACTCTTATGCCTTTCATGACACATCAGGTTAGGTCAAGTGTCATTTCTTTGAAAAAGCCCTTTCTGGGAATCAGTCAGCTGCCATTTCTCATGTATCAGGGCTGGTGCTGGTTGTCTCATTGTCACTTCCCACACCCCTCCAATAATGTTTAAATATGAGAATTGTGTGATAAGACAGAGGGCTAACAATACAAATGCCTCAAGGCAGTTTGATTGGACCGTCGCTGATCACCTCTTGGATCACCCAGCGTTGTCAGGATTAATTATCATTGTTTTATAATAACTTCCTTATTAATAAAGGTTCCATTATTTTAAGTCTAGAAAGAAATGTGAATAGGGGGCCCATTGAATTTATAATGCTATACTATAATACTATACATTATGTGGAGACAGTAAAGAAAACAGCTGGAATTACTCCATGAAGGTGAGTGAGGGGAGATTCTAGTCTTAGATTCTGGAATTCCTTTCCATGTGTCAGTGAAGTGGTTTGGTGAATAACTTAGGTGGCTTTAAAGGGGGGTTATATAAAATTTATAGAGAACAGAACTAGTGATGACTACTAGTGCTTACTTCCAGAAATCAAGGTAGCACATGTCAGGGGGAACATTCCTTATGAGTTAATGTGGCATAATGGATAGAGTTTAAGACCAGAAATCAAAAGATCGAACTCAAATCTCTCCCTTGACAGGGAGGCATGCTCAGTGGTGAGTGACAGTGACAAACCACTTATGAAACACCTCACACACCTATGGAGTCTATCATTGCCTTCATTTCCTCTTTGTGGACCTGTTTTCAGGATCTGGTTGCGCCATAGGCTTAGATCCAACATGGTCCTCCTGGGTTAATGAAATTTAAGAAAGGTATGGACAAGATGGAACATCTATATCTATAAAGTAGAGATCTCGGTCTGTATATCCTGGAAAGGCTCTCGCACCGCTGTACCGATCTCACTGAAACTTGGCTCACACCTTGCGAGATCAGCACTGGGGGAGAGGGGGTCCTGATTTTTTTTGGGGGGTGTAAGCCTCCCAGCCCAGCCCTTCCTCCCCCCTCCTCCGCTTCATTCTTCCCCCTTCGGGAGTCTCTTCAGTAACAGACCCCCTCCCTTTGCTCTCTTTCCCTTCGTTGAGTGGGTGGGGGGCTGTCTTTTTTTGGGGGGAAGAAGACTTTACCAGCTCCCCATTGTGTTGGCCCTCAGCACTTCCAGTGCCACCACACCCCCACATCTAGGCCCTTCCAGTCAGTCCCCAACCTATCCCTCCATTTCTGTGATTAGAGGAACATTTAAGAATCTCTTCAAACCCAAGCGATGCCGGGTAAAAAGCTAGTAACTGATAGAGGGTGGCCAAGATGGTAAAGATCACGAAAGTAAGTACTGTGAAAATGCTTGAAGAAGTTGGTTTTGTTCAGTTTGTTCCAGATGACAGAACCCCAATCAGTGGTTTACGTTTACAGGAAAGGAGATTCCAACTAAAATGTGATCTTGATTGTAAGGCTGCCTTAGAAGAGAATGGCATTTCATTCTTTGAGCCTAAAACACAGGTTGGATTTCTTTGTGTCAGCTATACATCAGGAGTTGATTCTTTGCAATGCCAGGGAGTTGAACTAGATTACTCTTGATGTTCCTTCCAAGTCTACAATTTTGTGATTTTATAGTTCTTCTTCCTTGCTGAGAATAATATGGGAAGAAGCAAAAGGTATTGTTTGGCTCCTTGCCCTACACTCATGCGCTCTGCTCATTTGAAATAGTGGGGGAATAGAATCCCCTCCCTCTCAACCTACCTACCTTCTTAGATTTAGGTTCAAATGGATTATAAATTCAAAGTTCATAGTGATCATACACTTATAACCTAACCTAGCTTGGTGTGAGGATAAAATGGAGGAAAGGGATCTTGTATGCCAATCTGAGCTTCTTCAAAGAAAGAAGACAGAAGTGTAATAAACTAGAACACACACACACACACACACACACACACACACACACACACACACACACACACCTAAATAAATACAAAAAACCATCTCTAGACTAACAACATTATATTAGATCATGTCAGAGTCATAAATAGTAATTTTGGCTAGTTATGTTGGGCCACATAAGAATGTCACACACAGAGACAGGATGGAACTGTGTTGATTCCACACTCAACCCACCTACTTTGTGCTTCCTCCTGCACTGGAAAAAGCAGCTGAAGGCAGAATAAGCACCCAGAGTGATTGGGGGTTCATGCCCTTCGGTGAGCTAATACCAATGTTCACACAATTCCAGTTGGAAATGTTGCAATTTCTCAATTTTCATACCAGGATCAAAGACCCAGTTATCCCACCTTAGTGACAGCTCTAGGCCTTGCTATACATGCTGTGAGTCAAGCAATTATTACCTCATTGTATCCATCCCAAGACTTTTCGTAGCCCAGGTGAACTTCCAAGTTTTACAAGGTCTCACAAAAGGGTTAAGGTCATACAATGTCAATGTAATCAGGGCCAGCCCTACCATTAGCAGACAGAGACAATCTTCTCAAAGGTCATATGCAGCAGCTGGGGGGGAGACAGAGGTAGCAGCTTCCCATCTCCATTGCTTCTTCTTCTTCTAGGCCAGGCATGAAACTGCCAAAAGGAAGCCACCTTTTGGCAAGTTCATTCTGCAGTTTCCTTTCTCTGACTCAGTGTGAGAAAAATTAGCTTGCAACACAAGGTTGACATTCCCAGGGTACACCTGATTGTGGTGGATTCTGTGTGTTGAATGTCATTTGCCTCAGGTAGGAAACATATTGCACTGCTTCAAAATGTGAATCAGAAAAAAGATGAAAGCCACTCAAAGAAAATGTACCAAGAATCAAAGTTCTGTATATATTTAGTAAAGTATTGGCTTCATACAGTACTGCAAAATATCAAAATCCAAAAGTAATGTCTTCAAAGTTTCTTCAAAATTTCATATAATAAATCAAGTAGAATCCTTCTTCAAATGCAAAAATCCTAAACAATATCAGTAGTAGTATGAACAATATAGGGGCAAATTAAAGACAAATCCACAGTGAATCGAGACTGTTCCGGTAAAACCAGCCTTTCACATATAGCTTCCTCAGGATAAAGATTCTAAATGCAATAAAAAGACAAATATAATTATAATAACAATCCTACATGTAGAAGCATTATATACAATATCATACAGACAATAAGGTAAACAGTGAGACAAAGGCATAATAAATCTACATTACCTGTGATATGTGTTAAAGAGCCTCTAAATGTGTGTTCTACTAGTGCTCAAAATGTTAAAGAATAGGTAAGAGCAAAGTGAATCAGCAACTGGAGATATCCCTTTACAGTTCCCTTTAGAAAATTAGGATGGTCATCTATGTGGAAGAGTGTAGAAATGCTGAAAGTAACTTCCTATTTCTTCCACCCTCTTTGACTGTTATTATAGGATATCCTGAAACACTTTACTAATGCCCAGTTAAATTGCAATATTTTATTGTGTAACCAGATTGTGGTTAAATTATTTCTTAACTAAACAGAATCATCCCCTCCTTCTACTGTAAGAACTGGCAGGACATTGTAAACCTTTCTTTAGTAGTTAATGCTCATAATTTGTAATGCTACACTTTGAGTTCCCTCTCTTCTCATTGTGATTTTATTTTTATACTAGCTGATTACCCAACATTGCCCGGGTTCTCTCTCTCTCTCTCTTACACACACACACACACACACACACACACACACACACACACACACACACACACACACACACACACGTGCCATGGGGGTTTTCTACCCCCTCTCTCACATGCACATGCACACGCACACCGGGGGGAAATTTCAGATTCCCTCTCTCCCTCTCTTTCACCCGTTGATTGCCCTGCAGCTGGCAGGCAGCACAGAGACACACACACACACGCAGTCACACACAGTCACACAGAGATTTTCGCACACAGAGACACACATACACATACACATATATGCACACAGACAGACACACACACAGACAGACACACACATGCAGACACACACACACACACACACACACACACACACACACACACACACAGGTGAGTGGGGTGCCTGCCTACCTGTACAGGGGGCCCTGGGGTGACTGCATGCCCATGGGGGCTGAGGTGAGGGATTGAGGTGTCTGCCTGCTTGGGATGATCCCCCCAGGTTGACTGCCTGCACATGGGCGGAAGGCTTAGGGAGCCTGCCTGCATGGGGCAGGGAGCCTGCCTGCCTGCAGGGTGCACAAACAGCTGGGGGTGCATGCCTGCCTGTGGAGGGGCCCCCAGGGTGACTGCCTACCCACGGGGTGGGGAAGCTTTGGGTGCTTGCCTGTGGGGGGGGAGGCACGAGGGCTTGGGGTGCCTACCTACCCATGGGGGGGGGTTGGAACCAATAGCTAGGGGTGCCCACCAGCCCGGGTGGTGGTGGTTTACTGCCTGCCTGCAGGTGGCTGCTACACTTCTGTTTCACCAACAGGTAGGTCTGGTGCGCCCAGTGGATGGTCGGGTATGACCTCACAGCTGCATGGGTCCCACACGGGTACCCCTGCTAGTATCTATATATATATAAACAGAAGTGTTTGTGTGTGGTCTATAGGCTCCTGCACCCATGGACCAATCTCGCTGAAATTTGGCAATATTTTGGGATGCAATTGATCTATACAATGTGTGTGGTTCCCAGTGATGTAATTGAGCTGATGTCATAGTCTCAGGTAGGTTGAGATTGTGACATCATCTGACTAACTCAGCTATAGTCCTCTGAGCTCAGCTGTAGTTTTCACAGTAGGTGGAAGGCAAATGGGCATACAAGATCAGCACTGTAAGTGACCGTGGCCTATGTTAAAGAAAAGAAAAACCCGAGCAAAGCCGGGTAATCAGCTAGTAAGGTATAAATAAAATTCAAACAAATTGAAATATTAAAATGATTTCATTATTTTTGATCAGAAATAGGCCACTTCAATATTGTTATCTTGGTGATTTACTAGATCTTCTTTTCTACACATGGTGGGGTATAAATTGCATGCACATAAAAGCTGCATTGATTGGGCCTGACTCAGGTAGTTCGGGGTCCGACCAGGGGCAGTGGTCACATGCCAGACTTAGTTTTCTTGTCGGAGCAGTGGCAGAGTGATCTGAGATTACAGGATTTAGTCATCTCACCTGGGCCATGGTCAGATCACTATCTGGTGACTCTTGACTTTCTGGGGGCGACGCTTCATCGTAGGGAGGCAGGGCCTATTAAAATGGCCCGCCCTCGGCGACTAATGGATCCAGATGGATTCCAGAGGGAACTGGGGGATGTTCCTCTGGATCGGCTACACGATTCACCCGAGGCACTTGTCGACCTGTGGAACAGGATGGCAACAGCAGCCTTGGATGAAATCGCGCCACTGCGGCCTCTCCGCGCCCGTGGGGTTAGGTCATCCCCGTGGTTCATGGATGAACTGCGGGAACTCAAACGGGCAAAGAGATGCCTAGAGCGCCGCTGGGTGAAGACCCAGGATGACTCCGATTGGACACTAGCTAGAGCTGCTATTAGGGCCTACCTAGTGGTGATGGGGGTGGTGAGGCGGCAATACTTCACCACCCTTATTGACTCCACTGATAATCGCCCAGCCGCCCTGTTCCGGGTAACCAGGTCCTTCCTCTGTAGGGGGAGATCGGTGCCTGGTTGGCAGGGTTCGGCTGAGGACTTTGCTGACCATCTGGTGGAGAAAATCGATCGGATTCGTTCAGGGCTGAATCCCGGCATGGATGGGGAGGGTCGGGGGGGCACCGGAGCACAGTCTTGCTGTACGATCTGGGATCGGTTTGATCCTGTTGTCCCTGATGAAGTGGACAGGCTCCTTGCAGCTGTGCGTGCCACTACATGTCCTTTGGACCCCTGTCCCACCTGGTTGGTGAAAGCCTCCAAGGTCGTGACAGGTGGCTGGGTCGGGGCGATAATAAATGCATCATTATGGGAGGGGGTATTTCCTGCACCGCTAAAACATGCTTTGGTGTGCCCCCTCCTGAAGAAAATATCCCTTGACCCAGCTGTCCTTAACAACTACAGGCCGGTTTCCAGCCTGCCCTTTCTGGGTAAGGTTTTGGAGAAGGCGGTGGCGCGCCAGCTGCAGAGTGTCCTGGAGGAAGCGGATTATCTAGACCCCTTTCAATCAGGATTCAGGCCCGGGTATGGTACGGAGACCGCATTGGTCACACTGATGGATGATCTCTGGCGGGAGCGGGATGGGGGTTATCCATCCGTCCTTGCTCTTCTTGACCTCTCAACAGCCTTCGATACCGTCGACCACGGTATCCTTCTGGAACGGCTCAAAGGACTGGGGATCCAGGGCACCGTGTTGTCCTGGTTTTCCTCTTTTCTGGAGGGCCATACCCAGTCGGTGTGGTTAGAGAGTGAGAGGTCCAGCCCTAGGCTTCTCAAGTATGGGGTGCCTCAGGGTTCGGTGCTCTCTCCTCTCCTATTTAACATCTACATGAAGTCACTGGGTGAGATCATTCGTTCCCAAGGGGTGCGGTACCATCAGTATGCAGATGACACTCAGTTGTACATCTCGGCCCGTGGGGACCCCAGTGATGCTGTTGAAATCCTATCCGGATGCCTGGAGGCCATTAGGGTCTAGATGCAGGCCAATGGGCTTTGGCTGAATCCCAGCAAGACAGAGTGGCTGTGGATAAGAGGCCCCGTGTTATCCAGGGAGTTACCATCTTTGGTACTGGATGGGGCTGTTTTGCCCCAGACAGACCCAGTGCGCAACTTGGGGGTCCTTCTGGACTCGCGGCTGCTGCTAGAAGAACAGGTAGCGGCTGTGGCCAGGAGGGCTTTTGCCCAACTTTGGGTGATTCGCCAGTTGCGCATGCTCCTGGACCGGGGCTCCTTGCTTATGGTCACCCATGCTCTGGTCACTTTCCGACTAGATTATTGTAATGCGCTCTACATGGGGCTGCCCTTGATGACCATTCGGAGGCTGCAGCTGGTCCAGAATGCAGCAGCCCGGGTGGTGATGGGATGTGGGAGATATGCCCAGGCCTCACCGCTACTTCGGAAGCTGCACTGGTTACCAGTTTGTCTCCGGGTGCAATTCAAGGTGCTGGTTTTGACCTTTAAAGCCCTATATGGCAGTGGGCCAGGATACCTTAGAGACCGCATCATCCCAAGAGTGTCTGCCCATCCAACCAGAGCGGACCGGAGGGGCTCTCTAATAGTGCCATCAGCTAGGGGTGCACATCTATCCAGCACCCGATGGAGGGCCTTCTCCGTGTCCGCACCAACTCTCTGGAACCTCCTGCCAACAGATCTAAGACTTCAAAGAGAATTGCTGCCCTTCAGGAAAGGATTGAATACCTGGCTGGCAGGGCAGGTGTGGGGCCCGAATGGGAACATGGCCCCCGCCTGCTGGCTTATGTAAACAATTAAGAACTTTCTCTTCTTCTTCTTTTTATAGTGGGTGGGATGGGTGGGTGGGATATGGGTCTTTTATAGTGGGTGGGATGTGGGTCTTTTAAAGTGTTTTTATGTGTTTTTAGAACTTGTTGTAATGCCGCCCTGAGTCGGGTTCTGCCTGAGTGGGTGGCATATATAAATATGACTATTAAATTAAATTAAATTGAGTTTCTCAGTATTCAGAGAAAGTTTCTCATGTAGTCAAGTAGTCCCATTTTATTTGATTACTCTTTGATCTTGCTACTTTGCTACAATGTGTATTAAGAGAACTCCAGATAGTCTAGCCAGAATCATGTCCTGGGAGAGGATACTCTTTGGCATTTATCGATTCCATATATGTTTGTCCTAATGTCCTGTGATTTTTATTGTATCATTACAGTTTTAATTTGATGGGTATCTGCTGTTCGCCAGTGTAAATAATGGCTAACATGGACGATTGAGAAGCCATTCCAGATTTCTACAAACTCTCTTCCTACAACAGATCTTATGCAAAGTTTGAAAAATCTCCCAAATCCCATACCGATTTGACAACTTCTGTTTCAGAAGCAAAGCTAATTTCTGCCTACATGTGCAGGAAGAAACTTAAAAGACTCTGAATGATTCATATTGTCTGTACTGTAGATTTCTTACCATAGGGGCTGTGATGGCTCAGTGGTTAAGAAGCTCACCTTGTTAGCTGGAAAGCCAGCAAGCTGGCAGTTCAATACCCGAGTACTGCATGATGGATTGAGCGCCCATCTCTGTTCCAGCTCCTTCCAACCTAGCAGATCGAAAGCAAGAAATTGCAAGTAGATAAATAGGGACCACGTTGGTGGGAAAAGCTCTTGGGGATAGGAAAGAATCCTCCTTTGGGTGTCTCCTGAGCAGAGTTTCTCCAGCAAAAATCCTTTCAACCCAGAATGATTTCTGACACAACATTATTATTGTTTTTTCTTACCATTGTAAGTTTGGGACTTTGCCAGTAGAAAATATAAAGCACAATATCAAGGCCACTGGTTGTTTTTTTAAAAAAAAATATAATACAGAAGTGAAATGTGGAAAAGAGGCAAGCTTACACAGGAGGCTAATTGGGGAACAGCAGCCTCTTTCTCTTCAGATAGTTATGTCCCTTCTTCAATACAAAGATGGAAGGTGATTTTATTTACTTATTTATTTAGATTTATATGGCTGCACCTATCGCTGAAGCAACTCAGGGTGGTTCACAATTCATAATCCACAATCACAATAAAATGGTCCACTATCATTAAAAACTATACACTAAAGAAATAAGGGCCTTATTTAAAAACCCATTATCAAAACATCCGTAATGCTAAAATCTGAAAATCTAAGATCCAAAATCTAAGATGGTGGTCATTATGATGGTCATATTAGTCAGCGTGGGGGGGGGGGTGCTCCTCCTGCAACCCCCCAAGCCTCATGATCTAGCCATGTCTTCAGTCCTTTCCTAAAAACCAACAAATCTGGCTGAAGATGGAGGTCAATTGGCAGGAGGTTCCACAGGACTGGAGCGGATACCGAAAAGGACTTCCTTCTCGTGCTAGAAAGGTGGACCTCTCTAGCTTTTGGTACTTTTAGAGACCCCTCCAGTCTGTTCTCATGGGATGGGCAGATATCTTCGGGGTGACGCGGTCTCTTAGGGATCCTGGTCCACTTCCATGTGATGATACCACAAGTCATTAGTGTGTGTTATATCGGTTATACATTGGTGCGTGTCAGTGGTGGGATTCAATTTTTTTACTACCTATTCTATTGGCATGGTATGGTGGGTGTGGCCAGGGGGAAAGTCCTGAGTTGCCCCCAAATTAAGACTACTTTATTTCAAAACTTGGATGGGTGAGGCCAGCCAGAATTTCTGCTACCGGTTCTGGTGACCTGGGGTGAACCTGTTGAATCCTACCACTGGTGTGTGTGTGTGTGTGTGTGTGTGTGTGTGTATTGGTTAGGGTTAGAGTTAGAGCACCTCCCAATATATGGCTGAATATATCTCATGTATCTAAAGAAGTAAATTGCAGTCCAAAGGCAGCTCATACAAGAATAGAAAAGTGAAAGCTGCAGGGCTTTTGCACAACTTTGAGTCATCCGCCAATTACGCCCATTCCTGGACCAGGACTCCTTGCTCACGGTCACACATGCTCTGGTTACCTCCAGACTGGCTTATTGTAATGCGCTCTACATGGGGCTGCCTTTCTTGGCCATCCGGAATCTACAGCTGGTTAAGAATCACAGGATGGTGATGGGGTGTGGGCATTATGTTCGTGCCTTGCCGCTGCTATGGGAGCTGCATTGGCTGCCAGTATGCTTCCGGGTGCAATTCAAGGTGCTGGTTTTGACCTTTAAAGCCCTTCATGGTATTGATGACTTTACTCGCCTGGCAGCGCACCTGACTTACGCTCCTAACAGTGGCTGTGTGTCGCAGCACAGGACGAGAAGCCTCGATGGCTACCGGGCTGAAAGGGTGGCTCTCTCGAGGTTAGGCAGAGAGAGACTTGTCCAGTTAGCCTGGCTGATAGGTTCACAGAAAAATGGTGATCTGGGACCTGCTACGCAGGAGAAATTAACTGCACGGACCCCTGGGACAGAATTTCCCACTTTCTCATGCGAAAGTCACCCTTTTCTTGCTTCTGGAGGAACTAATGGCCTTGATGGTGTAGCAAGGTGAATGGGGGTGAACCCTCTGTTACCTTCTTTACAGCAGCAACTCACTGTCTCCAGAATGCCAAGCGAAGGTATTCCTTCTGGGTAATGGAGCCCACGAAGTTGATACAAATTAGACACAGTTCTCTTTGTAAAAATCAGGCTTTTTTGTATTTAGCTCCCCCTCCTCAATTCACCTCAAGTTGAAAAAGGATCAAAATGAGTGCACTTGACGAACCAAGTCCTTTTATGGTTTTTATTGGAAAAATAGCAGAGTCCAATAAATGCAGAATATAAAGAAAAACTAATTAGTAGAGAAGGCAGTGGCACGTCAGCTGCAGGGGGTACTGGATGAAGCGGAATATCTGGACCCATTCCAGTCAGGATTCAGACCTGGATATGGTACTGAGACTGCATTGGTCACGCTGATGGATGATCTCTGGCGAGAGCGGGATGGCGGTCATCCGTCCATCCTTGCTCTTCTTGACCTCTCAGCGGCCTTCGATACCGTTGACCACAGTATCCTTCTGGAACGGCTCCGAGGATTGGGGTCCAGGGCACGGTGTGGTCCTGGTTTTCCTCATTTCTGAGGGGCTAGACCCAGTCGGTATGGTTGGAGAGTGAGAGGTCGAGTCCTAGGCCCCTAAAATATGGGGTGCCTCAGGGCTCGGTACTCTCTCCTCTCCTATTTAACATCTACATGAAGCTGCTGGGTGAGATCATCCGTTCCCACGGGGTGCAGTACCACCAGTACGCGGATGACACACAGTTGTACATTTCAGCCCATGGGGACCTCAGTGATGCAGGCAAAGTCCTTTCCAGCTGTCTGGAGGCTGTTGGGGTCTGGATGGGGGCAAATGGGCTACAGCTGAATCCTAGCAAGACTGAGTGGCTATGGATAGGGGGTCCTGCGTTATCCCGGGAGCTACCATCTTTGGTTTTGGATGGGGTTGTTTTGCCCCAGACCAACCCGGTGCGCAACTTGGGGGTCCTCCTGGATTCGCGGCTGCTGCTAGAAGAACAGGTGGCGGCTATGGCCAGGAGGGCCTTCGCCCAACTTCGGGTGATTCACCAGTTGCGCCCGCTCCTGGACCGGGACTCTTTGCTCATGGTCACTCATGCTCTGGTGACCCCCAGACTAGACTACTGTACTGCGTTGTACATGGGGCTGCCCTTGATGACCATTCGGAGGCTGCAGCTGGTCCAGAATGCCGCGGCCTGGGTGGTGATGGGGTGTGGACGTTATGCCCATGCCTCACCACTGCTTCGGGGGCTGCACTGGTTACCAGTTTGTCTCCGGGTGCAATTCAAGGTGCTGGTTTTGACCTTTAAAGCCCTACATGGTAGTGGGCCAGGGTATCTTAGAGACCGCATCGCCCTAAGGACGTCTGTCCGTCCAACCAGAGCGGACCGGAGGGGCTCTCTAATTGTGCCATCAGCCAGGGGGGCTCGCTTCTCTGGCACAAGGAGGAGGGCCTTCTCCGTGTCTGCACCGACCCTTTGGAACCTCCTGCCTGTGGAACTGCGTCTCCAGACGTAGTTGTTGCCTTTTAGGAAGGAACTAAAGACCTGGCTGGCAGGCCAAGTTTGGGGTGCGGGTGGGGATGGGGGTACCATTGGGTGGTTGGTATAGAGAAGTGTGCCTTCCCCCAAGGTCCCTTCAGTTTTTGCGCACCTTTTAGGGGTGGGTTTTTTAACTTTTAACTTTTTTTTATCATGTGTCTTTTATGTATTTACTGTCTGCTATGTAAACCGCTTTGAGTTGGGTTGTACCTGAGTGGGCGGTATATAAGCGTGAAAAATAAATAAATAAATAAATAAATAAATAAATAAATAAATAAATAGTACTAAACTAAGACATTACTTGCCCTAAGAAATAAATGTAAGCAATAAGCTACCACTTTGCTTAAAGTAAATGGTGGTGGTCTTTGCCGCCCCATACGAGATGGTAAGGATCAGGACCCATTAAGATGACAAGTGATACAGGTCCTTGTATCATTGGAGAACAGACTTCTCACTTAAGAAATTGGGTAGGTTTTCATACCTTTTTCTATGAGAAAATGTCCCAGAAATGTCTTAATTGATCACTCAAAACGACAGTTTCTTGCGTACTTCAAAGACAGCAGGTGGCTGGCTATCAGTGTTCTCATCTCACTATCTGAGATTGGACCTTCTTTTGGTACTGATCCCGGAGCTTGGCCTTGGGAAACGTACAAGAGGTCCTTTTCCAGTTACTAAGTAAAATGTGTGCTTTTGTAAAATGGCTTCACTTAGGCTAAGTGGAATAAATTATAGAGAGAAAATAAAAACAGTGCTAACATTTCTAGGTAAAATCCTATTAAACTAACAGGTGATTAACATAAAATGGGCCAGGATAGTTAAGAGACTGCATCGCCCCAAGGGTTTTGACCCATCCTACGAGAGCAGACTGTAGGGGCTCCCCAGTGGTCCCATCAGCCAGGGAGGTAGGCCTCACCGGGACCAGGAGGAGAGCCTTCTCGGTAACCGCTCCAGCCCTATGGAACCTCCTAGCACCTGAATTGTGCCTCCAGGCGGAGCTGACCCCCTTCAGGTAGGCCTTGAAAACGTGGCTTTGCCAGCAGGCATGGGGTGCATCTAGTGCCACAACCCAGCCCTTCTGGCTTGTTTAGCCCTGCCCGGGGCTTTTATTCTTCCTGCCCGGGTGTCCCCCCCCCTTTTACCGGGACCGGGGATGCTTAATGAATATTTTATGGATTTTTAAGATAATTTTAGTATTTGGTTTTAATTAGCATGAGGGATGGGTTTTAACTAATTGTTGTGAGCGGCGTTGAGTCACTGAGGTGAAAAATGCAGACATATAAATCCGAAAAAATAAATAAATAATTTCAGTTCCAGAGGTTGAATTTCTTGGGTTTGGAACTGAAATACAAATCATGGACCTGTTTATACTTCCACCACTGTTGTTTTCCTTTGTTAATACTGTTTTCCTTTGTTTAATGTGCATTGTGATCTCTTGTGATGTACAACTGAGTTCATAGCATCTGTGATTGCGTTATGATTTTTAAAAAATATATATGCAGAATTATAAATGTCACAGGATTCAGAAATAGTAAGAAATGAAAGAAGACTACTGAGAAACGAAAAAAGAGTAAAAAGAAGTAAAATAGAAACAAAAGATATTGCATTTTGGTTGAATTTAACAGAAGGTAGTATGTTTGAAATATCCCTTCACCTTTTTATCTTGTAGGTAAAAATATAAATGGGGCTTTTCCCACTGGCTTTTCCCATTGATTGCAATAACATATCTGGTTCAGATGCATGGTATAATTTTAAATACATTTTCCGTGCATTAAAACAGAATACTTTAGCTTATACTGGGTGTGATGAAATGGGGAAACAAATTTCATTTGGGACTTCTCGCAAGAATGGCTTGCTGTGAGCTTTTGCCCAGCCACCATGTGACATATGGAGAAATGCACCCCAGCCCAACCCCAAAACTGGATTTTTTTTTGAAAACAATGTAAAATAAATACAGTGGAAGATTAGAGAGATGCATGTGTTGTACAGTAATACCTCATACAATGTCCAAACTTGGCTCCACAAGTTAGGACGTGGTATGAATTCCGACTTTGTATGAGGCATGCGAAATCCTAGCCGCGATGCCTCATACAATGTCCAAATTATTGCCACCGATGCTTTGTATAATGTCGTTCCCATAGAGATACATTGTAACAGCACAGACTTGCAAAGTCAAAGAAACACAGGAAACTGACAGAACTTTAAGAGGGGCCAGAGGGGTGCATTATCACCCAGGAGGTGGGTAATAATAATAATAATAATAATAATAATAATAATAATAATAATAATAATAATAATAATAATAATAATAATAATAATAATAATAATAATAATAATAATAATAATAATAATAATAATAATAATAATAATAATAATAATAATAATAATATGTGGTCCCTATTTATCTACTTGCAATTTCTTGCTTTCGAACTGCTAGGTTGGCAGGATATATATATATATATATATATATATTCAACCCAGTAATATCCTCGAAGTCCTTTAATTGTGCTCGAATTCTATCCATTATCTTCTCTGGATGTTTTACAATTATCAATGTATCATCAGCATACATATCTTATTTTCCATAATCCCCTCTATTTTTCCATCTTCTCTTATAGCTTTTGCTAATATTTCCATTGCCATAATAAACAATATTGGGGATAATGGGCAACCCTATCTCGTACCTGCCTCTAATTTTACCTCATCAGTAACCTCATCATTTATTCTTACAGTAGCTATTCCTTGCTGATACAATTGATCAATTAATCTTCTAAATTTATCGCCGAATCAGTATCTTTTAATTATTTCCTTGATTGAGACCCATTGTAAAGAATCAAACGCTTTGAAAATATCCAAATATATCAATCCCACTTTTTCTTTTGTTTGACCTACAATATCTATTAGATCTACCACTCTTCTTGTAAAATCTGCCATGTGTCTCCCTTTCAAAAAACCCACTTGATCTACATTTATATAATTACCCATGAAATTATTTAACCGATTGGCCAGTATCGCTCTGAAGATCTTGGCATCTTGGTTTATTAACAATATTGGTCTATAAGATTCAACCTTTTCTAGATTCTTTCCTGGTTTTGGCAACAGTACAATTATGGTCCTATACCATGAAGTTGGAATTTGCCCCCCATCCAAAATATAATTATATAATTTTACCAACTTTGAAACCACAATGTCTTTAAATTCCTTATAAAAATCTGCAGGTAATCCGTCCTCCCCAGGGGCTTTCCCCAATTTCAAACCTGCAATTACCTCTTTTACTTCCTTTTCTGACACTTGTTCTTCCATTTTATCTTTATGCTCCTGTTTTATTCCACTAACTATTTGCTTCTCTAATTGCTTTTTAAGCTTTTCCACATCTATAACTTTTTTTGCATATAAGGCCTGATAAAAGTATTTCACAGTTTTGCATTTATCTTTAGTCTTGCTAAATCTTACTCCTTGTTTATTTATCAAAATTCCAATTTCCCTTTTTCCCTTTTGTCTTTTGCTGCTTTTGCCAACAATTTTGAATTTTTATTACTATATTCAAAGTATTCTCTTTTTCAATAGGCCAAATCTCTTTTCACCTTTTCTATATCTTTACCTACCAATTCATCCTTCAGTCTTTGAAGATTAGCGAAAACTTTCTTATCCTTCAACTTTGAATGTTCTTCCTGTAACTGCTTTATCTCATTTTCAATTTTATCCTGTGCTAACTTATTCTTTTTATATCTGTTGCTTGCCAACTTAATATATTCCCCTCTAAAAACCGACTTTATGGCATCCCAGACCATATTAAAATTTACCTCATCGTTATCATTCCATTGCCAAATTTCCTTCCAACTCTCCATAATTTGTTCTTTACACTTTTAATCTTTAAATAGATTAACATCATATCTCCAGCTCCTTCTTGATCTGCTTTCATTCTGTATTCTAATTTTTAAAACCACTTTAGCATGATCTGATCCTTTAAAAATTCCAATCTCAGTATCCTCCATATTTTTAACCATATTTTCAGTAACAAATATATAATCTATTCTGGAGTATGAATTGTGAATTTGCGAAAAATAGGAGTATGGCCTTTCTGACCCTTTAATCTCTCTCCAGGAATCTCTAAAACCTAAGGCAGCCATCCAGTTATCCAAGATCTGTCCTCTAATACCTTTTCCACATCTTGATATATTTTTACAGTCCAAATTTTACCTTACCAAATTAAAATCGCTAGCCACAATCATTTTTTTTTCTTTTATCAAAATTTTGCAGATTTTTTCCAAAAATACAGCTTGATGATCATTTGGGGCATATATATTCACCAAAATTACTTCGTCATCCTCTATTTTCCCTTTTACTATCAGATATCTGCCCTCTGGATCCGAAATACTATTTATTATCTCAAACCCCAGTCTAGTCTTTAGACTTTTAATGAGTTTCCTGTAGAAAGACTATGTCCGGTCTGCTTTTCCTCAATGCCGATTCTATCCTCCTCCTCTTAACCACAGATCCTGTACCTCTTTAATGGTTCTGATACTTAAACTTATCACTCTCATCCACCACTTCCGAGTTCTCCGTTAGGTGTGCTACCAACCCACAACAATTAAAATAAGACCTAAAACAAAAAACACTCATTACTAACCTCCCCACTTTCTTCTTCAAAAAAGTCACCTTCGTCATCAAAAGAGGGGGGGAACTTGTAAGATGTGCATGATAGTTAACGCTCTTGCGTTCCCTCCACATTATAAAAGACCAACTTATAAAACCACCCTCTCCTATCATACCTTTAACCCTCTATCCTTTGCTCAGCTCTTCCTCCATCACTATCAATGATAAGTCTTCCTCTGCCCCTCCTGATTTCCCTCCTCCTGCAGCTCCCCCCTCATCTGCACCCTCGTAATCTCTTTTTATAGCTCCCAAATCCAGCAGCTCTTTCCTTAAAGCTAGCCACTCATTTGAGCCCACCTTAACCAAGTCAAGTAAACTCACATACTCCAATGCATCCGTTCCTGCATCAATCACCTGCATTTTTTTCCATAGAAGAATCTTAGCTGCTGTGGAAACCACCAGTTATATTTTACTTCTTTTTTCATCAACAATTTTGTTATAGGTTTCATCTTGTACCTCCAACTACATTCTTTAATGGAAATATCATTGTATACTTCCACATCAATCCCATCAATTTTCAGAGTGCCAGAACCAGCTTGTTATAAAAAAAGCCATTACCTTCAACTTATCTCCCCAATTTGCAAACTTAACCAAAACATTTCTTTGAACAGTTTTTCCCCTTTTCGACCCCACTCTGTATGTGCTTACAATATCCTCATTAACAAAATCTTTCCCCATTTTCAAATTATTTAGCCAATCAACTATTCTATCTCTTAGCTGGTCTGGCGATCTTTCCATCATATGGCATATCACAATATTCTGTTTTCTCATCAATTCTTCTATGACATCTATCCTTTTTTCATGCTCATCCACTTTCTTCTTATTCTCCTTCACCTCTTCCTGTGTCTCTTTTATTTCCCCTTGCATTGTTTTCAAATCATTTTGCATCAACTTAATATTTCCCTCTAATTTTTGTAAACTTAAATCTACTTTTTTAGAATAATCCGTAACATTATAGCCAATTTGTCCTGTTTTTTCAAAATCTCATTTTTATCTTTCACTCTTGCTTCTTCCATCTTTTCAAATTTCTGGAACAATTTGCCAAGTTCCACCATTATTTGGGTCTGATCATATGGCTCAGGCGATGATGATGTTGATGATGATGATGGAGGGGCCTCCACAGCTGCTACTTTATCTTTCTTCTTAGGTTTCACCACCGGCTCCTCCTCCTTTCCCTTTCCTCTTGTACTTTTATCCATTGTGGCGTCAAATGAAAAATTCAAAGCCACAACACTCTTGTCTCAGATAATCCACTCCAAACTTCAGCACAATAAGTCTCCTTTCTTCTGCTGAAAGACCCGATATAAATTCCCAATTTCTTCAGATACTTTGTATGTCCATCAAAAGGCAAATTTAGATGTTCCAATTGCAAAAATGTATCCCAAAAAACTCAATTGAAAAGCCAAACAAGTGTATATCCAAATAAACAGATGAGGAGAGGGGGAAGGAAATCGCAAAAATATATCCCAAACAATCCAATGCTGGAGGAGGAAAAAAAATTATAATCCTCAATCAAACAGGGAGAAACTGTATTTGTAATCCTCAGTGAAGCAGGAAGAAAGACCAAGCCAGAGTAGCAGTAACAAAATCCTTATGAATGTGGTGTAAAACAAACCCACAGTAAGATTGTATCCTTTTACAGCCCCAGGCAAAAATATAAAGGAAGGAATGACGTAACTATATCCATACACTGTGATCAACTCCAACACCGAGCAAAGTCAGAAGAGAATCAAGAAAAAAGGAGAAGATGCAAACACATCAGGAACCAAAAGTTATATTCCAAATCAAGCCTCAGAAAAAATCAAAGTCCGGCTGTGCTAATCCCTTTACACAGTTACAGTTACAATGTCGCCTTTGATTCCGGGCCAGTAATGGCGATATCTGGGTGGCTTCCTTCCACTCTCAAGCTGATCCGAGTGCCCACCTCCACACTTAAGGAAATCCAGCCAATTCAATATAGCTCTTAAACCACTCCACATTTATCTCCCTTTCCTTTTATTGCTGTTCCCTTCATTGTTCTCTGCATTCTTCACCACCCAGGTCAGCTTTCTTCTCCCTCACTTAACATTCGTTTTTAAAGTCACTCTCCGCCATTACTCCTTCTTCTCCCATTCTCAGATTTTCAGATCAGCACTTACTTGCGTTTTTCTGCCATCAAAAACAGGGGTCTCTCATCTCCGCCACCACTGCCACCACGGCCCCCAATTTTTTTGTCCTTATTTTCCTTGCGGATCAAGTATTATTCAGCTATTATTCAGCTATTTTTCCAAACGCTATGCTCCCATCCGAGACCAGAGCGGTTTGCTCAGCGCGACTTTCGCCTTGCCTCACTCGCCGCTCGATTTTCGGGCTTCGAGCCTGCACCACACCTCGTTTTGATCCAAAACACCACAGGAATCCAAATTTATCTTTTATGGGACAGCAAGTCAGTTAATTTTCTTTAAAAACCACTTTCTTTCCTCATTGCAGCGTGAGCTGAGGGAAAATGCACCCTACTCCCAGCTCATCTTAGCCATGCCCCCTAGTGCTTTCTTTCTGTGCTTAAGACATTAACATGTAGCTGTATTCTGAGGCCATTTATGTTTAAATTTTGCAATGCAACTGGTTCCAATTACAGTTAGATTACAAGTAACAAGAATAGTCAATTTCACAATTTAATCCCCTGGGCTCCAAGGTGTCAAAGGCATTAATGTAAAAAGCTTCATGCTGGAACAAGATTCTCTCAATTTTAACCCTTTCATGAGGTTTTGGGGAAATGGTTTCTAGCGCTACAAAAACAAATTGATTCTCTGAATGACCTTTCTCAAGGAAGTGATTAACTAAGAGAGCATGTAACATCTGACTTCTTATCCGAGAGCAATGTCTGCATATCTGTGTATGCAACGTTCTCCTTGTTTAGCCAATGTAACACTTATTACATGTGCACTTGATCATATATACCAGATTTTGGAATTACAATTAGTAAATGATTTGAGATGGTGAACAAAATCTACACCGGGTATTCTGATGATTGAAGTTTCCCACGCAAACTTGCAGACTGAACACCCATGACATTTGAAATGTCCTGACATGATCTTTTCTGACGAAGTCTTGAAAGAGTCAGGGTCTGTGCGAGTCAGTATATTTTGAAAGGACTGGGTCCTCCTGAAGCCAATGTAAGGTTTGTTCTTACAGCCAGGAATCTCATTGAGAAGGTGCCAATGCCTCGTGAGACAGACCCATTGCATAATCTGGGGGTCCTTCTGGACTCACAACTCCTGCTCGAGGAGCAGATGGCAGTCGTGGCCAGAAGGGCTTTTGCTCAAGTTCAAGTGATCCACCAGTTATGCCCATTTCTAGACTGGGACTCCTTGCTCAGGGTCACTCATGCACTGGTCACCTGCCAGTTAGATTACTGCAATGCACTATACATGGGGCTGCCCTTGACGACCATTCAGAGGCTGCAGCTGGTGCAGAATGTGGTGGCCCATGTGGTGATGGGGTGTGGTCACTATGACTATGCCTCACCCTTGCTGCAGGGGCTGCATTGGCTACCGGTATGCCTCCGGGTGCAATTCAATGTGCTGGTTATTACCTTTAAAGCCCTATATTGGTAGTGGCCCAGGTTACTTAAGAGACCGCATCACTGCAAAAATCAGCGCAGGGATGGGAGACATTGCACCTGCAAATGCTATTGCTTCCCTCCCAGTCCCACCTGGCTGGGGATTAGAAAAGATGCCCGCAGCCACGGAGGATTTCCCCGCTCTCCCCAGCACTCACACCATTGGATGGGAGCTGTTGCACCTGTGGATGCCATCACTTCCCTCTCATCCCCGCCTGGCTGGGAGGTAGAAAAGACGCCCACCGCCACAGAGGACTTCCCTGCTCTCCCTGGCACTCACACCCTCGGTGCTGGGATTGGAGCCATTGTATCTGTGGATGCCATTACTTCCCTTCCAGCCCCACCTGGATGGGGGGGGGGTAGAAAAGCTGTCCACAGCCACAGATGACTTCCCTGCTCTCCCTGGTGCTCACAACCTCGGCACTGGGATGGGAGTCATTGCACCTGTGGATGCCATCGCTTCCCTCCCAGTCCTGCCTGACAGGAGGGTAGAAAAGATGCCCACAGCCAAGGAGGACTTCCCCACTCTCCCCGGCTCTCACACCATCGGTGCAGGGATGGGAGCCATTACACCTGCGGACATTGTCGCTTCCCTCCCAGCCCCACCTGCCTGTGAGGTAGAAAAGATGCCCACAGCTACAGAGGATATCCCTGTTCTCCCCAGTGCCACGGCTATGAGAACTATCACTGTTGAGGCTGACACCAGTCTGTGTTGTGAGCCTGGCCCCTGTCCTGGTCCCTGGCCCAGTTCCAGCCCCTGAACTGGCCCAACTTGGGGATGAGGACTCTGAGGATGAGGGAGAAGAGCTGGCAGGAGTGCCCCCCAACATTGCCTCAGCCTCCGTTGGAACAGCAGCAGCAGTCTGACGGAGAGAATGTTCCTCGACAGCAGCTGCAGCTCACAGACAGCTCTGGTGACGAGGCATGGCTTGATGCCATACATCAGAGCAAGGCAAAGCATCTCCAGCAGAGGCAGAAAGAGAGGAGGGCCAGGAGGTAATTAGGAAGCATTGGGCCACACCCCATGGGGGGATATTAGGGGCCAGAACACCTGGTGTGGTTCCGTGATGGACAAAGTTTGAGCTTCCCTGTTCCTGCCCCTGTTCGCTTGTCTCCTCAGCTTATAGAAAACTCTGGACTGGACTTTTGGACTGAACTAAGACTTCTGCTTTGGATTTGCCATGCCGTGAGTGTATCCCTGGTGTGGAAAGTAAGAGGCTCTCTCCGCGAGGGTAGAGCTTGGCCTGTCGGTGCCCCAGAAGAGGGAGGGGGAGACAGAACATCTTGTCTGTCACCCCAAACCGGCAATGTTGCTGGCACAATGGAGGAACTGCAACAGCTGCAGGTGGCAAACCAACAACTACACCAGCAAGTGGCACACCTGACGGCCCAAGTTGCCATGCTGGCCACCCCTGGGGCCCCTCCTCCTCATCGGAAATGCCCAGTGGCCATGCCTGATATGTTTTCTGGCCAACCGGGGATGTTTCCAGTGTTCATGGGACAATGTCAATTGTTTATGGCCACAAGGCCCGAGGATTTCCCTGATGGGTGGGGTTTGTGATCAGCCTCCTGTCTGGCCCAGCCGCCCGGTGGGCCATGCCTTTGCTGACCCAGAACAGCCCACTGCTGACGGACTACCAGGGCTTCCGGCACTACCTGGGCCACATGTATGAGGACCCCATCTGGGCCCAGATGGCAGCCAGGCACATCAAGGACCTCTGGCAAGGGAAGCCCCCCCTGCAGGAGCACATCGCCGAGTTTCAGCTTTTGTGCTAGGACTCAGCGTGGAATGATGTGACACTGATGGACGCCTTCCAGGATGGGCTGTCTCAGGAACTACAGGATGAGTTGGTCCGGGTGGAGGCCCTCTGACCCTTGACACCATGGTGGTCCAAAGCCTTCGCATCGACGCACACATTCAGCACCAACGGATGCAGTACCCACCTGGGAGCTGTAGGCCATGCCCGCATCCCCACAGTCGGCGCCAGCGATTCCCTGCCCCACCCTGCAGTTCATGGCAATGGCTGAGGGGCTGATGGAGCTTGGAGTGGCCCTGCCCCATCTGGCGGCCCAGGAGTGGGCGCGCTGCCACCAAGGGTGTCTGTGTCTGTATTGTGGGGAGCTCACACACTTTGCCATCTCCTGCCCCCGGAAGGTGGGTGGGGCGCCCACGTCCAGCTCAGGTTTCTTGGCATGGCCAGCTGGGAAATGGGGCTGGCCCGGACTAGGGGATCCCTCAGCCAGGCACATACCACGCCCTCGCCAGAGCCCACCGACATGAACCCCATACCCCCCCGGCACCTGGTGTTGGACATTTAGATCCTTGTCTCCGGCCAGCCAGAGGAGATTCCAGCACATGCGCTGGTGGATTCAAGACCAACTTCATGGACCAGGCTTTTGCAGCCCACTTTGGGATTCCCCTGGCCCCAGTCGACCCGCCGTTGCGGGTGGAAACTATTGATGGGTGGGAACTCGTGTCAGGGCCCATCACATTGGCGTCCCAACCTTTGTACCTGGCCATTGGGGTACATGAAGAAGCAATCCAGTTTTACATAACTGCAGACCTCCATTTTCTCTCGTCCTGGGCATGGCCTGGCTCCGGGCCCGTGACCCTCAGGTAGCGTGGTCATGGAATGCCATCACCTTCCCAGCCCTGCAGTGCATCGACCACATCCACCACACTTGCGCCGGATAGGAGGTCTCCTTCCCTGCAGTCTCTTTGCCCCCCGAGCTGTCCGACTTTGTGGATGAGTTCAGCGAATGTGAGGTGGACTGTTTGCCCCCACACTGGCCCTACGACTGTCCCATGGACCTCAAGCCTGATGCGCCACTGCCAGTGGGGCGCTTGTACCCTATGTCAGGTCCCGAGCTGGCCACCTTGCAGGACTTCCTGGACAAAAACCTGGCCCAAAGGGTTTATCTGGCCCTCGTCTTCCCCCTCTCGTCCCCAGTGCTCTTCGTCAAGAAGAAGACGGGGGACCTGTGTTTGTGCTGTGACTACCACGGGCTCAACACCATCATGGTGCGGAACCGGTACCCCCTACCGCTCATCTTGGAACTCATGTAGAGGTTGCGGGAGGCCACCATATACACCAAGCTTAACTTGCGAGGGGCCTACAACTTGGTGCAGATGCGGGCAGGGGACGAATGGAAGATGGTCTTCAGCCATTTCGAGTACACCGTGATGCGGTTTGGTTTGACCAATGCCCTGCAGTTTTCCAGCACTTCATGGACGACGTGTTCCAGGATGTGGTCAACCGTTTTGTGGTGATCTACCTGAACAACATCCTGGTCTACTCTGGATCCCGGGTGGAGCACGTTCGGCAGGTCTGCCTCGTCCTACAGCGCCTGCAGGAGCACCCGCTTTATGCCAAGCTGGAGAAATGCTTCTTCTTCCAGACTTCCATCGAGTACTTTAACCATGTCATTTCTCCTGAGGGTATCGCCATGGACCCACACATGATAGAGGCCCTGTGTTCTTGGGCACCCCCCCATCGAGTGAAGGACATCCAACGTTTTTTGGGGTTTACCAACTACTACCGCATGTTCATCCCTGATTACGCTTCATTGACAGTACCCCTCACACAGCTCCTATGGAAGAAGGTTCCATTCCGGTGGTGTCCCCCGCAGCAAAGTCATTTGAGGTCCTTCATCACCAAGCCCATTCTGTGCCACGCAGACCCCACCCGCCCCTCCGTGGTGGAGGCAGATGCATTCGACGTGGTGATCAGAGTAGTGTTGTTGCAAGCCTCGGAGGCTTGCACCTATTACTCCCGGATGTTCATCCCATCTGAATGCAAGTAGTAAGTTTTGCAGTTGGAGTAGAGCTGCTTTAGAGATTGCAAACTAGTAACAAAAGAAGAATTTAATCTTACTAGGTAGAAAGGTAGTAAACGTGTACATTTTTGAGGCCCAGAATACTGCACTTGTTAAAATGGATTCTGAGGGAACCGTTGTAGTTACCTGCAATACTTGTGCCATGTTTGTGTTCTTGCCAAAGCTTATGGAGAACTACACTTGCAGCAAGTGCAAGCTGGTTGCACTACTAGAAGAGAAGGTCCTGCAGCTAGAGGCCCGCATATCTAACCATCAACAAATTAAAGAGCTTGAGCTGTTCTTGGACAGAGCGGAGCAAACTATGCTGGACAAAGAAGAGACGGGGCACAGTTCTGAGGGAGAAGGCCCTTCACTAACTCAGGAGGGAGATGTTTGGAGGAATGTGACTCAAAGGAGGAGAAGAGTAGGGGATCACTCTGAGAGTCTGAAATTACAGAATAAATTTGAGGCTCTTTCCCTCATCACACCTGATGAGGAACACACAGAGGAACAACTGGTTCCACCTGATGATCTCTCCTTCATCACACTTGATGAGATCCAGGAAGATAAACAACAGGAACAAACTGAGGTTCTCTCCCTTAATATGGTTGATGAGGTGCATGTAGATGAACAGATTGCAGGAGAGAGGCTCCTTGTACTAGGCGATTCAATAATTAGAAATACAGAGAAATGGATTTGTGATGCACATGATAACCATATGGTGACTTGCCTGCCAGGTGCAAAAGTTGCAGACATCACAAGAAATCTAGATAGATTGTTAGAGAGAACTGGGAACGAGCCAGTTGTCATGGTACACGTTGGTACCAATGATGTTGGGAAGGCCAAGCAGTCTGTCCTGGAAGCCAAATTCAGGTTGTTAGGAAGAAGATTGAAGTCCCGGACTTCCAAGGTAGCATTTTCAGAAGTGCTGCCTGTCCCTCGCGCAGGACCTACCAGGCAGGCAGAGCTCAGAAGCCTCAATGCGTGGATGAGGCGGTGGTGTCGAGAGGAGGGTTTCAGATTTGTCAGGAACTGGAGAACATTTTGGGACAAGCCAAATCTGTTCAGGAGGGATGTGTTGCATTTGAACCATGATGGGACCAGATTGCTGGCACTCAATATCAAAAAGGCTGCAGAGCAGCTTTTAAACTGATAACTGGGGGAAAGCCGACAGGAGCTGGGCAGCATCCGGTTCGGGAAAGTGTGTACTTGGGTAGTGAGGAGGATGCAAAAATTACTGAGCAGAGCGAGGAGCTAGTCACTAGCATTCTAGCAGAAGGATGCAAGAGGCAGTCTAACAATGCAACTGGACACAAAAGACTGTGTCAGAAAAGCATATATAAATGCTTGTATACAAATGCCAGAAGCCTCCGGAACAAAATAGGGGAGCTGGAATACTTAGCAATAGATAAGAATATTGATATTATTGGTATCACTGAAACCTGGTGGACGGATGATAACCAATGGGATACAGTTATCCCAGGCTACAAACTGTACAGGAAGGATAGGAAGGGGCAAACGGGAGGTGGTGTAGCCTTGTATGTCAAAGAAGTGATAAAATCGTATGAATTGGAATATCTAGGTGATTTGGAGTCACCATTAGAAGCTCTGTGGGTAAGAGTACCAGGCCACAAGGATGGTCTAACAGTAGGCATATACTATCGGCCACCGACCCAAACTCTTGAGGGAGACTGGCAGTTGGAGAATGTTGTAAAGGAGGCATCCAAGAAGGGAAGCCTGGTTATAATGGGGGACTTCAATTACCCTCACATAGACTGGGTGAACTGTTGATAAAGAGATAAAGTTCCTAGATATGCTAAATGATTGTTCCCTGGGACAGATGGTTGAAGACCCAACTAGAGGTACAAGAATCCTTGACTTGATCCTGAGTAATACTCAGGATCTGGTGCAAGATGTTAATGTGACTGATCCAATAGGGAACAGTGACCACAACTCAATTACGTTTAACTTGATCATAGACCGCAAGTCACTGATAAAATCTAACACAGAGACCTTAAATTTTCAAAAAGGAAATTTCCCAAAGTTGAGGAAACTAGTTAAAAAGAAGCTGAAAGGGAAAATTGAGAGAGTCCAAACACTCCAAGAGGCATGGAGGCTGTTTACAAAAACAATAACAGAGGCCCAATTGGAATGCATACCCAAAAGGAAAAAGGGCACTGCCAGGTCCAAGAGGACTCCGATGTGGCTTACAGGAGCTGTTCGGGAAGTGATCAAGAGCAAGAAAAGCTCATTTAGAAGATGGAAGGCTTGTCCGAATGAGGACAGCAGGCAGAAACATAAATTCTGGCAGAACAAATGCAAGGCAACAATCAGGAAAGCAAAGCAAGACTTTGAGGAGCGTATAGCTAAAAATACTCAGAGAAATAACAAAGACTTCTTTAAGTACATTAGAAGTAAGAACCCAACTAGGAAGGCCATTGGACCATTAGATGACAATGGAAGGCAAGGGGTTATTAAAGAGGAAACAGAGATTGCAGAGAGACTCAATGAATTCTTTGCTTCAGTATTCACTGAAGAAGACAGAGGCCACATGCCCAAAACAGAGCCTATCTTCGTAGGGAGGGAAACCGAAGAATTAAGCGAGATAGAAATAACCAGGGAGGAGGTCCTTGCATGTCTTGTTAAACTAAACACTAACAAATCACCAGGACCAGATGGAATCCATCCACGAGTTCTCAGGGAACTTAAAGATGAAATTGCTGATCTCCTAGCCAAAATATATAATCTTTCCCTCAAATCAGGCTTTGTGCCTGATGACTGGAAGGTAGCGAATGTAACACCAATTTTCAAAAAAGGATCCAGGGGTGATCCAGGAAATTACCGACCTGTCAGTTTGACATGTGTCCCAGGTAAAGTGATGGAAACCATCCTAAAAGATAGAATTAATAGGCACATAGAAGAGAAGGCGCTGCTAAAGGAGAGCCAACATGGCTTTTGCAAGGGCAAATCATGCCTCACTAATCTGTTGGAATTTTTTGAGAGTGTCAACAAGCATGTGGATAAGGGGGATCCAGTTGACATTGTTTATCTGGACTTTCAGAAGGCTTTTGACAAGGTCCCACACCAAAGGCTCTTGAATAAACTTACCAGTCATGGAATAAAGGGACAGGTCTTGTCCTGGATCAGCAACTGGCTAAGGGACAGGAAACAGAGGGTAGCACTAAATGGACACTTCTCCAAGTGGAGGGAAGTAAAGAGTGGGGTCCCCCAAGGTTCAGTACTGGGACCTCTGCTTTTCAACCTCTTCATAAATGATCTAGAGGTAGGAGTAAAAAGCAAGGTAGCCAAATTTGCTGACGACACTAAATTATACAGGGTAGTGAAAACTGTGAGAGATTGTGAGGAGCTCCAGAGGGATCTCTTGACACTGGGGGAGTGGGCAAAACAGTGGCAAATGAGTTTCAACATTAGTAAGTGCTGAGTGATTCATGTTGGGGCAAAGAACCCCAATTATATTTATAAACTGATGGGGTCTGAACTCTCTGCGACAAACCAGGAAAGGGACCTTGGTGTCGTGGTGGACAACTCAATGAAGGTGTCAACCCAGTGTGCCTCAGCAGTGAAAAAAGCAAACTCAATGCTAGGGATCATTAGGAAGGGTATAGAAAATAAGTCAGCACGTGTCATTTTGCCTCTTTATAAATCTATGGTGAGGCCCCATCTGGAATACTGTGTACAGTTCTGGTCGCCATACCTCCAGAAGGATATTATGGAGCTGGAAAAAGTGCAGAGGAGGGCAACCAGAATGATTAGGGGACTGGAACACCTTCCTTACCTTCTGAGGCTGCAACAGTTGGGCCTCTTCACTCTTGAACGACGACGTCTAAGAGGTGACCTGATTGAAGTTTATAAAATCATGCACGGTGTGGACAAAGTAGATAAGGAAAAACTGTTTTCCCTATCGCATAACACTAGAACTAGGGGACACTCCATGAAACTTTTGGGTACTAGTTCTCAAACAAATAAGAGAAAGTACTTTTTCACCCAGAGGATTACTGGTCTATGGAACTCCCTGCCAGAAGAAGTGGTGACAGCTGTCAGTCTTGACAGCTTTAAGAAAGGATTAGACAAGTTCATGGAGGACAAGGGTATCAATGGCTATAATTATGGATACTTAAGGACAACCTCCGGGTTGGAGAGATAGGCAGGATATCTCTCAATATCATTTCCAGGGAATCCTAAGCAGGTGAAGGCATCTGCTTGGGAATACCCTGAAGGAAATGGTGAGCCACTGTGTGAGACAGAATGCTGGACTGGATGGGCTGTGGCCTGTTCCAGCAAGGCTGTTCTTATGTTCTTAAGTATAACATCTGGGAAAAGGAGTTGCTGGCCATCAATGCTGCGTTCGAGGCTTGGTGGCACCATCTTTAAGGGGCTCAGCATCAGGTGGAGGTTTGGACGGACCACTGGAACCTCAAGCATCTGATGACTGCCAGGCAGCTGAACCAGCAACAAGTCCAATGGTCACTGTTCCTCAGCCGATTCAACTTCCGTGTGACCTACATCACCAGCAGTACCAACCGATGTGTGGACGCTCTTTCCTGCAAACCGGAGTACTTCCAAACCAAGGACCATGCGGATGGTCCTGCCCGTGGCCTCCTTGGCTGCGGTCCACGAGCCGGTGGACTTGCGAGCGCAAGTGTGATATGCGCAGGGCCTGGACGTGTGGGCTCAACAACGGAAAGCGGAGGTAGGCCCCACATCCCCATGGACATATGAGGAAGGACTACTCAGACACTGGAGGTGTCTTCATGTGCCTGTGGGCCCGCTCCGAACTCTCATCTTGGGCACAGCCCCAGCCCCTGAAACTGGTCCACCTTGGGGATGAGGACTCTGAGGATGAGGGGGAAGAGCTGGTAGGATTCCCCTCCCCAGGAGTGCCACCGACATTGCTTCAGCCTCTGTTGGAACACCAGCAGCAGTCTGACGGAGAGAATGTTCCTCGACAGCAGCTGCAGCTCACGGACAACTCTGGTGACGAGGCATGGCTTGATGCCAGACATCGGAGCAAGGCAAAGCATCTCCAGCAGAGGCAGAAAGAGAGGAGGGCCAGGAGGTAATTAGGAAGCATTGGGCCACACCCCATGGGGGGGATATAAGGAGCCAGAATGCCGGGTTAGCTCCGTGATGGACAAAGTTTGAACTTCCCCATTCATGCCCCTGTTCGCTTGTCACCTCGGATTATAGAAAACTCTGGACTGGACTTCTGGACTGAACTAAGACTTCTGTTTTGGATTTGCCATGCTGTGAGTGTATCCCCGGCATGAAAAGTAAGATGCTCTCTCCGCAAGGGTAGAGCTTGGTCTGTCGGTGCCCCAGAAGAGGGAGAGGGAGACAGAATAGTCCTGAGCTCCTTCCCCTGTCCCTAGCCATGCCGCCACTCTGGTCTTTACCCCTCCTGGCCCCAGATGGCTGCGGGAAAGTAGGAGCTGCTGTGACTGGCTCAGTTGCTACCTGGAACCTTGCTGCTCTCCCCGCCGCCTACACCTCTGGCATGGGGATGGAAGCAGGCACAGCTGTGAGCACCATTGCCTCCCTCCTGTCCTGCTCAACCAGAGGATAGGGTGGGATGCTGGGGGCCACCGGGGTGTTCTGTATTTGGGACTGGGGAAGGGATATACAGCCACCCTATTATATTATATCATATTGTATTGTATTTTTTGCTTTTTGCTCTTCTGTTGGATATTTTGATTGTACCAATTGTATTGCATTGTGATGTTTATTTTTGAATTTTCGTATTGCTGTATTTCTATTGTATTATAGTATTGATTTGTTGCAAGTCGCCTTGAGTCGGCGTAAGCTGAGTAGGGCGGGATACAAATAAAATATCTATCTATCTATCTATGTATAACTAAATCCAGGGGGCTTATTGATTAAACTTAATGGAAGCATTATCCACACAGTTGTTAGACGTCTTCTAGATTAGTCTTCCTCCAGTCTGGAGCCCTCTGGGGATAATTTGAAGGAAACAGCTTGGAGAAGGTTGGTTTTGATAACCTTTGAAGAAAATTGTTTTCTAATTTTATGGTGCTGTGTCTCTGTGATAACAAAGTGAAATATTTGAGTGCATGTTACCTTTGTAAAACAAATGAATGAACCAATGGTAGTATGGCACATACGTATATAGTTGAGCAGCATATCTGAAATTCATTGCCTCCTGCCAAGTTGCTCTACAGATAGACTGCAGATTGGGGCTGTAAATTTGGACTAACCTTTGTATTCCATAAAACCCATTTATCATGACAATGTACGTGGAATGTTGTTAGTACTGGAAAGATTTCATTTCTAGAGATTTCGTAATACTTAGCTATCATCTTACAGTTAGGGGTTAGTTCAGAATTTTGTATTAGTTCATTTTTATACAGAAATAACTTTTATATATTTATTTATTTATTTATGCTATGTTTGAGTAAATTTTGAGCACATCATAAGAAGACAAGGCTATCTGGAAAAGATAATAGTGCTGAGAAAAGGTGAAGGCAGCAAGAAAATAGAAGTATCAAATGTGAGATGAATTAATCCCATTGGGGGAGATACAGTGTTGAGTTTACAAGAACTGGGAAGGCCTGTTGAGGGCAGGACATTCTAAAGGTCACTCTTTCATAGGATGTTATAAGTCAGAGCTGACTTGATGAATCTTACAGCAACAAGTATGGGAAAAATTGGAAACTGGTAAAAACAAGATGAAGGGGGTAGAGTAGAACTAAATAGAACATGCTTAGATAGCCTACAAAAGCTAAACTAAATTTATCCCTGTTCAGTCATCAGGCCAGAGCCCAGACTGAAATGGATCTGGAGAGCCCATCCTGTTCAAGAATCAAAAGACCATGATTTCTTCCCCCACTCCAAAATGGAACATTGAAGACTGGTGGGTACTAGTCCAACCCTACTTAAAGTTGAGCTTTAAGTAGGGTTTTCAAAGACAAGGTCTTACTTACTACTGGCTGCTTCTGTCAAGCTAGCACTGTGCCCTGATGCAATAAGGCAGAGGTCTCCCCATGTATCCCCTGTGAGTCCCTCCATGATATTTCACATATGCCAAGGAAGGGCATGCTCCCACATATATGTTGTATCCCTCACATTCCCATAGATCACTATTTCCCAACCTTTGGTTTTTGGACTTCAATTCCCAGAAGCTGAAGTCAATTCCTCAAAGCACTGATCAGCCAATGTACAGACTAGGGCTTCTGGGAATTGAAGTCCCCCTGTGGGGCATGGGCTCCACTTTGGGAACCACTGCCATAGAGCTTTCTCTTATTTGCTTCTCCCAATATCTTTGTTATATTGTTCATTGATTTCCTTTGTTGTCCTCCAGAATGAATATAAGGGCTTTCTGGAGCCATCTATGACTGTGTGTTTTGATTAGGAAGTTCATTTTTTATCTGTTTTTATTTGTTTTTATCTGTTTTTATCCACTGTGTGAACTGCCCGGAGTCGGCTTTGGCTGAGTGGGCAGTATAGAAATTTAACAATAAATAAATAATTTTTTAAAAAAACCTTTCTACCCTTTTATTCTTCTGGTAAGCTGTCTTTCTGGTTCCAGGACAAATCATGCAAAATTCCCTCTCATACCCACCCACATATGTTGTATGTGAAGCCCTGCTGCACTAGAAAAAGGACACACCGAGGCCATGATGTAGTGGTCCAGCCCCAAAATGAGGTGGGCAAAAAGCTTTTATTACCATGCCTGTGGGCATAACGACCCTGAGATGGTTGCCGCCCCTGATTACAGAGGGGAGCTGCTTGGTAAGTATTTCTAAGTCACCCCTATACTCCAGGCAAGGGTTTCTAATGTCCTACTCTAATCTAAAGGAGCATTTGTGTCTATTAATCTCTATTGTTTACCTTAACTCAGGGAAACATCTGTGGCCATTGTTATGTTAAACCAGGATGTTGCCTGTCAATCGGGAAGCAGTTCAGGAATGTATGCCCAATCTTTATCTATCTCCTCCAGCAAAGCCTGTGCTTCCAAGATAGGAAGTCTTTATTCTGAAATATGGCAATGGCTGAGGCCGGCAAACGGACTTATAGGAAGAAGTATATTAATACATTCATATTCATAAGACTCCCCGCTACACGGGCTGTCCACATCTCTCCCTTTTTATTCCTTTAATGCCGCCTGATTGAGGGCTCGTTGAATGTGAGGTAAGAGCTGCTTTGGGGTGAGGTTTCCTCCTGGCCTCTGATGCGAGGCACATATGGACAGAAGTGAGGGGACACACTGCACAAAACAGCAAAGTATGATACCAAGAATCACAGTGCCAAGTATGGCTTGAGCCGCTGTTTGTACCCATCCCCATGGAATCCACCCCCGGAATGCATCCCACCATGCCCATGGGGTGCCTTGCTTGATATTTTTAACCAAGGTGTCCAGTTGGGAAATCTGGTTCTGGACAATATGGGAGTTGTCCATTAGATTGAAACAGCACATGTTCCGGACGGACTCGCAACCTAAGTGGTGTAGAAGCAGCAAGTAATCGATTGCTGCAAGATTATCTAAGACCGCATGGCGGAGCTCAGCTTGCTCCTGGTTCAATTTGGCGATGGCTATGGATGTGTGGTTGATGTCTTTGGCTAATGCACAGGCTAGCTTATTGATCCTAGCTGCATTGCCTACGGTCAACACAGGTACCCCCACCAAGCTGATTGCTAGTGAAACATGCTCAGCTTTGCTGAGGAGAGAGATGTCACTGTCACAAGTGTTGTCTAATGGCGTCCCACAGCATTTGGATCGCTGCCCTCCCCATGTCACTCCTGTTGTGTGAGTCGTTTAACCTTTGCACTCCAACCACTCCTTCTCCAGGAGTGCAAGGGTTAAACAACTCACACAACAGTCCGTGACATTAGCGAGTATATAGTTCCAAGTTCGCTGATTGCATGTCCAAAACCAACCTAAGGGCAAAATTATGTGCAAGTGCACATGGCTGATGGGTACTGGCTGGTTGCAAGTCCAAGTCTCTTTTCCCGTGTCCAGGCAAGATAAGTGGGCACCCTGACCTGAAGAGCACCCTAGCATCCTGGCACAGGAGGTATTTCTGTCAATGACTACTTTGGGTGTATTGAGGGTAACTGCATTGGCGGGCAAAACCTTTGTGGTCCTAATATCCCAAAGGGGATAGGACACATAAGCCACGTCTTGGTGTGGACTGAGAGCGTTCGGCCATTTGTCGCCTTTGGCCTGTCCACCCAGCATGTGGCACACCAGAATCAAGCAGGTACTTAGAAATGAGGAAGCATCGGTGGTCTGCTGAAGGCAAAAGTCTGTCCAGTTGACAAGTCCGGCCAACTTCTTCCAAATGTTATACTGAAACCTAGCTGTCAAGTCCTCCTCCCCTACTGCTGGAGTGGCCTGAACCCCTCCCCCGGCCAGCAGAAGGAAGATCATAACTATCATCAAAGGACTGTAGGTGATCTGAGCCAACACTCAGGCTACCATATTGTGTGGAGTGGGCTCAGAGTGGTTGGTTCTCTTGCAAAATGGTCATGGCATCATCACACAGAGTTTGATCATTCCCCATGTCACTCTCTGCTCCTCCATCCTGGGTTGCCTCGGCCGAGGCCACCTGCCCTGCCTCCGTCCTGTCATCAGGTTCATCTCCTCAATCTCTGGCAGGGGGTCCCTCATCGCGTTCATCCACGCCATGCCTCTCAAAATGCGGTTTCACACAGTGGGCCAGAATCCAGACGGTTCCTGTAGGAGACATAATTGCTGCATACCCTCTCCCCCATGTTATCAGGGGTGCCGGGCCTCTCCAGGAGGGGTCTGGTGGCAGTCTGAAGCGAACCATGGGATGCGGGAGGATTTCCTGCCGTCGGAAATGCTTCTCCTGCGGAGTGCAGTCCAAAAAATTATTGAGATGATTATAAGTGAATAAAATCTTGTGCTGGCGCTGCTGTGCCTGACCCTGGCTTTTCGGGGGGGGGGGGACACTATCTTCTCCCTTTCTGTTTGTTTTTCGATGTAGGACTTTAGTGTCCGGTTCACCCGCTTGACAATGGCTTGTCCCTGGGGATTGTATGGAATGCCAAATGTGTGCTTTACGTCCCAAGTTGCTAGGAATGTGGCTAGCTGTTTGGAACTGTAAGCTAGTGCGTTGATAGTCTTCAAGTGGTTTGGTTTGCCCATGGCCATGAAGCATGACAAGAGATGTTGCTCTACATGGGTTGCAGCTTCACCTTTCTGGGCCGTGGCCCAGGCAAACTGCGAGAATGTGTCAATGGAGACGTGCATATACTGCCATCTCCCAAATTGTGGGACGTGCGTGAAGTCCCTTTGCCAAATCTGATTAGATCCTGTCCCCCTTGGGTTGACACACCACGAAGGCCCTCCTGAAGCTCCTGCACACTGTGGGCAAGTGCGAACTATGCTTTGCGCTTGCGACAGTGGCAGATTGAACTGCCGTGCCAATGCTTTGGCATTTTGATGAAAGAATGCATGGCTCTGGATTGGGGTCATGAAGACTCCCACTGCTAACTTCTGCTGACTTTCCCTTGCGGCTGCGGCTGCCCTGCGATTTCCCTCTGAAATGGATCCTTGCAAGTCCTGGTGACTGCGAATGTGTGCCACATACAGTGGCTCTGAGTGGTGCCGCAAGTGAAATTGCATGGTCAGAAACAGCCTCAATAGATTCTTATCTATGGATGGTGTGATATGCGCCCCTGGAAATTCCTAACTTACTGACTGTCAGTGATCACATTAAGTGATTCATTGGCAAATGTTTTCAGGGCTAGATTTGCTGCCGCCAATTCCGCCCTTTGAGCTGATTTTTGCGGAAGTGTAAGCAGCATTTTCCATGCCCCTTCTTTGTGCCATGTAGGAACTCTGTATGTTTTTCCCCTGTCAGTGAATGCTGTCTTGGCCCCCCTGATTGGGGCCATAGAACGCGTGCCCTGCAGCTTTATGGACTGATTCTGGAACGAAACCAATCTGGGGTCTTTTGGCAAGTGGTATGGTAAGCTTCCTGTGAAGCCTTCCAATGCGATGGGCAAAAAGTCTCCCATTTGCATTAATTGCTGAATCTGATCCTTGCTGAAAGGGAGAACTATTTGGCTAATTCGTAGCCTGAAATGTCTCTGGCTCTAAATCTTCCTCTGCGAATTATTGTGGCAACTAATTCCTGTGGTGGCATGATGTTTCTGGAGGGGGTATTCGGTAAATACACCCACTCCATGATCCTCGCCCTGCCATTTGAATCGGTGCCCAATGCTCCTGCAAAAAGGCTTCCTGTTCTGGCTATGTACAGATTCAGGATCAGGGCCAGTGGCCCCCCCTCGATTCTGTCCATCCATGAACTGCTAAGGATACTATTTACAGCTGCTAATGCTAGTCTCGCTTCCCTGTTAATTTGTAACTGGTCAGTGGGCTGTTTCCCTCGAGTTAACAGCAAAAAAGTGGCTTTAAGAGGTCAGTGTCTATTTTAAAGTATGGCCTTGCCCAATTAATGTTTCCCAAAATTTGCTGAAGTTCTATAAGAGTGACTGTGTCCTTAATGTTGATCTGTGGCAGCACTGGTGCTGCAAAAGATCACAAAAGTCTATGCCCTAAGTATGAATAAGGTTCTGACTTTTGCACTTTCTCGGGCGCTATGACTAATCCTTTTCCCCCAACATGTCTTGGAGGTCGCAAAATACGTCACTGCCTAACTTGGGCGCTGCGATCCATATCCATTAAATGGCAGACTAAGACTTAGAAAGACAGACAAACTAAAAAGACAGTCTTAATGCGCAATGCTGTGGTGGAAAAAACATCAAAATGAAGAAACAAGTTAAAAATTTCATACAGTGTTACTCTAATGACAAGAACATGCAGCAAATGAAAAGGTCATAGGATGAAAAAGTCAGAGGTTAGCTTCTTATCAGTTAATGAGAATGTAATGCTCCCTTGAGTTCCTGTTTCTGTGGAAAAAGATAGCAATCTTGTTAATTAACTAAGGAGGCTGTGGAAAGACATTACATAATTCACAAAGAGGTTGGAACTTAGTTCCAGGCATGTTATGACTACAGGAAAACTATATTGCCTTTGAAATGTGGCGCTTAGGAGAGAAGTTTGCAAAAATCGAAGCATTATTTAGGTAATGTAAAAGGATTAGACATAGTTATAGCAGAGCTGTGGGAATAAATCCAAGTCGTTAGGCTTGTTCATAATGTAATGGGTTAGTGACATTTTATCTTGATCAAGATTCTATTTAACTTCAAGTGCAAGTGTCATACTTAATGCAAAACCTGAACCTGTGATTTTGCCTGCTGAGAACCTCAATTTCATACGATCTGACTTTACTACATTCTTAAAACATTTAGACAAGACTTACTATTCATTAATCAGTTATGAGACATGTCCTTTGAAGATAGGGGCCCCATTTTGTGAAGATGAACAGGATTTTACTCTTCCCCTTTTTTAGAGCACTCTTGCTGGGTGAGAAACTCAGAGACAATTTTCAGGTTCGGGAGGCCATAAAAATTGTCTCTTCCTGTGCAAGTCTCTTTAATGTAAATGAATCAATTTCTTCCCCATTTTTCACTCTCCAGTTAGCTGTCTGCTTTGTAACAGCACTAATTGCTAAGCAGGCTTAAGAATGTGGAAGTTGTGGCTTAATTCTTTGAAGAGGCCAGCAACCAGAAGAAAAGACCTCCCTTGCACCTTTAAAGACAGGCTTGGCTGAGAGGGAGGGGGGTCACTTTTGCCCCCTTTTTGGGCTAGAATTCTCCCCCCTTCTTCCTCTTTCATTCCTGGTGCTTATGCTGCTAAGTAGGCAGCCAGGAAACAAAGAAGTTTTTGCCAGCCGCTCTTTCCCATGCTTTCTCTAGCCTGCTGCTTGAATGAATCAGGGCTGGGGCAACTTTCTTCCTCCCATTGAAAGCAATGTATCCAACCCATGAACAGAGTTAACTGTCACCTTCCTTATGACTTCTAGAACACAATACCTGGCATCTCACTTTTAATGTTGCAACATTATAACACAATCATGCAAACACATAACAACTCTCAACAATTTTGCAGTCACACTAGTGCACCATTCATTCACACATCATGCATCCAAGCCTTGGATATCCACATTCCTTCCTGGGAACACTCCCCCTCCCCAGGTCTGCAACGCTTCACTCAACTCATGAGGAAATGGTTCCTCTCTGCCAGATTTTTTAGGCTGTTCTCAGGTTGCTTTTACAACCACTCTGGGCTTTTGCTTAGAAGTTAGTTTCCTTTCCAGTTCAGTTACCTTCCTATCTGATCTAAACTTATGGACTTGGCTTCTGGGAGTTCCTACCCAACTCCTTCTGCCCCTCCTGTCTCTGCTCTCTTCCTGAGTTCCCTATTGAATTGGCTCTGGAGCCCTGTGTCCACAGTTGCTTTGCGGGTCTCCACAAGCAGTCTGCGTGGGACGGGCATGTGGACGGTGGTCTGTTTGCCTGAAACTGCATCTGCCTCTAGGCAGACTGGACATACCAACTGAATTTCGGCCAGTTATGCTGCCGACAATTCCCCCTGGAATAATTCTGCCTCTATCATGTGTTGGGAAGGACTCCTGACTGCCCGGGAAGCGCCTGAGTATCTGGAGTCCTCCAACACTGGGGTGCTGGTGGGTCTTCATATGCTGGCGGTTTCTGCGTTTCTACCCAGGCTGGACGTACAACTGAAATTATTTGCCTACATTTACTTGGCAGGTGCTCGGGGCTCCTCTTGCAGACATTTCCCTACTTTCTCCCAAACCCCTGGATCCATCGTTCCTGACTCTGGGTAGAACAAGCAGTTCTCTCCCAGGTACATGATCAAATCCACTAGCTCTCCTCTCCCTAGCTCTATCTAGAGCTGCCTGGCCAGGCCTTTGAGCTCACGTGCGTGCACCCACTGCCTAATGGATGAAAGAGCCCCCATCCCTGCCCCTTGAAATCCCCAAAGTTACCTTCCGCGGGACGAGTTGGCGTGCCGACTGGCAGGATGGCCCTAGGCGAGTGTACTGGATGATGGATTAGCGATTGTGGCAGAGGTCTTGCCGTTGCTGTCGTCTCCTGCTGTGGAGGATCGGGCCCTAACTTGCCTTGGCTATGGAACATGTCCATCCCAGTTGCCGATGGCTTGCCTGAGTGTATGATATCTGCACTAGTTGCGTTGGAATATCACGTTGGATTGGAATATCACATTGTTAGTTGCTTTGCTATATCACACCAGTAGTTGTGTTGGAATATCATGTCGGGGTCACCACTGTGTTGTAAGGTGAAGCCCTGCTGCGCTAGAATAAAGACACACTGAGGCCATGATGTAGTGGTCCAACCCCAAAATGAGGTGGGCAAAAAGCTTTTATTACCCTGCCTGTGGGCGTAACGACCCTGAGGTGGTCACCGCCCCTGATTACAGAGGGGAGCTGCTGCCAAGCATTTCTAAGTCACCCCTATACTCTAGGCAAGGGTTTCTAATGTTCTACTCTAATCTAAAGGAGCATCTGTTTCCCTGGGCCCTATCTCATTTGTGTCTATTAATCTCTATTGTTTACCTTAATTCAGGGAAACATCTGTGGCCATTGTTATGTTAAACCAGGATGTTGCCTATCAATCGGGAAGCAGTTCAGGAATGTATGCCCAATCTTTATCTATCTCCTCCAGCAAAGCCCGTGCTTCCAAGATAGGAAGTCTTTATTCTGAATTATGGCACTGGCTGTGGCCGGCAAACGGATTTATAGGGAGAAGTATATTAATACATTCATATTCATAAGACTCCCCACTACGCGGGCCATCCACACACATGTTCCTCTGTGTATGAGTGTAGCTACTAAAATAATCTAATTTTTTTTCTGGTGACTTTCCCTTGTTTGCTTTTGCAGGACAACAGTCTTCTTTAGTGGTATGCTAATGACTTAGTGGTTTCTGCTTCTTTGGGTGCCTAAGGAAGCTGTTTGGTAATTTTCAGGGTTGTGTGTCTCTCTGTTTGTTCACCTGAGTTCATCTTGTAACCTGTGCCCAGTCCTTATTTTATTTTGTGTTTCCTGGCTATACACCCATTGCAACAGCATTTCTTAACTGATACCAACCACATATGGAATGTAGGAAGATGTTGTTGGCTGTTAGAGAAGGGAAGTAGGAGCTATGGGAGAGACCAGGGCCGCCATCAGAAATTTCTGGGCCCCATAATGAACAATCCTATTGCCCCCCCCACACACACACACTTTTCTCTCTCCTCACATTGGAGTGGAGGCTGCGGCTGGAATACACAATTTCCCAAAAGAAATTGATGGGCAGTTGTATCCAACTTTAGAGTCCAGTGCTCATCTCTGATTACAGCCAAAGAGTCAGTGGCCTTGATCCACAAAAGTTCACATTGAAATACAGCAGTTAGTCTTTAAGCCTTGCTTGAAAGTCAGTTGTATCCAACTTTAGAGTTCAGTGCTCATCTCTGATTACAGCCAAAGAGCCAACAATGCCTGCATTCTCAGATGTTTCAATGGACATGTGGCAGGCATGACTAGACACCAGAGCACATGGAACGCTATTTATGTTCCTAATGATGAGCTCCTGGAGGAAGCAGCCCCGGTGTGTGCGGTCTCTTCCAGACCGAGCCTGGCGCAGTGCGCCTCGTGGTCAAGGCTTCTGCCCATGATGAGTGCCAGTCCCAGTCCAGAAGAGACTGCACACTGGGGTTGCTTCCTCCAGGAACTTTCAGTCTTCAGTCCTGGGCAAGCGAGGCGCATGGGAGTATTGCCAAAGGATGCACACAGTCGCAGAGAGGAAGTACAGACACAGACGGATCCTAAAGCATGCGCCCCGGCAAGTTCCCCCACCTAGCCACACCCATGCCACTCTGGGAGGAGGCAGAGCCCTCTGGCGGTGGTGGGGCATGCGCAGTGGTGCTGTGCGCTCCACATAAAAAGTAAAAATAAAATAAACCAAATTTTTTTATTTTATTTTAAAAAAACTTTTTAAATAGCTTTTACTAAGAACTGAGATAATACAAAAACAAATAATGCAAATAATACAGTAACAAATCTATACATTATAAAAAAACATAAAGGAATAAGACAGTATAACCCAACCACCTGTGCTCTGTTGGGGGATGTCAGCAGGGGTTTCCTGACCATTTGCCTTCAATTCTCTTTCCAAAATTTGATTGTGTCAGGGCTCGTGTTAAACTTGTTATTACCTAATAAAGCGAAATTGACAAAAGAACTCCAAATCTCCCAAAATGGTGTCTTTATTGGTAACCCCTTTTTCTGGTGGACTTGGATAGTTAATTTCTTGTTGAGAGCCAATTGCCAAACATCTGCGTACCATCTAGCTTTACTAATATTAGTTCCACTCTTCCATTCCTTGGCAATTAGCTGTCTGGCTACCATCAATAAAGATAACAATAATTCTTTTTTATTGTTTTCCAGATGAAAATCATCCACTTCACCCAATAATACTATCTTTGGACTTAGCACTATTGTTATTTTTAATATTTTATTCAGTTCCTCTTCTATAACATCCCAAAAATTCCTCATTTTACCACACAGCCACCACACATGAATGTAAGTCCCTTTTCCTTTATTACATCTCCAGCATAAATCAGAGTTTTTATTATTTATTAAATGTAATTTGGCTGGAGTGAGGTACCACCTCCAAAGTACTTTACAATTATGTTCTTTTTCCTTTATTGAAAGTGATTTCATACTTTTATGGGTCCATTTCTTTTTCCAGTTCTCATCTTTTATTATATGACAATAAAGATTTATCTATCTATCTATAATTCCCAAATCCTCCTCCCAAGTTTTTTAAGCCAATGCTGAGTATCTTCACTAGAATTTAACAACTGATAAATCTTACCCACTAAATCTTTTAAATTCTTTTTACCATTCCTTACTTCAAGAGTCAGATTTTCGAAGGGGGTTAATGCCCGATTTATTGTACTGTTTTCCCTCATCTTTCTATTCCACGCCTCCATCTGGAGTTCTTGCAGCCAATTTAAGCCTAACTCCACATAAATACTTTTTCTTTGGAGATGGTATTACAATTATCAATCTAATCTGTGATTAATAGAGCTTTTTTGCGTATTAAAAATTCTCTTGTACTTATTGTTACCTCTAAAGGACAATTTTGTTGGTCTAGAATTTCCATTATGGGCGAAGAATTTGGAGATAATATTGGTTTTAATCCTTTCCATAATCTAAATATATTCTTTAAAGAAAAATTACAAAATTGGGGATTAGTTCTTATCTCACCTAAAAATAATTCGCCTTTCCAATTTCTAAACTCTATATAATCTAATTCATACTTTTGTGCACAATTTTGGCTTAATAGTTTGATAATTCTCTTTAAATTGAAAGCTCTGTAATAGAGTTTAACATTTGGGATATTTAGCCCTCCCAACTTGTTTTTTAAATACCATAAACTTTTATTAATTCTTGGTTTTTCCCCATTATTACAGATTTCATTTATCAGTTTCTGCCAGATTTTAAGCTCTGTTTCTTTTATTTGTATTGGTAAAGTTTCAAATAGAAAGTTTAGTTTTGGCATAATTTTCATCTTGCACAAATTAATCATCCCAAACCATGATATTTTCAATGATTTCCATTGATCCTTAATTCTTTTTATTTCCTCTTTTAACTTATTAAAGTTGATCTTATACAAATCTTTAACTTCGTCTGACACCATTATTCCCAAGTATCTCATTCTATCTCTTATTTTAAATTTATATTTCTCCATTACTTTCTTCTTTTCTCCCTCCGATAGATTACAAGTAATAGCTTCTGTTTTATTCCAATTTATTTTTCATCCTGTAACTTGCTCGAATAACTTCAAATGATGTTGAATTTTATTAATATTTAGAAGAGGGTCCTTGACCACTAGCAAGGTGTCATCTGCAAATAAACACCTGTCAAACCTTCATCTTGTCGAATACTTCTTGCTAACAACTCCATTGCTAGAATGAAAAGTGATGGGGAGAGCGGACAGCCTTGTCGAGTACCAGCCTCAATCTCGATTTCCCCACTTAACCTATTATTCATTTTTATTCTTGTCACCGAATCATTATATAATTGATCAACTGCATGTTTAAATTTGGAACCAAAATCTAATCTGCAACATATTTCTTTAATAGTTGACCACTGAATAGTTGACCACTGAATAGAGTCAAATGCTTTGTAGATATCTAGTGCCAAAATACAAACTTTTTCCTTACTCTTTTTAATCAAATCTATAATATTAACTAACCTACTTATCAATCCCTCCATCTGTCTGCCCTTCAAAAAACCAGCTTGGTCCTCTCCTATATAAAAGCTTAAAAAGCTATTAAGTCTGTTATTCAATAAAGAGGTGAATATTTTAGCGTCCTGATTTAATACGGAGATAGGGCGGTAGGCATCAATTTTTCCCCTGTCTTTACCTGGTTTTGGGATCAATACCATAATTGAACGACTCCAGGATTTTGGCATATTAGCCCCCTCTAATATATAATTATACAATTTCTTTAATTTGGGAATCATTACTTCCTGACATTGTTTATATATTTCCGACGGAAAACCGTCTTCACCTTGTACTTTGTCATTTTTTAAGTTTTTAATCACTGTTTCAATTTAAATATAAAATTAAAAAAAGAACACTCAGATTATATGGAACAAGAAATTAAAGATAAAACAAAAAAAATTAAAAAATGATTTTTTTTTTTAAAAAAAAGTTAGCGCTGTCAGGCCCCTGCCAGCTCCGGGCCAGGGATGTCAGTCCCCCCTTTACCCTCCCTGACGGCAGCCTTGGGAGAGACCAGAAGACATCTGTGGGCTTCATCAACTTAGACTGTTCATTACCACTTTCTTCATCTGTTTGGCACTGTCCATGATCTATTTACGTGTGTGTGGCTGGGATATCTATTAATCCATTGGCATCTAGATTGTTCAGTTGCCTTCTGACCAAAGCAAGAGGTGACCCAATGGTCTTCCAGCCCCACCACCTATTGTATAGCCAGGAATACAGCAATATTGTCCACCACCACCTGTTATATAGGGAATAATACAGCAATCTTGCCCATCTATTTCAAAATGAAAAATCAGGCAAGTGGGGTAATGTGCAGAGATTTTTTTAATTAAGGAAAGTGTTTTAAAGCACTGAAAGAAAAGAGTATTTTGTAGCATTAAGGTGAAGATTATTTTGCCATTCTTTAGCTGCAGAAAGTGCAGGTATGTGGAGTTGGGAAGGCTGGCACCATGGCAAGCAGTGATGATTCCACTGCTGGGGTATGCCATCATGGAGATCCTATGTCCTAGGACAAAACAGAAGAAAATGCAAAATTATTGCTAAGTAAAGAAAAGGAGGAAAAGAAATGAAGAATCATTCTGTAGGAGACCATAGGCTAAAATGCAAATAGGACAATTCCTCTAATCATTTTAACAATCTCTTTTTACTAGTAATTATTGTTAAAATGATTAGAGGAATCTCTTTTTACTACTAGCTCCTGCCAACTTAGCAGTTCGAAAGCAAGAAATTGCAAGTCAATAAATAGGGACCACTTTGGTGGGAAGGTAACAGTGTTCCATGCGCTCTGGTGTCTAGTCATGCCTGCCACATGACCATGGAAATGTCTGCAGATGCAGACAATGCTGGCTCTTTGGCTTTGAAACAGAGATGAGCACTGAACCCTAGAGTCGGATATGACTGGCTTTCGAGCAAGGGAAACCTTTACCTTTTACTACTAGAACTCTTATTGATGTTGTGTTTTCAATGATACAATTTCTACCCAGCAACCGTCTCCAGGTCCCAGCTCAATTGTTTCTCTAGAGCTATGGTTCCCAAAGTGGGGCACACACCCCACAGGGGGGCAATTTAATTTTTAAGAGGGGCAATTTGAGAATGAGTTAACAGTGAATGGACTTTTAGGCTTCCTCCATATGACTAGGAGTTCACTTTTTGAGTAATAAGAATTATATTTCATGGGGTGGGGACATGAGGATTTTAGAGATGCTTAGGTAGGTCATGGCCAAAAAAGGTTGGGAACCACTGCTCTAGAGTCGATTACTGCACATGTCCATTTGTTTACACTGAATTTCTTCCCAAGAGCTCACTTCTTAGAGGTATTCAAATGGAAGAGAGCTTTGGGAGGGCAAAATTGAAAGGCAGAACTTAGTGTAACATCTCAGATCAACTTCCTGGAATCTTTGACTGAAAGGGTCAGGTAGAAGGTTGCAGCCCACTTTAGAGGCAGTGTTTTCAAAGATCTCATCTCTTTGTCATTTATTGAAAGCCAGGAAACATTGAGTTGTTAAGTTACGGACATTAAAGATAAGCCATGTTCAGAAGGGAAAGTTTTGGAACTTAGGAAAGCCTCTAAGTGTAAAAATAGGTATACCTCTACCCTAGGAAATTATTTATTTATTTATTTATTTAGATTTATATACAGCCCCAATAAATTTTTGATTTACTGGTGATTATACTTCAAGACCAAAACACAATATTTATTTGATGTGTGATGGCACAGATACAGTAGAGATTGCAGGAATCTCCTCTTGGCAAAGTTGATGAACTTTCAACTCTACTTACCTGCAATCTGTAATGTCTGTATTTGGCCAAATTATACAGTTACCTATAACTCATTTCTTGTTTTTATAAGGATAGTAGAAAAAGGTTGTGTTTAAGAAATAAACCCTTGATTGGGGACAGTGTTACTTGGGGGTGAAGTTAGATAATAAAATTTTAACCTCTCCGTTTGAGTCACCTTTACTATTTTGGATGCATTTTCATAATAATTTGTCAGGTTTCCTCCCATTTATATCAACTTTAATCAGTAGTTGTTTACTTCTTTCCTTAAGTAATTAAAACCAAGAGAAGCTAAGAATAACTTTGCAATCAGAGCACCAAGTTAGCTTTCAAATACTGTGATGAGAAAGATGAAGGGGAGACCTGGGTCACTCTTTGGAAACGGAAACTCATTCTGGGATGAAAACAGCAGATCTATGCCCTAAATGTTGAAAAAGATCTTGGGGACCTTTTTAGGATTGTATTAATTTGGATATAATTTGATTGCATATATGTTTGCCATCAAATAAGTATCTCTACCTGTAGCAACCCTTGACCTGCATCTTTCCCAGACAGGTGTCAAAGAAGGGAGGTCACTGCATTCATTGTGATAAAAGAGAAAGCGGACTTGAGCAGACTTTCTATTGCCATAAAGTTCATGATTTGAAAGAGATAAATCGTTAGCGGAAGCAAAAAGATTATCCTATTTTGGGGTATAGTCTGTGAACTCACCGGCGGCAACAAACAAGGTAAGTTCCACAATTTCCGACTGGCCTATAACCGGGGCTACATCTGGTGGGTGCCTGTATTCCTTGTTCAGATTGGCAAACACTTATTTCAGGTGCCTGCATAGAACCTGTGTTGTCCAAAATCAATCAAGAGCTGACATTGGCAAAGTACAGTTTTGAAATTCAGCACATACAGTACCTATTTTCCTTCCCACCCATGAAATAAAGAGAAAGGTCATAAGGCCTGGACCACATTTTTATTTTTTTTACTTAATTTAACTCCTATACTGTATTTCATCTGGTCCTTATCTCAAATCATGAGATAGCAAAGCCCACTCCGAATCAACCTTTTTAGAGGACATCACTGGTTCTTCCACTCTAATTGCTCCATAAAACACAGTAAGAGATGCTGCATGACACAGGGGTCTTTCAAAGTGAGATGAACATATTGCTGGCCAGCATTCCCCCAGTCTAGTCAACATCTCGGGAGATGGGGAGTCCTATTGTCCTTCACCTCACCTTTTATGACCAGTGATGAAAGAGCCTATTACCATCCCTGTTGCAAGACTGTACTTGGCAGTGGGCTTCTCTGTGCCATCTTTTCAGTACTAGCCAGTTGAGTCATTGATCTAAGGGCCCGCCACACACACATGTTATGGGCAAAAACCTAAGGTAAAACCCCCGGGACCCCTGGCACCCTGCGAGACTGGTGTAGCCATTGTGTGGTGTGCTATGTTCTCACCTCTCTCCAGCAAAGATGCTCTGGGGTGGAGTCTCATTCTTTTGCCGCCTGACTGACCCAGGCCTTCTGATGTTTCCTCTGCTGCATCCATGTTCATAGAAGCACATCTTCCAGCTTCCAAAGCATCTAAGCACAAAATAACTTGAGATGTTAGTTTTCGTGGACAGTTTGACATCCCTCTTTAACCATTGGGTCTGTTACTCTCTTCCTCTCCAGGGTACTCAACCTGGCCCTATCTATCTATCTATCTATCTATCTATCTATCTATCTATCTATCTATCTATCTATCTATCTGTTCTTGTTCACTTAATCCAAGCAGATGGGTAGTATATCTAGAATCCTGGCTATGGCCCTGGCCCCACTCAAATGCTGAACAATAAACTTGATGAGCAGTATAAACATTCAAATAACCACCAAATAATTAATGGTAAGTAACTAGCAACTTTCAAATGTAGTAAAGAAAGGGGGTGTTTGTGTAGGTAATAAAATGGGGCGTGAAAATGGCATGTACAAGTGAACCACTCAAAATAGTGGCCAGGTCTATTTCTGTCTTCACTTGCCCTTAAAACTACACAAAACATCAAAAATGACTTAACAACCATTCAACTAAAGGGAAGGAATAAAAAATAATAACCAGAGACTAAAATACATTCTAAACAAAAGCAAGTAAAACAAAATTGTGAAATATGCAATCCTTAGCCTCCTCCAGCATGCTGAACCTTGTGTTGCAGCCTTGTTGCAACACAAATGGCAAAGAGGGTGATCTCTAGGTGGTGTTTGCTTAAATGAGCTCTGCATTCCACCCAGCACCCAACACGAGGCGATGTTGAGAGTCAGCCTCTGCAGCTGCCTCAACCTCACATTGGAGTAGAGCTGTGATGGTGAACCTTGGCAGTCCAGATGTTCTTGGACTTCAATTCTCAGAAGCCCAAGCCCCCTGTGAATCCACACCAATGGCTTTCCTGTGATTCATCCAGCCCACGCTGCCCTCATCACTCCTGGAAGCGGAAGTAAAACATGCCCGTATGAGCGCATTTTACTTCCGCTTCCGGGAGCAACGAGGCCGGCACAGGCTGGATGAATCACATTAAAGCCATTCATGTGGATTCACAGGGGCTTGGGCTTCTGGGAATTGAAGTCCAAGTACATCTGGAGTGCCAAGGTTCACCATCATGGGAGTAGATGATGTAAGTACATAAATAAAAATTCTGGCTATACTTAGAAAAGTTTTTGTATGGGAAAGAAATCTATTCCCCAAAGGCAAATGGATAGAGAACCTGTGGACTTCTGAAATTTGTTGAACTTTACTTCTATCATTCCCAGCTGGGACCCATGGGAGCGGAAGTTCAGAAAGAGCTGAGCTGTCCCAGGTATTCCAGACTAATGTCAACATCTATCCATAGAGCCCAAACTGTTTTTTTAAATGACCTATGGGCTTAGATTTAAGTGTCCATCTAAATTTAAATGCAACTTACCTGTATGAAGGAAAATAACCAAGAAGAACAGCATGCCAAAAAGGTAAACGTTCTTCATTGTTTCTCCTTGATTGGATTTTTATTTGCTTCCAAGATGAGTTTCCAGCAAGCTATGACTTGACCTCTTTTGGCTTTATATTTATAAGGGGCTGGGGTGTTTTTGAAATGCTCTTGGAACGGCAGAGATCTTCTCGGATCTTTGCCCATTTCTGATTTCTTAATTCCAACGGTTGTGAGTTAGGTAAGTAAATTGATAGTTAGATTTTGCCACCTATTTGGTCATTGGTTTCAACTGGTAGTAATTTCTTTGGTGCCCAGATAGCTCAGTGAGTGAGGCAACCAGTTGCGAAGCCAGTGTTTGGTTCCCTATTTTGCTTTCTGCCCAAAGAGCTAGCTTGTGCAACCTTGGCCAAGCTGTACAGTCCCTGGTTACCCCTATAGGAAGGAGATGCTCAACTCTTTCTGAGTACTTCCAGCTTGAACAATCCTGGTAAGAATTCCAGTATGTCAGAGTGGACTTGACCCTACAGAATTAATGAATTAGTAATTTCTTTAGTGTATTCAACCCTGATGCTAAGGCATAACAAGGATAGCATAGCTTCTTCTTCTTTTGTGTCCCGATCAAACCTTGGACTGCCAAAATTAAGCCACTTTCTTGGCTTTGTTGTTGGTCAAACTTATGTCCGCCTCAGTGGATGTTTTTAGCAGTAATTGGCAGACAAGTAAATGAGCTGGATTCTGTAATCTCTCCACATTCACACAGTGCATTGTTGTCTGGCAGCAGGCCCCACTTGAGCATGTTGGCCTTACATTCAATAAAGCAACAACTCTAGCTGGTGTGGGTTTCCGCCCCACCATTCCCGAGTTGGCAGGGCCCGAGTAGGCATGGCCCTACTCGGGCCCTGGATCCCCATTTGGGTTTCTAATCCAGCAATTGACCAGCGGGCCATCCGGCCCATCCGGCCCACCTTATACCGGGGGCTCGGAGACTGTGGATGCGCTTATCACTGGGCATCGCCCAACCACCTTCTGATGGGGGTTTAGCCACCTCTTCCATTCTGGCCCCTTCGTCGATCCCGGCAGACACGTAGGCTGCCACTCTCCAGCGGGCTGTCAACAGGGTTGAGCTGCTTGAGGCCATCAGGCCAGCTCAGGCTGGCGCCTCGCAGCTCCCCGCATGCCTGGACTTGCCGGTAGGGAGCAGTCAGGTGTGGCCCCAGAGCTCGATGCCTGTCGCGGGCTCCGACGCCCGCCGTGGGCCGGAACCCCCGGTGGGGGCGGCTCATGTGGGTGCAACTAGTGAGTCTCCGGTTCAATTTAGTGCACCACCAACACTGTCCAGTCACACTGGGGGGGGGGTGCAGTGGCCATGGCCACGGCAGGTTATTATGGGTGGGCAGTTGCTTCCTCACTGCCCTGTTAACTCCTGGTTGCCAAATGGCCCCTCAGTTAGGGCAGGGGTATCCGCCCCTGGGGGTATGCCAAGCATTGCAGGGGCTGTTCTGGGCCCGCTGCGCATACCCTTCATCCAAAATGTGCCAACGGCCGCTTTGCCGACGGCTGGTTATTCCTTGCCCCTGGGCGATCATCTATCACAAGCCATGAGGGATAAGATTTGGCGAGGGGAGTACTTTGATATTTTCTCCTTCTTGAATCGTGAGCCCACCAAGGAGGAGAGGGAGGGACAGGATGACAGGGACAAGGAGTTGTCCCGTCGTCGTAAGCCACCGCGTACCTGGGCCAATTGGTTGCTGGCATACCTGATATATATGGTGGTGTACCTTAGGGCACGGCCCGATTTGGCCATTCCGATGGTGCAATACCTCAACTATATTTACAGGGCGATGGTGGATTTTCCTGGCCCGTCGTGGTTGGCATTGATTGCCAAACGTAAGTGTCCCTTCGTGAGCTACAGCTACTTCATGGCCATCTTAACTTTGCCTGCAGGGTGGTGACACCTCGCAGAGCATTGGCCAGGTGCTTGTGTGATGCCAAGGCTGGCCTGTTAAAACGCCACCATAGGGTCCGGCTGACCAGGGGCATACGGGCGGACCTTTCGGTTTGGCTCAAATTCTTCCAAGATTTTAACGGGGTCTCTTTCTGGAGATCAGAACTTATGGTCTGCCCTAAATTTCAAGTACAGTCGGATGCCTCCGGCTCTCTGGGTTATGGGATTTATTTTGAGGGGCGGTGGGCATATGGCCGATGGCCTCACGCATGGCAGGGCACGGATCGCCTCCGCGATCTTACTTTCCTGGAATTTTTCCCCATTTTGGGAGCACTAATGCTATGGGGCGACCAGTGGGCCAACTCTGTGGTCCATTTTTGGTGTGACAATGCTGCAGTGGTGCACATTGTTAAGGCTCAGACGTCCAAATCCCCTAGGGTCATAGCATTGGTTCGTCAATTTGTCTTGAGAAGCCTACGCCTCAATGTGCTGTTCAGGGCCAGACATGTACCAGGTATTAATAATGATATTGCTGATGCTTTATCCCGCCTGCAGATCTCCCTGTTCCATGCCTTGGCTCCGGAAGCAGAGGAATTCCCCTTGCCACTCCCGGCCGAGATTTGGACGTTTGGCGAGGAGAGGTGAACCGGGCGATCGGCATGTCATTGGCACCTCGCACGCGTAAGACGTATCAGCATGCTTTCATACAATTTAGAACCTTTTGTGGGCAACTCCGGTTGCCTGAAGTGTGGCCAATACCAGTAGACCAGGTTTTACAATACATGGTTTATCTTCACGGTCAGGGGTTAGCCCCCCGTACTATAGCCACTAGGCTTTTGGCACTGGCATTTATGGCCAAGGTGCGGAGCTTCACTGACTGCGTGAATGACTTCCGCATACGCCATGTTTTGGAGGGGTGGACACATGAACGTGGCCGCCGCCCGGACACATGTCACCCGATTTCACCAGAGGTTCTTACCCACCTTGCACGAGGCTGGCATAACTTATGTTATGATAGGTATGAGGTGGCTCTTTTTCACGCAGCTACCACTGTAGCCTTCTTTGGAGCACTCCGCATCAGTGAGTTGGTACCACTGTCTAAGGCGGATGCGTCTCGTAGGGCACTGGAACTCGACAATGTCTATGTTACACATGAGTGGGCTCAGTTGAGGATACGGTCCTCAAAGGTTGATCAGCACGGCATAGGCAATGGAGTTGACTGCTACGATGTTCCATTGAAGACATCTGTCCGGTTGGTGCCCTACATGAGTTTTTGGCAGTGCGTGGTACGCACCCTGGCCTGTTTTTCTGCCACCAGGATGGGTCTCCCCTCACTAAATTCCAGTTTTGGAAGGTGACCGGTATGGCACTTCACAGTGTGGGCCTCCCCGTGGCTCGTTACGGCACCCATTCCTTTAGGATAGGCGCTGTGTCCACTGCAGCTGCGTTTGGGTACTCTGAGGCTGATATACGCCAGATGGGAAGATGGGGATCCATGCGCTTTGCATTATATGTACGCCCCCTCCATGCATGAGTACCAGTTATGTCATTGTCCCTCTTTCTTCTTTTACAGACCCTGTGTGTCCCCGCACACCGGTGGCAGTATGGCTGGTGGGCCACAGTTACGTGCACTGGGCAGCGCAATATGCTGCCCAGTTCCTAGCAGACAAGGGCTTAGGGACAGCCATCCAGCACCCTAGGATAGGCTTGCAGGATTATGATCTCTATGCAGGAGATGGGGTCCACTTGTCGGCCAGAGGGATGGGCGAAAAAGCAAGAACCAAAGGGCCAATTGTAGATTCTTGAGGATATGCAAGCAGGCCTGTTGCTAGTGTTTGAGAAAAGGGGTAAGTTGACTTTGGTCACTTTTGCCGGGTAGCACTGGTAAGGTAAATATTTATGACCCATAGGTATCCGGCAGGTTCGCTATTGACTGGCCAACACGTAGACAGGTACAGGGGAAATAGGTTTGGCCGGTCAAGGGCGAACCAGGCAAGGGCGAACCAGGTATGGGCTTCTTACCAGTGTTACTGCGGCCTGCTTGCCTTAAAGAATTACAATTGGATGATTACACCAATTGAAAGTTATAATTCGGACTAGGGCATTATTCAATAAAAGTGGCCCGATGCCTTTATCCATATACCGGTGTCTGAGTCTTTCTTTGGGGGGTGCGCATGCAAAGTGCTTTGTCTGTTCTTTTCTTATGTCATTGATACCTCCTGCTTTATTCAGTTTTATGCTTTATTCAGTTCATAGCATAGTAGTTCCAGAAGCAGCCAAGAGGCCCAGCAGTACCAAAATGACATGTTTCCCCTCCATCCACCTCCTTGCTTAGATCATGTACAGAAGGATTCCAAGGTTGTCTCTGTCCCCTTGCCTGGCCATAAACCTGTCTGAAATGGATTTGAAGAGTCCATCCCCCAAAATGGAACATTGAAACCTGGTTTGTACTTGCTCAACAAGTTGAAATTCAAGAAGGGCTTTCTGAACCATAATCTTACTACTGACTACGTTTGCCATGCTGGTACCCCATATTGAACGTGGAAAGGAGACACACCCAAAAATAAGCAATACAATAATGATATTGATTCAACTAATAAAAATTGTTCTTATGGCAAAGATGATAGACTGTGTAATAACATGCAAAAGTGTCTTTAATATATCACATATAAAAATGAATAAACTATTTGCACAGAAACAACAAGCAGCAAGTTGCTAATGGTCAAACTCACAAATTACAAGTAACACCCCCCGTCTTCAAAGCCCTGCATACAACTAAGGTAAAATAGTCACAAAGTCCGATAATAACGAAGTCTAGAGTTTGCTGCTGTACTGCAGCCAAACATTGTGAGTTTGATCCTGATGAGTATTAAGATTGACACCACATTCCATTCTTCCAAGGTTGGTAAAATCAGTACCCAGCATATTGGGGGCAAAATGCTAATCAACTTGGGAACTGTCCAGAGAGTGCACTAAGTACCATGGGGCAGTATGTAAGTGCCCGGGCGGGGAGAGCACAAGAGGCACTGGGGCCAATGGAGCCATGTGACTTCTCCGACTCTCCCGGGGTTCTTTCCATCAGTTCCCCACCTCACCCAGGGCCAAATGGGCATATGGGTCCTTAAGGATATCTATTTCCACTAAATAGAAGAAAATACAAAGTTATTGATAAATAAATAATAGGAGGAAAAGAAATGAAGATTCACTCTGGAGGTGATCATGGTCTAAAATGTAAATGGGGCAATTCCTTTTTCCATTTTGACTATCGTATTTCATTCCTATATCTATTATTCATGTTGTGTTTTGCATGCTACAATTTCTACCCTGCAACCTTCCCCAGGTTTCAGCTCTGCCATTTCTCTAGAGTCAAGTTCTGCACCTGTTCATCTTCTTTTCAGGAGATCAATAATTGGAGGCATCCAAATGGAAGAGAGCTTCTGGAGGGCAAAGATCAAAAGGCAGAACTCTGTGGAACATTTCAGATAACTTCCTGGAATCTTTGACTGAAAGGATCCGATAAAAGGTTGCATCCCACTTTAGGGGCAGAGTTGTCTATCGTCTTTGTCATTTACTGACAGTTAGAAAACAGTGATATACTGAGTTACGGACATTAATACAATTAACCAAGAATCAGGAGAGAAAAATCGTTCACAAATGGAAACATCTGAGCATCAGATTAGGTGCATCTCACTCCCCAAAGAGTATGGAAATTAGTTTGATTTGCCTGTGATTACTCTTCAAGACTGAAGCACAATATTCCTTCAAAGTTTGATTCCTCAAATATAAAAGAGATTGCTTGATTCCCATTTGGGGAAAGTTAATCTACTGCCAGCTCTAATTATAGGCAATCTCTAATGTATGTTTTCTGATTAAGTGAAATAGTTACCTGTAACACATGACTTGTTTCAATAAGTATAACATAACAAGCGTACATTTTAGAAATAAATCAATGATTGCAGATGGTGGTATTTCGGGCTTATGTGGCTATTGAGTCATGTCTATTGAGTTTTTTAAATAATAATTTTTATTAACTTTTTCCAAAACTATACAGACATACACAAAACAATACATCATAAAAAAGAAAATACATATGTTTCATAAAAAATAACCACATACATGATAATTGAACTCTTACCTTTTATAGCTGTCTATAATGTTGAACATCCCCTAGAAAAGCATCTAAACTATTTCAAAAGGTCTTCACAGAATTCTTTATTTATCACTACAACTATAACCATCTCATAAAACATTTCAGTAGTACTATAATTTAGGTACAACTATCAAAATCCAATTTTCACTTACGTTTCACCCAGTGTTTATTTACATTGCCCTGGAAAGCTCGGTCCCAATATTTACCTCCAGAAACTACTTTGAGCTGGTTACAGGTCTACTACTTTCTGCACCAGTGAGAGAGTGATCGACAAAAGGCTTCCAAATACTCCAAAATCTATTTTCCTTCAATTTATTCCTTTTTACTTTTATCTCCCATGTCAATTTATTGTTCAATGCTAAATTCCACATTTCTTTATACCACTCTCCCGTCTGTATAATTACATCATTTTTCCAATGTCTAGCAATACATTGTCTGCCCGTTGTTAACATTATTTCTAGTAACTCTTTTTCCTCCTTGTTTAAACTCATGCCATCCACATCTGTTAGCATAATGGTATCTGACGCCAGTTTAATTTTCTTACCCATTATTTCCCCAGCCTCTTTTTCTATTCTTCTCCAAAAATCGTTTATCATTTTACAGCTCCACCACATATGTTCATAAGTTCCAATATTGTCTTTACATCTCCAACATAGGTTATCCTTTTTATTATCGATCTGATGTAACCTCAGTGGTGTCAGGTACCATTGCCACAACATTTTATAATTATGCTCCTTAATTCTTACTGAAATGGTTCTCATTATCCTCTTTTTCCACTTATTTCTCCATTCATCTTTTATTGAGTTTTAACATCCCCGTTTGGATAATCTTTAGTATTTGATAAATATCTTGATGTTAATTGGTCAAGTTTCATGCCATTCAGATCAACCTACAGTTAATTGGTTGTTTATTTCTTTAAATAACCAAAAGCAAAATAAAATTATAAATAATGCATCAATCAACTTAACTTTCAAAAATGCTGATGAAAAAGAATGAGTGACTTGGCTTCAAATTCCTTCTTGGACTTGGAAACTCACTTTGGAGTGAAAGTGGAAAAGCTATGCCTTAACTATTTGAAATACTTTGACAACTGTTTAAGAATCACAGCAATTTGTATATGGGAAGAGAAGAAGTGTGTATAAATGTGGTACCCCTTAACCTTCCCTCTTGACCATACAGGTAGCAAAGTAGGGAGGTCACTGCATTCAATATGATGAAAGGGAAAATGAGCTTGAGCAAACAATTTGTTGCCATAGAGATCATGATTTGGGTGAGCTAAATGCTTAGGGGAAGACAAAGGGATTATCCTATATTGGTGTGTAGTCTGTGAACGCACCTGCGGCAGCAAGAAAGACCTTTTACATGATCCAATTTTAGTGTTGGAACCTAGACATCTGAGTCGACATTTTCTTCCTTGAGATTTACATTCTTCTTTGCTAAGCTTCTGCGTAGAACCTGGTTGCATCCAAAATCAATTGAGAGTTGATGTGGGCTAAATATACTTTGGGAATTCAGCAGATAGCTATTTTCTTTTCTTTATCTTTCAGAGCCAGGAAAAGATGGTATGCCTCAGGAAACACTCATTTATTGAAAATGGTCTACAGCCATGTATAGTGTTACCTAAAGCCTGCGGCTCTTACTGCTGAGTAATTAAGATCACTTTGCAAATATTGCCTACTCCCCAAAAAGCCAATCTGAAGGGAAATGATGCATTTCAAATGTAGATATTGTACTGTTACAGTTGCTTCCATGCTAGATGGCAATATGATTGCTGTGCGGTAGTTCTGGTGCAATTAATGCAAACTGCAAATAGTCCATTAGTTCCAAAGGGTCTCCATCTCCTACACTGGTTTTATTCACTCATTTATATAAAATATTTTGCTGCCATCTTTCTCCTGAGAAGGTCCCAAAGAAGTTCATGATAGAAACAAATGTATAATAGAGGAGGAATATGGCAATGACAGTTCATGAAAGTTAATGCCAGGTGTACACCACTCTGTTACTCCCTGCTAGTACCAAAAGGCCCTGCCCATTGTGCTTTCCTTTCAACAGGGTGGTATTCTCTAACCTGGACATGAAGATCCCCCAACTGCATCCCCACCACAGCAGGGATCTGTCCCAGTGCTCCCAACTGCCAATAACATGGGTTTAGTGTATGAGAAACAAGACACAGGAACAGCCGTAGTACTGGCTTAACACATCTTTATTGCATGGTGGTCTAGGGGAACATGAGGTAATGGCAGACGAACAGCTCAATATATACGGTGGTTATACATTTGAATGTGGCTCCACGATAGCCCATTGGTTACCGCTGGTGTGACGTCATTTCAGGTCACGCCCTTCTTGTCCAGGTGAGGTAGTGGCGGGAATCTTCCCACGCTGTAGTTCTTTGGGGATTGGAACCTTGTGAGCTTTGGCGCTCGCTATTGCCACCAGGTGGACATTAGCTCGCGACCTAATTACACGGAATACATTGATACAGTTGGTGGTTGTTTTAATGCATAGAACTCAGAACACAACATCCCTCCCCCCTAGAATGAGACGAAGTCTCTCAACCAAGATGGCTTATTGCAAACGCGCCTTGGCCGAGACGCTGACTGGTTTGTCCCAGGGGTGCTACTGCTTCTCTGTCCCCTGGCTCCTTGTCCTGCAACGGGAGAGGGAGACTCGTTAGTGACTGGCCGCGGCTCCGCGGTCCTCGGGGAAGGGACGGAAAAACTGGGGGCACTGGGGACTAACGGAAAACCCCGCTTCTCGCTTGGATGGGTGGGGGACCACTCCTGAAAACCCCCTGGTTTTGTAAATGAAAATCAGAATTATCACCTGGGGTGCCATTCGAAAGATTCCGCAGGATATCTATGCCCTGGGTACCATTAGAAAAATTCCGCAGGATATCTATGGGGACAGAATCCCTCTCCTCCCCCCTAGGTGGGGACCATTGGCCCCCCTCACCTCCCCCTTGGGTTGAACGGGTGGGGGAGAACCCTAACGCTGAGTCCTTTTCCTCGCCGGCCGCGCCCTGGTGCTCCTGAACCCTGCGACGGAGTTGGTCAGCGTGTCGTCTCCATAGCAGGCCCGTGACGGTCTCTACGCAATACGACATGGGACCCGTCCTTCCAACGATGACACCCGGGACCCAAGCCGGCCCCGCGCTGGCGTAATTTCTGCAATGCACCGGGGCACCAACTTCGAAACTTTTTGTGTCCGCCAACCCGATATTCCTCCCTGTGTCCTCCACCCTAGTGGGGTCTAGCCTGGTCAGGATCGTGGTCAGCTTCCTATGCATTAAGAGTTCTGCGGGCGAGTACCCAGAAGCAAGGGGGTGACCCTGTAACCTAGCAGGAATTGGCACACTTGTAGGTTGAGGTCCCCAGGGCCCATGCACCTCAGCGCGTCTTTGGTTGTGCGCACGAGGCGCTCGACCTGGCCGTTCGTTGCCGGGTGGAAGGGGGCGGAGGTGATGTGCCTAATGGCGTTGATCTCGGTGAATGCCCTGAACTCTGCGGACGTGAAGCAACTAGCGTTATCGCTAATTAGGGTGTCGGGTATGCCGAACGTGCTAAAAACCCTGCGCAAATGCTTCACGGTCGTTGCCGAGGAGGTGCTCGTGACTGGGATGACCTCCAACCACTTGGAATAGGCGTCTGCAATGAGGAGAAAAAGAGTCCCTCTAAAAGGGCCCGCAAAATCAATGTGCACCCGGGACCACGGCCCCTTCGCCGCGTCCCATTCCCTGTGCGGCAGGCGCGCCTCCTCTGGCCGGGAGCATTGGCAGCTCTCGCAAGTGCCTACCATGTGCTCGATGTCGGCGTCTAACTGGGGCCACCAAAAATAGCTCCTGGCGAGAGCCTTAGAGCGGACAATTCCAGGGTGGCTGACGTGCAGCAGTTTAAGCACCCTCGGCCGCAGGGATTCGGGGACCACCACCCGCTGACCCCACAGAAGGCACCCTCTTTCTATGGACAACTCTAGCCTCTTCCTGAAAAACGGGGCGAACTCAGCCGCCGGGGAGGATGCTGGCCACCCTTTTTGCACCCAGGAGCAGACTAGAGCTAGCGTTCTGTCCTTCCCGGTCGCCTTGGCGATGTCTGCGGGTACAATGGGAGGCGAATCTAAGACCTCTATCAGGAGTACCTGGCGGTCTTTGTCTTCCTCGCCCACGGTGCTACTCGTGAGGGGAAGGGGGGACCTCGACAGGGCGTCCGCGTGGCTTATTTCCTTCCCAGGGCGGTACACCAACACGTGCTGATACGCATTTAAGAAGATGGCCCACCGTAACATCCTAGGGGACAGGATCTGGGGTGTGGGCTTGTCTGCAGTGAAGATGCCTAGCAGGGGCTTGTGGTCGGTAACTATGGTGAAGGGGCGGCCGTAGAGGAAATCGTGGAACTTCTTAGTCCCCGCTATTATCGCTAGCGCCACCCTGTCTGTTTGGGCGTAGTTTCGCTCAGCCTGGGACAGGGATCTGGAGTAAAATGCTACCGGGGCCTCCCTCCCGTTTTCCAGCACGTGGCACAGCACCGCCCCCACCCCTACTGGGGACGCATCACATATCAAAACCACCGGCTTCTTGGGGTCAAAATGGGTGAGGATGGCATCAGACGCTAGGAGTTGCTTCAGTTCTTGGCTCTCGCCCCACTTCCACGCCTCGTCCTTTTTGAGTAGCTTATGCAGCGGCTCTGCTACCGAAGCCTTCCGAGGCAGGAAGGAGTGGTAGAAATTTGAGAGCCCTAGGAACGACTGCAATTCGGGCTTGGAGGTGGGGCGAGGGGCACCTTGAATGGCGGCTACCTTTGATTTGGAGGGCTTGATTCCCGCAGGGGTTACCCGGAAACCCAAGAACTCAACCTCTTTCGCGAAGAAGACGCATTTGTCTTTCCGCAACCTCAACCCCGCTTTTTCAAACACCGCCAGTACCTTGTCTAGCCTTTCAGCCAACTCCTCCTCACTCCCCCCCGTTATCAATACGTCATCAAAGTATGGCAAGACCCCATCCAGTCCTTTCAAGAGGTGTTCCACAAGCAACTGGAAAATACCGGGCACTGAGTTCACGTCGAACTGTAAGCGTGTCACCTGGAACGCCCCCTTGTGCGTGACTATTGTTTGCGCAGCAGCTGCTGTAGGGGTTACCGAGAGTTGCTGATAGGCCTGCGCCAGGTCAAGTTTTGCAAAACACTTTCCCCCATGTAATCTGGCCAACAGATGGCTGACTACCGGCACCGGATACGCATTAGGGCGGATCACCTTATTAGTGGTGCACTTATAGTCAGCACATATGCGGACCTCGCCATTGGCCTTTAGGGCAGTTACAATCGGAGTCTCCCACTCCGCGGAATCAACAGGAACAAGAATCCCCTGGCCCACCAGTTTGTCCAGTTCCGCCTCTATTTTGTCCTTTAGTGCGAAAGGCATTCTGCGCGGTTTGAGTCTTATTGGGCGGACCACCGGATCCAGGTCGAACGCTACTGGGGGTCCCTTGAATTTTCCAAGTCCTTTCTTGAACACTTCGGGGTGCGCGTCGCACACCTGCTGTATTGGGTCAGTCCCAACGGCATGCACCCCCCCAATGAACAAACCCAGGGGCTTAAACCATTGAGTCCCGAGGAGGCTGCAACTTCCCCCTTTGAGAACAACCAGGGGCAGTTCTGCGGCGTGCTGCTTATACTGGACCTTGAATTTTCCAACCCCCAACACCGGAATGCTATTACCCTGTACGTCCCGCAGCGTGGACCTCAACGCTTTGAGCTTAGGGCGCGCGTGGGGGGAAATTCCCAAAAACTCCCGGTGGGACATGATTGAATAGGAGGAACCTGAGTCTATCTCCATCCTAACCGGGGCCCCTTGCACCAGTAGCTCAACAAAATAACGGGGGTGTCCCAAGGACACGCTGTACACTGGGGCGTCGTCGCCGCTGTCGTCAGAAATGCGGCCTACGCCGTCCTGCTTCCTCGCGGGCTGGGCGCCCTCCTTGGTCCTCGGCGAGCGGTCTGGCGAGCTTTTCCGGTCCATGCGCCGTCATCTGCAGACCTTGGCGATGTGCCCCTGCGGCCGCAGTTGTGGCACTCGGCCTTCCGGAACGGGCACTTGACGCGGTCATGGGCCGCTCCACATCCATCGCAATGGCGGCCTTCCTTCCGCACCTTCCGGACATCCTCATCGTCGCTGCTCTCCGTAGAAGATTTCGGCACCCGCCTGGCTGCCTGCACCGACCCCGCTGCCTTGTCAGCCTGTGGGGGCCTTTCTCTGAACCCCTTGACTCCGGCCCTCGTGGCTTCCGCGGCCTGCGCCGCCTTCACAACCTCGCGCAGCGTCGGGGGTGGCTCCTGGTTCATTAGCTTTCGCTAAACCTCCTCGTCCCACAGGCCGCACAGCATGCGGTCCCTGAGGGCGATTTCCAGGTTTTCCCACTTGCATGGGCCGGCGGCCAACCGCAGGGCCGCTGCAAAGGCGGCGATGGACTCACCGGGCGCTTGGACTCTCTTCCAGCACGCGTCTCGAGCCGAGAACATCGAAACCGAGGGCTGGAAATGGTCACGCATGGCCTTCAGGAGCTGCTTGACCGTCAGTTCGCTCACCTTCTTCGGTGATACCAGGTCCACCAATACTCTCTTGGCGGCATTTCCTAGCATCCGGGTGAGGATGGCCCTCTTCTTTCCCTCATCCGTGATGTCGGACACCACCAGCGCATCTTGGAAGTCCATTTCAAAGAGCTCCCAATCTTCCGGCTTGTTGATGTCGAAACCGGCATGACTAGCGTGTGTCTTGATCTCATGGGAATCCATCATCCCACCTTCGTCGCCAATTTAGTGTATGAGAAACAAGACACAGGAACAGCCGTAGTACTGGCTTAACACATCTTTATTGCATGGTGGTCTAGGGGAACATGAGGTAATGGCGGACGAACAGCTCAATATATACGGTGGTTATACATTTGAATGTGGCTCCACGATAGTCCATTGGTTACCGCTGGCGTGACGTCATTCCAGGTCACGCCCTTCTTGTCCAGGTGAGGTAGTGGCGGGAATCTTCCCGCGCTGTAGTTCTTTGGGGATTGGAACCTTGTGAGCTTGGGCGCTCGCTATTGCCACCAGGTGGACATTAGCTTGCGACCTAATTACACGGAATACATTGATACAGTTGGTGGTTGTTTTAATGCATAGAACTCAGAACACAACAATGGGCAAAGACAGACAGATGAAAGTTGAACACATTCACAACCTGCCTCCTAACTACTGTCCTGGTAAACTGAGCCATCAATGACTTTATGTATCTACAGTATACAATATGTATGTGGAGGCAAAGCCCTATTAATTATAAAAGAGGGTGGGCAGAAGAGAACGGCAGTGCAGTGAAATGGGTGAAGTGGAGGGGCAATGGGGCACACCCATTTTGAACCCATGCTTTGGTGCATCACTATGAGCTCCTTGAAACTGAAGACTAACCAGCTAACCACCCCTGATTCATTGTCCTTCTATTGTGTCCTCACCAAAAGCTCTTCTGAATGTTGTGGGATTAAGAGATTAGGCTCCCTCACTGATTTTAAATTTTAGCCATGCTCTTAAAAGAATATGAGGCATTTAGAATGGATTGGAGCTAAATCACTGACCACTTTAGAGGTCAAAAGCAGCACTTTGAATTTTAGGACTGTTCTGCAAGGAGTATACTGGATCTAAAAGTTGCCACTTTGGAACAGGGAAATTACAGGACTAGAATTCAGAGAGAGAGAGTGGACATAAAGTATATACACATGCTGGATGCCAATCTTAATGGTTTGAACATTAGCAAGGGATTTCTGGGACATTATCAAATTTTAAAGTTGCATTCACCTTGCAGAACAGACCTAAAAGTGTGGGGAGGAGGATGTCTCCCTGGACAAATGACCCCTAGCTGTGCCTACCCCATAAATCTTCCTCAATTAATCCATTAAGAAAGAATTGTAAAGTCAAAATGTTTATTTTAGAAACCTAACTCCTCAAACTGGCATCAAGGAGAGGTTTTCTGCTGTAAAACTTTTGATTACTGGTTGTAAACAACTCATTGATTTTCATGTACAGTGAACTTCGCCCAGCCACCCCTGGGTCTCCATACCAGAAATATAGAAATGTATACCATGATGTCCACTATTATGCAGTGGTGAGATTCAAATTTTTAAACTGCCTTCTCTGTGGGAATGGCCAGGTGGCCATGTGACTTGCTGGTTGTGGCCATGTGACTGGGTGGCTTTGGTGTATGCAAACCAAGACACAGGACACAGCCTCGGGCTGGGTTAACTCAGGTTTATTGCATCGTGGACAGAGGGAACATGAGGTAATGGCGGATCGATAGCTCTTTATATACAGCCGTTATGCAAACCAAGACACAGGACACAGCCTCGGGCTGGGTTAACTCAGGTTTATTGCATCGTGGACAGAGGGAACATGAGGTAATGGCGGATCGATAGCTCTTTATATACAGCCGTAATACATTTGAACGTGGTGCCATGGTAGCCCATTGGCTACTGTCTGCGTGACGTCATTGCAGGTCACGCCCTTCTTGTCCAGGTGTAGGTGGTGGCGGGAAAACTTCCCGCGCTGTTGCCTTTGATGAGATCGGACCAAGAGAGCTTGGACGCTCGCTGCTGCCAGCTGGTGGTCATTAGCTCGCGTCCTATTACAGGGTTTATATGATACAGCTGAAGGTTACATTGTTGCTATAGGCAAGGTTACATTTGCTCAGATACATTGTAATCCATGTGTACAATAAAACCATTAGAACACAACACCCCTCCCCCCTAGGACGAGACAAAGTCTCGAGCCCACACTTAAACACACTCCCCCCCCCTTAGGAGACAAAGTCTCTCAGCCAAGATGGCTTATTTCGAACACGCTGGGGTCTCGATGCGGGCTGCCTCTCCCCGGGTTTGCTACCTTCTCTTTGTCCCCTGGTTTCCTGTCCTGTAATGTGAGAGGGAGACTCGTTAGTGACTTTCCGCGGCTCCGCGGCGTTGTTGGGAGGTGTGCTCTTTCTTAGGGAGGAACCGGGGGCACTGGGGGCTAACGAAAAACCCCTCTTCTCGCTTGGATGGGTGGGGGAACACTCCTGAAAACCCCCCCGGCTCGCAAAATCAAAATCAAAATTACTATCGGGGGCAGCGGTCGCGAACTCCTCTCCCCCTTCCCCGGCCCCTGATAGGACTGGCGTATCAAAAGGATATGAGTCGGGGCCGCTGCTTCTGCTTCCTTCCCCCCTTGCTTGGGACTGTTGTCCACTGCTGTCTCCCCCTTGGGTTAAGCGGGTGGGGGAGAACCCTAACGCTGAATCCTGTTGCTGAGCTCCACTGACTGGCCCACTCACTCGGTGCCTCAGTTGGTCTGCGTGCCTCCTCCAGAGGAGGCCGGTGTTAGTCTCGACCCGGTACGATACTGGCCCCGTCTGTTCTACAACCTTCCCTGGTACCCAGGCCGGCCCTGCGCTGGAATAGTTCCTGCAGTGAACAGGGTCCCCGGCGGCGAAACCTTTCGAGACTGTCAACCCTATGTTTTTCCCTTTATCCTCGACCCTCGTCGGGTCTAGCCTGGACAGGATCGTGGTCAGTTTTCGCCGCATCAAGAGCTCCGCCGGCGAGTAGCCTGATGCTAAGGGGGTTACCCTATACGCTAAGAGGAACTGGCATACCTGGTGATTCAGGTCCCCCGGGCCCATGCGCCGCAGCGCCTCCTTCGTTGTCCGCACCAGCCGTTCCACTTGGCCATTTGTGGCCGGGTGAAACGGAGCGGATGTAACATGCCGAATGGCGTTTGCCTCCATGAATGCTCCGAACTCAGCGGAGGTGAAACAACTAGCGTTATCGCTGACTAAAGTGTCGGGTAAACCGAATGTGGAAAAGACTCTCCTTAGCTGGCTAATTGTCGTGGCGGAGGACGTGCTCTTTACTGGGATAACCTCCAGCCACTTGGAGAACGCATCTACCACCAGGAGAAACATGGTTCCTCGGAATGGGCCAGCGAAATCCACGTGCACTCTAGACCACGGCCCCCTTGCTGTGTCCCACTCCCTATGCGGGAGACGGGCCGCCTCAGGTCGGGATCCCTGGCAAGCCTCGCAAGTGCCGACCATGTGCTCAATGTCCGCGTCCAGCTGTGGCCACCAGAAGTAACTCCGGGCCAGCGCCTTTGAACGAACTATGCCCGGGTGGCTGACGTGCAGCAGTTCGAGCACCCTCGTCCGCAGGGGCGCAGGGACCACCACCCGTTGGCCCCACAGAAGGCACCCCCTCTCTAGGGACAACTCTAGCTTTTTCCTAAAGAATGGGTCGAACTCTGTACTCGGGGACGAAGCCGGCCACCCCTTCTGCACCCATGAACTAACTTTTTCCAGCGTCCTGTCCTTGCCTGTCGCCCTCGCAATGTCGGCTGGTACTATTGGGGGTGCGTCTAAAACCTCAATTAGCAACACCTGGCGGTCCCTTTCCGCTCTCGCCTTTTGGTCGTCCGACAAGGGCAAAGGGGATCTCGAAAGCGCATCAGCATGGCTGATCTCCTTTCCGGGCCTGTACTCCAACTCATGTTGGTACGCGTTGAGGAAAATAGCCCAACGCAGCATTCTCGGGGACAGGATCTGCGGCGTGGGCTTGCTAGCCGTGAAAATCCCTAACAGTGGCTTGTGATCGGTCACGATTTTGAACGGGCGGCCATACAAAAAATCGTGAAATTTTTTGGTCCCCGCTACTATTGCTAACGCCTCCCTGTCGGTTTGCGCGTAATTTCGCTCCGCTTGGGACAGGGACCTTGAGTAAAACGCTACCGGGGCCTCCCTTCCGTCCTCCAACACGTGGCAAAGCACCGCCCCCACCCCCACCGGGGATGCATCACAAACTAGGACCACCGGCCGTTTGGGGTCGAAGTGCGTCAGGATTGCCTCAGATGTTAGGAGTTGCTTTAGCTCTGTGAACGCCCTCTCGTGCTCGTCACCCCACATCCATGTCTCCTCCTTTTTAAGTAACCGATGGAGCGGTTCGGCCACGGACGCCTTCCGCGGGAGGAATGTATGGTAAAAATTGAGGAGCCCCAGGAAGGACTGTAGCTCGGTTTTGGATGTGGGGCGAGGGGCCTTTTTAATGGCAGCTACCTTGGATTTAGACGGTTTAATCCCCTCGGGTGTTATCCGGAACCCTAAGAACTCGACCTCGGTTTCGAAGAAGACACATTTATCCTTCCTCAATCTCAGCCCCGCTTTCTCGAACACGGTCAATACTTTGTCCAACCTCTGTGCCAGTTCAGCCTCACTCCCCCCTGTTATCAACACGTCATCAAAATAAGGCAACACCCCCTCCAGTCCCTTCAGGAGGCGTTCCACAAGCGACTGAAAAAGGCCGGGTGCCGAGTTCACGCCAAACTGTAACCGCGACACCTGGAACGCCCCTTTATGTGTAACTATCGTTTGTGCCGCGGCCGTGGCGGGGGTCACAGGAAGTTGCTGATAGGCTTGTGCCAAATCGAGTTTGGCGAAACACTTTCCCCCATTTAGCCTGGCCAAAAGGTGGCTGATCACCGGCACCGGGTATGCATTAGGGCGGATCGCCTTGTTAATTGTACACTTATAATCAGCGCAGATGCGCACCTCCCCGTTAGCCTTTAGCGCTGTTACAATTGGAGTTTCCCACTCCGCGGAATCAACAGGAATAAGAATCCCCTGGCCCACCAGTTTGTCCAGTTCCGCCTCTATCTTGTCCTTGAGTGCGAACGGCACCCTGCGCGGTTTGAGTCTTATCGGGCGGACCTCCGGGTCTATGTCGAAAGCTACAGGGGGTCCCTTGAACTTTCCGAGTCCTTTCTTAAAAACGGCGGGATGCGCATCGCAAACCGCTTGTATTGGGTCCCCCCCCACGGTATGTACTCCCCCTATGAACAACCCTAAGGGCTGAAACCACTGTGTCCCTAGGAGGCTACAGCTTCCCCCCTTGAGGACAACTAGGGGCAGTTCCGCAGAATGTTTCTTAAAATTGACCCGAAATTTCCCGACCCCCAACACCGGAATGCTGTTCCCCTGCACGTCTCGCAGCGTGGACCTCAACGCTTTAAGTTTGGGCCGCACGTGGGGGTCGATTTTCAAAAACTCTTTCTGGGGAATTATAGAATAAGAGGACCCCGAGTCAATTTCCATCTTAATAGGGGCCCCTTGTACTAATACCTCAACAAAGTAATGGGACTGTCCTGCGGACACGCTGAACACTGGGGCGTCGTCCTCGCTGTCGTCCGAGACGCGGCCCACGCCATCGTGCTTCCTCGTGGTCTGGGCGCCATCTTTGGGCCTCGCTGGACGGTCCGGTCTGGCCGCTCGGTCTTGTGACTGCCTCCGGCCCTCCTTCCGTTTTCTGCATGCCTTGGCGATGTGCCCCCGACGGCCGCAGGTGTAACACTCGGCCTTCCTGAACGGGCATCTCGCGCGCTCATGGGCCGCTCCGCAACCCTCGCAGCGTCGACCCCCCTTTCGGACCTTCTGGACCTCCTCGCCGTCGCTGCCTTCCGTAGACGACTTTGAGGCCCGTCGAGTTGCGTGCACCGACTGTCCGGACTTCCCGTGCACCGAATTTTCTGCCTTGCCGGCTCTAGGACGCCACTCACGCCACTGGTGCATCTCGTCCACTCCAGCATTCGTGGACTCTGCGGCTTCCGCGGCCTCTACGACCTCTGCCAGCGTGGGTGGCGGTTCCTTATTCATCAGGCTGCGCTGTACCTCCTTGTCTCTCAGGCCACACAACACGCCGTCCCTGAGGGCCATCTCCAGGATGTCGCCCCATTTACAGGGGGCGGCGGCTATCCTCATGGCGGCCACAAATGCCTCAACCGACTCATCCGGCGCTTGGACTCGCCTCCAAAACGCGCTCCGAGCGGGAAACATTGCCCTCGAGGGGGAGAACCTCTCTCGCAGCAGCTTCATGATGTCGCCCGCCTTAAATTCGCTCACCTTCTTCGGAGCGATTATGCCCACCAGCGTCCGCTTGGTTTCCATTCCGAGCATTCTGGTGAGGATGGCCCTCTTCCTCTCCTCGTCGTCATCTTTGACTCTGAGTTCCACCAGTGCCGCCTGGAAGTCCATCTCTAGCAGCTCCCAGTCTTGCGGTTTGGTGATGTTGAACCCGCTCTGTGCCCTGGCTGTTCCGTGGGGATCCATCATCCCATCCTCGTCGCCAATTTGGTGTATGCAAACCAAGACACAGGACACAGCCTCGGGCTGGGTTAACTCAGGTTTATTGCATCGTGGACAGAGGGAACATGAGGTAATGGCGGATCGATAGCTCTTTATATACAGCCGTAATACATTTGAACGTGGTGCCATGGTAGCCCATTGGCTACTGTCTGCGTGACGTCATTGCAGGTCACGCCCTTCTTGTCCAGGTGTAGGTGGTGGCGGGAAAACTTCCCGCGCTGTTGCCTTTGATGAGATCGGACCAAGAGAGCTTGGACGCTCGCTGCTGCCAGCTGGTGGTCATTAGCTCGCGTCCTATTACAGGGTTTATATGATACAGCTGAAGGTTACATTGTTGCTATAGGCAAGGTTACATTTGCTCAGATACATTGTAATCCATGTGTACAATAAAACCATTAGAACACAACACTGGCTGTGGCCAACTCAACATCATTTCTTTGTTCTCCAACCAACAGAAAAAAATTGGGCTTGCCTGCCTGTCTACTCTCCGTGCACACCCCTACCTTGATCCTCCCTTTGCTTCACTCCATATTTTCCTCCCTGTAAGGATGCCTATCCTGAGTCCCTCCCAGGCCTGTGCTCCAGGCAGCCTTTTCCCTCCTGCCTCCATGAGCCCTGAATGGCACAGCAGCTGCTTCGTTCACAGTCCCTGATGGACAAAAGCCCAGGGCGAGAGCTTCCCTCTGGGTGCTTTAGCCAGAGGTCCCTTGAGGGGAGAGGGTGCCTGGAGAGGAATTGTTCTTACTTTTGCCCAGGCTCCTCTTCCATCACCACCCCGTTTTCCAACTTTGATTTCCCTCCTTCATCGCCTTTCCTTCCTTCCATCCCCTTCCTTTTCAGCCCCTTCCTCATCTTGCCCGTTAGGGTCCACAGCAAGAGCAAGCAAGAAAGCATTCCTTTGCTTTGGTAGATCAGCCTTTGGTCCTCCTAGAAGTTTGTCTTTCTGGTTGTGGAACAAATCATTTAAAATTCTCTCTCTCACACCCACCCACATGTTCCTCTATGTGTGGCTGTAGCAGAGAAATTCATCTTGTTGTCTTTTCCAGTGGCAATGCTTACTTTGGGCTTGCTTTTTCAGTTCAACAGTCTTCCTTAGCATTATGCCAATGGCCTTGTGGTTTCTGCTTCTTTGGTTGTCTAAGGAAGCTGTTTGGTAATTTTCTGGGGCGTGTGTCAGTTTTTGTCCCCCTGAGATTATTTTGTAACCTGTGCCCAGTTCTTAATTTATTTTGTGTTTCCTGGCTATGCACCCATTGCAACTGCATTTCATAGCCGATCCCAACCATAAATGGAATGAAGGAAGACCACGAGGGGAGGACCAGCAGGAGCTTATGCAGTAGCCAGAAGTATTCCTCTGAAGACTGCTTCAGAAACAGTCTGTGCGCTTCATCAGCATAGCAGGTTCACCACCTTATTCTTCAACTGTCTGGAACCGTCCATGACCTATGTAAGTGGGTCTATGGGAGAAGAGACCCCTTGGCATAGTGGTGACACGCCAGACTTAGTTTTCTTGTCGGAGCAGTGGCAGAGTGATCTGAGATTACAGGACTTAGTCATCTTACCTGTGCTATGGTCAGATCACTATCTGGTGACTCTTGACTTTCTGGGGGCGACACTTCATCGTAGGGAGGCAGGGCCTATTAAAATGGCCCGCCCTCGGCGACTAATGGATCCAGATGGATTCCAGAGGGAACTGGGGGATGTTCCTCTGGATCGGCTACACGATTCACCCGAGGCACTTGTCGACCTGTGAAACAGGATGGCAACAGCAGCCTTGGATGAAATCGCACCACTGCGGCCTCTCCGTGCCCGTGGGGTTAGGTCATCCCCGTGGTTCACAGATGAACTGTGGGAACTCAAACAGGCAAAGAGACGCCTAGAGCGCCACTGGGTGAAGACCCAGGATGACTCCGATTGGACACTAGCTAGAGCTGCTATTAGGGCCTACCTAGTGGCGATGGGGGTGGTGAGGCGGCAATACTTCACCACCCTTATTGCCTCCACTGATAATCGCCCAGCCGCCCTGTTCCGGGTAACCAGGTCCCTCCTCGGTAGGGGGAGATCGGTGCCCGGCTGGCAGGGTTTGGCTGAGGACTTTGCTGACCATCTGGTGGAGAAAATCGATCAGATTCGTTCAGGGCTGAATCCCGGCATGGATGGGGAGGGTTGGGGGGGGGCACCGGAGCACAGTCTTGCTGTATGATCTGGGATCGGTTTGATCCTGCTGTCCCTGATGAAGTGGACAGGCTCCTTGCAGCTGTGCGTGCCACTACATGTCCTTTGGATCCCTGTCCCACCTGGTTGGTGAAAGCCTCCAAGGTGGTGACAGGTGGCTGGGTTGGGGCAATAATAAATGCATCATTATGGGAGGGGGTATTTCCTGCACCACTAAAACATGCTTTGTTGCGCCCCTCCTGAAGAAAATATCCCTTGACCCAGCTGTCCTTAACAACTACAGGCCGGGTTCCAACCTGCCCTTTCTGGGTAAGGTTTTGGAGAAGGCGGTGGCGCGCCAGCTGCAGAGTGTCCTGGAGGAAGCAGATTATCTAGACCCCTTTCAATCAGGATTCAGGCCCGGGTACGGTACGGAGACGGCATTGGTCACACTGATGGATGATCTCTGGCGGGAGCGGGATGGGAGTTATCCATCCGTCCTTGCTCTTCTTGACCTCTCAGTGGCCTTCGATACTGTCGACCACGGTATCCTTCTGGAACGGCTCAAAGGACTGGGGATCCAGGACACCGTGTTGTCCTGGTTTTCCTCTTTTCTGGAGGGCCGTACTCAGTCGGTGCGGTTAGAGAGTGAGAGGTCAAGCCCTAGGCTCCTCAAGTATGGGGTGCCTCAGGGCTCGGTGCTCTCTCCTGTCTTATTGAACATCTACATGAAGCCACTGGGTGAGATCATCCGTTCCCATGGGGTGCGGTACCATCAGTACGCGGATGACACCGTTGTACATCTCGGCCCGTGGGGACCCCAGTGATGCTGTTGAAATCCTATCCGGATGCCTGGAGGCCATTGGGGTCTGGATTGGGGCCAATGGGCTTCGGCTGAATTCCAGCAAGACAGAGTGTCTGTGGATAAGGGGCCCCATGTTATCCAGGGAGCTACCATCTTTGGTACTGAATGGGGCTGTTTTGCCCCAGACAGACCCAGTGCGCAACTTGGGGGTCCTTCTGGACTCGCGGCTGCTGCTAGAAGAACAGGTAGCGGCTGTGGCCAGGAGGGCTTTTGCCCAACTTTGGGTGATTCGCCAGTTGCGCATGCTCCTGTACTGGGGCTCTTTGCTTATGGTCACCCACGCTCTGGTCACTTCCCGACTAGATTATTGTAATGCACTCTACATGGGGCTGCCCTTGACGACCATTCGGAGGCTGCAGCTGGTCCAGAATGCGGGTGGTGATGGGATGTGGGCGATATGCCCATGCCTCACCACTTCTTCGGGAGCTGCACTGGTTACGTTTGTCTCCGGGTGCAATTCAAGGTGCTGGTTTTGACCTTTAAAGCCCTATATGGCAGTGGGCCAGGATACCTTAGAGACCGCATCGTCCCAAGAATGTCTGCCCGTCCAACCAGAGTGGACTGGAGAGGCTCTCTAATAGTGCCATCAGTTAGGGGTGCACATCTGTCCAGCACCCGAAGGAGGGCCTTCTCCGTGTCCGCACCAACTCTCTGGAACCTCCTGCCAACAGATCTAAGACTTCAAAGAGAATTGCTGCCCTTCAGGAAAGGATTGAAGACCTGGCTGGCAGGGCAGGTGTGGGGCCCGAATGGGAACACGGTCCCCGCCTGCTGGCTTATGTAAACAATTAAGAACTCTCTCTTCTTTTAAAGTGTTTCTATGTGTTTTTAGAACTTGTTGTAATGCCGCCCTGAGTTGGGTTCTGCCTGAGTGGGTGGCATATATAAATATGACTATTAAATTAAAATTAAATTAAATTAAACTGCTGAACTGCAGCCAAAACTTTGTGAGTTTGATCCTGATGGGTGTCAAGGTTGACTCAGCTGTCTATTCTTCCATGGTTGAAAACCGAGCATGTTGGGGACAAAATGTTAATTAACTTGTGAACCGCCCAGAGAGTGCACTAAGCAGTATGGGGCAGTATATAAGTGTACATTCTACTGCTAAGCCACTTGTGGTTGGAACATCTACGAATCTCTTGGCAATTAGATGGTGCAGTTGCCTTCTAATCAAAGCAAGAGGTGACCCCAGCTTAATCTTCCAGCCCCACCAATGTTTTATACCTAAGAATAAAACAATCTTGTCCTCCACCACCTGTTGTTTTGAGAATAATGCACCAATCTTACCCCAGTTCTTTCAAACAATAAAGCCATGCACCAGGGAATAATCTTCAGAGCATCAATATGCTTTTTATTAAGCAAAGTAGTTTAAAGCACTGAAACAAAAGGGTATTTTGCGGTGTAAGGTGAAAATGATTTTCCCATTCTTTAGCTGCAGAAAGCCCAGGTATGTGGAGTTGGAAATGCTGGCAACATGGAAAGCTGTGGTGATTCATGGAGATCCCTATGACCTAAACAGAAGAAAATGCAAAATTATTGATAAGGAGAAAAATAAATGAAGTATCACTTTGGAGGAGATCATGTGCTTAATTGCAAATAGGACAATTCTTCTAGTCTTTTTAACAATCTGATTATTTTCCTACAACTATTTATTCATTTGTTGGATTTATATAACCAACTTTTTTGCTTAAGCGACCCAAGGTGGCTCACAACATCAGTCAAAAACCATACCCAATGCTAATTAAAACTAAATACTATAAAACTATCTTAAAATGTTCATAAAATCCCTTAAAAAGAAGGACACCCAGGCAGGAGTAAATAAAAACCCCAGGCAGTGCTAAATAGCCATGTTTTTAAGGCCTCCCTGAAGGGGAGCAACTCTGTCTGGAAGCGCAGCTCGTGGCAGGAGATTCCATAGGGCCGGAGCAGATACCAAGAAGGCTCTCCTCCTGGTCCCAGTGAGATGTGCTTCCCTGGCTGATGGGACCACTAGGGAGCCCCTACGGTCCGCTCTCATAGGACCACCTTGGGGTGGTGCAGTCTCTTAAGTATCCTGGTCAACCTCCATGAAAGGTTTTAAAGGTCAAAACCAGCACCTTGAATTGCACCCAGAGGCACACTGGCAACCAATGCAGCTCCCGTAGCACCATAACACCTGCACCCTGTCACCAACCAGGCAGCTGCATTCTGAGCCAGCTGTAACTTCCAGATGGTCATCAAGGGCAGCCCCATGTAGAACGCATTTAGAGTTGCCATAATTATCTCCCACAAAACCGGGACAGAAGTGTACTTGACAAAAATGGGTGGGTTATTTACAAAACAGCCTTTTTAAAAAAACAATAACATCACAACCTCTATAAAACACTTTCACATTAAATATATCAAAACATAAATGAACTTATTTACAACAGTTAATTCTTACTGTAAGATGATCTGTTGTACTTCTGAAAAGTCACGTCACGTTCAATGCTTAATGTCCTCAGTTCCAGGAAACACCCTGGTCATATTTATCAGGCAGTGGTATGAGGCAAGGGAATGTGGCAGGAAATCGCACATTTGATGGTCAGAGTTCGAATTTATTTTAATGTTGTGTTATAATATACAAATGGTAAGTTTTAAAAATCCGGGACTTTAACATGATCTTTATTGAACTTGCCATGACAATTTTTCTGACCTTGAATCTGGGACAATCCCGGTTTTCCAGGACATATTGTGACCATAAGCACATTACAATAATCCAGTCTGGAGGTGACCAGTGCATGGGAGACCGAAAGTAAGGAGTCCTGGTCCTGGAGCGGGCGTAATTGGCAGAAGACACAAAGTTGCACAAAAGCCCTCTTCGAGCAGTAGTTGTGAGTCCAGGAGGACCCCCAAATTATGCACCGGGTCTGTTTGGAGCAAAAAAGCCCCATCCAGCACGAAAGATGGTAGCTCCCAGGATAACACGGGCCCCCCAACCCACAGCCACTCAATTCTGAAGAACTATTGATGTTTTGCTTTCAATGTTACTATTTCTACCCAGTAACATTATCAGATCCTAGCTCTGCAGTTTTTCTAGTCAATTTCCGCCCCTGTCTGTTTGCTTCCTTGTTGAAATTGAATTTCCTCCTAGGAGCTAAATTCTTGGAGGTATTCAAATGGAAGCGGGTGTAGGGCGGGCAAAATTCAAAGGCAGAACTCAGTGGAATATCTCAGATCAACTTCCAAATGCAGAAATAGAGATTGATTGAATCCCCTCTGGCCAAAGTTAAATTACTTTCAACTCTAATCGGTAATCTCTAATGTCTGTACTGTATTTGGTCAAATTATACAGTTACCTGTAATTCATTTCTTGCTTTAATGAGGATAGCAGAGAAAGGTTGTGTTTAAGAAATAAACCATAGATTGGAGACAGTGTTATATGGGAGCAGTTAGATAAGAAGACATGTACAGTTTTAACCTCCCAATTTGGGCATTTTGTACAGTTTGGTTGCATTTTGAAATTAATTTATCAAGTTACCTGCCATTTGAATCACGTTCTTAGTCAGTAGTTATTTCTTTCCTTAAGTAGTTAAAATCAAGGAAAACTAAGAATAGCTTGCCAACCAAATCACCAAGTTAGTTTTCAAATGCGGTGATGAGAAAGAGCAAGGGGAGATCTGGGTTTGAAACTCTCATTAGACATGAAAACTCACCCAGGGGTAAAAATAGCAGAGCTCTTCCTTAAACTCGGTATTAAAAAGATCTAGTACCATTTTAGAATCACAGTAATCGGGATATGATTTGATGAGAAGTATGTATGCCACCAACTAAGTATCTATTCATGTAGTAACCCTTGACCTGCCTCTTGCCCAGACCATACTTGTCAACTTTTGGATTTGAAAATAAGGGAAATTTTGACCACACCCCTCTGTGGGGTAAAATATTAAAAATTTGTTTGAGAATCCTATAATACACACCATAGTATTTTACTTTAGTCTGACTGTCCTGAGTTCACATTCACTAATTTTAACTCTGGAGGCTCACTATTTACTGAGCATTATTGGGGTAAAAGACATGAATCGCCATACTTTTGTGAATGCAGGATGATTTCCATGCAAACCTGGCGACAGCAGCCGTCGTTTCCTTGGAACTGTCAGATAGCAATACGCTCAAGTTTCTATTATCACTGGAGGCCAAGTACGGAACTGCTAAAATGAAAGCGCGCCGCCAAAATGGCCACCGTGCTCTTTGCGGCCCCCCCCGGACTCAGATATCTGGGTGAGTTAGGGGGCATGGCCACCCCTCTATAAAAGGGGTGGCCACGAGGCAGCCGAGCTGCCATTTTAGATTCGCGACGGAGAGAAGTTTTCTCCGTTGCATTCTCTTTGTAGCTCGCCCTTCGTACCCGGAGCGGTTTTGGCTTACCTCTCTGCTACCGTGGTACTTCGGGCTCAGGAGCTGATCGCTGGACAGGGATCCTTCGGCGATCGAACCTTGATTTTCGGGAGACATGGCTCCCAAGCGCAGGGCCCCGACAATGAAGCCGCGGCCGAGAAGAAGGGTTTTTCCTGGCCCTTCATCAGACGGGGGGGCAGCCTGCAGGTCGGAGGACCAGCAGTGAACGGAACTTGGCCACTGTTACCACTGGGGCTGATCAGGCTACCACCTGGCAGCCGGGCACCAGCTTTCTGGCTGGGCCAGCACAGGCTGGCCCCTCGGGGACTTCGGCCCTAGGCAGGCCTTGCAGGGCCCAGGACAAGGTGGCCCAGGGGGGCCTGGTGCAGGTTTTCTCCCCACAGCTCCTCCAGCCCCCCACGGGCCAGAGTTCTGGGCATGGCCCTATTCTGGCCCCGGATCCCCTTTTGGGTTGCCATTTCACCAACTGCTAGTGGGCCGTCCGGCCCACCCGGCCCACCTTACACTGGGGGCTTGGAGGCAGTTGATGCACTCATAGCACGTATAGCAGTGCTGGAAGCATCATTGGGCATTGCCCAGCCACCTTCCGATGGGGGCGGAACCGCTACTTCAACTGCGGCCCCCTTGTCGATCCCAGCCAACTCATCGGCTGTGACTCTCCAGCGGGCGGCCAACAGGGTCGAGCTGCTTGAGGCTATCCGGGCAGCTCCAGCTGGTGCCTCGCAGCTCCCCATTCGACCGGATGTACTGGCTGGGAGCAGTCAGGTGTGGTACCAGAGCTCGATGCCAGTCGCGAGCTCCGACGCCCAACATGGGCCGGAACCCTCGGTGGGGGCGGCTCACGGGGGTGCGACTAGTGAGTATCGGGTTCAAATTAGTGTACCACCACCACTGCCCACTTACACTGGGGGGGGTTCAGTGGCCCTGGCCACGTCAAGTTAACATGGGTGGGCAGCTGCTTCCACACTGTCTCATTAACCCCTTGTTTGCCAAATGGTCCCTTGTTCAGGGCAGGGGTGTCCGCCCCTAGGGGTATGCCGAGCATTGCAGGGGCTGTTCAGGGCCCGCTGCGCATACCTCCCATCCAAAATGTCCCATCGATGGCTTTGCCCACGGCCGGCTATTCCTTACCATTGGGTGATCATTTGTCACAGGTCACGAGGGATAAGATTTGGCGAGGGGAGTACATTGATATTTTCTCCCTCTTGAACCGTGAGCCCACTAAGGAGGAGAGGGAGGGACAGGATGACAGAGACAAGGAGCTGTCCCGTCGTCGTAAGCCACTGCGTACCTGGGCCAACTGGTTGCCGGCATACCTTATGTATATGGCGGTATACCTCAGGGCCCGGCCTGATTTGGCCATTCCGATGGTTCAATACCTTGATAATATTTACAGGGCGATGGTTGATTTCCCTGGCCCATCGTGTTTGGCTTACAATGAGGAATTTAGGATGAGGGTGGCCCTACATCCTGAGATGAGGTGGGATGAGCCCTGCCAGCAATTGTGGCTCTTGTACATGACTCCCACGTGACCGGCGCTTGGTGATAGGTACCATTGTGGTCATGCTGTGCAGCGGGCTGCTGCAACACAGGCTCCCCGCCAACCGGCGGGGGAGGGGGTTCCAGCCCACCTGCCGTGTTGGAGCTTCTCAGCTAACGGCATGTGTAATAAGCGCCAGTGTCATTTCCGACATGAGTGTCCCTCTTGTGCTGGCCCCCATGCCGCCTCCGCGTGCCCGCGGGCTGGTGGGTCACGGGGCAGAGGTAGGGGTGGACAGGGGGTGGTCAGAGCTCCCTCTGAAGGAGCTAGCCTTGCGAAAGGCCCCCTCCCCAATTAATGTACACGTGCTGGAGCGGTGGCTCTCAGCTTATCCAAGAAGGGATGACGCGAGGTACCTGCTGGAGGGTTTCCAGTTGGGCTTTCGTATTACATTTAGGGGTGTTCGGGGACCTCAAGACGCCCCAAATTTACTTTCCTTGCAAAGTAATGAGGAGGTTGCTGCACTAAACATAGCTAAGGAAGTTGAGGCTATGAGAGTAACGGGCCCCTTCTTGGAACCACCTTTCCCTAATTTGAAGGTCTCCCCTCTGGGGCTAGTACCAAAAAAGAACCCGGGTGAATTTCGTCTAATCCACCATCTAGCTTACCCTGCGGGTTCTTCGGTCAGTGATGCGATTCCTGATGACCTTTGTTCAGTCAGGTACACGTCGTTTGATCAGGCCCTACGAGTGGTACGCTCATGCAGTCCCGGTGCTTTCCTGGCAAAGTGTGATATGAAATCGGCTTTCCGATTACTGCCAGTGCACCCAGGGGATTTTGAGCTATTGGGTTTTAGGTTCCAAGGGGAGTTTTACGTAGATAAGGCCATGCCTTTTGGCTACTCTATTTCATGTTCGGCATTCGAACGATTCAGTACTTTCCTTCAGTGGGCCTTTGTTCGCAGGTTGGGGTCCCGGTCTCTGGCCCATTACCTCGATGACTTTTTGTTCAGGGGTGAACGGGGCTCGGACACGTGCACGCGTCTCCTCACTACATTTTAGACACTCATGCGGGAACTGGGTGTCCCCTTAGCGTCTGAAAAGACCGAGGGCCCAGCTACTAAGCTCACATTTCTAGGCATTGAAATTGACACGGTCGCACAGGCATCCAGGTTACCCATGGATAAGGTGACTCGGATCTCCGCGGCGATTTTGGCATTGATTACCAAATGTAAGTGTCCCTTCGTGAGCTGCAGCTACTTCATGGCCATCTTAACTTTGCCTGCAGGGTGGTGACACCTCGCAGAGCATTGGCCAGGCACTTGTGTGACACCAAGGGTGGCCTGTTAAAACGCCACCATAGGGTCCTGCTGACCAGGGGCATACGGGCGGACCTTTCGGTTTGGCTCAAATTCTTCCAAGATTTTAACGGGATCTCTTTCTGGAGATCAGACCTTCTTGTCTGCCCTAGATTTCAAGTACAGTCGGATGCCTCCGGCTCCCTGGGTTATGGGATTTACTCTGAGGGTAGGTGGGCTTACGGCCGATGGCCTCACGCATGGCTTGGCACGGATCGCCTCCGCGATCTTACCTTCCTCGAGTTTCTTCCCATTTTGGGAGCACTGATGCTATGGGGCGACGAGTGGGCCAACTCAGTGGTCCATTTTTGGTGTGACAATGCGGCAGTGGTGCACATTGTCAACGCCCAGACGTCCAAATCCCCCAGGGCCATGGCATTGGTTAATTCTTTTTGAGAAGCCTACGCCTAAATGTGCTGTTCAGGGCCAGACATGTACCAGGTATTAATAATGATATTGCTGATGCTTTATCCCACCTGCAGATCCCCCGGTTCCGTGCCTTGGCTCCGGAAGCAGAGGAATTCCCCTCACCACTCCCGGCTGAGATTTGGACGTTTGGCGAGGAGAGGTGAACCGGGCGATTGGCATGTCATTGGCACCGCGCACGCGTAAGGTGTATCAACATGCTTTCATACGATTTAGAACCTTTTCCGAGCAACTACAGTTGCCTCAAGTGTGGCCAATACCAGTGGACCAGGTTTTACAATACATGGTTTATCTTCACAGTCAGGGTTTGGCCCCCCATACTATAGCCTCTAGGCTTTCGGCACTGGCATTTATGGCCAACGTGAGGCGCTTCAATGACTGCGTGAGGACTTCTGCATGCGTCGTGTTTTGGAGGGGTGGACACGTGAACGTGTCCACCGCCCGGACACGTGTCACCCGAGTTCACCAGAGGTTCTGACCCACCTTGCACGAGGCTGGCATTACTTATGTTATGATAGGTATGAGGTGGCTCTTGGTCACACAGCTACCACGGTAGCCTTTTTTGGAGCGCTCCGCATCAGTGAGTTGGTACCAGAGTTGGTACCATTGTGTAAGGCGGATGTGTCTCGTAGGGCACTGGAACTCGACGATGTCTATGTCACGCATGAGTGGGCTCAATTGGGGATACGGTCCTCAAAGGTTGTTCAGCACGGCGTAGGCAGTGGAGTTAGACTGCTACGAGGTTCCATTGAATACATCTGTCCGGTTGGTGCCCTACATGAGTTTTTGGCAGTGTCTGCTGCGCGCCCCAGCCTGTTTTTCTGCCACCAGGATGGGTCTACCCTTACCAAAGTAAAGTTACGGAGGGTGACCGGTACCGCACTTCACAGTGTGGGGCCCGTTTTGGCACCCATTTATTTAGGATAGGCGTCACGTTGACTGCGGCTACATTTGGGGTACTCGGAGGCAGATATATGTGGGCACGCGGGGGTGTGTGCGTAATTTTCTTATATGTACGTCCCCTCACTGTATGAGTACCTAGTTATGTCCTTAACCTCTTCTCCTCTTTTACATATCCTGTGTGTCTCCACACACCGGTGGCAGTGGGGCTGGTGGGCCGCAGCTTTGTACACTGGGCAGCAGTATATGCTGCGGCGACAGAGTGTGGACCCCGACTCGGGCTGCATGCATCCGCACGTATGCGATGGTATGGTATGCGCGGCACGAGGGGGCAGGAACTGTTGCCATTCCTGATGTCCATCAGGGATGCTGGACCGCCCGATGTTCTTATTCTGCACCTCGGCGGCAATGATCTTATACGGATCACTGACCATGGAGAAGTGGCTGCAAAAGACCTTCTATCCACCCCCCTTCCCAAATGCCTCCTTCGCTGAACCTGGAAGGAGAAGAGAGGACTGGCAGCTGTGTCAAGGAAGGGAGGGGTGGCTGCAAAAGACCTTCTATCCACCCCCCTTCCCAAATGCCTCCTTCGCTGAACCAGGAAGGAGAAGAGAGGACTGACAGCTGTGTCAAGGCAGGGAGGGGTGGCTGCAAAAGACCTTCTATCCACCCCCCTTCCCAAATTCCTCCTTCGCTGGACCAGGCAGATGGCTTCAAGAACTGCAGCCCAACTCCAGCCATGGAGAACACACTGCCATTCCTCCCAGCCGCTCCGGTGGGAGGGAATTGGTCCCAGCCAGGGAAGCCTTGGTGGATTGATGGATTGGCACATTGCTGCCCCCTCCTTCACCTCTTGTGGGCTTAGGGAGGAGAGAGGGAGGTGGTGCCAGCAGTGAGGGCCCTTACCCCCCCCCTTTTTGAGTAATTTGTAGGGGTTGGAGGGGTTGGAAGGGAATGGGATTGGGTATGGGGAGGGATGGCTGGCACCCCCCACCTCTGATAAGGGGCACTTGGAAATGCCCCAAGGAGGGTAGGGGGAGTGTGGGGGTGGGTTCTGGGTCTGGAGGGGAGAGAGGGTAGGAGAAATGGCCTAGTCAGCTGGGTAGGAGGGGTAGCACTCCATCTGAGATGGGCGGGGAGGTTCCCAGGGCTCAAATTGGCGTGTGACTGGCATGGGACGATATGACGGGTACCGAGGGGCAGGCCGCACACGGGGAACACGGGACCGATGGTTGGTATCTGTCCCTCGTTCCAGCCCCCCAGGTACATCTCTGGGTCCTGAGCAGCTGATCCAGGATGACCCCGCCCTTAGGCTGCTGGTGATGAATGCCAGGTCGGTCTGCAACAAGGCCTCCCTGATTCAAGATTCTATTCAGGAGGGGCAGGCTGACCTGGCATGCATCACCGAAACCTGGCTGAGACCAGAGGATGCTGTACCTCTGTCAGAAATGTGTCCAGCCAGTTTCTGTATCTGGCACCAGCCAAGGAATGAGGGAAGGGGCGGTGGCGTCGCCATTGTAGCCAAGGAGTCCTTGGGAGTCGCCAGGGCCATGGCTCCACAAGAGCCGGGTTGTGAGGCCCTGCTCCTGCGGTTGGGCCCTAAGGGTCAGTTGGGAGTCTTACTCCTGTACCTGCCCCCTTGCAGGGTTAGAGACTGCCTGAGCTCCTCGAGGCCATCTCCGCGTTGGCATTGGAGTTCCCTAGGCTGATGGTTCTGGGGGACTTCAATTTGCCTTTGCTGGGGACTGGTTCAAAGGTTGCTTAGGAGTTCATGGCTTCCATGGCAGCCATGGACCTGACTAGGGTAATTCATGGCCCAACCAGGGGCAGTGGTCACACACTGAGACTACAGAAATTAGACACTATACCTGTGCCATGGTCAGATCACTATCTGGTGACTCTGGACTTCCTGGGAGCGGCGGTTCACTGCAGGGAGGCAGGGCCTATTAAATTGGCCCGCCCCCGGCGACTGATGGTTTCTGACGAATTCCAGAGGGAACTGGGGGATTTTCCTTTGGATCGGCTACACGATTCATCCGAGGCACTCGTTGACCTGTGGTACAGGATGACTACTGCTGCCTTGGATGAACTTGCACCACTATGGCCTCTCCAAGCCCGCAGGGATAGATCTTCCCCGTGGTTCACAGAAGAACTGCGGGAGCTTAAATGGGCAAAGAGATGCCGAGAGCACCGCTGGGTGAAGACCCAAAGTGATTCCGACTGGACATTGGCTAGGGCTGCTATTAAGACCTACCTGGTGGCGATGGGGGTGGTGAGGCAACAATACTTCACTGCCCTCATTGCTTCTGCGGATAATAATAATAATAATAATAATAATAATAATAATAATAATAATAATAATAATAATAATAATAATAATAATAATAATAATAATAATAATAATAATAATAATAATAATAATAATAATAATAATAATAATAATAATAATAATAAGTTTAATTTCTACCCCGCTTTCATAGCACAAGTGCCACTCAAAGCGGCTTACAACACATATAAATACAATGTTACAAATATAATTACATAATTACAAGAACAGATTGAAAATTAACACATTACAAGAAAAAAGAAAAGAAAATCCCATACAGTTAATCTCAAAAAACGCAAGCCCCATACTACCCCCCCCTCCAGTGGGAGCACCCAAAAGCTCCCACTTCCCCACATCCCCACAGCCAATGCCGGAGCAGGGAAAGGCTCGGGTGATGGCAGCTACCCTCCCCCATAATTGCAAGCGTCCCTCTTCTGACCACTGGCTGGACAGGACCAGGGGTGAGGGAACAATGTCCGCATGTGCCACCCATTCCTTCCCCACGCCGACCCAGCAAGGTCCAAGAATCGCTGCAGCGGCTCCCACCTGTCTCCACTCCCGGGCCGATGGCATGGCTCCGGGCGAGACAGGGAGCTCCTCGAGGGCCGGCGTCGGCGGCGTCCTTTTCTGCTCTCCGGGCGGGCGGGCCCGGAGAGCGAAGGCAGCCCAGCCACTCTGTTCTGGGTTACCAGGTCTCTCCTTGGCCGGGAGGGGCCGGTGCCCGGTTGGCAGGGTTCGGCTGAGATTTTTGCAGACTATCTGGTGGAGAAATTCGCTCGGATTCGCTCAGGGTTTAATCCCGGCGTGGATGGGGAGGGTCCGGAGGGGATCAGAGCTCAGTCTGGCAGTGTTATCTGGGATTGGTTTGATCCAGTTGTCCCTGAGGAAGTGGAGAGGCTTCTTGCAGCTGTTCGCACCACCTCCTGCCCTTTGGATCCCTGTCCCACTTGGTTGGTGAAAGCCTCCAAGGGGGTGATGGGAGGCTGGGTCGGGGCTATAATAAATGCTTCACTGCAGGAGGGGGTGTTTCCTACACCTTTAAAACATGCTCTGGTGCGCCCCCTCCTGAAGAAACAATCTCTCGACCCAGCGGTTCCAGCTAATCATAGGCCGGTCTCCAACCTCCCTTTCTTAGGGAAGGTACTGAAGAAGGTGGTGATGTGGCAGTTGCAGGGGGTCCTGGATGAAGTGGATTATCTGGACCCCTATCAATTGGGTTTCAGGCCTGGATATGGTACTGAGACTCCATTGGCCGCACTGGTTGATGACCTCTTGCAGGAGCAGGACAGGGGTCATCCATCCATCCTGGTTCTTCTGGATCTCTCAGCGGCCTTCGATACCGTTGACCACGGTATCCTTCTGGAATGGCTCAAAGGTTTGGGGATCCAGGGCACTGTGCTGTCCTGGTTTTCCTCATTTCTGGAGGGTTGTACCCAGTCGGTGTGGTTGGAGAGTGAGAGATCCAGCGCTAGGCCCCTACAGTATGGGGTGCCTCAGGGTTTGGTGCTCTCTCCTCTCCTATTTAACATATACATGAAGCCGTTGGGTGAGGTTATCCGTTCCAATGGGGTAAGGTATCATCAGTATGCTGATGATACCCAGTTATATATATCGGCCCATGGGGACCCCAGTGATGCAGTCAATGTCCTATCCAGATGTCTGGAAGCAGTTGGGGTCTGGATGGGGGACAACGAGCTATAATTGAATCCCTCCAAGACTGAGTGGCTTTGGATAGGGGTCCCGCATTATCCAGGGAGCTGCCAACTTTGGTCTTGGATGGGGCTGTTTTGCCCTAGACAGACCCAGTACGCAACTTAGGGGTCCTCCTGGATTCGGGGCTGCTACTAGCAAGTCAGCTGGCAGCTGTGGCCAGCTTCACGTCATCTGTCAGTTGTGTTCGCTCCTGGACCGGGACTCCCTGCTCAGGGTCACACATGCTCTGGTCACCTCCAGGCTAGATTATTGCAATGTGCTCTACATGTGGCTGCCCTTGTCAACTATTCGAAGGCTGCAGTTGGTCCAGAATGCGGCAGCCCTCATGGTGATGGGGCACAGGCATTATGCTCATGCCTCACTATTACTTCAGGAGCTGCACTGGCAGCCCTCCTTCGTTTTGTGTTCCCAGACCAAACTTGCCTGTAATTCAGTCCACTTTTTGATTTCCTACTTTTGCATTCCAGTCTCCTAAGATAATGTGGACATCGTTTCTTGGTGTCTGTTCTACAAGATGTTGTAGGTCCTCATAGAACTGGTCTACTGTGGCTTGATCTGCACTAGTAGTTGGTGCTTATATTTGGATTACAGTGATGTTAAATGGTTTGCCTTGTAGTCTGACTGACATCATTCTATCATTTTTGAGATTGTATCCCATTACTGCTTTTCTCACTCTTTTATTTACAATGATGGCCACTCCATTTCTTCTGAGGTTTTTTTGTCCACAGTAGAAGATATGATGGTTTCCAGAGCTGAATTCGCCCATACCTGTCCATTTTAGCTCACTGATTCCCAAGATGTCAATACTTATTCTTTCCATTTCCTTTTTTACCACTTCCAGCTTTCCTTGGTTCATAGATCTTACATTCCATGTCCCTATGCAATATTGTTCCTTACAACACTGTATTTCTCCTCCCCCTTTCCTGCCCATCCCTTTCTGTCCATCTAATGTGCTGAGCATCCTTCCTGTTTCCTCTGATTTGTCCCTTTGTTTTGCCTTTGCTTTGGTCAATAGGGTTCTCTTGGCAAACTCCCTGGCGTGCTTTGCCGGTTTCTACGCCATTTGCCCCCCCCATCATACATATTATCACAGTTTAAAACAAGGTAACATCATGCATATTATCACAGTTTAGAACACAGTATCAGTTTAGAACCGATGTCAGTCAGTTCTAAACTGACACAGTGAAACAGTCACTATGTAAGTTGCTATAAGTCATCTATGTTAAGTCAACTATATTATTTCAGTTCGATTACTGATCCCTTGCATGCATGCAGCAGCTCTCACCTCCCTTCAGCTGCGAGGAGTTGGTCAAAGGCACTGACTCAGGCCTCGCTGTGATGGTGGCTGCGGATGGTGTCTCCTGGGGGTGTTTGAAGTCTCCTGTGTCTGCAGTGTCTGTGTCTGCAGTGTCAGCGCGGCCCTTCCTCTTTGCCTTCCAGGGTGTTGCTACTCTAGGAGGACTCCCCTGGGCCTCTGGATGGTAACTGGGCAGTTGGGGCCTGTGTCCTTCTCTGCCTTTTCCTTCCCTGCACCCAGGTTTTAGGATGGGGTGGGGGGGAGGGGCTGATTCTTCACTCACCTCCCCCCAAGGCCTCTGGATGGTAACTGGTCAGTTGAGGCCTAGGTCTTTCTCTGCCTTTTCCTTCCCTGCACCCAGGTTTTAGGATGGGGTGGGGGGGAGGGGCTGATTCTTCACTCACCTCCCCCCAAGGCCTCTGGATGGTAACTGGTCAGTTGAGGCCTAGGTCTTTCTCTGCCTTTTCCTTCCCTGCACCCAGGTTTTAGGATGGGGTGGGGTGGAGGGCCAATTCTTCACCCACCTCCCCCCAAGGCCTCTGGATGGTAACTGGTCAGTTGAGGCCTAGGTCTTTCTCTTGACAGCATAACAAATGTTACATTTTTTGTGAAATAGATATTACCTTGTCCATTTGTATTAATTTTTACCTCGGGATCCTACTTTTAATTTAACATACTCCCCAAATAGACAATTTTATCCCCTGTTTTGATTTCTTGTGTTCTTGCTATTAACTTGCCATGAGTTGGTGCTCTGCTGGTAGCAACATATTTAGTCTTGTTGGTGTTGAGATCCATACCATGTTCCACACTTGAAGCTCTATCTCAGTCCAGCAGCAACTGAAGATCTGTAAGGTTTTTGGATGGCAACATGGGCTCATCAACATTTCAGGTGTTATTTAGGTATTCCCCACTACTTTGTCTGGCGGCAGGCATGATGACGGATCAGCCATGTTCAGCTCGATCCCTAGAAAAGTATTGCTTGTCACCGGACCATCCATCTTTTCAGGTGCAAGTGGCACACCAACCTCTGTGCTCACTACCTGGAAGCATTCCAACAATTACTGGCACCCATCTGATTGTCGGGTCCCACAGAAGAGGAAATCATCCAGGTAATGTACCACCTGCTTAAGGCCAGATTTGCGACAGAGTGCCCATTCCAGGGACAAGCTAAAATCCTTGTGTCAGGGGCGCATGCGACGGAAGCAACTTTTAAAAGAAGGTTACATGTGTCTCTTTAATTTATTATGTGATTTAATTGCATTTACTTTTATTGCTGTGTTTCTAGCCACTTGTATTCCTTTAAAGTACTCTAACTGCCAGCAATTAAGCACCTGCTTATCTCTAACAAATGGTTCTCAGACTGTCTGCTATTCGCAGCCACCTGAGTAGCTAATTGGACTGGATGACATTTTTCATTCAGATCATTCCCAGATAAGGATTTTGCTACAATGCAGATATCTTTCATATCACAGTTATGATATGGGCCGCATGCAGCCCACAGCACAATTTGGTGCTTCCTCCATGTGGTGGAGGAAGGGCAAAATGGCCATCTGGCCACCAAAGTTGTCCGAGGGAGTGTGACCACCGCCAGCTTAAAAAGGTTGAGCACTTCTGCTCTAGTGCAACCATGACAATGACAGCATGCAGAAGATTGAGCATCAGGAGCAGCAGAGACAGACCTGACTTGCCAGCTACCTTGGAGATGGAGGTCACACTGGAGCCCAGAGTCCTTGTATTCTCACATGAAACTGAGAAACTGTCCAACCTCAACATCCTGCAATCATCAGTTCTTAATTTATTTTTGTGTTTCCTGCCTATGGACTCATTGTCACAGCATTTCATAGCTGATTCCAACCACACATGGAATGAAGGAAGACCATAGGGGCTAGTCGGGATGAGGAGCAAAAGCAGAGGTCAAAAGACATCTGTGGGCCTCATCAACATAAGTTATTCATTAGTAATTTCTTCATCTCTTTCACACTCCCAGTGATCTATGTAAGTGGGTGCATGTGCGAAGAGTCCTGGTGGCACAGTGGATAAACTGCTGTACTGCATGCAGCCGAAACACTGTGGGTTCCATTCTAGTAGGATTCTAAGGTTAGAGGCAATGGTTGGCAATGGTTGGGGGCAAAATGTTAATGAAATTGTGAACTGGCCAGAGGCTTCATTAAGCACTATGAGGTGGTATATATCAGTAAGTGTAATTGTTATTGCTAAGCCCATTTCTGGTTGGAACATCTATGACTCCTTTGGCACCTAGATTGCGTGGTTGCTACAGGAAATATGGCATTTTTGTCCCACCCCTTGTATGAGGTTAACACAGAAAACACACCTCATCTATTTTAAACAGAAAAGCCATGCAAGGGTAATAATTTGCAAAGTATCAGTTTGTTTTTATTAGTCAAAGCATTTTAGAGCACGGAAAGCAAAGAGTATTTTTCTAGCATTGCCATTCATTAGCTGGAGAAAGCTGAGAAATGTACACTTTGAGAACATGGCAGCATGGGAAGCTGTGATGACTCCAGCCACTGACATGTGCCATCATGGAGATCACTATTTCCTAAACAGAAGAAAATGAATAATTATTGAGAAATGAATAATTCTGGAAGAGACTATGGCCTAAAATACAAATGGAGCTATTCCTCTCATCATTTTAACAATCTTGTTTTGCTCCTACAAGTATTATTGATGCTGTGTTTTCCATGATGCAATATCTACATTTTAAAGCACTGAAAGCAAAGAATGCTTTTAGGTAAGAATCAATCCGGATGAGACCATGGCCTAAAATACAGATGGGACAATTCCTCTCATCGTTTTAACAATCTCACTTTGCTCCTATTTTTATTATTGATGTTTTTTCTAGGATAATTCTTGGAGGTATACAGATGGAAATTAGTTCGACTTGCTTGTGATTATTCTTCAAGATTGAAAGACAAGATTCTTTTGAAATCTGGTTCCTTAAAGAGATTTCTTTAATATCATATTGGCAAAATTAATGCATTTTCATGTCTCATCATAAGAAATCTCTAATGTCTGGTTTCTGATTAATTAAGATAGTTACCTATAACATATCATGTTTCAATATGTGCTGTGATCCAGTCCCCATCAGACTCTGAAGATGACCTGGATCAGGAGGGCTTGTCTAATGAGTCATGTGTACTTTCTCATTCCCCTTTGGATTATCTTTTGTATTAGGTGAATACTAAAGCACTGGTGGTATAGTGGTTAAACTGCTGTACTGCTGTATTGCAACCAAAATGCTGTGAAGGCTGCAGGTTGACTCAGCCTTCCCTACTTCCAAAGTTGGTTAAATGAGTACTCAGCATGTTGGGGGCAAAATGCTAATTAACTTGTGACCTGCACAGAGGGTGTCTTACGCATTATGGGGAAATAAGTGTGATTGCTTTTTACTATGCTTAAATATCTTGATATTATTTTTCAAGTTTCATACCATTTCCACTGCTCCCTCTTTACTGGTTCTTTCTTTCTTTAAGTAAACATATACAACTGAAATTTAATGATAACACAGCAATCAATGCATCAAGTTAGCTTTCTGATGAGATACAGTAGAACAATGTGAGACCTGGAATCAAATCCCTCTTCTAGGAATGAAAAGTTGTTTTGGAGTAAAAGTGTAAAAGCTATGCTTTAAATATTTGAAATGTGTTAACAACTATTTAAGTATCACGGTGGTTTGGATATGATTTGATGGTGTATGTGAGAACAAACAAAGTATGAATAAATGTAAGAACCCCTTGACTTGCCTCTTGAACAGAGAAGTGTCGAATAATGTTTGGCCACTGAATTCATTTGGTACTAAAGAGCAAAACTTCCTTGAGTAGATGCCTTATTCCTATAGAGTTTGTTGTTTGGAAGAACTAAATGCTTAGGGAAAGGTAATTGAATATCCTACTTTGATCTGTAGTCTATGAACTCACCTGCGGCAGCATAGTTTCCTGTTACATTTTCCAATTTTTTCTTCATTCTTCTCACATGTGATCCTACAGCTTCCTCCCTTCAAAGAACACTCTTTTATGACGTCAACATGTACTTTTTTTAAATTCTTGTCTGCAGAACCTGGTTGTATTCAAAAGCAATTGAGAGATGATGACAAAGACAATGACAACAGCAACAACAGCAACAGCAACAACAACAGCAGCAACAGCAACAACAACATCCTATGGAACTTTAAAATCCAAACAGATATCTGCCACACAACACACCTGATATAACTGTTGTGGAATAGCAGAAGGTCTGGTTTATTGACATTGTTATACCAGGAGACACACAAATTGAAGACAAACAACTGGAGAAAATCACAAAAATATAATGATTTGTAAATTGAAGATGAGGGTCTATGGCGAAAGAAAACTGTTGTTATTCCTATAGTGATCAGAGCCCTTAGAGCAATACCTAAAGTACTCCCTAGATACAACAAAATCCCAATTTACAGAAAAAGTCAATTCCGTAACTTTTTTCATAAATCGGGTTTATTGTAAAACAAAGCACAATTTCCTATAGGAATGCAATGATTTTTTAAAAATAACGGTCCCAATCAGACCAATAATCTATATCACTAAAATCAAGGTGTCTGTCCATTTGTTATTCATGCGGGATGACACATTGGCGTCCACCCCCACCAGACCTGTGCAGCTGCCTACCTGCTGTGCCTAGCTAGGTTGGTGCAGGGTACTGGCAGCACCCCCATGTTCCTTCTACCAGAAAAGGGATCACACAGGGGCACCCCCACCCGCCCGGAGGACCTCCGGTAGCCCTCCAATGGAGACTGGGTCAGCTCCAACTGGGTATGCCTGCATTGCACATGTGCCAACAGAGGGCACCGCCTCAACCCAGATATGTGGCGTTGAGGCAACACACTCTCAAGGTGAAATGGCCATTCCAATGCCGAGCGCGCCAGCGGGAGGCCACGTGGAATGCGACTTCTGAGGTCCCACTTGGAAGGCTCCAGCTGCTGCCACTGAGCGTGGAAGCAGCAACACCAGGTGGGCGCTTCCCCGGCACCGACACAGCTGTGGGGAGTGCCGGCCCAAGCAGATGCTCCACAACACTTTGGCAGAGACGATGCTGACTGAGGCCTGGACTGGGCGGGTGCTTCCGCATGCTCCATTGGCAATCAGGACACTCACCCACCATGCAATCACTAGCATGGACCAAGATGCCCCAGGAGGGACAACATGATTGCTAGGTAGTCCTGGTATCAGTGGGGTGAATGCATTCCCGTGGGGGTGGGGTGAGGGCTTGCAGTGCCTGCCCGCCCGTGACAACCCCCACGTTGACCTCCTGCCCATGGGGTGAAGGCCTAGGGAGCCTGCCTGCCTGCATGGGGTACAAACAGCTTCGGGTGCCTGCCTGTCTGTGCGTGGCAGGCATGAGGGCTTGTGGTGCCTGCCTACCCCTGTGGGTGGGGGCTGGAACCGATAGCTTGCGGTGCCCACCAGCCCGGGTGGTGGTGGTTTACTGCCTGCCTGCAGGGGGCTGCCACATGTCCGTTTCACCAAAAGGTAGGTCTGGTACCCCCGGTGGATGGGTGGGTATGACCTTGCACAGATATGGGTCCTACACCCGGGCAATGCTGGGTTCACCTGCTAGTAATTTTAAAAATAAAAATAAAATATCTAACCCCCCCCCCCAAATAATAATAATAATAATCCAGACATGACCCTCTCCCACACCATGATTATCTTACCAGCTGGTGAGTGGCTGGGGTAGAGAAGAGGGGGTATTATTGGAACATTTCCCTTTTTCTATCCAGCACCACCGTACCTCGATCATGGTGTGGGGGTGCAAGATAAAAAAGATGAAAAAATGATCTCTCTACCTTTTCCATGCTTCTGTTGCTTCCTGAGCAGTGTGTTTCACCATTGGGGGAGCAGACACCACTACCGCTGCTGTTTGCACAGCCTCCTTCGCTTCTACCGGCACTGGGAGACTGCCGGAGGCATATCTGCTCCATTCCACTCTTCGTTTGCGGTCTCTCCCGGCTTTAGCCAGTAATACATGTCATACTAAGACTGAAATGGAGCGGACTTCATCTGACGCACATTCCCGGCTAAAACGTACTGCGGAAGTACCTTGGACGAAGAGCAGAATGAAGTGGATATGCCTCTTGCAGTCTCCCAGTGCCGGTAGAAGCAGTGGGGTCTGTGGAAAAAGGAGCAAAACTGCTGTCTCCTCTGCCTCCACCACTGCCATAGTAAGCGATGTCTTGTTTCTATTGGCGGTGGGGACAGGTGGCACAGGGTGCAATTTTTAAATCTAGAATGGCACAGGATTGCCATTTTAGAATCTCCCAGATGGAAGGAACTCTGGGGAAACCCATTCCATAAGTTAATTTTTCCCTGTAAATTGGGATGTGATTTCCACAGAATTTCCTTCCCAAAATTATTTTACAATAAAAAGAGGTGTCTATAAAATGGGGTTTTATTGAATTTGGACATTTTGGACTTATTGGACTTGAACGCCCTAACTCTCCAAAAACTAATCTATTAGGAACTGCATATATATAGTCAGACATTACCTTAACAGTTCTTAGGTTGAAGGAAGGAAGGAAGGAATTAATTGATTAATTAATTTTGGGGAAAGCTATGCCATACCAGGAGGCAATTGGGGAAGGAACAGGTGAGGAAGATTGCTACAAAAGTAATGATTTCACCCTCCCAACCCTATCACCGACTGCCAGAAGGTGATGGGGGAAGGAATGGGTGCTGTTGGATGGGGGAGCCCTTTTGGGGTGGGTGGGTAGAATGGGTTAGAAAGATGTCTTTTTCCTCCCCATATTCCACAGCTCTTGGTTTCCAGCAACTGGGGAAACATAGACTTTAAATGAGTGTTCTTTCCAACCTATTTCCCCCACCCCAGCTACTGGTGGCCAGTGGCTGTGGAATGAAGTGGGAAGCCTGTTTTTTTGGGGGGTGGAAGGGGTGGAAAGAGAGCTCCTTTGAAGTCCATTCCCTCCCCCATCCCCACTGCTGTTTGCTGACAGGAGGCAATGGGGGAAGGTTCAGAGGAGGAAAATCTTTCCAAAAAGAGTTATTTTTGCGCCCCTTCCACTACATTCCAGGAAGTAATGGGGGAAGGAATGGGTGAGGGTGATTGCTCCAAAAGGATCTCTTTCACCCACCCGCTCCCCGCTCCACTGCCCATAAAGAGATAACTCGAGTATAAGCCAAGTCTGCTTTTTTCAGCACATTTTTGTTTCTGAAAAAAAGAAATGGATTATGCTCAAGTATATACGGTAATATAATTTAATGTGCCAAATCAGCTTTTAGATAAATTTCACATAAAATTTGGTGGAAAAAACAAGAGGAATTCTTCTAGTTACCTGCCATCTATAGGGCCTTAACAAAAGAATAAAAATACAGAAGGTTCCACATTGGTCATAGAAAATTTATTGACTACAGAACAAAAATAGTGGAGTTCTCCACCAAGAACATTCCTACCCTGGGACACAGATATCTCAATTTGTTTAGAGAAGTGTTTACAAAACTTTGGTTTTTGGACTTCAATTCCCAGAAGCCTAATTCCCCAAAGCACTGATCATCCAATGTATACTGACTTTGGCTTCTGGAAATTGAAGTCCCCCTTTGGAGGCTTATCATCAAAAGAGCAGACATATGGCAGGCTTCCTTGGCTTCTTCCATCTTACCTGGAGACACCATCATCATCAAGAAGAGAAGAGCAGAAAGCAAAGCCAAGATTTTCATGGCTGAAAGTTGAAGCTTCTCAGGATTGGAGAGATGACTTCTCAGATGGTATTTCAGTAGATTGCAAGATAGAGTGATGACAGGACCCTCTCTGTATTTATAGGGTAAAGGGAGATATTGTGTCATGGTTGAAGAAATCAGGTGAGTGTTCGTTGTGGTCTTGCTACAACCTTTGAGGGGAAAATGGATCATTAACCAGTACAAATTTATTACACCAGTCTACTGACCATGGCAAAGTACAAGACGTCTTCTTCTTGTCAAACTGCCATGTCTGTTCTGGATAATGTCTATCATCATGGCAATATCTTTTGCTTAACTACTTGGAATAGTTCTTCTGAGGACATTCCACATCAGTATCTCATATTCTTTAATAGGAGGGGTACCCGGCGTTGCCTGGGGATGGGAGCCATGTGGGTGCGAGGTCATATCCACCCATCCACCAGGGGCACCAGACCTACCTGTTGGTGAAACAGAAGTGTGGCAGCCCCCTGCAGGCAGGCAGTAAACCACCACCACTTGGGCTGGTGGGCACTGCAAGCTATCGGTTCCAGCTCCCCCCCCCATGGGTAGGCAGGCACCTCAAGCCCTCATGCCCCCCTCCCACAGGCAGGCAGGCACCCAGAGCTTTCCCACCCCATGGTTAGGCACTCACCCTGGGGCCTCTGCACAGGAAGGCAGGCACCCCCAGCTGTTTGTGTCCCCTGCAGGCAGGCTCCCTGCTCCATGCAGGCAGGCTCCCTAAGCCTTCCCCCTATGGGCAGGCAGTCAACCCAGGGGGTCATCGCTGGAAGGCAGGCACCGCAAGCCCTCACCCCACCTCCCACGGGCATGCAGTCACCTCGGGGGGGCCTGCACTGTAGGTGGGCACCCCACTCACCTTTTGGGATGCCCTGTGGCCAGGCAGGCACCACCAGCCCACCCTCCTCTGCAGACAGACAGGTACCCCACACCTTAGCCTCCCCTGCAGGCAGTCAGTCAGTTCGGCCCCCCTTCCATGGGCAGGCAGACTCCCCCAGTTCTTTTTTCCTCCTCCTGTAAGCAGGCAGCAGAAGTTTTCTCCTCTCCTTGCCCAGGCAGTGCCACCAGCAGGCAGGTACCCCAAGTCCCCTCCCCGCATGGGCAATCAATAACCCCACTGGCACCAGGACTACCTGGCAGTCATGTTGTCCCTCCTGGGGCATCTTGGTCTGTGCTGGTGACTGCCGCGGAGGCAGAGTGGGTGCCCCAATGGCCAGTGGAGCATGCAGAAACGCCCACCCAGGCCAGGCCTCAGTCAGCTTGTTTCCACCAAAGTGTTGTGGAGCGTCTGCTTGCGCCAGCGCTTCCCACAGCTGTGTGAGTGCCAGGAAAGCGCCCACCAGGTGTTGCTGCTTGTGCCCTCAGCAGCAGCAGCTGGAGCATTCTGAGTGTGTGGTACCTATGAAGTCATGCTCCCTGTGGCCTACCGCTGTCACACTCGGTAGCGGAATGGTGGTTTCACCTTGTGAGTGTGTTGCCTCCACGCCAGATGTCTGGGTTGAGATGGTGGCCTCTGTTGGTGCATGTGCAGTGCAGGCTGACCTGGCCTGCTGCGTATGCCCCATCAGAGCTGACCCAGTCTCCATTGGAGGACTTCCAGGCAGGTGGGGGTGCACCTGTGTGACCCCTTTTCTGGTTGAAGGAATGTGGGGGTGGGGTGCTGCTAGAACCCCACACTGACCTAACCAGGCAAAGCAGGTAGGCAGCTGCGCAGGTCTGGTGGGGGTGGGTGCCAAGGTGTCACCCCGCATGAATAACAAATGGACGGACACCTTGGTTTTAGTGATATAGATTAATAATAACGTTCAGCATTATTATGTTGGAAAGGCTTTTAACTGTTTTATTTTTTAAAAAATAATTGTTGCTGAGCGGCCAGTAAGGTGTTTGTTGGACTATGTACACTGCCCAGAGTCTAATGATTGGGGCAGTATATAAATCTACTGTAAACAAACAAACAAACAAACAAACAAACAAACAAACAAACAAACAAACAAACAAACAAACAAACAAACAAACAAACAAACAAACAAACAAACAAACAAACAAACAAACAAACAAACAAACAAACAAACAAACAAACAAACAAACAAACAAACAAACAAACAAACAAACAAACAAACAAACAAACAAACAAACAAACAAACAAACAAACAAACAAACAAACAAACAAACAAACAAACAAACAAACAAACAAACAAACAAACAATGAAGTCCATCTACATCCAGGGCCTTTCTACCCAGAAGCCTTTCTACCCAGTGATCTTCCATTGCATATAGAGTTGGAGTATTCTATGTTTTATGTTGCTCATCATGATATGCCGAAGGTATTGGAGCTTTCTTTATTCCTGTTCTTTATCCATCTGACACAATACTTCTACATGGAAGTGGGCCAGGATACCTAAGAGACCGCATTGCCCCAAGAGTGTCTGCCCACCAACCAGAGTGGACCTGAGGGGCTCCCTTATTGTTCCATTGGCTAGAGGGGCACACCTCTCTAGCACCAGGAGGAGGGCCTTCTCCGTATCTGCTCCAACTCTGTGGAACCTCCTGCCAGGTGAATTACAGCAGTAGATGGTATTGCTACCTTTTAGGAAAGGGCTCAAAACCTGCCTGGCAGGGCAAGTGTTGGGGACTGATGGGGAAGTGGTCCTAACCTGTTGGCTTTTCTAAGATAAAGTGCTTCTCTTGTACTGATGGGGTGGGTAGGCCTTTGAACTGTCTTTTAACGGGTTTTTATGGGGTTATCTTTTTAATGATTTTAAGAGATGATTTTATATCTTTTGTTCTTGTTCTGAGCCGCCCAGAGCTGCTCTAGGGTGAGGGGGCAGCATATAAATTTAAATAAATAAATAAATAAATAAATAAATAAATAATACTCATATGGTCAAACCATGATATCCTTATCAGCTGACTGTAGATCCACATTTCAAAAGCTTTGATTTTCTTTTCAAATGCCTTAGTCGATGTCCAAGCTTCAACTCCATAAAGCAACACTGGGAACATGTAACATCTCCTGCCATCAGCTTGCCTGAGTTATTTAGTCTTCTTGGTGTTTTGATCTGAACCATATCCTATGTTTGAAGCTCTAACTGGATCCAGCATCAACTGAATAACTACAAGGTGTGCAACCAGTAACATTGTGTCATTAGCATATCAGATGTTATTCAGGTATTCCCAATTTATTTTAATGGAAACATTTAAATCGGATAGGTATCTGGAGAACTGCTACCTGGCCATGCCTGGGAATCTCTTTGTGGTGGCCAAGGCCACCCCTTACCACAGCAAAAGTGCCTTGGAAAAAAGGCAGGAATCATCGCCCACTACCAAACGGTTGGCCGCAACCTCCTAGCGATAGCTAGGAGAACAGCCCTTACAACCAGTACTGTTGCTATATCAAGCCCAGCGAAGAGATCTGCTCGGACCACGAGGCGGTAGTTTGAATGACCATCGGGGTGGGTGAGTGGGTGGGGTGGGGTGCTGGTCTCTGAAAGCACTTTGTTCCCTGACTTTCTTAGTTGATTTGATCCCTCCACCCACCCCCATCTTTCTCCCTTTCTTTAGTTGTGTCAACCTAGCAGTCCGAAAGCAAGAAATCGCGGAAAAGCGGCTGGGTTGTGGAAGGGATAACAGAGAGAAAACACTCCCAGAGAAAATCACGATGATAGCAATGTGTTTAATATTCTAAAAAGTGTGCTAATTGAATCTCTACTGACTGTTGGCTAAAATACTGCCTGAGAAGTCTACCAAGTAACAATGCATGTACAACAGACACACTGTGGTATACAAATATAAGTACACATTAAGAAATGCTCTCCCTCTCCTGTATAGTCCTGTATGGGACAAAAATATTCCCCACTAAAAAGTCTTTATACGTGAGACCAGCACTTGTGAGTTAAGTAAATCAGTCCGTGACTACGATGTAATTCATCCGTGGTAAGTACCAGGTCCTCAAAAAGCAAGTACTGCTGCAAGTGGGCTACAACGTGTTTCAATTGGAGATGGTGCAAAGATGTCCCAACGCAGGAGTAGGAGAGGAACGGTGTTCAGAGAGTTTCGATGTCCCTCCGGTAAGCAGACATTTCGAGAGACTTCCTCAAGAGTCTAAAGCATACAGTAATGAGAAGAACACAACAAGCTAATATCTGCAGCAACACTGCTCAAACCACAAAAATATGTTATGCAATGTAAGATTGTATCAAGCGTATAGACATAACAGTTCAATATCAAAGAAACGGACAAGCACATACCTAATAAGACTGAATTTCGCGCGCAGAAACCTCCATGGTAAATTCCTATTGTGTTCTCGCATTAACCAAAACTAGGGAAGGTCTGGTTAAAGTACCCTTAGGCGGAAAGACACATTTGAAAGTGATCAGCTAAGTTAACAGGTCCTGTGTACCTCTGAATCCAAATGTTAAAGGAATAGGGCATGAATTTGCAGATCTAACATTACTACAGGATTGGGGTCACAAAAATGCGGATAGGTCCCATTCCATGTTTAAACCATGGGGTGACAACGTTTTGAAGTGATGGATATAGAATGCCTCTCTCTGTAATAGAAAGCGCTCAACGTCGATCACCTGGTGCTTATTGGGTAAGTAAGTTTCGAGCACTACCATCTTCAGATCTTTGTAAGTATGTTTCCTTTCTATGAAGTGATTAACCATGGGTGCGTTGAAAGTACAATTTTTGATACGGGAAATATGTTCACCTAGGCGCACCCTGATAGGTCGTCTGGATTGCCTGATGTATGCCAATTGGCATGAACACATGATCATATAGACGGACTTGCTTGTATTGCAATTTGAAAATGAGGTTAAATCCAAAGAGAAGTTGCTGGAGGGTAATTGTACATGATTGGTGCGCCACATGTAAGTACAAAACTTACAGTGTACACACGCAAAATGCCCTGTCGGAGCTCTAGAACTAACTGACCGTGGATTGATGTCAGCCTGAGAGATATAATTGGCAATGGTGTTAGTTTTACGAAACCCAATGGTAGGTCGCTGTTGGCAGCCCGGTATAGTGTCAAGAATGTGCCAGTGTCTCAGTATAATATTTTAAATCTTATTTGCTAGGGGGGTGTAGTCAAGGGACCAGAATAATCTCGAGTCATCCTGAAATGTTCTCGTGTTGTCCCTGAGCAAGGTGTTCCTGGGTCGTGCGTTAACCCTATTGCGCGCTGTTTTAATGATGCTGCTGGGGTATCCCCTGTTTTTTAATGTGAAAGAGATATTGTCAGCTGCTGTATCAAAATCCTGAGGATGGGACGAGTTGCGTTTTGCTCTTATAAGGAGACTGTATGGAATGTCTTTTTAGTGGGGAATATTTTGTCCCATACAGGACTATACAGGAGAGGGAGAGCATTTCTTAATGTGTACTTATATTTGTATACTGCAGTGTGTCTGTTGTACATGCATTGTTACTTGGTAGACTTCTCAGGCAGTATTTTAGCCAACAGTCAGTAGAGATTCAATTAGCACACTTTTTAGAATATTAAACACATTGCTATAATCGTGATTTTCTCTGGGAGTGTTTTCTCTCTGTTATCCGAAAGCAAGAAATGGCAAGTAGATCAATAGGGACCACTTCGGTGGGAAGCATTCCGTGCACTCCGGTGCCTAGTCATGCCTGCCACGTGGCCACAGAAACGTCTGCAGAAGCAGACAGCGCTGGCTCTTTGGCTTTGAAACAGAGATGAGCACTGAAACCTAGAGTCGGACATGACTGGCTTTCAAGCAAGGGAAACCTTTACCTTTATAATAGATATAGATATAGATATCCTGAAAAAATATCCACCCACCCACATCTACAGTCCTGGCTATGGCCCTGGATTTGAGTCTGGCAGCATGGGAAACTGTGATGACTCCAGCCATGGAGGTATTCTATCATGGAGACCACCATTTCCTAAACAGAAGAAAATGCATAATTATTGAGACATGAATAATTCTGGATGAGACCATGGCCTAAAACACAAATGGGACAATTACTCACATCATTTTAACAATCTCCTTTCACTCTTATAAGTGTTATGTACGTTGTGTTTTCCATGGTATGATATCTACCCAGCAACCTTCCCCTGGACACAGGTCTGCTGTTTCCGGAGGGAATTTCTGCACCTCTCCATCTGCTTCCTTGCTCAAATTGAACTTGCTTCCAAGAGTTACTCTTTAAGTAATCAAATGCAATGGAAATTTAATGATAAACCAGCAATCAGTGCATCCAGGAGACCTGGATTAGAATCCCTTCTTGTGAAAGGAAACTCACTTTGGAGTGAAAGTGGAAAAGCTATGCCTTAAGTATTTTTAATATCTCTCTTTTACTGCACTGGGATCCCCAGTCTGATTGGTCGGGCTGGGGAGAGGCGGTGGTGTGTGCCTTCCCTCTGTGTGATTTGATGGTGTATGTGAGAACAAAAGAAGTATGAATAAATGTCGGACTCCTTAACCTGCCTCTTGAACAAAGAAGTGTCATATAAGGGTTGGCCACGGTATTCATTGGTAATAAAGAGCAAAACTTGCTTAGTGCTTAGTTAATACCCCTCCCTTTGTGTTGTTGTTCACCCCCCATTCCCTTTTATTCTTTTAATTGGGGTGGGGGCTAGTAGGGTGTGGAAGTGAGTGGGTGATTTGTTTTTATACATTTTTAACTGTTGTACGCCACCCTGAGTCAGGTTCCCCTGATTGGGCGGCATATTAATTTTAAAATTAAATTACATTACATTTCATTAAATTAAAGATCTGCAAGGTTTTTGGACTACAATAATGTGTTATCAGCATCTCAGATGCTATTTAGGTACAGTGTTCCCCATTAATTTTAATGAAAACTTTTAAATCTGATTGTGTTTCTGAAAAAATACTCTCTGTATAAATATTAAATAATTTTGGGGACAAGACACAGACTTGCCGCACACCTCTGAGACTTTGAAACTGCTCTCTTAGCTGTTCTTAATATTAATTGGTCATGTTTCACACCATTTCCATCAACTTAGTTTTTCATGGTTCTTTATTTCTTTAAGTAATCAAATGCAAAGGAATTTTAATGATAAACCAGCAATCCAGGAGACCTGGGTTCAAATCCCTTCTTGTGAACGGAAACTTACTTTGGAGTGAAAGTAGAAAAGCAATGCCTTAAGTATTTTAATACCTCAACAACTATTTAAGTATTATAGGAATATGGATATGATTTGATGGTGAATATGAAAACAAAAGAAGTATAAATAACTTCTTTCTATAAACTCACCTGTGGCAGCATTGATACGTGCAACAAATTCCAATTTTACCATTCAGGTCTGTCACATTTGATTTGACATGTTCCTCCCTTTAAAGCACAGGTTAACATGCTGTCTGGACACTTAGAACCAGGTTGTATTCAAAAGCTATTGAGAATGATGTGGGCTAAATATACTTTTGGAATTCATCAGATAGCTATCTCTCTTCCTATTCCTTATTTCTTTAGAGCTGGGATAAGAGGTATGCCTCAGGAAACACTCGTCTCTAGGGAGGCTCGTCTCTCTAGCACTAAAGGGAGGGCCTTCTCAGTGTCTGCTCCGGCCCTATGGAACTTCCTGCCAATTGAGCTGCGTCTCCAGATGGATTTGCTGTCCTTCAGGAAAAGGCTAATAACCTGGATGGCAAAGCAGGTATGGGGCACCAGTGAAATGGTAACCCCTGCCTGCTAGCTGATTTAGTAAGAACACTCTCTCCCTCTTTTAATCTGTAGGGGTCGGAGTAATTTTTGGTGGCAGTTTTAATGGAGTTTTATTGGTTTTATTTTCTGTGAGCTGCTCAGAGTCTTCGGAGTTGGGTGACAATATAAATAAGAAAAATAGATAAATAATAAAAAAATAGCCTACAGTTCTGTATATGATGACCTGAGAATAAGTCCCACAAAAGCCTGTGGCAATCACTACTGAATAAGCAAGACATTACAAAGACAGTACAGATATTGCTGAGCTATTTCCCCCTCCATGACGAAGGAAATCTGAAGGGAGATGATGTATTTCAAGGTAGATCATTAAGCAATGAAAGTTTATTGGTCATGACAAAGTACATGACATTTTCTACTTCAAGTGTTGTATCTGTTATGGATATTTACTTTCATCATGGCGATAGTCTTTCTGTTCTTAACTCCTCTGAATAGTTCTTCTTAAGACATTCCACCAACAGTCTCTCAGGTTCTTTAGGCACAAAGTCCATCTATGTCCAGGACCTTTTCTCCTCAGGGATCAGTCCTTGCATAGTTTGGTGTACTGGAACCAAAACAATAGAAGCAGCCGGAGTCTGGCTCAACACATCTTTAGTTGCATACCGGTAGACTGAACATGTGGTAATGGCGGAGGTACAGCTCCTTTTATAATGCAGCAATACATTTGAACCTGGTTACACAGTAGCGTATTGGCTGCTACCTGCGTGACGTCATCCTGAGTCTTGCCCTTCTTCTCCAGATGTTCCTTGCGCGGGAAGGTTCCCGTGGCTGACGGCAATTGGGGAATTTGTACCATGTGAGCTGAACGCTCGCAGCTGCCCTCTATGGGTAGCTAGCTCGCATTCCCTTAAACAGCTGAGATACATTGGATACATTGTGATCATTGTTAGGTTACATTTGGGCATTGCAGTAACTTCCTTCATTCTTAAAGCGATACAGTTTCATACACAACACATAGCAAGTTGGAGTAAATTATATTTCATGTTGTTCATCCTGATAAGCTTTCTTTGTTTCATGGTATTAAACTGTTCTTGTTCTTTATCCATCCATTGTAACACTTCTACAGTAGTGGCATGGTCAACCCGTGGTCCACATTTCAAAAGATTTGATTTTTTCCTAGATGCTTTAGTCAATGTCCATAGAAGCAACACTGGGAACACATAACATATTTGTAGCAAGATATATATCTTGACTGCATAACAAATGTTACATTTTTTGTGAAATGGATATTACCTTGTCCATTTGTATTAATTTTTACCTCGGGATCCTACTTTTAATTTAACATACTCCCCAAATAGACAATTTTATCCCCTCTTTTGATTTCTCGTGTTCCTGCTATTAACTTGCCATGAGTTGGTGCTCTGCTGGTAACAACATATTTAGTCTTGTTGGTGTTGAGATCCGTACCATGTTCAACACTTGAAGCTCTATCTCAATCCAGCAGCAACTGAAGATCTGTAAGGTTTTTGGATGGCAACATGGAGGAGGCCAGGTGCAAGTGGCACACCAACCTCTGTGCTCAGTACCTGGAAGCATTCCAACAATTACTGGCACCCATCTGATCATCAACATTTCAGGTGTTATTTAGGTATTCCCCACTACTTTGTCTGGGGGCAGGCATGATGATGGATCAGCCATGTTCAGCTCTATCCCTAGAAAAGTAATACTTGTCACCGGACCATCCATCTTTTCAGGTGCAAGTGGCACACCAACCTCTGTGCTCACTACCTGGAAGCATTCCAACAATTACTGGCACCCATCTGATTGTGGGGTCCCACAGAAGAGGAAATCATCCTCTAAAATGCATAAAATGCAAATGGAGCTATTCCTCTCATCATTTTAACAATCTTGTTTTGCTCATACAAGTATTATTGATGCAATGTTTTCCATGATGCATTGCCAAACCCTCTACCCAATAAGAGACGGACACCTATGTTGGATTTAAAATTGGGCCACGTTATTTAACTTATAACTTTACTTCGATGTTGTTAAGGCAAACGGGCCGAAATAGCACTGGTAAGGCCTAGTTGTTATTTCCAATCTTAATTAGATACAATTTATCAATTTGCTTACTTAATTAAACAAATTGTTGTTGACCCCAACCAGAAGCGCAAATTGTTAACCTCTGCTTCTGACGTATATCCGGTGAACTATAAGGTTTTGCAAGCTATGTAGAGCATAGCATTGCCTTGTTCCTGGTCCGCATTTGATTGGCGATCCAACTTGCCCTCTACCTTGTCCTTCTGATGGCCAACCCACTGTGTACCTGCCGGATACGTAGGGGTCATCCAGTTTCTCCTTACCAGTGCTAGCTGCCACATGGGGAGGAGTCTTCGATGACTCACTGCACCCCCTGACTGACCGCTCGGTCACCAGGCTGGCTTGCCAGTAAGCCAAAATCAGTACCATGCCCAGTGCAAAAGTAGCACTCCAGGGCTGCGGTACAACTGCATCCTCAAAAACAGATTGTGTGGATCTCCACCACGGTCCCCAAAAATTGGACCTGGGGTCAGTGTTGGCTAAAACCACGCCAGTGACCTGGCCCCCTCCATAGCTCGGACCTGGGGGCAGCGTTGACTAAAACCACACCAGTGACCTGGCCCCATCCATAGGTCGTACCTGAAGGCCAGCGTTGGCTACAACAATGCCAGTGACCTGGCCTCCTCCAATAGTGCAAAAATCAGGGCCAGTGTAGGCTAAAAACCACACCAATGACCTGGCCCCATCCATAGTTCAGACCTGGGGGCCAGCGTCGGCCCCGTCCACACCAGTGACCTGGCTGAGGTCACAAGCACCGAAATGGCTCACCAAAATTTAAGCTAGCCTTGAATTGCCAGTAGATAGAACAAAAAGGGGGGGTAAAATTGCCATCTCATTCCATGGAACCAGCACCACGTCAGATACGTTACAGCGAAGCCCCAGGAGCATGCACACGTTGATGAAATAGCGTGATGGGCATCCCCAACATGTAGCGGTAGCTAACAAGCCACGCCCGCACCATAACGTCCAGGGGCTCAGATGCTGAAATAGAGAACAGAAAGACAAGTGCCACTGAGGTGCCATTGCAACATGGGGCGAACATATAAAAGAAGACAAGCAGATCCCGACTGGCCCAGACAACAGGCGTCATGATCGAAACACCCAAAAACCGCAGCTGTCAATGCAGTACCCACACAGAATGAATAGGCACCATACCGAAGCCCCGGGAGGCCGAATCAGCATGGGGGAGCACCAATAACCCCCCAGAACCAGTAGCATATAAAAGTTAACCCATCCTGGTGGCAACAGATGGGCCCTTGGGTGGTACCCCGGATAGCCCTAAAGGGTGTTGAAGCTAGCACCAGGTGATTCCATGTGGCGTCCCGTTAAACACGAACATGACTGCCGAAGCTAGGCATACAGGTGCCCACCAATGGTACAGGCAGCCAATCAACTATTGTGTAGGTGCGCCATGAATTGGAGAACATGGCCGGACAGCACAGGCCACGGGACCGGCAGAGGTACAATCGTCAGAATGTAAGGAAAGGCCTGAGAAGCTCATTGATATGTCCTGAGGGTGCGGCCGAGAAGGGCCCTGCTCTGCCTCCCAATATCACCCTCTGGTCCAAAAGTGGAGAGGAAAGGTCCTAGGCCCCTGGCGTTAGCGCCCAAAGCCGGGCAATCAGCAGGAGGGATAAGGCATCAGCAACACTGGCATCGATGCCTAGAATATGACTAGCCTTAAATGAAAAATTAGCATGGTGCGAGGAGCGGAATGCAAACTGGCGGGCAAGGAACGTAACCCTGGGCAAATGAGGCTTGCGGGGGTGCAATGCGCACCACTGCCGCATTAGCACACCAAAATTGTGCCACTGGAAACTCCCAGATAGTCCCCCCACAGTTATAGGGGACCCAGAATGGGAATAATAAAAATTCAAGACGCTGAGCAATCCTGTGCCCTGCCATGCTCCGTGTCACTGCTGACAGCATCGTTGATGGAATAAATGCAGTAACCCAATGACCCCATAGCACCAGACTGGACCTGAAAGTTAGGCATGGTGTGAAGTTCAGGACACCAAAGGACATTCCAGTGAAGTGGGCTGGAAATGCGGGCCAGACTCGAAGGTCAGCCCCCATACCACCCGTAAGCGGGACTCTGTGGTGCTCCTGGGGGAAACCAAAAAATGGCATCGCTAAAGCACCCGGTGAATGCCCAACCAGGTGTAGGCACCCAGCCAGCAAAGCTGTTATCCATGGAGCACCCGGAGGTCCAGGGGGAAAACCCTGCGCCCGGCCAAAACGGGCAGGACAGCATCCAACTCCATTCAGCCCTGTCCCTGGATAGCCGGGACACCCATAGTATGGGTCGGTAACTATCCGTAAAACTGCTGATGTGGTAGGAGGGCCCCAAGTTGCACCAGTAGGCAATTGCACTACCAGCGCGGCCATAAGCAATCGGGAAGGAACCAACAGTTGGGCACCTGTCGCCTGGGCATGCCCCCCCCCACTGAATAAGATCCGTCCAAATAATGAGCCAAATTGCGTACGCTAGGCCAGTGGAGAAATGCCCATAATGGGAAGGAACTAAGGCATTCCAAGGCTGAACAGGGTACAGAACAGCCAAAAAGGCATGGGCCCATCAACAGTACCTTGGCTTCAAAACGGAATCCCAGAAATATGAAATCTAATAATACAATTCATTTGAATGACATAGGTGGGAATACATTTTATATCCCGTAGTAACAAGGGAAAAGACATAAATTCACACCGGTCTGAAGCCTATTGCAGGGAAGAGAACCCAATAGCCTCCCTCCAAAGGAAATCCTTTTTCTAGTTTGCATAGAGTCTCCAGTGGTGAAATTCACATTTACTTCTAATATATATTACCACCATACAGATGCGAATGGCAGCTGGAAATTATGAATGAAGCTTCGTTTCTGTGGATGCTAGTGAGGTATGAACAAATCTATGCATGTATTACGGAGCTATTTTCTTTCTTTTTTTTTTTTTTGAAAATATGCCGAATGGGTATAGAAAACAGAGCCATTGTGTTTAATTGATAACCGTATAGGCAGATATCACTAGCTACACCCATCCCTTGGCAAATTGACTTAGCTGCCCTATCACGCAGATAATGTAGGCTCTAAATAAATTATTCCAGACTGCTTCTTGAGCAGAGTCCTTGGCAAAATCGAAACATTTGCCGTCAATGACACACAATACACACCCACAGATTCACCCCACACATATATGTACATATGATGGAGGCAGAAAGAGAGAGTCATAGCTCGACCAGGTATCAAAATAACCGGCTACTCTCAATGTAATCTGGAGTAAAGCCAATTTGTGGTTCTCCCCTGAGATGTTAAACCCTGTGGTAAAACCCCGGACGGCAGAGGAGGATAAGGCACCCTCCAGGGATTGGCATGTGGGACCGGAAGCAGGGGTCAAAAATCACAGCCATCTGATGCGGCCAGGGCCAGGGAGCAGAAACCTGTATGTAATGATCTTACTTGACCAGCATACTCACCAGATGTGCTTGCGGCAACCGGAGGTTCCAGTTGCTGCAAAGCGTCGGGGCTCCCGACCGGATTAGAGCCCGCTGGTCCCAAAAGGTGGAAATGATCTACCCCGGTCAGAGCAGGCAGCCGTAGGAAAGAAAGCCAAACCAACCGCCATAGGGCATGCTGGCTCCGATGCTGGGCAGACCCAAGATATTCCACCTTCTGGTGAAAAACTCTACAGGCCGGCTCTTTCCCCAGGAGGTACAGAGAGGTGGAATCGAACTTCCAACCTCCTGCTCTGCAGCTGGGTGCTTAGCTCACTGAGCTATCCAAAATCGGGTCAGCTACCTGGCGGGCCAACTGTCTGCAGACCAGCGAGTGGCCAAGAAAGTGTCGAGACCCGTAAAATGCCCAGCGCAGGCCGTCAAAATCCAGGGATGGATGGGTGATGCCTCCATAGAAGTGCTCGGCCCAGGCCAGCGAGGCAGCAACCCAGGCCCAACAGGGCCCAGCAAAGATAGCTGGGCCAGAAGGAGGCCTAAGCCCATCAAAGGCCAAAGCCTATACAGGCCCAGCAGGCGGGAGGGGGCTGGTGCGGCCCTGAGCCCAGCAGCTACTCTGCTGCATGAGGCCCAAGGTCCATGTGGCCCAGAGTGACTGGCCACTGAGGGCCTAGTTTTGGTGCGGGTGGCCTACTTTAGGGCCATTATTAAACCTCCGAAATAAGAGGGGGGTATCAAGAACAGGCTGGGCTGGGGACCCGAGCCCGAGCCCTGGTCCCAAAAGAGGAAGGGGCAGAACTTCCCATGGGGGGGAGACAATTGGTTACCCCGACCAACCTGCCACCATGGTGTGGGGCACGGATTGAACTGGGCCCCACAGCAGAGCCGCAGTGGATCGCCACGGCCAGGAGTTAGAGCGGAGCACTTCACCTGAAAGTTCCTGCAGGTGAGCACCGCCGCCGCAGCCCCCGAGCCACGGGATCGGCTGGGATAGTGCCACCGATCCCAAAGCTGGGCCGCAGCAAAGCGCCGTGCCTGCACCCACTCAGGCGCCTAGCCGCGGATTTGGCGGCAGCAGGCCTGCCACCTGAAAAGGCCGGGTAGAACCCAATCGCCGCCTGGCAATGCCCTAATGGAGCCACAGCAAAGCGCCGTGGCTGAACCCCCACTCGAGCAGTGAGCTACAGATCAGGCGGCAGTGAGCACCGCCGAAGCCCCCGCTCGAGCACACTGATCGGCTGGGCAGAAAAGGACAAACGTGTCCTGGCCTAGCTGATTTAAGAATGGCAACGGGGCATGCCTCCCCTCCCCTCCTAAGGGGAGCTCAGCTCCACCCCTCCATTGGCCCCGTGCCCGTCTCTAAGGTGGCGGGGCCGGCAAAGTGCCCGGCAGCCGGATTCCAGCCACCACGCATCCCATATCTACCTTTTAAAGCACTGAAAGCAAAGAATGCTTTTACGTATGAATCAATCCGGATGTTTAGTGTCTTGCACGGAAGACAAAGAAGGAGCCGCAGTGAGGGCTAAACACAGGTTTATTGGGTGATGATCAGGATGAACATGTGGTAATGGCGGAGGTACAGCTCATTATATACTGTGGTACATACATTTGAATCTCGTTGTACGGTAGCTTATTGGCTGCTACCGGCGTGACGTCATTCTGAGTCACACCCATCTTCTCCAGGTGATCCTCGCGCGGGAAAGGTTCCCGCGGCTGCCAGTGATTTGGGGAATGTGAACCATGTGAGCTGAATGCTCGCAGCTGCCCTCTACAGGCAGCTTACTCGCGTTCCTTAACAGCTGAGCTACATTGTAATTGTGGTCAGGTTACATTCATACATTTCTTAAAGCAACATTGTATATACATAACACTCCTCCCCCTAGGATGGGATGAAGTCCCTCAACCATTGTGGCTTGCTGCACGTGTGTCTGGGGCGCGCGGCCGCTTGACTTAACACAGGGGAGCCGGGGGCTCCTGGTTCCGTGGAGTCCTGTCCTGCAACGGAAAGGGGGGACTAATTAGTGGCTCGGTGGGGACTCTGCGACAACCTTGCATTGGGGGACGGGAATGGAATGAACAGTTAGGACATGAACCCCTGCCTACCGCTTGAGGAGCTTGGGGTCCCCCCCAGTACGAATCTCGGGACTGACGAGGAGGCCCTCATGGTCTCGCCACCCCCTGTTGCCTGTCCGGGCGTTCTAGAGGCTGAGGCGGGCGGCTTCCCCCCTGCTGTCTGTCTCCGGGGGGCTGGAGTTATGGTATATTCTAAAACAAAAGGGCTGGGGGGACTGGAGGTACCAGGGGCTGAACTGAAACCCCTCTTTTCGCTAGGACGGGTGGGGGACCACTCCGCTACACCCCCTGGTACTGCAAATCATAATCAAACTCATCCCTCTCTTTCAAAGTATCCTCCTCTGTGGCTGAGAATCCAGGGTATGCATTTGTACCCGCGGATGCCGCCGTGTCTCCCCCTTGGGTAACGCGGGTGGGGGAGGACCCTAACGCTGATTCCCCATCACTGGTGACCCGCCTCCTGAGTTGGTCGGCGTGCCTTCTCCAGAGTAGACCTGAGCTAGTCTCAACTCTATAGGATACTGGCCCCGTCTGCTCAATGATCGCCCCTGGTACCCATGCTGGCCCGGAGGCCGCGTAGTTCCTGCAGTGAACCGGGTCCTCTACCGAAAAACTTTTGGAGCTTCCTACCCCGATATCTGTATTTCTCCCTTCATCCTCCACCCTGGACGGGTCCATCCGGTCAAAAAGTGTTGCCGGACGTCTCCTCATTAGGAGTTCGGCTGGAGAAAGTCCTGAAGCTAGGGGGGTTGTCCTGTAGCAGATGAGGAACTGACACAGATGGAGGTTTAACTCGCCGGGACCCATGCGCCGCAGTGCGTCTTTCGTAGTGCGCACTTGGCGCTGTACCTGACCATTTGTGGTGGGGTGAAATGGGGCAGCGGTAATATGCCTGATGGCGTTTCTCTCAATAAAGGTCTTGAACTCCGCAGACGTGAAGGTACTAGCGTTATCGCTAACAAGGACGTCCGGCAGGCCGAAGCAGGCAAAGACCTTGCACAACTGTTTAATGGTTGCCGCAGAGGAGGTGCTGTTCATGGGAATTACTTCCAACCACTTGGAATAGGAGTCGACTATTAGCAGAAACATTGACCCGCGGAAAGGGCCAGCGAAGTCAACATGAATCTGGGACCATGGCCTGCTGGCCATGTCCCATTCCCTATGGGGTAGCTGGGACTCCTCGGGCCGGGAGCTCTGGCAACTCTCGCACGTGCCCACTAAGCGCTCTATGTCCGCGTCTATCTGGGGTCACCAAAAGAAACTCCTGGCCAGCGCCTTGGAGCGCACTATTCCTGGGTGACTGGTATGCAGTAGCTTCAGTACCTTAGCCCTCAGCTTCTCTGGGATGACTACCCGCTAGCCCCAGAGTAAGCAGCCCCTTTCCAGGGACAGCTCTACTCTACGCCTGAAAAATGGCTTGAAATGTTCCTCGGGGGGAGCAGTGGGCCACCCTTTCCTAACCCAGGAACTAACTTGGGCCAGCATCTTGTCGGCCGCTGTGGCCTTGGCGAGGTCGGCCGGGATGATGGGGGGGGGGTGAGTCAGCAGGACTTGGTGGTCCTGCTCTACCTCGCATGCAGGGTCCCCTAAGCTAGGGAGGGGAGACTGGGACAGTGCGTCTGCATGGGGGATCTCCTTCCCTGGACGGTAGACTAACTCATACTGGCAGGCGTTGAGGAAAATGGCCCAACGCAGCATCCTGGGGGATAGAATTTGCGGGGTGGGTTTGCCGGTGGTGAAGATCCCCAGAAGTGGCTTGTGATCCGTCACCACCGTAAACTCGCGGCCGTATAGAAAATCGTGGAACTTCTTCGTTCCCGCGATTATGGCCAGGGCCTCCCTATCTGTTTGCGCGTAATTGCGCTCGGACTTCGAGAGGGACCTTGAGCAGTACGCCACCGGGGCTTCCCGCCCGCTCTCCAACACGTGGCATAGAACCGCCCCCACCCCCACTGGGGACGCATCGCAGACTAAAACCACTGGTTTTCTCAGATCAAAATGAGTCAGGATAGTGTCCGAGGATAGGAGTGTCTTAAGCTCCTTGAACGCTTTCTCCTGCCTGTCCCCCCACCGCCAAACCGCGTCCTTTTTTAGTAATGCGTGCAGTGTCTCCGCGACCGATGCCTTCCTCGGCAGGAAGGAATGATAGAAATTTAGGAGCCCTAGAAAACACTGCAGCTCCGGTTTCGCGGTGGGACGAGGGGCATTTTTCATGGCCGCAACCTTGGACTTGGAGGGTTTGATTCCGTCCGGGGTTATCTTAAAACCGAGAAACTCGACCTCCCTCGCAAAAAATACACGTTTGTCCCTCCTCAGTCGAAGTCCCGCCCTCTCGAACACTGAGAGGACCCCATCTAGCCTCTTTGCTAACTCTAATTCACTCCCAGCCGTTATCAACACATCGTCAAAATATGGGAGGACGCCTGGAAGCCCCTTTAAAAGGCGTTCCACGAGGGACTGGAAAATTCCGGGTGCCGAATTCACGCCGAACTGAAGGCGTGTTACCTTAAATGCCCCCTTGTGCGTTACGATCGTTTGTGCAGCGGCAGCAGCCGGGGTTATGGAGAGCTGCTGATATGCCTGCGCCAGATCTAGCGTGGCAAAACATCTCCCCCCATGTAACGTGGCCAGTAAATGGCTGACCACGGGCACCAGGTATGCATTTGGCCAAATGGCCTTATTGATCGTACATTTATAGTCCGCACAAATCCTGACCTCCCCATTTGATTTAAGAGCCGTAACAATCGGCATTTCCCACTCCGACGAATCAACTGGAACCAAAATCCCCTGCCCCACCAATTTGTCCAGTTCCGCCTCGATCTTGTCCTTGAGGGCGAAGGGCACTCTCCTTGGCTTGAGGCGGATGGGCCGGATTTCTGGGTCCAGCTCAAAGGATACTGGGGGGCCCTTGTACGTCCCGAGCCCCTTCTTGAAAACGTCTGGGTGTGCATTGCTCACGTCCCGCATTGGGTCAGTCTCTATGGCGTTAATGCCGGACAGTTCGATTCCCAGGGGAGCAAACCACTGCGTTCCCAAAAGGCAGCATCTCCCCCCCTTGAGGACCACTAGGGGCAGCTTCTCAGAGTGACTCTTGAACTTCACCTTGAAGTTCCCCACCCCCAACACTGGGATCCCATTTCCCTGCACGTCCCGTAAATGTGACTTCATGGCCCGCAGTTTGGGCCACGCATCTGGGGGAATGCGCATAAACTCTTTTTGGGACAGGATGGAATAGGATGGCCCCGAGTCTATCTCCATCCTCACTGGGAGCCCCTGTAACAGTACCTCTACGAAAAACCGCCGGTGCTCCAGGCCCACGCGGTTCACGCCTTCCTCGCTGTAGTTGGCCGAGACCTTCCTGGTGCCGGCCGCCTTCCGTTGGTGTGCCTAGGGTTGGCCCGAGACGCCCTTGTCCTCAGCTCGCCCGCACCTGCATACTCTGGCGATATGCCCTTTTCGGCCGCAGTTGTGACACTCGGCCTTTTGGAACGGGCACCTCGTGCGGTCGTGGGATGCCCCACATCCGTCGCAGCGGCGGTCTTGCCGTTCGCGGGTCTGTCGCTTCTCCCCGCGTTTCTTTATTCTCTGGACGTTGTCGTCCTCGCTGGAGCAGGAGTCTGCCGTCGTGGACGACTCCTCAGACGTCGCTGGTGTGCCGGCGGGCGACTTGGGGGCCCGCCAGGCTGTCTTCGCCGATGTCCGCCGGGCCGCCTGCACTGGTGACTTGGCCCTTTCGGATGTGGCCCCTCGGGACTTGAACACTCTGACCCCGCTCCTGGCCGCCTCGGCTGCCTGGGCCTCCCACAGTACCTCGTTGAACGTGAGGCGATAGTCGCGGGTCATCAATTTTCTCTGGACCTCCTCGTCCCTCAGGCCACACAGCATGCAGTCTCGGAGTGCCGTGTCCAGGTCTTCCCACTGGCAGTGCACCGCCGCCAGCCTGAGGGCCGCCGCATAGGCGGACACGGACTCTCCCGGGCGCTGGTCTTGCCTGTGGAACGCGACCCTGGCCGGGAAGATCGACACGGGGGGCTGGAAATGTTCGCGCAGTAACTCTAGGATGCGGTCGAGGGGCACCACGTCCATCTTCCGGGGGGCCACCAGGTTCATCAGGATACGCAGCGTGGCCGGCCCCACCTGGGCTAGAAAGTGTGAGCGCATCTTCGCGTCGTCGTCGACGCCCGCAGCTTCCATTGCGTGCCGAAACTGGCACTCGTACAGCTCCCATTGCTCTGGGTCGCTGATATCGAAGTGGTAAGGCTTGACCTTCGGATTCGCCATTGATCCCATCCTCGTTGCCAATTTAGTGTCTTGCACGGAAGACAAAGAAGGAGCCGCAGTGAGGGCTAAACGCAGGTTTATTGGGTGATGATCAGGATGAACATGTGGTAATGGCGGAGGTACAGCTCATTATATACTGTGGTACATACATTTGAATCTCGTTGTACGGTAGCTTATTGGCTGCTACTGGCGTGACGTCATTCTGAGTCACGCCCATCTTCTCCAGGTGATCCTCGCGCGGGAAAGGTTCCCGCGGCTGCCGGTGATTTGGGGAATGTGAACCATGTGAGCTGAATGCTCGCAGCTGCCCTCTATAGGCAGCTTACTCGCGTTCCTTAACAGCTGAGCTACATTGTAATTGTGGTCAGGTTACATTCATACATTTCTTAAAGCAACATTGTACATACATAACAGGATGAGACCATGGCCTAAAATATAGATGGGACAATTCCTCTCATCGTTTTAACAATCTCACTTTGCTCCTATTTGTATTATTGATGTTGGTTTTTCCAGGATCATTCTTGGAGGTATCCAGATGGAAATTAGTTTGACTTGCTTGTGATTATTCTTCAAGACTGAAAGACAAGATTCTTTTGAAATCTGGTTCCTTAAAGATATTTCTTCAATATCCCATTGGCAAAATTAATGCATTTTCATCTCTCATTATAAGTTTGACTTGCTTGTGATTATTCTTCAAGACTGAAAGACAAGATTCTTTTGAAGTCTGGTTCCTTAAAGAAATTTCTTCAATATTGTATTGGCAAAATTAATGCATTTTCATCTCTCATCATAAGAAATCTTTTCCACTCACCTTTTGGGGGCCCCTGTGGCCAGGCAGGCACCACTAGCCCACCCTCCTCTGCAGACAGGCAGGCACCCCACACCTTAGCCCCACCTGCGGGGGGGGGGGTGTCAACTCGATCCCCCTTCCTAAAGGAGCAATTGTGCCCGGGCTGTATCCTGGCTGATCCCCCCAGCTCCTGAAAGGATTGTTCTTCCCCACCACCGCACCACCAAGCGATGAGAGTGGTGTGGGGAAAAAAGAAATGGACTTAAAAATTCCTTCTTTTCTCCTCACCTCAGCACCAAGTGAGAAAAGTGGTGTGTGTGTGTGTGTGTGTGTGTGTGTGTGTGTAAATGGACTTAAAAGAAACTTCCCCCTCCTTTAATAACCTCCTAATTGGGTTTTTTAAAGAGGAAACAGAAATTGCAGAGAGACTCAATGAATTCTTTGCTTCAGTATTCACTGAAGAACACAGAGACAACATGCCCAAAACAGAACCTATCTTCGTAGGGAGGGAAACTGAAGAATTAAGCAAGATAGAAATAACCAGGGAGGAGGTCCTTGCCTGTCTTGTTAAACTAAACGCTAACAAATCACCAGGACCAGATGGCATCCATCCACGAGTTCTCAAGGAACTTAAAGATGAAATTGCTGATCTTCTAGCCAAAATATGTAATCTTTCCCTCAAATCAGGCTTTGTGCCTGATGACTGGAAGGTAGCGAATGTAACACCAATTTTCAAAAAAGGATCCAGGGGTGATCCAGGAAATTACCGACTGGTCAGTTTGACATGTGTCCAAGGCAAAGTGATGGCACTGCTAAAGGAGAGCCAACATGGCTTTTGCAAGGGCAAATCATGCCTCACTAATCTGTTGGAATTTTTTGAGAGTGTCAACAAGCATGTGGATAAGGGGGATCCAGTTGACATTGTTTATCTGGACTTTCAGAAGGCTTTTGACAAGGTCCCACACCAAAGGCTCTTGAATAAACATACCAGTCATGGAAGAAAGGGACAGGTCTTGCCCTGGATCAGCAACTGGCTAAGGGACAGGAAACAGAGGATAGCACTAAATGGACACTTCTGCAAGTGGAGGGAAGTAAAGAGTGGGGACCCCCAAGGTTCAGGGACCACTGCTTTTCAACCTCTTCATTAATGATCTAGAAGTAGGAGTAAATAGCAAGGTACAAAATTTGCTGACGACACTAAATTATACAGGGTAGTGAAAAATGTAAGAGATTGTGAGGAGCTCCAGAGGGATCTCTTGACATTGGGGGAGTGGGCAAAACAGTGGCAAATGAACTTCAACATTTTTGCATGTTGGGGCAAAAAAACCCAATTACATTTATACACTGATGGGCTCTGAACTCTCTGCGACTAACCAGGAAAGGGACCTTGGTGTCCTGGTGGACAACTCAATGAAGGTGTCAACCCAGTGTGCTTCAGCAATGAAAAAAGCAAACTCAATGCTAGGGATCATTAGGAAAGGTATAGAAAATAAGTCAGCAAGTGTCATTTTGCCTCTTTATAAATCTATGGTTAGGCCCCATCTGGAATACTGTGTACAGTTCTGGTCACTATACCTCCAGAAGGATATTATGGAGCTGGAAAAAAGTGCAGAGGAGGGTAACCAGAATGATTAGGGGACTGGAACACCTTCCTTACCATCTGAGGCTGCAACGGTTGGGCCTCTTCACTCTTTTTCACGATGGCGTCTAAGAGGTGACCTGATTGAAGTTTATAAAATCATGTGCGGTGTGGACAAAGTAGATAAGGAAAAATTGTTTTCCCTATTGCATAACACTAGAACTAGGGGGCACTCCATGAAACTTTTGGGTACTAGTTCTCAAACAATAAGAGAAAGTACTTTTTCACCCAGAGGATTACTGGCCTATGGAACTCCCTGCCAGAAGAAGTGGTGACAGCTGTCAGTCTTGACAGCTTTAAGAAAGGATTAGACAATTTCATGGAGGACAAGGGTATCAATGGCTATAATTATGAATACCTAAGGACAACCTAAGCAGGTGAAGGCATCTGCTTGGGAATACCCTGAAGGAAATGGTGAGCCACTGTGTGAGACAGAATGCTGGACTGGATGGGCTGTGGCCTCTTCCAGCAAGGCTGTTCTTATGATCCTATGTTTCTATCCCACTTTGCCTGGCTGGTGGTATGAGGTAGAAACAGGCTTAAAGGGTCCTTCTTTTCCCTTTCTATCCCACACTTACTGGCTGATGGTGGGACGGGGTGATGGCGGCAACAACTTTAAGGGGTAGGGGAGAGAAGAATCCTTTGAGCCCATTCCCCCCTCTCCCACTTGTGTTAATTTTACAAATTCATGAAAAAAATGTAGAATATTATTTCCCCTCAAAAATGTGTATACAATTGGGGTGCGTCTTGTACCCTGATGCATCTTATATGTCAACAAATATGTTACAGTAGAACCCCACATAACAAAAAACCTCCATTCCATGGAGCTCTTTGCTATGCTTTTTTTTGTTATGAGGTTCTCTATGGGAGATGCCCCGCATAACGAAAAAAGTTTGCTAACCGGGGTTCCCATTAAGCAGATATACCTTGGTTACCAAAAACCCTGTGTAATAATTTTTTTGTGTTATGCGGGGTATCGCCATTGCATAACGAACACTTCGTGGATTACTCTTTGAAGGGAGAAGAGTTGAATGGACCTGCACCCATTCACAAGGGTTTTTGGGAATGATTCAATAATGTTACTCCGTGCTCTCCAGGGCAATGTATATAACACAGGGTGGTTAGTCTTTTTGTTTTATTTTATTTTCTGGTTTAAATTTATTAATTTTAAAATTTAGTTATGTCATTTTTGTATTGATATTACGAAGTAGTAGGGTGACTTGGTGGATATATGATATATTAGAGATTATGAAATGCACAAATAGATGGTGAAAATTTAAAAATTTAGATTTGAAAAAATTATAAACGACATTGATAAAAAGATTGTACCAAGGAAAGAAATGGAAGGGGGAAGTAATATAATATCAAGTCACAACTGAAATATAGTGTTTTTACTGGATGTGAATTTGATGTATGTCTGTATGTCTTTATATATTGTATTTATGTTATTTATGTTAAAATTTAATAAAAAATATTTTTTAAAAAATGACAGATTTCCCCCTGCCCATTTTGGGTTCTCTGCCATCCCAGGTGCCTCCGTGAGGGTTGGGGTAGCTGTTCCACACTGTTTCCCATGCCCCCTCACCTACCCAGGTGCTGCTGCAAGGCAAAACATGCAGGTGATGAAGCTGTTTTCCCTGGAGCCCGGGCAGATCAGGGGGGTATCGGAAACAGCACAGAATGGCTCCCCTGACCCTCACCAAGGCAGCCAGGCTTTTTCTTAAGCATTAGCCAATGCATGCTAATGGCAACGACAAAAATCGGACAATGACACGACTTGTGGAACCAAGTTTTGTCGTTATCCGGGGTATTACTGTACAGTCAAACCTCGTATAAAGAGTGCCTGATTTAGAGATGAACTTTCTTGAAGAGCAGAATTTTCTCTGAATGGTCGCCTTGCTTAATGACTAAAACCAACCAAAAACTTCCTTAACAACTAAATTGGGGTTCACAGTGCACCCCTACCAGAAATCAATATTGGTCACTTACAATTGTGTTTTGCTTAAAGAGCAAACTCGCTTAAAGAGCAATCCCATGGAACGCATTGTGCTTTTTAAGTGAGGTACCACTCTATGTCAAAAGGTTGGTCTGATCACATTCAGAAATATTCAAACGGAAGCTCAGTTATTCTTCAGACTTGGTCAAAAAAGACTTGATTGCAGAGACTGCTACTTATGTGATCTCAAATCCCACTATAGCTTTACAGGTTCTATAAGTAATATAATATAATAAAAAAAGGATATTGCCTTTCTAGAAGGATGGAATAGTGTAATATTGTGAAATATTATTTTAGTAAAGCTTCAGTGTTGCATTGTTACATGTTGTCAAGTTGCTTCCAACTCAACAGCAATCCTAACAGAATATCTGAGATTTCTGAAGTGGTATCTGTGTTATTTTGTGCAAGCATATCAAAGAGTAGACAAAGACTAACTACTGTATTTTAATGCTAGTAACATAAAAAACAGTCGAAGGATGCTACACATACGATGGGTTGACCGAATATCAAATGAAGAACTGCATATATAATCAGGTGCATAACAAGCATCCACATTGATTGAATTTGCAAGGCATTAGTGGGCTGAACATGTATGCTGCTTCAAATATGGTGGGTGGATGAAAGCTATTACAAAATGGACAGCTTTAAGAAAGGATTAGACAATTTCATGGAGGACAAGGGTATCAATGGCTATAATTATGGATACCTAAGGACAACCTATGCAGGTGAAGGCATCTTGCTTCCTTGCTCAAAATGAAGCAAAATGAAATTAATTAAGAAAATAAAAATAAAACAAACCTTTAAAACAAACCTATAAAACAAACCTATAAAACAAACCTTTCTATCCACAAAATATGCCCAAACTCAAAAGGCAGCAAAAGTGTGAAACCATTCTGCTTCAATGACTAATTACAATCAGGACTAAAGTTTCAGTCTTTTGCCTTGCTAATTTTCCAAAACTGCCCTGAACTCCATGGAAGCAACACTAACGTGAAGCAACACAATGCACTGGACCAGTCAGCTGGCCTAGTCCCACATCAATCTGCACAGGATGTCCAAACTCTAACTCACTTTGAGGATCAGCACAACCAGAGTCCTACCCTCTCCCAAAACTGCATTTCAGCTGAACAGAAATACATACACATGTCTTCACAGGATTAATTAAGATTTTTTTTTTGTTGTTCAGTTGTACAGTCGATTCCGACCCTTTGCGACCTCATGGATCATTGCCTGCCAGGCACTCCTGTCCACCATTCTCCTCAACCCACCCAACTTTGTGCCCATTGTGTCAACAATGCCATCTAGCCATCTCATTCTCTGCTGCCCCTTCTTCCTTTGCCCTCCACCTTTTCAAGCATCAAGGCTTTCCCATGTGATTCCTCTCTTCTCAGTTGATGTCCAAAGTACTTTATCTTTACTATTTGTCCTTCTAAGGAGCAGTCACGGTTGATTTCTTTTAAGATCGACCTATTTGTTCTATGCTCCCTTCTTAAACACTGGGTGAGGCTCATCTTCCTTCTGGCTTTTCCTATACTGCAAGGAAGGGCAGGATTTGGCTAATATGTAATGTTCCTTATCTCTCCATGGATTTTTCTTGTTAAGGTCTAATCTTGTTTCCTTGGAGTTGTCCGTATCCCATAGAATGACCAGAATCCAGACTGAAATTGAGGGTCTATCTTGTTCTGGAATAAATACCCTAATTTCCCCCACTCCCCAAAATATAGAATATTGAAAATTGATTGATACAAGTCCAATGTGTCGAGTCCAATCATTTTAGCAAGCTGGTACCCTACCCTGATGCAAGAATGCAAGCGCGGCGCCAAAATGGCCGCCGCGCTCTTTGCGGGCCCCTCCCCCACCGGACGAAGGCATCCGGGTAGTTAGGGGGCCTGGCCAGCACCCTTATATAAAGGGCGGCCATGAGGCAGCCGAGCTGCCATTTTGCGAAGCGACGGAGCGGAGAAGTTTTTCCCTCTTACCTCCGTCGCTCTTGCCTTTCATCAGGAAGCCTCTGGCTGCTAATTTTCTTGACTTTTTCCGGCTTCCCATCAGTTAGCTGCTATGCCCTCTAAGAAGAAGGCGACTGCGAATGCGGCTCGTTCTGCGCGGAGGCGCCAGCCGGGTCGGAGGACCGCAGCTGCGCCTCCCCAGCAGCCTCCTTTGCCTGAGCCCACCGGGACCGGTGGGATGGGGTTAATTGACCCTTGGCCCGAGGTGGGGTGTCCGCGTACCGGCCCAGCAGGGGCCGTGGCCCCCGGCCCGCAAGCAGTGGCCACTGCCCCTGGCATGGCCCATTCTGCGCGGCCTTCTTCCATTGGTGCGCAGCTTCCTGAGGGGGATTTCAGCCATGGGGGGTGGCTGGGTTCCCTCCCCTGGCAGGGTACCCCCCCAGCCCTGCAAGGGCCGGGCCTGGGGTCATGGCCGTATATGGGCCCCGGGGTCCAGGGACCTGGACCGGCGCCTGCAGCCAGTGGGCCGGCCGGCCCTTTGCCCCCACTTGGCTTAGGGGGCTACGTTACTGTTGAGGCCCTCCTGGCCCGCATTGCGGCCCTCGAGGCATCCCTCGCGAGGGTTAACCACCCGGGGGTGCCTTTTGGGGTGCAGGTTGATCCTTCGTCTGCCGGTCAGCGGCAGGCGGCAGAACGGGTCGAGCTGCCCGAGGCGCGTGGGCCGGCCTCGGCCACTGCCTCGCAGCTCCCCACTCAACAGGCTGATGCTGGTCAGGCCCCGTCAACGAGCTCAATTGCGGTCGTGAGCTCCGACGCCCCCAGCGGGCCGGAACCCCCGGTGGGGGCGGCCCATGGGGGTGCAGCATGTGAGTATGCGGTTCAATCTAGTGCACCCACACACCTAGCCATGTTGGGGGGGGGCATTCCCGTGGCCGTGGCCTCGCACGGGTGGTGCGACGGTTCAGTCGCCGACGTCCCACCCGATGACTTCACCTCTCACCCAGGGCCCCGTTTTGGGTGGTACCTCTTACTCAGTCGGGAATGTGTTAGGGGTGACCGGGTTGGTCCAGGCTCCTTTCCAGATCCCCGTGGTTCCCACCGTGCCGGTGTCGGCACTCCCGACGGCGGGGTATTCCTTGCCCCTGGGGGACCATTTGGCCCAGGCCACCAAAGAGAAGATCTGGCGTGGGGAGTATGTGGACATCTTCTCCCTTCTTAACAGAGAGCCCACCAAAGAGGAGAGGGAGGGGCAGGATGAGAAGGATAAGGAACAGGCACGTCGTCGTAAGCCGCCACGTACGTGGGCCAACTGGATGCCGGCGTACCTCATATACATGGCGGTCTACCTCAGGGCCCGGCCGGATTTGGCAATTCCGATGGTCCAGTATTTGGACAACATTTACCGGGCGATGGTCGACTTCCCGGGCCCGTCGTGGTTGGCTTACGACGAGGAATTCCGTATGCGGATTCCCCTGCACCCTGAGATGAGGTGGGACGAGCCCTGCCAAAAGCTGTGGCTTCTGTACATGACTCCCACGTGCCCTGCGCCTGGGGAAAGGTACCATTGTGGACACGTGGTCCAGCGGGCGGCCCCAGCACAGGCACCCCACCAGGTGGCGGGGCAGGGGGTTCCAGCCCGCCTGCTGTGCTGGACTTTCTCGTCCAATGGTTCCTGCAGTAGGAAGAATTGCCAGTACAGGCATGAGTGTCCCTCTTGCGCTGGCCCCCATGCGGCCTCCGCCTGCCCCAGGCCTGGTGGTAGGGGTGGACAAGGGGCTGGCAAGACTGCCGCAGAGGGAGCTGGTCCACCAAAAGGCCCCCTCCCCAATTATCCAATACACCTTATCCCGCTGGAACCTAGAAGCCTGTGCTACTGTGTCAATCTCCACCCCCAGGAATACTAGCTGTGTAGGCGGGCCCTCGGTCTTTTCGGGCGCTAAAGGGACACCAAGTTCCTCCATTAGCGTCTGAAATGTGTTGAGGAGATGTGTGGACGTGCCCCAGCCCCGTTCAGCCCCGAATAAAATCATCCAGGGAATGGGCTACAGACCGGGACCCTGATCTGCGAACAAAAGCCCACTCTAGGAAGATGGAATAACGCTCGAATGCCGAGCCCGAATTGGAAAAGCCAAAAGGCATGGCATCAGTGCAATAATATGCTCCCCGGAACGGGGGCGCAGGGACAGGGCCAACGACCCTGCCCGCATAGACCTCCTTATCATTGCTGGCAGGAGCCACCTCCTCCCTCCCCCTAAGGGATAAAGATTGGGGGCATCCTGAGGGGACCTATCACCCATGAAAGGGATACGTAACCCCTGCCTAAAACCCTGAAGGAGATCTCCGCATCCTCTCCCTTCGGGAACAATGTGAGCCAGCGCTCCAACATGTCCACATTAATTGGGGAGGGAGCCCTTTGGTGAACTAGATCCATATGCGGCAGTCTTGCCAGCCCCCTGTCCACCCCTCCCTCTGCCCCGCATCCCTCCAGGCCTGGGACAGCCAGAGGCCGCATGGGGGCCAGCACAGGGGGGACACTAATGTCTGTATTTGCCATTCTTCCTATTGCAGGAACCATTGGACGAGAAAGTCCAGCACAGCAGGCGGGCTGAAACCCTCCGCCCCGCCCCCTGGCAGTGGACCTGTGCTGGGGCCGCCCGCTGGACCGCATGTCCACAATGGTATCTCTCCCCGGGCGCGGGGCGCGTGGGCGTCATGTACAAAAGCCACAGCCTGGCATGGCTCAACCCACCTAATGTCGGGGTGCCGGGGAATCCGCATATGGAATTGCACGTCATAAGCCAACCACGATGGGCCCGGAAAGTCAACCATCGCCCGGTAGATGTTGTCCAAATACTGGACCATCGAAATTGATAAATCCGGCCGGGCCCTAAGGTACACCGCCATGTATATGAGGTAGGCCGGCAACCAGTCGGCCCACGTACGTGGTGGCTTGCTACGACGTGCCTGCTCCTTATCCTTCTCATCCTGCCCCCCCCTACTCCTTGGTGGGCCCTCTGTTGAGGAGTGAGAAGGTATCCACGTAATCCCCCCGCCAGATCTTCTCTTTGGTGGTCTGTGCCAAATGGACACCCAGCGGTAAGGAATACCCCGCCGTCAGCAAGGCCGACACGGGCACAACAGGAACTGCTGGCATCTGAAAGGGGGCCTGTACTAACCCAGCCACCCCCAAAACATTCCCCACAGGGTAGAAAACACCCCCCACCACGGGGCCCTGAGTGGTAGTTATCGTCGCCAGGTGGGGCGTCAGCGGCTGGACCGCCGCCCCACCCGCGCGAGGCCAGGCCATTGGAAACCCCCCCAACATGGCCACGTGTGTAGGTGCACTAGCTTGGACCGCATACTCACGTGCTGCACCCCCGTAGGCCGCCCCCACCGGGGGTTCCGGCCCACTGGGGGCGTCGGAGCTCACAACCGCCGTCGAGCTTGTCGATGGGGCCTGACCCGCACCGGTCTGTTGAATGGGGAGCTGCGAGGCAGTGGCCAAAGTCGAGCCACGCGCCTCAAGCAGCTCGACTACTGGCCCCGTGCGTGGGGCCACCATCCTCCAGCCAGGGGGAATATACCCCATTCCACCGGTCCCGGTGGGTGCAAGCAAATGTGGCTGCTGGGGAGGCGCAGCCGCGGTCTTCCAACCCAGATTGCGCCTCCGAACCGCACGAGCCGCGCTCGCAGCCGCCTTCTTCTTCGCGGGCGTCTCAGCCAATCGATGGGAAGCCGAAACGAGAGAATTCAGCAGCCAAAAGGCTTCCCGGTAAAAGCCAAAAGACGGAGGTAAGAGGGAAAAACTTCTCCGCTCCGTCGCTTCGCAAAATGGCAGCTCGATGCCTCGTGGCCACCCCTTTTATAAGGGAGCTGGCCACGCCCCTAACTACCCGGATGCCTTCATCCTGTGGGGGGGCCCCCGCAAAGAGCGTGGCGGCCATTTTGGCGCCGCGCTTGCATACACCACTGCCTACACCGTGCTGATCAACTTTTGAGGAGCGTATCCTCAACTGAGCCCACTCATCGGAAACATAGACATCTTCGAGTTCCAGTGCCCTACGCGTCGCATCCGCCTTAGACAGTAGCAAAAGCTCACTGATGCGGAGCGCTCCAAAAAAGGCCACCGTGGTAGCCGCATGAAACAAGGCTGCCTCATACCTGTCAAAACACAGGTCATGCCAGCCCCATGCAAGGTGGGTAAGTACCCCTGGAGAGATTGGGTGGCGGTTGTCCGGGCAGCGTCCACGCTCCCGTGCCCACCCTTCCAAAACATGTCGTATACGGAAGTCAGTTGTGCTGTCAGCATAACCCCCCCACCTTGGCCATGAATGCCAGTGCTGACAGCCTGGATGCTATGGTGTGGGGAGCTAGGCCCTGGCTGTGTAGGTAAACCATGAATTGAAGAATCTGTGCCACTGGGATAGGCCAGATTCCGGGCAATCGAAATTGGGCACAAAAGGCCTGGAATGTACTGAATGCGTGGAGATACGCCTTACGTGTGCGGGGCGCCAGCGACATGCCGATCGCCCGGTTCACCTCTCCTTGCCAAACGTCCATATGTTGTCCGGGAGCGGCGAGGGAAATTCCTCTGTGTCCGGGGCAAAGGTACGGAACCGAGAGACCTGCAAGCGGGACAAAGCATCAGCGATGTCGTTATTAATACCTGGTATGTGCCTAGCCCGAAATAGCACATTGAGGCGTAGGCTGCGCAAAACAAACTGGCGCACCAATTCCATAACTCTGGGTGATTTAGACGTCTGAGAGTTAACAATGTGCACAACCGCAGCATTGTCACACCAGAAATGGACGACCGAATTAGCCCACTCCGCACCCCATAGCATCAAAGCTCCCAGAATGGGAAAGAATTGAAGGAACGTGAGATCGCGTAAACGATCCGTGCCCTTCCAAGCTGGTGGCATTGACCATATGCTCACTTCCCCTCAAAGTAAATCCCATAACCCAGGGACCCTGATGCATCTGACTGAACCTGGAAGCGAGGGGACACCAGAAGGTGAGATCTGCAAAATGAGACCCCATTGAACTCTTTAAGGAATTGAAGCCATATCAGCAGATCAGCCCTCATGCCCCTGTTCAGTCGGACCCTATGGTAGGGCCTGGACAAGCCAGCCATGGCGTCGCACAAGCGTCGAGCAAAAGCTCTGCCAGGTGCAACCACCCTGCAAGCGAAGTTAAGGTGACCATGGAGTACCTGGAGCTCACGGAGTGACACTTTGCGTTTGGCCAGCAAGGCCGAGATCAATACAGTGATCCGGGAAACCTTGTCGATGGGTAACCTGGATGCCTGCGCAACCGTGTCAATTTCGACACCCAGGAACGTGAGCTTGGTGGATGGGCCCTCGGTCTTTTCGGGCGCTAAAGGGACACCAAGTTCCTGCATTAGCATCTGAAATGTGTTGAAGAGACGCGTACACGTGTCCCAGCCCCGTTCACCCCCGAACAAAAAATCATCAAGGTAATGGGCTACAGACCGAGATCCCGACCTGCGAACAAAGGCCCACTGGAGAAAGGTGCTAAAGCGTTCAAATGCCGAGCATGAGATGGAGCAACCAAAAGGCATGGCTTTATCAAAATAAAATTTGCCCTGGAATTTGAAACCTAACAACTCAAAGTCGCCCAGGTGCACAGGCAGCAGACGGAATGCCGACTTAATGTCACACTTCGCTAATAGTGCACCCAGGCCACAAGAGCGCACCATGCGCAGGGCCTGGTCAAATGATGTATACCTGACCGAACAAAGGTCATCAGGGATGGCATCATTGACCGAATGGCCAGCCGGGTACGACAGGTGGTGAATCAAACGAAACTCCCCCGGTGTCTTTTTGGGCACCAACCCCAAAGGGGAAACCTTCAGATTGGGAAAGGGCGGGGCGTGAAAGGGGCCAGCAACCCTACCTGCATTAACCTCCTTAGCGATACTGAGGGCGGCCACCTCCTCCCTGCCCTTAAGGGAAAATAAGTTGGGCGCATCTTGGGGGGACCTATCCCCTGTAAACGGAATGCGAAACCCCCGCTGGAAACCTTCCAGTAGGTAACCTGCATCTCCCCTCCTCGGGTATGTTGCGAGCCAACGCTCCAACAAGACCACATTAACTGGTGAGGGGGCCTTTTGATTGACCAGCACCCTCAGCGGCAGGTCTGCCCACTCCCTGTCCACCTCTACCCCTGCCCCGAAATCCACCCACTCGCGGGCACGCAGCAGTGGCATGGGAGCCAGCGCAAGAGGGACACTCGTGCTTGTACCGGCACTGTTTTCTATTGCACGCACCATTGGCCGAGAAGCTCCAGCACAGCAGGCGGGCTGGAACCCCCTGCCCCGCCACTTGGCGGGGTGCCCGCGCTGGAGCGGCTCGCTGGACCGCATGTCCACAATGATACCTCTCCCCAGGCGCGGGGCGCGTGGGGGTCATATACAGAAGCCACAGCTTCTGACAGGGCTCATCCCACCTCATCTCCAGGTGTAGGGGCACTCTCATTCGAAATTCCTCGTCGTAAGCCAACCATGATGGGCCAGGGAAATCAACCATTGCTCTGTAAATGTTGTCCAAATACTGGACCATTGGAATGGCCAGATCAGGCCGGGCCCTAAGGTACACCGCCAGGTATATGAGATATGCGGGCAACCAGTTGGCCTACGTGCGTGGTGGCTTACGACGGCGGGACTGCTCCTTGTCCTTTTCGTCCTGCCCCTCCCTCTCTTCCTTGGTGGGTTCCCTGTTCAATAGGGAGAAAATGTCCACGTACTCTCCCCACCAAATTTTTTCTTTTGTGGCTTGTGCCAAATGATCCCCGAGGGGCAAAGAGTACCCAGCCGTCGGGAGTGCCGACACCGGCACGTTAACAGTACGGGGCATCAAAAAAGGGTCCGCAACCTGCCCTGAAACCCACGCTGCATTCCCTGTAACATGAGCCCCCCCACCCCATATGGGGGCTGCCATCGGCAAAGCCGCACCTGGGTACGCCGGGGGTTGCTGTTCCCCAGTCCCAACCTGACGTGGCCACGGCCACTGTAGACCCCCCCATAGTGGATGGTGGTGTGGGTGCATTAGTTTGAACCGGATACTCACAAGTTGCACCCCCAAGGGCCGCCCCCACTGGGGGTTCCGGCCCACGGCGGGCGTCGGAGCTCGCGACCGGAATCGAGCTCGGCGGACACACCAGACCACTACCTGCTGGTGGTATCTGCTGCGTGGGGAGCTGCGAGGCCGCGGCGGGTGCCGGCCCATGGGCCTCAAGCAGCTCAACCCGGCCGGCCGCCTGCTGAAGATTGGCCGGCGCCGCGGTGAACTGTAGGCCAAAAGGTGCCCCCGATGGGGTGGATATCCCCATGGACGCCTCCAAGGCCGCCACACGGGCCAGAAGGGTGTCCGCGTTCACGGAGCCCCTGACACAAAGGGGGCCAAGGGGGGCGTGCGACCCACTGGTCGCCAGGCCTGGGGCCGGTGCAGAGGCACTTGGTCCCGGGTATGGCCCTGCCAGAAGCTCTGGCCCTTCAGGTGCCAGGGGCATACCCTGCCAAGGAAGTGACCCCAGCCCACCCTCCTGGGTAAAAACAATGGCCGGGTGATGCAGGCCAGGGGCCGGAGGCCCAGCGGCACTATGCCCACCCACCTGTCCCGGACCCATGGCCGAGGATTGCGGGCCGGGGGCCGTGGCCCCCGCTGGGCCGGCCTGGGGCTGTACAGCCTCAGGCCACGGATTCATCTGCCCCATTCCACCGGTCCCGGTGGGTGCCCCCGCGAAGGGAGCCAGCTGAGAGGGCGCAGTCGTGGTCCTCCGACCTGGCTGCCGCCTCCTTGTTGGGCGAATCGAATTCGCCATCGCCTTCTTTCTGGAAGGCATCGCTGATCCTGGGTGGGAAGCCTAAGAAGCAGGCGAAGAAAAGCCGACTGCTGCCCAAAAGGAGGCTTCCCTGGAACACGAAGAGCGACAGAGCTAAAAACTTCTCCTCTCCGTCGCTTTCGCAAAATGGCAGCTCTGCTGCCTCGTGGCCACCCCTTTTAAAGGGTGCTGGCCACGCCCCCTAACTACCCGGATGCCCAAGTCCGGTGGGGGGGGGCGCAAAGAGTGTGGCGGCCATTTTGGCGCCGCGCTTGCATTCTGCTTCTTTGGTTATTTTTGGATGTACAGTAATACTCCGGATAATGACAAAACTTGGTCATTATCGGTTTGCTCCGTTCGGCGGCTGCCTTTTGGAGAAGTCAGGCAGATTGATCCCTGGTTCCCTTTCCTCTTCAGAAAGGGAACCAGGCTTTTAAAAATGTTATCCAAAGCATTCTTAGGATAACGCTAAAAACCGGATAACGCTAAGACTTGTGGAACCACGCTTTAGCATTATCCGAGGTATTACTGTAACTATGTTGTTTATTTTGTTGTTTACTTTATTTTGTTGTTTTGTTATTTGTTTCTACAACCCCCAGAGTGGTGTAAGTGTGTAAACTGTTGTATTGCAACCAAAATTTGATGCAGTAAAGTTTGTTGGCAAAATTTGTGAACCACCATGGGGTGAAGCACCATGGCGTGGTATATAAGTGTAATTGTTAGTGCTTAGCCATTTGTGGCTTGAACATCTGTGAATCTCTTGGCATAAAAACTGTGCAGTTTCCTTCTGACCAAAGGAAGAGTTGACCCCAGCTTGGATTCCCAATGAACTCACTTTAGGCAGCAGTTTCGTGCTAGACACTTTCCGATATTTTTTTCCGGTGAATTGACATGTGACTTTACATGTTCCTCCATTAGCTTCACATTCTGCTCTGCCACGTGTAGAACCTTGTTGTAGTCAAAAGAAATTGAGACATAATGTGAGCTAAATGTACTTTGGGAATTCAGAAGATAGCTATTTCCCTTCCTATTCCTTATACTTTTAGAGCTGGGAAAAGAGGCATGTCTCTGGAAACACTCATTTATTAAAAAGAGACTACCATCCTGTATATCGTGACCTAAGAATAAGTCCCACTAAAGCCTGTGGCTTTTACTGCTGAGTAAGCAAGTCTACGTTGCAAATATTCTTGAATTACTCCCCTCCCCACCAACAAGCAAAAATGAGGAGAGATGATGCATTTTAAGATAGGTACGGCACTGTAATGGTCACTTTCATACCAGACCACAATATTATTGCTGAGCCAAAGCTCTTGTACAATTAATTCAAACTGCAAATACCCTGCTGGTTTCAAATGAACTCAATCTCCCATGTTGGCTTTATTCATTTAAAGGTAAAGATCACCTTTGCTCATAAGCCAGTCATATCTGACTCTAGCTTTCATTACTCATCTCTGTTTATAGCCAAAGAGTGAGCACTGTCTGCATTTGCAGATATTTCCGTGGACATGTGGCAGGCATGCCTAGACACTGAAGTGCACAGAACACTATTTACCTTCCCACTGAAGTGGTACCTATTTATGTACCTTCAATATCTTGCTTTCAAACTGCTAGGTTGGCAGGAGCTGAGACAGAGACAGGCGCTCACTTCGTTATGCAGTTCTTGGGTTTTTAACTGCTGACCTTCCACTTCCCAGTCAGTGTCTTCATCACTTGAGCCACTGCAGTCCCATTTATTCATTTACTTAGGTCTAATTTAAGTCACAATTCTCAATTGAAATGAATAACACTTATTGTATTTCCTATTCTAAACTTAACAGTGGTTCCGTATCCTATACTAGCTGTTGCTCCCATCTCTTTAAGGACTTGCCAGTTTATTGTGATCCACACAATCAAAGGCTTTGGAGTGGTACTCCTTTGCTTTCTCCAAGATTCAACAAATTTGGTCTCTAGTTTCCCTGCCTCTTCAGAACCCTGCCTGTACTTCTGGAAGTTCTAAATCTGCATACTGCTGAAGCCTAGTTTGTAAGATCTTGAGGATGACTTTGCTGGCATGTGAGATGAGCACAATCGTGCGATAATTTGAGCGTTCTTTGGCATTGCCCTTGTTTGGAATTGGAACATAGACTGACCTTTTCCAATCTTTTGGCCATTGCTGCATTTTCCAAATCTGCTGGCATATTGCATGCAACACTTTATTGCATCTTCTTTTAGGGCTTTAAATACCCCAACTGAAATACCATCATCTCCACTAGCTTTGTTGTTAGTAATACTTTCTAGGGCCCGTTTCAAAATTGTGACTTAAATTAGACCTAAGTAAATGAGTGAGGCAGCAGCCGAGGAAGGCAGCAGCAGCTGTGCAGCTCAGATGGCTTTAAAACCTCCGCCACCACTGCCATCACTGGATGCTCTCTCGGCTGGCCAGCCTGGAGGGAGGCAGCAGCAGCTGTGCGGCTCAGATGACTTTAAAACCTCCGCCACTGCCACCTCCACTTCCGGACGCTCCCTCGGCCAACTGGTCTGGAGGGAAGTGGACACAGTTGGTTGGGCTTAGTTTATGATGTTTTTCTGTGTATTATTTTTGAAGTGTTTTGTATTATGATAATTTGATATTTTGTAATTATGATATTTTTGAGATGTTTCTGAAATGTTTTTTGTAATGTGATACCATGTAATTGTGCTATTGTGTTTCTTTATTAGCCGCCCAGAGACACTTTGTGCGTGGGGCAGCATACAAGTTGAATAACAATAACAACAATAACAATAATTATGATGACGATGATGATCATGATGATCATGATGATGATCATGATGGTGTCTGTTTTGAGGTCAATGATCACAATAATGTGGTTGTCAGGGACATTAAAGTTCTTTTTGTTGAGTTCTTCTGTGTATTCTTGCCATCTTTTCCTAATCTCTTCTGCATCTATTAGGTTCCTACCATTTTTGTCCTTAATCATGACCATTTTTGCTTATTACGTTCCTTTAATTTCCCCAATTTTCTTGAAGAGGTCTCTACTCCTTCTCATTCTGTTATTTTCCTCTATTATTTTGCACTGCTCATTTAGGAAGGCCTCCTTACCTCTCCTTCCTTTTCTTTGGAATTCTGCATTCAATTGAGAGGATCTTTCACTTTCACTTTTTGCTTTCTTTCATTCATCAGCTATTTGAAGAACCTCATCAGACAACCACTTTGCTTTCTTGTATTTCTTTTTCTTTGGGATGGTTCTAATTGCTGCCTCCTGTATGATGTTATGAACCTCAATCCATAATTCTTCAGGCATTTGTCTGTCATGTCTAATCCCTTAAACCTATTCTCCACCTTCACCGTATATTCGTGAAGGATGCTATATAAATAATATCTGTGTGGTCTAATTCTTTTCCCTACTTTCTTTATTCTAAGACTTAATTTGGCAATCAGTAGCTCATAATCTGAGCCACAGTCCAGTCCTTGTCTCATCTTTGCTGACTGTATAGAGCAGGGGTTCACAACCTATGGCCCACAAGCTGGCCCCAGCCCATGGTGCCATTTGATGTGGCCCACTGCTGCCCTCGCTGCTCCCAAAAGTGGGTGCATTTATGACAAGTGTAAAACGGGCCTGCACATGTGTAAATGTACCCACACATGCATAAACACTGCAATAAGTGCACTGGCTGCTGTCATAAACATGCTTATGACAGCTACAAGTGCATTTACAGCAGTATTTACAGCGGGGGGAACCACATGACTGGCATGAAAACATTCAGAACCCCTGGTATAAAGCTTCTCCATCTTTGGCTGCAGAGCATATAATCAATCTGATTTTGATGTTTGCCATCTGGTGATGTCCATGTGTAGAGTCACCTATTAGGTTGTTGGAAGAGGGTGTTTGTTATGACCAGTGCATTATCTTTGCAAAACTCTATTAGCCTTTGCCCTGCTTCATTTTGTATTTCATGGTCAAACATGTCTGTTATTCCATTTAACTTTTGATTTCCTACTTTGGCATTCCAATCTCCTATGATAAGGTCATCATTTTTAGTGTCAGTTCTAGAATGTGCTGTAGGTCTTCATTGAACTGGTTGACTTTGGCCTCTTCTGCACCAGTAGTTGGGGTATAGACTTGGATTACTGTGAATTCTGACTGATCATTCTGTCATTTTTCAGATTATATTCCATTACTGCTTTATCTATGGACTGAAGAACAGAAAAAAGTGAAAGCTTCAAATTATTACCCATATGTTCTCCACCAAGAACATTACTGCCCTGTCACAAAGATATCTCCATTGGTTTAGAGCAGTATACCCCAAACTTTAGTTTTTGGACTTCAGTTCTCAGAAGCATTGATTAGGCAATTACTGACATAGGTTTCTGGAAATTGAAGTTCCCCTGTGGGGCCTGGGACCCACTTTGGGACCCACTGGTTTGGAAGCTTATTATCAAAAGAAATATGGCAGGCTTCCTCCATCTTACCATCAGCCATCATCATCATCAAGAACAGAAGAGCAAAAAGCAAGGCAAAGATTTTCATGCTGAAAGTTGAGGTGGTTTCTCAGGAGATTGCAGGATAGAGTGATGACAGGAATCTCTCTGTATTTATAGGGTTAAGGGAGATGTTGTGTCATGGTTGTGAAAAACAGGTGAGTGTTTGATAGAATATACTTGATTGCAGAGACTGCTACTCATCTGATCTCAGAGGCCACTATAGCATTACAGGTTCTATAGGTAAAGTGCATAGGTAAGATGCATTTGTTTTGTATCTTCCCACTACAGTGATACCTCATACAATGTCCAAACTTGGTTCCACAAGTTTAGACTTTATACGGTTTTGGACTTTGTATGAGGCATGCAAAATCCTAGCTGCGATGCCTCATACAATGTCCAAATCCTTGCCACGATGCCTCGTACAACGTCGTTTCCATAGGGATACATTGTGCTTTAACAGCACAGACTTCAGGGCAAAGTCAAGGAAACAGACAGGAAACTGACAGAATTTTAAGAAATCATTGTCTAAAGGCTAAATACATTACAAAAACATGTCAAACAACCCTGATTTTAAGGGACAAACCAACCTGGGGAAAACCCCCAATGCCTCATACAAAGTAGCAGTGACTTTGCATTAGGCAACTTTTTCAAGGAATTGGGCGATGTTGTATGAATTCGATGTTGTACAAAGCAGACTTTGTATGAGGTATTACTGTATTTGCAATTGAAAAGGGGACATTTAGAACAAATCCGAATAACAGCCAGAGCCCATCTCCAGTTGTAAAATGCCATATTGTTTGGCATACTTATCTGTCATGCTGACCAACCACTCTATGCCTCTGTAACTGATGCCATGAAGTCTATATCCCATGACTGATGAAGTGGACTTAATCAATGAAAGCTCACATTAAAATATAACAGTTGGCCTTTAACATGGCATAGCGTTATTATTTTGTTTATTCTCTGATATGCATACAATAAAAAAGGAGATTGCTTTTCTAGAAGGATGGGAAAGAGTGTAATAGTGCTAAACATTATTTTAGTAACAGCAATCTTAACAGGGTTTCTGAGATTTTGTAAGTAGTAGCTGTATTAGTTTGTGCAAACATATCAGAGAGTAAACAAAGACTAACTGCTGTGTTTTAATGCTAGTTTTCATGGATCCAGTCCAGTAGTGCTCCTCTAGTGCAACCCTGCCAGTGATAGGAGGTGGAAGGAGCAGCAGCAAGAACAGCAGAGACAGAACTGTCAGATTAGATGAAACTCCTGGTTGCTTCACTTCACTGAGAGTCTTCCCAGGAGACGTTTAAGTCCCTCCTCACGAAACTGCAGAAAGACGTGTCTTCACTGAACTATGTTCAGATACTCTCCCTTCTTACACACTGGGTCTGCCTCTTCTCCATTTGGCCTTTTCCTATACTTCAAGGAAGGGCAGGATTCAGCAAATATGTAATGTCCCTTACCTCTCCACAAATTTGTCTTGTTAAGGTTCAAAATTCTTTCCTTGGATTTGTTTGTATCCTATAGACCCATGGTGGCAAACCTTGGCACCCCAGGTGTTCTTGGACTTCAATTACCAGAACCCCAAGTCAGAACTCCTCCTGAACAGGGTTTCTGGGATTGAAGTTCAAGAACAACTGGAGTGCCAATTTTCACCATCGCGGCCATAGACTTCCCAAATCCAGAGTAGAATGTAGGGTTTATCTTGTTCAGGAACAAAACACCCTAATTCCCCCCCCCCTTCAAAAATATATATGGAATATTGAAATCTGATTGGTACTAGTCCAACATATTGTGTCCAAACCTTTTGGCATACTGGTACCGTGCTCTGATGCAAGAAGGCAGAAGTCTCCCTTTACATCCACTGGCCGAGTCCCTCCCTGGCTCTTCATATATGTGAAGAAAGGACAGGCTCCAGTGGACATGAAGTGTCCCTCACCTTCCCATGGACCTTTCTCTTATTAAGATAAAGGTAAAGGTTTCCCTTGTTCGAAAGCCAGTCGTATCCGACTCTAGGGTGCAGTGCTCATCTCTGTTTCTAAGCCGAAGAGCCAGCACTGACTGCTTCTGCAGACATTTCTGTGGTCATGTGGCAGGCATGACTAGACACCGGAGCACATGGAACGCTGTTACCTTCCCACCGAAGTGATCCCTATTTATCTACTTGCAATTTCTTGCTTTCGAACTGCTAGGTTGGCAGGAGCTGGGACGAAGACGGGAGCTCATTTCTGTCCTGCAGTACTCGGGAATCGAACTGCTGACCTTCCGCTTCCCAGTCAGCGTCTTAGCCACTTGATGCTTGTCCCAATATCATTATATACCATTAATTCATTCTCTTTATTCTCTTGCAGAATGAATATAAGGGCATTTTGGAGCCATCTATGGTGAGCGGTTCACTAAGAACATTTCTTAATTTAAAAAAGGAACAGAAGTTTAGTGACTTTGGCAGTGGCTTGTCACCTTTTGATCCTCCTCTAAGCTCTCTTTCTGGTTGTGGAATAATCATATAAAATTCTCTCACACCCACCCATGTGCTCCTTTGTGTGTGACTTTAGCAACTAGAGGCATCTTCTTATCTTCTCTGGTGACATTGCTTTGTTTAGGTTTTGGGTTTTCTATGCAAAAGTCTTCCTTAGCATTATGCCAATGTCTTTGTTGTTTCTGTTTCTTTGGTTATTTTTATTGTTTGCTTTATGTCATTTTGTTATTTGTTTGTGCACCTCTCAGAGTGGGTAAACTGCTATAAAGGTAAAGGTTTCCCTTGCTCGAAAGCCAGTCATATCCGACTCTAGGGTTCAGTACTCATCTCTGAGTTGTCTGCTTCTGCAGACTTTCCTGTGATCATGTGGCAGGCATGACTAGACACTGGAGCACATGGAATGCTGTTACCTTCCCACCAAAGTGGTCCCTCTTTATCTACTTGCAATTTCTTGCTTCTGAATTGCTAGGTTGGCAGGAGCTGGGATAAAGATGGGAGCTCATTCCATTGTGCAGTACTCGGGAATTGAACTGCTAACCTTCCGCCTCCCAGTCAGTATCTTAGACTCAGCAAAGGTTGAGAGTGAAATGCTAATGAACTTGTGAACCACCAAAAAAATATACTAAGCACTATGGGGTGGTATATAAGTGTAATTGTTATTGCTAAGCCATTTGGGATTGGAATATTTGTGAATCCATTGGCATCTAGACTGTGCAGTTGCCGTCTGACCTAAGCAAGTGGTGACCCCAGCCTGGATTTCCAAAACCACCACCTCTTTTATAGGAAAGACTAGCAGGGGTATCTGCCGTTGCCCGGGTATGGGACCCAAGCGGGTGTGAGGTCATACTGGCCCATCCACCGAGGGCACCAGACCTACCTGTTGGTGAAACAGAAGTGTGGCAGCCCCCTGCAGGTAGGCAGTAAACCACCAATCTTCCTACCCCGTGGGTAGGAAGTCACCCAAGGCCTCTCTCTACAGGGGGGCATGCCCCCCCAGCTGTTTGTGCCCCCCCCAGGCAGGCAGTCTCCCTGCCCCATGCAGGCAGGCTCCATAAGCCTTCCTTCCATGGGCAGGCAATCAACCTGGGGGGTGCGGTTGTCACGGCACCACAAGCCCTCGCCCCATTCCCACGGGCATGCAGTCACCCTGGGGCCCCCTGCACAGGTAGGCGGGCACCCCACTCACCTTTTGGGCCCTTCCATGGGTGGACACCCCAGTTATTTTTTTCTCCTCCCGCAGGCAGGCAGGCAGCAGATGTCTTCTCCTCTCTCTGACTCAGCAGCACCCATGGCAGGCAGGCACCCCAAGCCCCCTCCCCCATGGGCAATCAGTCACCCCCAGACTCCAGGACTACCTGGCAGTGGTGTTGTCCCTCCTGGGGCATCTTGGTCCATGCTGGCGACTGTGGTGGAGGCAGGGCGGGCGGGTGCCCCGATGGCTGGTGGAGCATGCGGAAGCGCCCGCCTGGTCCAGGTCTCAGTCAGCATCATCTCCACCAAAGTGTTGCAGAGCGTCTGCTTGGGCCGGCGCTCCCCACAGCTGTGTTGGTGCTGAGGAAGCTCCTGCCAGGTGTTGCTGCTTGCACGCTCGGTGGTAGCAGCTGGAGCCTTCCAAGTGTGTGGGACCTTGGAAGTTGTGCTCCCCATGGCCTCCCGCCGGCATGCTTGGCAATGGAATGGCTAGTTCACCTTGTGAGTGTGTTGCCTCAACCTCAGATCTCTGGTTTGAGGCAGTGCCCTCTGTTGGGGCATGTGCAGTGCAGGCCAACCTGGCCCGCTGCGTATGCCCAGTTGGAGCTGACCCAGTCTCTGTTTGAGGACTTCCGGAGGACTTCTGGGTGGTTTGGGGTGCCCCTGTGTGACCCCTTTTCTGGTTGAAAGAATGCAGGGGCTGCTGCCAGTACCCCGCACCAACCTAGCCAGGCATAGCAGGTCGGCGGCTGCACGGGTCTCGTGGGGGTGGGTGCCAAGGTGTTGTCACGCATGAATAACAAACGGATGGACACCTTGATTTTAGTGATATAGATAGCAACTCAAGTTTCACTCAGTCTTCCATCCTTCCTTCCCAGGATGTTAGGGGCAAAATGCTAATTAACTTGTGAACTGCACAGAAATTGCTCTAACCATTATGGGGCAGCATACAAGTGTGATTGTTTTTTGCTTTGCTTAAAGCTATTAATATTAATTTGTCAAGTTTCACACCATTTCCGTCAACTTACTCTTCATTGGTTCTTTCCTTCATTAAGTAATCAAATGCAATTGACATTTAATGATAAACCAGCAATCTATGCATCAAGTTAGCTTTCTGATGAGAAAGAACAATGGGAGAGTTAGATTCAAATCTCTTCTTAGACTTATAAATTCACCTTGGAATGAAAGTTGAAAAGTATTAAGAACCACATTAGTTTGGATATGATTTGATGGTCTATGTGAGTATAAAAGTAGTACAGTAAAACCTCCAGTTACAATGGAGGTCCATTCCAATAACCTCTGTCATAACCTGAAATGGTCGTAAACTGCATCCCAATTTCCCATAGGGATGCATGGGGTGGGGAACCCAAGCAGAACAAAAATTATATTTCAAAAAATCAAAAGCACAAAAAATTCCATATACAATTGTCTCCCAACCCCACAAAAATCAACGGAGCAATCTCCCTACCTTTCCCACGCTATTTGGGGATCTTATCTGATGACAACGATGGGACCTTCAGAATAGTTAACACTGGATTCTGAGTTCAGCTGCGGTGAAAGCCAGCCATATTATTACTACAATGGTGGTGTCATTTTGTTGTTCATGAATACATTTCCCAGAAATCTTTGCAGAACAAAATGGCTGACACCACCATTTTAGGATATAATATGGCTGCCTTCCACCAAACCCAAACTTAGAATCCAGTGTTTACTGTTCTAAAACTTCCATCATCGTCATTGAATAAGGTCCCCAAACCGTCTGGAAAAGGTAGAGAAATGGCTCTGTTGGTTTTGTGGGGGTGGGGGATGATTCGGTTTACAACAAGAATGCCAAACAATATAAAATATAATACAAATAATACAACAAAATACAGTTACAGTATGAATTATCAAAAACATATTCAATACAATATCAAAATTACCCTAACAATCATAAGAGTCAAACAAGTTCAATAATGCAAAACAAAATAACAAACCACAAACTCAAAGTCAAAGAGAGAACCCCCCCCTCACACCCAACCCTTCTGCCACCAAACCGCACCTCCCTACAGTCTCGGTCCCAGTGGCGGGGAGCAAAAGCTCGTGGGTGTGGTGGCTCCACCAACACTGAAGCTGGCAGCATCCCTTCCAGCCGCGCCACACTCCCCAGCCTTTGTAGCCCCAATGGTGTGGGGGCGGGGGCTCGGGGGTGTGGCCGCTCACACACAGCTGCTGCTGGAGCCGGCCAAGCTCTCCTTCGCCACGCAGCTCCTCCCTGCATTCTCAGTCCAGGTGGTGTGGAGACAGAAGCCCAGGGGTGTGGTGGCTCCACCAACGCTGAAGCTGGCAGCATCTCTTCCAGCGTCCCTTCCAGCCATGCCACACTCCCCAGCCTTTGTAGCCCCGACGGCGTGGGGCGTGGGCTCGGAGGTGTGGCCGCTCACAAACAGCTGCTGCTGGAGCCGGCCAAGCTCTCCTTCGCCGCGCAGCTCCTCCCTGCATTCTCAGTCCAGGTGGTGTGGAGACAGAAGCCCGGGGGTGTGGTTGCTCCACCAACGCTGAAGCTGCCAGTGTCCCTTCCAGTGTCCCTTCCAGCCGCGCCACACTCCCCAGCCTTTGTAGCCCCGATGGCATGGGGCGGGGGCTCAGGGGTGTGGCCGCTCACAAACAGCTGCTGCTGGAGCCGGCCAAGCTCTCCTTCACCGTGCAGATCCTCCCTGCATTCTCAGTCCAGGTGGTGTGGAGACAGAAGCCCGGGGGTGTGGTTGCTTCACCAACGCTGAAGCTGGCAGTGTCCCTTCCAGCGTCCCTTCGAGTTCCCTTTATGGGGAGGAAAGTAGTATAAAAGTCTAATCAATCAATCAATCAATCAATCAATCAATCAATAAATAAATAAATAAATAAATAAATCATATCCCAGAAATCAATATTAACCCAGGATTTTAAAAATAAAAATAAAACATGAGGTTGTAAGCCACAACAAACATAACCCAGGGCAGTTGCACGCCAGGGTATTACTATATGAATAAATGTAGGACCCCTTGACCTGCCTCTTGGACAGAGAAGTATCAAATTAGGTTTGGCCACTGCATTCATTGCTAATAAAGAGCAAAACCTTCTTTTATTCCACTAGGGTTAATTGTTTGGGAGAACTCAATGCTTAGAGAAATGTAAAATGAATATTATATTTTGATCTATAGTCTATGAACTCACTTTAGGCAACATTTTTCCATTCTTCCACACTTTCCGTGAACATCCTTGGGGGTTTTACATTTGAGCTTGCATTTTCCTCCACTAGCTTCACATACATTTCTGGTGGTAATCTCCATAGAACATGCTTGAATTCAAAAGCAATTGAGATATAATGTGAGCTAAATATAATTATGAATTCAGGAGATAGCTACTGTATTTCCCTTCCTATTCATACTTTACAGCTGGGAAAAGAGGCATGTCTCAGAAAACACTCATTTATTGAAAAGAGACCGCAGTCCTGTATATTGTGACCTAAGAATAAGTCCCACTAAAGCCTGGGGCTCTTTCTGCTGAATAAGAAAGTCCATGATGCAAATATTGTTGAACGATTTCCCTCTCCACCAAGAAGCAAAAAGGAGCGGAGATGATGCATTTCAAGGAAGGTACAGTGATCTTATGGCTGCTTTCATACCAGACCACAAGACTATTGCTGAGCTGAAGCTCTTGTGCAATTAATTAAAACTGCAAATCACCCACTGGTTCCAAATGGATTTGATCTCCCATGCTGGTTTCATTCATTTACTTAAGTCTAATTTCAGTCACTATTCTCAATTGAAATGAATGGCATTAATTAGGTAATAGAAACACAAGGACCATTCGTTTCAGTGGATCTACTCTAATTAGGACATAAGTTGGATCAATTCCAATAGATCCTCTTAACGACTTAATGTTGGCATGTTTTCAGGCTCCAAAACAGCCAACAATATTTTTTGAATAATTTGGTTAGAGAGGTTAGCGAGTTAGGTATTTGGCAGCAGAGAAAATCCAGCCTTGGAGGCCTTGGGCAAGCTGCACAGTCCCAGGGCTTATCAACAGGCCTCTGCTGGGCCTTTGACAGTTCAATCTTGCCTACACTGTAAGAAATTGTCTACACCCACCCCTAATTCCTTAGGAGGGGGATGACATTCCAAGACTTCCAAATAAGGTCCTTCATATGAAGTAATGCATTAGGTAACCCAATTCCTAAGGTGGGGGAAGGAGTCACTTTTCCCTATAAAGGTGACAGCTTTCCTTAAGCAAATCGGTTCTCTAGCTAGAGGTTCCCGCTTCACTAGCTGAACTCTATTTCCTGGGGGAAATGAAACACCCCAACCCTAGATAAACCTATCTGGGTTTTGTCAAGGGGAACTGCTGACTAACTTTATCTGTATGTCCTTTTCTTGTCTTTTATGTCTTTATACAGGTACTACGCTATGCAATACTTAAATGAAGTGCTGCTATAAAATAAAGCTTTTTGTGAGTTTTACTACTAAGCATATCCAGGTACCATCGCTCTCTGCTTAAACATGCTACCAAACCTAATCAACAACTGCACACTCTCTGTCTGAGGTATCGTGGCTACCCTGGGTTCAGGTGGAGAGGTGACAAAGGCTGTGGAGAGGGTGTGTGGAAAAAGAGGAAAATGCAACAGACTATTGATCGAAACCAGCCTCTCAAACCCATGACAGGGTAAAGTTACCATGACAATATCTACCTAGAAGACCCTGAAAACAATGATCTGGTAATGTACTGTACCAATGACTTAGGTTTCTGGAAATTGAAGTTCCCCTGTGGGGCCTGGGGCCCTACTTTTGGGTACCACTGTTTTTTCTTTAATTTATTGATTAATAATTTTAATTGAATTTAAAACAAACATAAAAACAAAGTAAGTATGACTTACACAAAAAAAATACAAATTTCAATTTTAATGGGTATCACTCATATTTCTAAAACTTGATCTGTCTATAGGTATTTTCTAAAAAGAAGAACAAACTTTAGATTCAACATACAACCTCTTCAGTCTCTATATATAAACCTTTATTTGTATTTACCCAAGTTATGTTTCTTAATATCACATACTTATTCAAGGTAATAACGTTTAAAAATAAATAAATTTCACCCATGTATTTTTTACATTATCCTGGGATTTGCCATTATTTATCATATCAATATGTTATTGTTTCCAAAATCTCATTTGGTCTGGTACCAGCCTACCACCTTTAGTCTTAATCAAGGTATGTTCCAACAAAGTCCTCCACATTTCCAAAAACTTGTTTTCTTTAATTATACCTTTTTAAAAATCAATTCCTGTGTTGATTTATCATTTAAAGCTATTACCCACATCTCTTTATACCAGTCATCTAATCCCAATTTTGAATTATTTTTACAATTTCTTGCAATATGTTGTCTTGCTTTTGTCAAAAAATGATAACAAATATTTCATGTTTATTTCTTCCAAATCTGTTAGCAAGGCAGTCCTTGAGTCCAGTTTAACATCAATACCCTTTATCTCTCTAATTTCCCCTTCTATCTTCACCCAGAAGTCAGATACCAGAGTACAACTCAACCACATGTGTTCATATGTCCCCAGTTTATTCTGACAACTCCAATAATTCTTTGGTTTTGTATTGTGCATTTGGTTTAACAGAACTGGAGCCAAGTACAACCTCCACAATAATTTATAATTATGTTCCTTAATTTTAATAGATAAATTTTGCATAATTCTTCCTGAACATTTACTTTTCCAATTTGTTTCTGAAATTTTTATCTTTAAGTCTGACTCCCATATTGTTCTTAAGGTAACTTGTGAATTTCCTTCCTGATAAATTTTTAAAAATAATTTACTCACTAATCCTTTAGTACCCATTAATCCTTTTCTTATTATGTAAATTATCTCTTCAAATTCTAGTGTTTTTCTTTTTAAGCTAACTTGTTGACTATATTTCTTGTTCCATTTATTTACTATTACTATTTGAAACCAATTCAAATTCATTTTTTATATATTTCCTCTTTCTTTTCCCATATTTGTATGCAATCTTTCAGCAATTGTATTTAATATTTGTCAAGTATGTCCATGTTCTTTCTGTTTATCTTAACAGGGAAATATTTTAATCCTCCAATTCAATAATTGGAGAGATATCTAGTGCCAATATGTTTTTTAAAATTCTTCCAAATGTTCAGCATTGCTTTAGTCGAGTATTTTTTTTATCTCTGGTTTTACCATCTCCTTGTCTAAAAAAATTGCATTTCTAATTTCTTGTAAATCTTTCATTTCACTCTCTTTCTAAAGGATTTCTTCCCTTGTCAAAGTTTTTACAACATTTTAAAATTGGGAGCTCTTTAATAATTTTTGATGTTTGGTAATTCCAAACCCCCTTCTTTTTGAGGTAAGTCCCATAAAGTTTCTGATATTCTTGGTCTTTTCCCTCCATTACAGTAATTGTTCAACTGGTTTGGAAGCTTATTGTTAAAAGAGCAGAAATATGGTAGACTTCCTTCACTTCCTCCATATTACCTGGATCCATCATCAGCATCAAGAAGAGAACAGCAGAAAGCAAAGCAAAGATTTTCATGCCTTCTCAGGATTGGAGAGATGATGTCTCAAATTTTCAGGAGATTGCAGGATAGTGATGACAGGAATCTCTCTGTATTTATAGGGTTAAGGGAGATGTGTCATGGTTGTGGAAAACAGGTGAGTGTTCATTTAGGTCTTGATGGGGAAAATGTGAGGGGAAAATGGATCATTAGCTAGTACAAATTTATGGCGACAGTCAACTGACCATGGCAAAGTACAAGATGTTTTTCTATTCTTCTTCAAGTCCCATATCTATTCCAGATATTCACTATCATCATGGCAACAATCTTTGTTTCCTTAATGCCTCAGAGCAGCTCTTCTGTGGACATTCCACACCAGTCATCATGTTCTTTAACCACGATGTCCATCTACATTCAGGGCCTATCTACCCAGGGGTCAAAATCAACTATGTTTCATGTCATTCATCAAGATATGACCAAGGCATTGGAGATTTCTTTATTTAATGGTTTTAAACACTTCTTGTTCTTTATCCATCCAACACAACACTTCTACATTAGTCACATAGTTAACCTTGATAGCTTTATCAGCTGATTGTAGATCAACATTTCAAAAGCTTTGATTTTCTTTTCAAATGCTTTATGGCAATGGTGTAAATTGTACAGCTAATGACTCAACATAGAGTATTAGATGGCGCTGAACTAACCTGTGTCATGAAGGGGTGTCAGTGCTGCTGATGGGGTCTCACTTTGAGAATCCCCTCTCACAAGGCTTCCAACCTGCTCCCTCCCTCGCTCCACCGATCTTCTCCATGTAACGTGGCTGATCCGGGTCGGCTCCTAGCTTTTCAGCCAAGTTGCCCATTGTGGAAGTTAAACAAGGAACTAACTGTTTGCTTGGAGTCCTGTGGTTTGAACCACTGGGAATTAGACTATCCGGAATAAATGCTGTGAGCTCCGACGTTTGCAACACACACCCAGAGATCTTCAAAAAGGGACTTGGGGTTTATGTGGTCCCCCCAGTTTTGTTTGAGGTTGACCCAGCCATATGGCCAATTCGCCTAAAGCCTCGCCGTGTTCCATTTGCACTGAAGGACAAAATCAAGGCAGAACTGGACAAACTGGTGGGTCAGGGCATACTGGTACCAGTTGATCCTGCCAAATGGGAGACACCCATAGTAACTGCCATTAAGTCCAATGGAGAGGTTCGAATATGTGCTGATTACAAGTGCACAATTAACAAAGCAGTTAGGCCCAATGCGTACCCAGTTCCTGTTCTGAGCCATTTACTGGCTGTGTTATATGGGGGAATGTGTTTTGCTAAACTGGTTTAGGCAAGGCCTATCAGCAGCTAATGTTTACGCCTGCTGCTGCATCCATGCAGATAATTGTACCCCATAAAGGGGTGTTCAAGGTCACTAGGTTACAGTTTGGGGTCAACGCAGCCCCTGGTATTTTCCAATCACTTGTGGAACTTTTGCTCAAGGGTCTCCCGGGGTTCTCCCCTATTTCAACGATGTGTTACTCACTGTGGGAGACAAATTCAAACTTGCCGAAAGGCTAGATGGGGTTTTGAAAACATTTGAAAAGGCTGGGCTCTGCTTGAGAAAAGACAAGCATGTGTTTTTTGCAAGAGAGGTTGAATTTCTTGGCTTGAAAATCACTCCTGAGGGGGGCAAACCCTCTGAGTCTAAGGTTTCGGCTGTGTGTAACACCCCCCCTCCATCCTCCAAAACTGAATTGCAATCTTTCCTGGGTCTGTTGAATTTTTATGATTCCTTTCTGCCCAGGAAGGCTTCATTAGCAGAGCTGCTTCATCGCTTGCTCAAAAAAGACGTGGTTTGGAGGTGGGGGCACAGCCAGGAAAAAGCATTTGGGGAGTTGTTATTTATGTTAACTGTGTTTTCTGACAGGAGTGGAATGTATCTTTTCCCATGTATCTATTCTTATGCAAATAAGTGGATCGAAAAATATGCACACTCTGTTAGCCAATGGGCTTGTTGTATTATTGTTACTGTTATTGTTTATAGGAGCAGAATGTATCTTTTCTAATGTATCTATTCTTATGCAAATAAGTGGATCAAAAATGTGCACACTCTGTTAGCCAATGGGCTTGTTGTATTATTGTTATTGTTACTGTTTATTGTGTATATAAGTCTGAGTTTTGCCCCATCCAAACAGTGTTCAAACCCCACTAATAAAGAGCTGAATTTCACTACTTCATTCATCGGCTTCGTCATTCCTTGAACACTAAACTGGCGATGAAGGTGGGATGGGATTCCCACATGGCAGCAACATCGGGCCATTCGACCCAGCGCATCCAGAGAAATGGGCAACATACGAACGTTGGTTCCGCCATGCAATGTCCTCGCAGAAGATCACTGACGGAAACCAGAAGTGCTCCTGTTTCCTCGCTCAGTGCGGTTCTGAGACACTTGAACTGGCAACCCACCTCATTCTTCCATGTGACGTGGATGTGGTGCCACTCGCAGAAATCATGTCCGCACTGAGGGGGCACCTGCAGCCAGAGGTCTCGTTCTTCCCAGCCAGGGTGGCCTTCCACTGAAGAGAGCAATGACCTGGTAAATCCATTGCAGACTACGCCGCACCGCGCTGCGCATTGCTGCTGCCCCGTGCAACTGGGACAACATGGATGAAGCACTCCGAGACCATTTACTGCTCAATGTCGCCTCATGATCAGAAAGACGCTAACCTTCATGGATGTCCTAGAAGAGGCAGTAGCATCTGAGACCGCGTGGAAGCCTTTCTGGCATCGCCACTCCACCACCAGTGCTGCCGACTCAGCTGTGCAAGCTCAGCAAAGTTCACCTTCATCCTCCTCAGCATCGCCAGGTTCCACCTCTTCATCGGAGTCTAGCGACACAGAGGGAAAACTCCGAGCGGTCCGACGAAAGCACTGAGTGCACCGTGACAATTGGGAGAAGAAATTCCTTCAAAAGTGAGATGGCTGCAGAGCCTGGCATGACCGCAAGAAGTGCCCCTTCTGCACTGCAGAATGCCACAACTGCGGGCGAAGAGGGCACATTGCTAAGGTATGCCAACTGCAAAAGCAAAGACCTCCAGCGCCTGTGCCCAAGAAGAGTCATCACCACAACACATCCAGTGCCAAAGTGTCACCCGAGCCTGAGCCATACCAAGTGGGCATCGTCAACGAGCATTTCTTCACAGACCTGAGCCTGCAGGACGTCCCCTTCAAGATGGAGGTGGATTCAGGTACTACCTTTTCCATAATCCCACAGCGGGAGTTTTTGAGAATTCTCCCTGCCTCTCGGCCAGAAGCTTAAATCCTTTAAAACTACCCTCCGGGATGTGCAAGGTTGCTAGATTCCGGTCCTGGGGGTGGGTAATTTCTTGGTTAAATTCAAAAACATTTGTATCTCCTTAAGATAAGATAAATCTTTATTGTCATTGGTTGTAGTTAAACAGGGCACTAACTGTCTTATTGGGACCCAATGGTTTAAGCCCCTGGGAATCCAGCTTTCTGGCATCCACGTAATAGATGCTGACCCAATCCGGGACGTTTGTGCTGCACATCCTGAGGGGTTCAAAAAGGGTTTAGGGTTATACAAACGACCCCCTGTGGACTTTGAGCTTGACACAACCGTCCGGCCCATCCAGAGGAAGCCACACCAGGTACCCTTTGCTTTAAAGGAGAAGATAGAAGCCGACCTGCACAAACTGGTGGGGCAGGGCATCCTAGTGCTGGTGGACTCCACAGATTGGGAGACACCGATACTGGCTGCTTTGAAAAGTAATGGGATATGTGCTGACTACAAGTGTACCATCAATAAATCTATTCGCCCGAACCGTGGTAAACCACCTTCTTGCCCGTGGTAAGCCACCTTCTTGCCTCCTTGCATGGAGGAAATTGCTTCACAAAACTTGACCTTGCCCAGGCTTACCAACAATTAATTGTGTCTCCTGCTACTGCCATAGCCCAGACAAAAGTAACACATAGGGGAGCATTCAAGGTAAATAGACTATAATTCAGGGTGAATGTGGCCCCCGGAATATTTTAATCTCTTGTAGAACATATATTGAAAGGGTTGCCTGGTATCCTGCCATATTTTGACCATGTCCTGACCACCACTAAGGACACCATTGAACTAGTGGCCAGGCTCGATCGAGTCCTGTCACATTTCAAGAGGGCCGGTCTACATCTCAGAAAAGACAAATGTGTGTTTTTGGCATGGGAAGTAAAGTTCCTGGGGTACCGCATTACACCCCAAGGTATCATGACCTCTGACTCCAAGGTGGCGGCCATGCAGAATGCACCCAGGCCAAAATGTAAAGCCGAATTGCAATCATTTCTAGGATTGTAAAACTTCTATCACACTTTTCTCCATCGCAAAGCCTCAGTTGCCAAACCATTACATCAGATACAACAGTCTCTTAAGAAATATACTGTTTGGCACTGGGGCCATTGCCAAGAGAAGGGACGCGCGGCAGTGCTGATCCGCTGCTGCCCTGCCCCATAAGAGACGGGACGAGGCTGGAAGGGCCGGGGGCCGGGCCTTTCCTTAAGGGAGAGGCTTTGACCACCCTTCCTTCTCTGGGCCGACTGGGCCAGGCAGCGTTTGCTGCCTGGCTCCAGTTGGCCATGCCCTCCACGCAGCCGGGCCTTTCTGCCTTTGGCCGCGTGGCTTCCTTCCTCCATGGTGGTTGGCTGTGGCTCCTCTCGCCCCTCTGGGGGTGTCCTTTGGCAAGCGGCACCTCTCCGGGGGCCTCCTGCCACCTTTCGGGGCTCGCTGGGGCTCGCGTCTGCTGGGAGGCACTTTTGTTGGCTCACCCCCTTCTTGAATGGGAGCCTCCGGGCCCTCGGCATGGCCAGCGGTGCAGTACGGTGCTGCCCGCCATGGTCTCTGCGGCAGATTCCTTGCACCCGGGGCTTGCGGGCTCGCCCTCTTTGTGCCCATCGGGGGCTTTCTGCCCGGCCCCGGGCCCCTTGTTTCCTTGCTCTGCCGTGGCGCGGGCCGGTGCCTGTTGGGCCTCTCGGCCCTCTGCCAACCATGGCGCTAGGCCGCAGGGCCCGGGCTCTGGGCGTTTCTCTTGGGCTTGGCCTGCTGTGGTCTTCGGGCCTCGGCTTCCTGGGGGATGCGGGATCCTGGCTGGTGGGTCGGGCTCCAGCGGTAGGACAGGGGTTCCCGACCTGAGGCCCTTGGGGCCCGATTTGGCCCACGGTGCCATTTCATGTGGCCCGCTGGGCTCTCCCCTGGGCCTGGCGCCCCTCTCCCACAGGGGTGTGGCCCGCTGTGGGCCTGGGGCCTCCCCTCTTTTGCTGTCCACTGCTGGGCCGGTGGCATCGAGCGTGGCCCGGTGCTCTGGCCAGTGGCCGTTTCTGGCCTGTGTGGCGGCGTGCGTATTGCCTGTGCTGTCCCCACTTCTTGCTGGCTGCCGCGGCTCTGGGGGTGGGCCGTGGTGAGTGGCCCACTGGGCCTCTGGGTGGGCTTTGCTGGGTTCGCAGCTGTGGGCCAGCCGGGCCTCTTGCCTTCTGGGTCTGGTTGTGCCTGCCATGGGGACGCGAAGGTGTCTGCGGGGGTGGACAGCGCTGGCCCTTCTGGGCGGGGTTGAGTGCTACACCCTGGAGCCAGATGTGCCTGGCCTTTCTGGCTCCCATGGCGGTCCTGCTGCCGTCAGCTTTGGGAGCCTATGCACCGTATTCCTGGGGTTCTCTGGGTGGGACTGATTTATGGTGGTTCACCTCCCTTGGGAGCTGCTGGGATTGTACCGCTTACTCATGTCGACTCTGGCCCACTCTGTCTCGGGCGGCTCAGTGGCAGCTCCGGCTCCTTGAGCTTGGCTCCTCGGATTGTTGATCCCTGCTCGACTGTGATAGTCCTGTTCCGGCAGCATGTACGGGCCGGCCATTGTCCTGTGGCTTTGGAGCGGGTAAGTCTTGCCTTTGAGTTTTCAAACCTCTCTCCTTTCCCTTCTGGGATGTTTGGCCCCTCTTTTCTTGCATTTTGGTTGTGGCTGAATGGATGGCTGTCACTGCCTGCTGTTTTCCTTGCCGTGCGATGCCCGGTGTTTCCTACATTCTCCTTGTGTCCGTTTCTTGCCATTCTGGAGTCCTTGTCCCGCAGTTTTGTGGGCCCTTTGGGATTCCTTGCCTTGGATGCATGGCTTTGCCCCTTCCTGTAGGTATCCGTCCCTTCTTTCATGTGCTTCTACTCTCCCCTCTTCCTCAGCGTACCATCACGTGCGGACGCCGTGTGGGTCCGGTTGTTGCTTTGGTCCTGGGTCCGGTGCCTGTCCCTGCTGGGGATCCCGGTGGGGTGGTCGCTGCCGGCACGCTTGCCGGGTGTCCTGGTTGCATTGGTGCCCACTTCGGGCATCTCGGCATCTGGCCCTTACAGCCCAATGGCCGTGACTGCACCGGATCTCTTGGGGCTCTCCGCCCTCCGGCCCACCATTTGTTCCTCCAGTCGTCTGTGTGTGGTGGCCACCTTGTCCGGAAGTGCTTCGGTGGGTTCTGCCTCCGGGGCCTGCCGCTTGCTATCCTCTGCTACCTACCCTGGCATGCTTTTCCCTCTTGGGGTCACCACACTTTGCCTTGCTTTACCATTCCATTGGGATGTCCAGTTCTCTTGGGATTGGGTGGGTTGCCTTTACTCCGTGGCCCTCTCTTTCCGGGTGCTTCTCTTCACATAGGTGTTTGGTGGGCCATTGGTGCGTCTTGTTTATCGCTGGCGGCACCTGTCCTGCCTACGCAAGGCCTTGGCCAGTGTGATGGCCCAGTACGATTTGTGCTCAGACCTGCCTTATTGGCGCACTAGTGTATCTCAGTCATCTATCCGAGGGGCGAGTTGCTCCGGTCTCCGTTGCTATGGTGGTTTGTATGCCGCCTGCTGCTTCCATTCCTCCTGCGCATTGCCCGTGCCCTGTAGGTTTGTCTCCCCTCTCCGGCATGCTTGCCCCTTTTCTCTGCAGCCACCGGCCTTTCTGTGGACCATTTGTCTTGCCTGGGACTGCAGTTGGCTGTGCTGCGCTGTCCGCTTTTGGGGGCAGGGGTTTCATTTGTGTCAGACTGCTGTTTCCTTTCCTTACTCCGCTGTTTGGGCCTGGCTTGGTTCCGGCCTTCCCCTGCTAGTAGTGGATCCTGGAGTGTTGCCGTTTCCATTCTTCTCCTTGCTTTACTACTGGCCTTGTATTGCCGGGTTTCCGCTTTGGTACCCGGTACTCCATCGAGGGCGGCTGTGCCTGTGGCAGTCCTATATCTTCCCTGGCCTTGGGCTTGGTTTCTTCTTCCTTGGGCATTGGTCCGCTGGTCTGGGGTCCGCAACTTCGCCTCTTTGTGGGGAGTGTTGTGTTCTATGGGCGCCACTGCCCGGGGGCTTCTGGCCACCTGCTCGTTTCTTTTCTGCAGCTTATGTCAGGGCGGGAGGTGGCTATTCCCCCGTGGGGTCTTAGTACCCTGCTGCGATGCCGGTCGTTTTGGCCTTCGGTTTGGGCACCAGGACGCATTCGTCCCGCCTCGACCGTGGCAGGGCTGGCGGGCTTCCAGTTGCTTTCTTGTCTAGGTTGGCCGCCATTGGGTTTGCTCCGGGCTCCCGGGTGTTCCTTGGGTGCTGCGGCTTAGCTGGCTCTGTGCTCCTTCCTGTCTGGGCATCGCCGGTGCTTGTGTTGCACTGCGATCGATTTGGCTCAGGAGCCTCACGTGGCCTGGCTTGCGGGTAGCGTGCGTGCCGGCATCTGGGCCTGCCCCGCAGTTTTGTCTATCTCCAGTGGTCTGCCCCTTTGGCTTTCTGGACTGCTGTCATGCCTGTTTTTGGGGTCGGCCTGATCCTTGGTGGGGGTTGGTGTGAGGCATTTCTCCCTCTCTCCGGCGAGGCCTCGGGCATTGGCCCAACCCTGGCAAGGCACAGGGTGGCCCGGCAATTGGAGTTTGGGACTGCTTCCATTTCGGGGGGACCTCCTTCCCTGGGGGTTCTTGGGGAGGATCCAGCGAGGCCATCCTGTCTTGATGGCGTGGCAGTGGTGCGCGTTCTGCACCTTCGCACTCCTGGTTCATTTGGGGCCTGTTTCTTGTCTGCCTTCTTGTGCCACGCCTCCTACACCGTGCCCTTCTCCTTTCGGGGCTGCATGCGCTCCTGGCACTGGTTTTGTTGTTCCTGCTTCCTTATTCTGCCGCTTCCTTGCCCGGTGCCCGGCGTTAGTGCCGGCAGGCTGAGGGCCTGTCGCTGCCCTTCCATACTCACTGGGCACATCTGACTTGGCACCAGGGGGCAGGGTTGTTGGCCTGTTTCTTCTTGGCCGCCCCTGGGCCGCTCAGCCTGCTTCCCCGGCTCTCCTGATGTTCTTCCGGCTGTGCTCCTGCTGCCTCGCAGAGGGTGCTGCTGGGCTGGGTTTTGGGGCTTGGTGCACTTTCACGATGGTCGATTGGCATCCGGTACCATCGGTGGGCACCCATTTTCCCTGCCTTGGCAGTCATGTCTCGAGGTTGGCTTGTCACCTTGGTGGTTTGCCGGGGGCTTGCCTTCGGCTCCCCTTTTGGCTCCCCTTGGTGCTGCTGGCGGTGCCCTCTTTGCCGCCGGGGTGGGTTGCTCCTGCTGGTCTACCTGTTTCAGGGTTGTTGGTTCTTCTCATTTCCAACCCTGCCTCCTCTGGCCTCTGTGTGGAGCCCATTCCTTGTGCAGGTGCTGCATTGGTTGCTGCTATATTTGGGGTGTCCTCGGTTGCTGACGTCCGCAGGGTGGGCTGGTGCAGGCCTGTTCGCTTCCATTTCTATGCACACCTTGTGTTCCATTGGGCACCTTGCTGGCACTTGCTCTCTCTGTTCTCTGTTTCAGCTCCGGAGCCCCTGGATGCGTTGACACGGGCATGCAGCGTCGGCCACAGCTGTGAATGAGAACGCCCGGCAGGATGTTTCATCAATGAGGGGCATGTGCCTGGGGCTTCGTCTGAGTATGCCTGGTGTGGTGCTGGTCCTGTCGACATGCCAGTGGCGAGATGTCCTGCCCTTCTATTGGCATTCCGGTGCACCTGGTGTTTTGCTTCTCTTCCCTGGTGCCTCAGACCTTCAGCCTGGTTGCTGGCTTGGATCTGGCCACCGGGCCTGGACTCTGGAGGGGGCCACGTTGCCGGTGTCTTTTTGGCTGGTGCTGGCCTCAGGGCCAACTTGGTGGGGTTGTGGTGGAGCGCCACCCGATCTGTACGGAGGATGTCGGATGTATAGAGATCCTGAAGCGCTCTTTCCTGCACGGGGCTTGGTCCTTCTCTGCCTGGGTGGCAGGCGGGCCTGGGGGGGGGGGGCGGGAAGTTGTGGTAGGTGCCTCCCCATGTGGTGGCTAGCACTGGTAAGGAGGCTCTGGGTGACCCCTACGGGTCCGGCGGGAGCACACTCAGTTGGCCTCTGGCAGGTCTAGATAGAGGGATAATTGCCTGGCCAATCCGGTGTGCTCAGGAACAAGGTGATGCCATGCTTGACACAGCGTGCGAAGCCTTATAAGTTCACCGGACACACGTCAGAAGCAGAGGTTTGGTCATTTGCGCTTCTATGGGGTCAATATAGTTGGCTATAACCATTGCTCCTTACCAGTCGGCCCACTTGCATTAGTGAATTATTGTTAATAAAGTGGCCCGGTTTCAATCCCAGCACTGAGTCTGTCTCTTTATTGGGGAGTGGGCCCGGCAAAGCGTTCCTAGAACTGAAAAGGCTACTATCTTCAGATACTGTATTAACTCATTTTGTTCCTAACAAGGATGTTGTACTAGTGTGTGATGCATCCCCTGTGGAGATTGGAGCTGTGTTATGCCATGTAGTAAGTGACGGGAGGAAAGCCTCCATAGCATTCTATTCCCGTTCACTCTCAAAGCCTATGAAAAATTATGCTCAGACAGACAGGGAGGCATTGGCAACCATGGCAGGCACTAAGAAATTCCACGATTACCTTTATGGAAGGCCTTTTACCATCGTAATTGACCACAAGCCCCTCCTTGGAATATTTGTGAATGGGAAGCCCACGCCTCAAATTCTGTCCCCAAGGATGTTGCCTTGGGCAATTTTCCTAAATGCATATGATTTTCCTTTGCTGCACAGGCTCGGCAAGGACATCAGCCACGCTGATGCCCTGCCATGTTCTCCACTGCCAGGGATTGGGGAAGCCGATTGTGAGATTGAAAGCGACCACAAGGTCCTCATGATTGAGGCATTTGACTCGCCCCCGGTCATCCCCTCAGATATAGCCAAGGCTACGGCCAAGGATGTAACAGTGACTAAAGTAATGTCTTGGGTACAAAAAGGCTGGGCTGTCGCTCCTCTAGCCGAGGAATTAAGAACATTCCACCGCAAGCATTTGGAATTGTCAGTGGAATGAAGTTGTCTTCTATGGGGCCAGAGGGTGGTTATTCCTGTCACTCTCAGGAAAAAAGGTTTTACATTTACTTCACACAAGTCATCCAGGAATTGTACGTTCCAAAGCCGTTGCCCATAGCTACTTTTGGTGGCCTCAACTGGACCAAGACATAGAGCAGATGGTCGGCACTTGTGCCAGCTGTCAATCCTCTCACCCAGAGCAATCCCACCTTCCCTCTCGGGAATGGGATTCTGCTCGTAGCCCGTGGTCCAGGTTGCATAGATTTTGCTGGTCCATTTAGGGGTGCCCTATTTTCTTTGGTTGTGGATTCATTCTCTGAGTGGCTGGAAGTGATCAGGGTACCTAGTACCACTTCAGCCACCATTATAATGCACCTAAGAAGGCTGTTTGCAGCATTTGGACTTCTAGATGTGCTGGTATCCGAACGCGTCAACATTCACATGTGCAGAATTCCAATCCTTCATGGAAAGGAATGGAATTAGGCACATCACTGCCACCCCATTCCACCCAGGCATCAATGGCCAGGTGGAGCAGCATGTGCACACAACTAGGGATGCACTTTGGCGTATGGGTGAAGGGGATTTAGAGCTCCAGTTATGCCAGTTTCTTTTCACGTATAGGCTCACCCCTCTTGCCTCAGGGCTGTCTCCTGCTGAATTGCTCCTGCGAAGGAAACTATCATCCTTGCTGGACAGATTGGATCCCTCTAGGGTGGAGGACAAAGGCATAAATATAGTGATCCAACACAAGAGGGTTTTTCTCTGGGAGACTCTGTACATTGCCACAATTATGCAGCTGGTAGTCCTACGTGGGTGCCTGGGTTTGTGATCGATCAGAATGGTCCTGTTTCTTACAGAATTCAAACAGCCACTGGTTTGATCTGGAGGAGGCACACCGATTAATTGAGACCCAGAATACTGGCCCCACAGAATGAATACAGACACTCAACGTTAGGGTTGGCCCCCACCAATTTAAAACCAGGGGGCAGAGGTAATAGTCAGCAGCCAGCTAACTTAGACCCAGAGGTGTGTTCTAGGGACCGATTTCAAGGGGAAATTGTGGAATGCTCCCCTACTTCGGCCATGTGTACCCCTAAACTGTCCCAGCCTAGCACTCTAGATTCATTTATTGATGATGACCAATTTTGTTTGAAGTCGCCCTCCACTCTTAGTATACACAGCAGGGATCCTGAATTGTCTTATTCATCCACAGAATTAGATTTTGGTTTTGAGCGATCCCCTGCACCTCCATCTGACAAACGGGACTTTAATTTGGGTTTACAATCCTCCCCCTCTAGTCAATCCCTCACTCCAGTTGGGTCGCCCATCCTACAAGCCCCTGAGCCGGCTCAGCCAAGCGTCCGACCCTGAAGGCAAACTAGACCACCATCCTGGTTAAAGGATTTTGTTTTTACCTGGGGGGGATGTTATATATGTTAACTGTGTTTTCTGACAGGAGCAGAATGTATCTTTTCTCATGTATCTATTCTTATGCAAATAAGTAGATCGAAAATGTGCACACTCTGTTAGCCAATGGGCTTGTTGTATTATTGTTACTGTTACTGTTTATAGTGCATACAAGTCTGAGTTTTGCCCCATCCAGCCAGTGTTGAAACCCCACTAATAAAGAGCTGAATTTTAGTGTATGGGACCAAAGACAACAGAACAACCGAAGGGTTGGTTTAACACAGGTTTATTGCATGGTGTTCCGGTGAAGCATGAGGTAATGGCGGTGATACATCTCAATATATACAGTAGCCCTCTACATTTGAATCTTGTAGCACGGTAGCTCATTGGCTGCTACCGGCGTGGCCTCGCCCAGGCACGCCTCTTTTCCTGCTGCTGAATGCAGGTCTTTCTTCTGCTGCTGAATGCGGGGAAGGTTTTCCCGCGGCTGTCCGTGATTGAGCAATGTGAACCATGTGAGACTGAACGCTCGCAGCTGCCCTCTATGGGCTGTCTGCTCGCGTTCCTTTACAGCTGAGATCGTTTGTATTTGGAGTGGTTACATTCTTGCCTTTACCGTACAATGAACATGCACACATACATACATAACATCCCTCCCCCCTAGGATGGGACGAAGTCCCGCAACCATTGTGGCTTGCCGCACGTGCGCTTGGGGCGTGCCTGCGTCTGACCTAGTACTGGAGAGCCTGTGATCCCTGATTCCGCGGGTGCTTGTCCTGCAACGGGAAACGGGGATTCGTTAGTGGCTCAGTGGGGCGTCCGTGCCTGCCTTGCGCCCGGGGATGGGAACGGAATGAATAGTTGGGAGGTGAACCCCTGCCTGTTGCTCTCGGACCCCGGGGACCCGCCTATTGTGAACCGCGGAACCGATGAGGTCGCCCTTGTGGTCCTGCTACCTTCCGATCCTTGCTCGGGGGACCTTGAGACTGTGGTGGGCGGACTTGCTGTTGCCTCCCGTCCTGGGGGTGTCGGTCTCCGGGAAATTGGCGCTATATTGCATTCTAACTCACAGGGACTACTTGGACTGGAAGTACCAGGGGCTGAACTGAAACCCCTCTTTTCGCTAGGACGGGTGGGGGACCACTCCGCTAACTCCCCCTGGTACTGTAAATCAACGTCTAAACTTCTATGGGCATCTGTGTTTCGGGGAAAATTCCGGGGGGTATGTGTGAGGTCGGGGCTCTTCCTTTCTGCCGCGAACTCCCGCAAAAGATCTCTGTGGATCGATTCCCTTTCCTCCCCCCTTGGTGGGGGCCCATGTTCCCCTTTCCCTCCCCCTTGGGCTAAACGGGTGGGGGAGTACCCTAACGCTGATTGTCTCGTCTCCGTCCTGCTCTCCGGGGACCCTGCGCCTGAGTTGGTCCACGTGTCGCCTCCACAGGAAACCTGTACTGGTCTCCACGCGGTATGAGACGGGGCCGGTTCGTTCTATTACGGTGCCCGGCACCCAGGCTGGCCCCGCGCTGGCGTAGTTCCTGCAGTGCACCGGGGCGCCTACGCTGAAACTCTTTGAAGGTTCCACCCCTATGTTCCACCCTTTGTCCTCTACTCTCGTGGGGTCTAGCTTGGAGATTCCCGTGGCCAGCTTCCTGCGCATCAACAGCTCTGCGGGGGAGTGCCCTGACGCCAATGGGGTGACCCTGTACCTTAGCAGGAATTGGCACAATTTCAGGTCGAGGTCTCCGGGGCCCATGCACAGCAGCGCGTCTTTCGTGGTGCGCACGAGGCGCTCTACTTGGCCGTTGGTGGCCGGGTGAAAGGGGGCGGAGGTGATGTGCCGAATGGCGTTGCGCTCCATGAACGCCCCGAACTCGGCGGACGTGAAACAGCTAGCGTTATCGCTGACGAGGGTGTCGGGTAAACCGAACGTGGAAAAGACCCTCCGTAGCTGTTTAATTGTTGTGGCCGAGGAGGTGCTCGAGACTGGGATGACCTCCAACCACTTGGAGAACGCGTCCACCACAAGGAGGAAAAGCGTTCCCCTGAATGGGCCAGCAAAGTCTACGTGTACCCGGGACCAGGGCCCCCTCGCTGCGTCCCACTCCCTATGTGGCGAGCGGGCCTCTTCTGGCCTGGAGCTTTGGCACGCTTCGCAAGTGCCGACCATGTGTTCGATGTCGGCGTCTAGCTGGGGCCACCAAAAGTAACTACGGGCCAGCGCCTTAGAGCGGACGATCCCCGGGTGGCTGACGTGCAGCAGTTTAAGCACCCTCGGCCGGAGAGACGTGGGGATCACTACCCGCTGTCCCCACAAAAGGCAACCCCTCTCTAGGGACAACTCTAGTTTCTTTTTGAAAAATGTGTCGAATTCCACTGCTGGGGAAGACACGGGCCACCCTTTCTGTACCCAGGAGCAAACTGTGGCCAGCGTTTTGTCCTTGCCGGTCGCTTTAGCGATGTCGGCCGGTACTACTGGAGGGGAGTCTAGGACCTCTATCATTAAGACCTGGTGGTCCCTCTCTACTTCGCCCACGTGGCAGCAATCCCGGGGAATGGGGGACCTCGACAGGGCATCCGCATGGCTGATCTCCTTCCCGGGCCGGTATACCAACGCGTGCTGATACGCGTTGAGAAAAATGGCCCACCTGAGCATTCTCGGGGACAGGATTTGGGGTGTGGGCTTATCTGCGGTGAAAATGCCTAGCAAGGGCTTATGGTCAGTCACTATGGTGAAGGGGCGGCCGTACACAAAATCATGAAATTTCTTAGTCCCCGCAATTATCGCTAGTGCTTCCCTGTCCGTCTGGGCATAGTTCCTCTCCGCTTGGGACAAGGACCTAGAGTAGAACGCTATCGGGGCCTCCCTCCCGTTCTCCAGTACGTGGCATAACACCGCCCCCACCCTGACCGGGGATGCATCGCATATCAGGACCACTGGGCGTTTGGGATCGAAATGGGTCAGTACCGCATCTGATGCCAGGAGTCGCTTCAGGTCATTGAAAGCCCTCTCCTGGTCGTCGCCCCACTTCCATGCCTCGTCCTTTTTTAACAATTTGTGTAGCGGTTCCGCTACTGCTGCCTTCCGCGGAAGGAAGGAGTGGTAAAAGTTGAGCAGTCCAAGGAACGACTGCAACTCGGGCTTGGAGGTGGGGCGAGGGGCCTTCTTGATGGCGGCCACCTTGGATTGGGATGGCCTGATTCCCTCGGGAGTAACGCGGAACCCTAGGAACTCAACCTCAGTTGCGAAGAAAACGCATTTGTCCTTCCGCAACCGCAACCCCGCTTTCTCGAATATTGCCAGGACCCTTCCCAACCTGCTTGCTAATTCGGCCCGGCTCCCCCCTGTAATCAATACGTCATCAAAGTAGGGTAACACCCCCTCTAACCCCTTCAGGAGGCGTTCCACGAGTGACTGGAAAATCCCGGGCGCCGAATTCACGCCGAATTGGAGGCGCGATACCTGGAACGCCCCTTTGTGGGTGACTATGGTCTGTGCAGCAGCTGCGGCGGGGGTCACCGGGAGTTGCTGGTAGGCTTGGGCCAGGTCGAGTTTAGCGAAACACCTCCCCCCGTGTAACCTGGCCAACAAGTGGCTGACTACCGGCACCGGATAAGCATTAGGGCGGATCGCCTTATTGATGGTGCACTTGTAATCAGCGCATATGCGGACCTCCCCGTTTGCCTTGAGCGCTGTTACAATTGGAGTTTCCCACTCCGCAGAATCAACAGGAACAAGAATCCCCTGGCCCACCAACTTGTCCAACTCCGCCTCTATTTTGTCCTTTAGTGCGAAAGGCACTCTGCGCGGTTTAAGTCTGATTGGACGTACTTCAGGGTCCAGGTCGAAAGTCACTGGGGGGCCCTTGAATTTACCGAGCCCCTTTCTGAAAACCTCGGGGTGCGCGTCGCACACGCTCTGTATTGGATCGGTCCCGGTGGCGTGTGCTCCCACGGCGTGCACCCCCCCAATGAACAACCCCAGGGGCTGGAACCATTGAGTCCCGAGGAGGCTGCACTTTCCTCCCTTGAGGACGACTAGGGGAAGCGTTGCGGTGTGCTTTTTAAACTGGACCTGGAACTTCCCAACCCCCAACACTGGGATGTGGTTCCCTTGCACGTCCTTCAGTGTGGCCCTCAACGCTTTGAGCTTGGGCCGCACGCGGGGGACGATTTTCATGAACTCTCCCTGGGGAATAATAGAGTATGACGAACCCGAGTCCACCTCCATTCTAACAGGGGCCCCTTGTATTACTACCTCAACGAAGTAACGGGGGTGCTCCGTGGAAACGCTGCAAACCGGAGCGTCGTCCTCGCTGTCGTCGGAGATGCGCCCTACGCCGTCCCGCGTCCTCGTGGTCCGGGTGCCGCCCTTGGGCCTCGTGGTGCGGTCCTGCCTCGCCGAGCGGTCTGGAGAACTCCTTGTTGTGGCCTCGCGCCGTTTCCGGCAGACCTTGGCGATGTGCCCGCGCCGGCCGCAGTTGTGGCACTTGGCCTTGCGGAATGGGCATTTGGCGCGGGCGTGGGCGGCGCCGCAGCCGTCGCAGCGCCGGCCCTCTCTCTGGACCCTCCGGACGTCCTCGTCGTCGCTGCTCTCCGCAGACGAGTTCGAAACTCGCCGGGCCGCGCGCACCGAGCTCTCTGCCTTGGCGGGCTTCGGGCGCCAGTCCTGAAGCTCTTGCACCCCGGCAGTCGTGGCCTCCGCGGCCTGCGCCGTGTCGAGGACTTGTTGCCACGTGGGAGGCGGCTCCTTTTTCATCAGCGCGCGCTGAGTCTCGGTATCCCTCAGACCGCAGAGCAGGCAGTCCCGGAGGGTGACTTCTGGGGTCTCCCACTTGCATGGGCCGGCGGCCAGCCGCAGGGCCGCGGCGAACTCGGTGACCGATTCCCCGGGCGCCTGGACTCGCCTCCAGAACGCGCTCCGAGCGGGGAACATCGCTATCGCTGGCCGGAGATGGGCGTGCAGCGCCGCCAGGAGCTCTGTGGCTTTGAGGTCGCCCACCTTCCACGGCGCGATCAGGTCCACCAAAGTCCTCTTGGTCTCGTGTCCGAGCATGCGGACGAAAATGGCCCTCTTCTTGGCCTCATCTGAGACTTCGAGCTCCACCAGCGCTGCGTTGAAGTCTATCTCAAACAGCTCCAAGTCTCCCGGCTTCCTGATCTCGTAGCCGGCGCATGTCTTGGTTCCGTGGGCAGCCATATCCCACCTTCGTCGCCAATTTAGTGTATGGGACCAAAGACAACAGAACAACCGAAGGGTTGGTTTAACACAGGTTTATTGCATGGTGTTCCGGTGAAGCATGAGGTAATGGCGGTGATACATCTCAATATATACAGTAGCCCTCTACATTTGAATCTTGTAGCACGGTAGCTCATTGGCTGCTACCGGCGTGGCCTCGCCCAGGCACGCCTCTTTTCCTGCTGCTGAATGCAGGTCTTTCTTCTGCTGCTGAATGCGGGGAAGGTTTTCCCGCGGCTGTCCGTGATTGAGCAATGTGAACCATGTGAGACTGAACGCTCGCAGCTGCCCTCTATGGGCTGTCTGCTCGCGTTCCTTTACAGCTGAGATCGTTTGTATTTGGAGTGGTTACATTCTTGCCTTTACCGTACAATGAACATGCACACATACATACATAACATGAATTTCACTACTTTATTTGTCTGCTTCTTCATTCCTTGAACACTAAGGGAGTTAAAAGAGCTTCTATCATCTGAAGCATTTCTCACTCATTTCGACCCCAGAAAACCTGTTTTACTGGTTTGTGATGCATCACCCTTGGGGGTGGGGGCTGTTCTATGTCATGCAATGGAGAATGGAACGGAGGCCCCAACTGCATTTTATTCAAGGTCCCTTTCAAAGGCAGAAAAGAACTATGCCCAGACAGACCGGGAAGCTCTGGCTATAGTTGCTGGAACCAAAAGGTTCTACGAATATTTGTATGGAAGGAAATTCACCATTGTGACAGACCACAAACCACTACCAGGGATTTTTGTTACTTCCAAGCCCACTCCTTCTCTGTGCTGCCTTATGATTTGATCTGCCCATCCCACCTTGGCCTGGTGAGTAGTTGTTCAATTTAAGCGCACTGTTCATTAATTGTTCGATCCTGACAAAAGGATCCAAATGGAGCCAGTCTTTTTGAATCAGCAAGGGACAAAACTATTGCCCCCCTTGGAGCTGTGCGTGATACCACTTGCTTACTTGACCACTGCCCGGCCTCGGTAGTTAGAGCTGCCAAGGCAACAATGGGCAGTTGGGTTGGTGCGATGATGAACACCTCTTTGCAGGAGGGGGTGATTCCGGCAGTTTTCAAACATGCGCTGGTTCGCGCTCTCCTGAAGAAGCCATCGCTCGACTCTACTGTTATTTCTAATTTCAGACCTATCTCCAACCTTCCTTTTGTCGGGAACGTATTGGAAAAAGCAGTGGCTCAGCAGCTCCAAGGGGTTCTGGATGATACGGATTATCTGGACCCATTTCAGTCAGGATTCAGGCCCGGTTATGGTACCGAGATGGCATTGGTCGCACTCTTGGATGACCTTGGTGAGAGCGGGATGGAGGCAACCCCTCTGTCCTTGCTCTTCTTGACCTCTCAGCGGCTTTTGGTACCGTCGACCACAGTATCCTTCTGGGTTGGCTCTGGGGAGTGGGGGCCCAGGGCACTGTGTTGTCCTGGTTTTCCTCATTTCTGATGGGCCAGACTCAGTCGATGTCTTTAGAGAGTGGGTTGTCCAGCCCTAGGTTGCTTCCATGTGGGGTGCCTCAGGGCTCGGTACTCTCGCCTCTATTGTTTAATATCTACATGAAACCGCTGGGTGAGATCATTAGTTCCCACGGGGTGAGGTATCATCAGTATGCAGATGATACCCAGCTGTACATCTTGGCTCGTGGGGACCCAAGTGATGCAGTCGAAGTCCTGACCAGGTGTCTGGAGGCTGTTCGGGTCTGGATGAGGGACAACGTGCTTCAGCTGAATCCTGGCAAGACTGAGTAGCTTTGGGTGCAGGGTCCCATGTTATCCCGGGAGTTACCATCTTTGGTTGCGGATGGGACATCTTTGCCACAGTCAGATCTGGTGCACAATTTGGGGGTCCTCCTGGACTCGTGGCTACTGCTCGAAGAGCAGGTGGCAGCCATGGCTAGGAGGGCCTTTGCACAGCTTTGTGTCATTTACCAATTGTGCCCGTTCCTGGACTCATTGCTCATTGTCACTCATGCTCTGGTCACCTCCAGATTGGATTATTGTAATGCGCTCTACATGGGGCTGCCCTTGGTGACCATTGGGAGGCTTCAGCTGGTCCAGAATGCAGCTGCCCGGGTCGTGATGGGGTGCGGGTGTTATGCTCGCACCTCACCACTTCTCCGGAAAGGAAGATTATTGTCATGATGATAGCCAATATCTTCGCTCCATCTTGCCTCGTGTGTCTTTGCTTGATCAGTCTCCTCCGGGACCCACTGGCCCGCTTTAGGCCCCGATCCAGCATATCCGGCCTGCTTCATGGCCCCGATCCAACAGGGGAGGACCCCCCAGTGCTGGCTTTGCCTGCTTCCTCCGGGAAGAGATGTGTGTGCTCTTTGAAGCCTTGCTTGCATGGTGTGATAGGGAAGAGCCAGGAGCCCTATATAGGTTGTGGCTACTTCCTGCTTCACTCTTGTTGTGTATTGAATAAAATTGATCCACCATTTTATGTTCTCCTCAGTTTTAAAGTACTGCGAGATTGGGGTTCACGCCATTTTACTTCGAGAAGCGAAGTAAATTCCCGCCTAGATGTATCTTGCCCTGACTTTATATAAGACGCTGTGGCACAGTTGAAATTGTGTTCTTATCCCCTGAATAAAGTTGTGTGTTTGGCCCATTACGCTGGCTGCTGCTCATTATTTCAAGAACACTAAAGCTCTCTTTATCCGCTCAGCATCAGAGAGATAGAGAAAATCCTACCCTCCCTCCCTTAGTGATATTCAGTTGAATGAGCCCTGTTTGGCTCTTGGCATCGTGGTTTTTCACCCATCCCATACTGTTGCTGCAGGTTGAGTTTTTGCCAGAGGTTATTCTGGTCACTTTGGCGGGTAGCACGGGAATCGTCATGGAGATTTCTTCTTTTTTTTAACAGAAGAAAATGCATAATTATTGATAAAGAAAGGGATGAAGAACTGTTGTGAGGCATTAAGGAAAGGAAGATTGTTGCCATGATGATAGCCAATATCCAGAACAGATATGGGACTTGGAGAAGAAGAAGACGTCTTGTACTTTGTCATGGATTGTTGCAATAAATTGTACTGGTTAATGATCCATTTCCCCCTCACATTTCCTCATCAAGACCACAATGAACACTTACCTGTTTTCCAAAAAATTATCCAACATCTCCCTTTACCCTATAAGTACAGAGATGATTCTGCCATCACTCTATCCTGAAATCGCCTGGAATACCATCTGAGAAATCATCTCTCCATTCCTGAGAAACCTCCTCAATATTCAGCCATGAAAATCTTTGCCTTGCTTTTTGCTCTTCTCTTCTTGATGTCGATGGTGGCTTCAGGTAAAATGGGGGAAGTCAAGGATGCCTGCCATATTTCTGATCTTTTGATAATAAGTTTACAAACCAGTGGTTCCAAATTGTGGCCCAAGCCCCACAGGGGAACTTCTATTTCCATAAACCTAAGTCAGTACTCTGGCTTATCATTGCTTTGGGGAATTGACTTAGGCTTCTAGGAATTGAAGTCCAAAAACCAAAGGATGTGAAACACTGCACTAAATCAATGGAGATACCTTTGTTCCATGGCAGTAATGTTATTGGTGGAGAACATAGTCGTAATAATTTGTAGCATCCACTTTTTTCTGTTCTGTAGTACATAGATGTTCTATAACCAATGTGAAATATTCTGTAGCTTTATTCTTTTATTAAGGCTATATAGATGGCAGGTAACTTTTTGTTTAAATGTTGACCTGGGATTCTTTAATTGGAAGAATACATCTTGTTGTTTTCACCAAACTTAAGGTGAAATTTATCTAAGGTCTGATTTTGGCATTTTAAGTGTCTAATAATAATAACAGCAATAACTGTGTGCACTGAAGTTAATTGTGGTGAGCTTTTTCAGGGTCTTCTAGGTAGAGATTATGCAGAAGTGCACTCTCCCTTCTTCTTGCGGTTGCCCTGGGATTGTGTAGCTTGCCCAAGGACACCAAGGCTGGCTTTTCTCTGTTGCCAAATACCTAACTCACTAAGCTCTCTAACCAAATTATTCAAAAAAAGATCGTTGGCTGCTCTTGAGCTTTTAAACATGCCAGGACATTAGCTAATGTTAAGTAGTTATGGGGATTCCATGTGAATGGATCCAAATAGAGTCCTAACTAGAATATTTTCACTGAAATGAATGGTCCTTGTATTATTTAATAAAGGCCATTCATTTCAATTAAGAATTGTGACTGAAATTAGACTTTGCCCATGGGCTCGAAAATATATATTTTGTTGGGCTTTTTTTTTTTTAAAAAATAATTTTTATTGATTTATTGTAAATAAAACAGTATATTACATACAAATCAACGAACCATAAACATATATAAACATACCATTTTTTTGTTCAGTAGCACAGTCGATTCTGACCCTTTGCAACCCTATGGACCCTTGTCCTCCACTATCATTTTCAATGGGCTCTGTGCCCATTGTGTTTACAATACCATCTAGCCATCTCATCTTTGGCCGCCCCCTTCTTCTTTTGTCCTCCACTATTTACTGCATTATTATTTACTATTTACTGCAGTATTATTTACTGCAGTGGCTCAAGTCGCTAAGACGCTGACTGGGAAGCGGAAGGTCAGCAGTTCGATTCCCGAGTACTGCAGGACGGAAATGAGCTCCCGTCTTCATCCCAGCTCCTGCCAACCTAGCAGTTCGAAAGCAAGAAATTGCAAGTAGATAAATAGGGACCACTTTGGTGGGAAGGTAACAGCGTTCCGTGCGCTCCGGTGTCTAGTCATGCCTGCCACATGACCACGGAAACGTCTGCAGGAGCAGACAGCGCTGGCTCTTCGGCTTAGAAACAGAGATGAGCACTGCACCCTAGAGTCGGATACGACTGGCTTTTGAGCAAGGGAAACCTTTACCTTTACCTATTTAACCTTCTAAGGAGCAGTCAGGGTTGATTTCTTCTAAAATTGGCCTATTTGTTCTCCTTGCTGTCTGGGGGACTCTCAAAACTCTCCTCCAACACGACATCTCAAAGGTGTCTATTCTTCTGTGCTCAGCTTTCCTAATGGTCCAGCTCTCACACCCATACATTACTTTTCTCTACTTTTCACTATGTTCCCCAGGTTTCTCATTGCTTGCCTCCCAAGAATCAGTCACCTTTTTATTTCTTGGGTGCAATCCCATACCACAAACATACATAAACATACCATAAACATTTAAACACCTATCTAGTTTACCCCATAGTGACAACCACTTACCTCCCCCCCTCATACTGTACACTTCTGAAACTTGAAATATTCCTTCTTCCAATTTTATTGTTCCCAGAACTTTCATGTTTCTTGGCTAGGTTAAACATCTTTCTTCATTTACTATAGCGTACAGTAATACATCATACAATGTCCACTTCATACAACATCGGATTCATACAACATCACCTAATTCCTTGAAAAAGGTTGCCTCATACAAAGTCACTACATTGGGGTTTTCCAATGTTGCATTGTGCCTGTGCAGTATAAAAGGCAGGACACATGCGTGCATTGCTCTTGTGCATTTTGCATGAGGCAAAGAATGTTTAGGAGTGGTTTTGAGCGCGATTTTGGATTTTTTTTATTTTTTCATCAGAATTTTTAGAAGCATTCCTGGGATTTTTGCAGCATTCTTCAGGTTCTTGGACAATAAGGGTTGTTTGACATGTTTTTGTAATGTTTTTTGCCTTTAGACAATGATTTCTTAAAGTTCTATCAGTTTCCTGTCTGTTTCCTTGACTTTGCACTGAAGTCTTTGGAAATGACGTTGTACGAGGCATCGCGGCAAGGATTTGGATGTTGTATGAGGCATCGTGGCTAGGATTTTGCATGCCTCATACAAAGTCCAAATCCGTATAAAGTCCAAACTTGTGGAACCAAGTTTGGACGTTGTATGAGCTATCACTGTATATCACAAATGCGTTCCAAATCTCCCAAAATATGTTACTATTGATTATGCCTTTTTAAATTTTGTATTTGCTTGTTAATTTATCGTTTAGAGCCAATTGCCAGACTTCCCTGAACCCAGAGATGGGCATCAGCAGGTTCGCACCAGTTCACCAGAACCGGTAGCAGAAATTCTGGCTGGCCCTGCCCATCCAAGTTTTGAAATAAAATAGTCCTAATTCGGGTGCAACACAGGGATTTTCCCCTGGCCACGCTCACCATACCACGCCCAGTGGTAGTAAAAAAATTTTTGAGCCCACCACTGCTTGTACCATCTTTCTCTATTGAATTTAATTTTGCCCTCACTCTCTGACAATTATTAGTCTTGTCACCGACAACAATATAAGCAGTAGCTATTTTCTTATGTTTTCTGTCTAGATTAATTTCCTCTACATCACCAGTAATGCTATTTTTGCATTAAATTTCACTGGGGCTCCCATAATTTTCTCTGTTTCTCTTTCTACTGATTTCCAAACCTTTTTGGTATAACTACACTGCCACCACATATGCAAATAAGACCCATCCTCCATTTCACATCTCCAACAATTTCTTGATTTATTTTTACTCATTTGATGTGTTCTCAATGGAGACATATAACATCTCCACATAAGCTTATAATTAAGCTCTTTTTCTTTAATCGAGAGGGATTTCATTATCCTTTGATTCCATTTGTTTTTCCATCTACTTTCATCTATTTTAACACTTAAATAACTTTCTTATGTTTTCCTTAATGTTTGTTGTCCCTTCTTCTCTTTAATTAAATCCTTATATAATTTACTAACTATGTTCGATAGCTTAATGAGACCTCTTCAGATGCTATGTACTATTTCTTCAAATCGGGCTTCTGTATTCTAATCTTCCTATCTCACTGCTCCATCTGTACTATCTGGAACCAGTTTAATCTCAGTTTCTCATATATGTTATTTCTCATTCGTGTTTCCCTACTTTTCTCTATCCATTCTTTTACTAAAAACACTTTTATTCTGTTGTAAAATGTCTTTTGTCCCTTTGAATTTAGTTAATGGGCAATCTACCACATCTGTAAGTGCTACCACTGGGGAAATATTCTTGGGCTACTTTTTTCTTTACCTTCCTCTTTAACTTCTTTTTTATTTTACTTTCTTTAACTTCATCCAATCATTTAGGGGATGGAAAATATATACTTTGTTGGGCTTCCTGAAATAATACCCTCATCATCTGTCAGCCATATCTAAGCGATTTTCCGAGATGCAATCCAAGAACTTCAGAAAGACTGCTCTTTGCTCACTCCTGTTTTAGCTCATAGCCTTCCACAACTGACACATGAATGTGTTTTACCATTATTCTTATCCTGTGGGTCTTTTTATGTATACTCTGGTTGACATAACTGCAGAACAATCCATTTCTAAGCACTCGATGTCTCTTAGTGCTGCCAAGTTTTAAATTTTCCTTTAAATATCCCTCTTTTCCCAGCTTTAAAAAGTAAGGAATTGGAAGGGAAATAGGTATCTCCTGAATTTCCAAAGTATATTTAGCTCAAATTATGGCTCAATTACTTTTGAATTTAAACAGATTCTACGGAGAAGATCGGCAAAAAAGTATGTAAAACTAAAGGAGGAAAATGTAGACGCAAATGTAAGAACATGGACGATAAAATCGGAATGTGTGGAAATGTGCAAATCTGCTGCCTAAAGTGAGTTCATAGACTACTGATCAAAAGAGAATATACACAGAATATAAGAGAATATATATAGAATATAAGCATTGAGTTCTCCCTAACAATTAACTCTAGAGGAATAAACATTCTACTCAAGGAGGTTTTGCTCTTTATTAGTAATGAATGCAGTGGCTGAACCTTATTTGACACGTCTCTGTTCAAGAGTCAGGTCAATGGGGTCTTACATTTATTCATACTTCATTTGTTCTCACATACACCATCAACTTATATCCAAACTACCATGATAGTTATTACTTTTCCACTTTCATTCCACGGCGAGTTTGTAAGTCGAAGAACGGATTTTACTCAATCTTGGAAAGATGGAAGGCTAAGTCAACCTTGAGCCATCACAATCTTCTGGTTGCAGGACAACAGTTTAACCAATTTGCCACCAGGGGTTTTGTTTTGTTTTGTTGTTGTTGTAGTAGTAGTAGTTGTTGTTGTTGAGTTGCACAATCGATTCCAATCCCCAGCAACCCCATGGACCATTACATACCAGGCACCCCTATTCTCCAACATCCTACCCAACCCACCCAACTCTGTGCCCATTACATCAACAATACCATCTATCTATCTCATTTTCTGCCACCCACTTCTTCTTTTGCCCTCGATCTTTCTCAGCATCAAAGCTTTCCCAAGTGGATCCTCTCTTCTCATTTGATGTCCAAACTACTTTAGTATTTATTTATCAAATATGAAATCTGATTCAAAGGGTATGTGTGTGTTGTTGCAAATCAATACACACAAGTCCATGACTCATTAGACACACAATCCCATAGTACCACCATCTGCAATGGTTTACAGTATTTACCTCCAAGAATTGTGCACTTGGGAGCAACTTCAATTTGAGCAATGATTCACATGAAGAGGTGCAGAAATTTACTCTAGAGCAGTGGCCACTCACCAACTAAGCATCTGTAAAATCCTGATGTCCCCAACTCTGTGACATATATTACTTATTATTCAATAAGTTAACTCATATTCATGTGGAGGAAGCCCAAAAGGTCATTAACATTCTTGAATCCCCCCCCCCCCAGTAAAAATCAAATTTCCACCCTGAGGAACCACAGCCCTAGTCTAGAGAAACAGCAGACCTGGGTCTCAAGGAAGGTTGCTGTGTATGCATAAGAGTGAAATGAGTTTGTAACAATGGTGAGAGGAATTGTCACATTTGTATTTTATCCAGGAGTAATGGGCACAAACGGTGTGCTACTCAACAGATAGCAAAAACCATTTGAAATAGTGACTGTTTTATCTCAAAACTGGAATGGAATAAAGTGTATCCGGCTCGGAAAAGAGTTGATGTAGTTTATTCTTCTGCACAAACATTTTTTATTTTTATTTATTTATAGTCATATTTGTATATGCCGCCCACTCAGGCAGAACCCGACTCAGGGCGGCATTACAACAATTCTAAAAATACATAAAAACATTATAAAAAACCTTATAAAAACCCACATCCACCCCATTTAAAAACCCATATCCCACCCACCCATCCCACCTACTATACAAAGGGAAGAAGAGAGAGCTCTTATTTTATAAAAGCCAGCCGGCGGGAACCATAGTCCCGTTCGGGCCCCACACCTGCCCTGCCAGCCAGGTCTTTACTCCTTTCCTGAAGGGCAGCAGTTCACTTTGAAGTCTTATATCTATTGGCAGGAGGTTCCAGAGGGTTGGTGCGGACACGGAGAAGGCCCTCCTGCGGGTACTAGACAGATGTGCACCCCTAGTGGACGGCACCATTAGAGAGCCCCTCCGGTCCGCTCTGGTTGGACGGGCAGTCACTCTTGGGACGATGCGGTCTCTAAGGTATCCTGGCCCCCTGCCATATAGGGCTTTAAAGGTCAAAACCAGCACCTTAAATTGCACCTGGAGACAAACTGGTAACCAGTGCAGCTCCCGAAGCAGCAGTGAGGCATGGGCATATCGCCCACACCCCATCACCACCCGGGCCGCTGCATTCTGGACCAGCTGCAGCCTCCGAATGGTCGTCAAGGGCAGCCCCATGTAGAGCGCATTACAATAATCTAGTCGGGAAGTAACCAGAGCATGAGTGACCATAAGCAAGGAGCCCCGGTCCAGGAGTGTGCGCAGTTGGCGAATCACCCGAAGTTGGGCAAAAGCCCTCCTGGCCACAGCCGCCACTTGTTCTTCTAGCAGCAGCCGTGAGTCCAGAAGGACCCCCAAGTTGCGCACTGGGTCTGTCTGGGGCAAAACAGCCCCATCCAATACCAAAGATGGTAACTCCTTGGATAACATGGGGCCCCTTATCCACAGCCACTCTGTCTTGCTGGGATTCAGCCGAAGCCCATTGGCCCCCATCCAGACCCCAACGGCCTCCAGGCAACCGGATAGGATTTCAACAGCATCACTGGGGTCCCCACGGGCCGAGATGTACAGCTGAGTATCATCCGCGTACTGATGGTACCGCACCCCGTGGGAACGAATGATCTCACCCAGTGGCTTCATGTAGATGTTAAATAAGAGAGGAGAGAGCACAGAGCCCTGAGGCACCCCATACTTGAGGGGCCTAGGGCTGGACCTCTCACTCTCTAACCACACCGACTGGGTACGGCCCTCCAGAAAAGAGGAAAACCAGGACAACACAGTGCCCTGGATCCCCAGTCCTTCGAGCCGTTCCAGCAGGATACCGTGGTCGACGGTATCAAAGGCCGCTGAGAGGTCAAGAAGAGCGAGGACGGATGGACAACCCCCGTCCCGCTCCCGCCAGAGATCATCCATCAGTGCGACCAATGCCGTCTCCGTTCCATACCCAGGCCTGAATCCTGATTGAAAGGGGTCTAGATAATCCGCTTCCTCCAGGACACTCTGCAGCTGGCGCGCCACCGCCTTATCCAAAACCTTACCCAGAAAGGGCAGGTTGGAGACCGGCCTGTAGTTGTTAAGGACAGCTGGGTCGAGGGACATTTTCTTCAGGAGGGGGCGCACCAAAGCATGTTTTAGCTGTGCAGGGAATACCCCCTCCCGTAAAGAAGCATTTATTATCCCCCCAACCCAGCCCCCTGTTACCTCCTTGGAGGCTTTCACCAACCAGGTGGGACAGGGGTCCAGAGGACAAGTAGTGGCACGAACAGCTGCAAAGAGCCTGTCCACTTCATCAGGGACAACAGGATCAAACTGATCCCAGATCGTACAGCAAGACTGTGCACCGGCACCCCCCCGACCCTCCCCATCCACGCCAGGATTCAATCCTGAACGAATCCGATCGATTTTCTCCACCAGATGGTCAGCAAAGTCTTCAGCCGAACCCTGCCAACTGGGCACCGATCTCCCTCTACCGAGGAGGGACCTGGTTACCCGGAACAGGGCGGCTGGGCGATTATCAACGGAGGCAATAAGGGCGGTGAAGTATTGCCACCTCACCACCCCCATCGCCACTAGGTAGGCCCTAATAGTGGCTCTAGCTAGTGTCCAATCAGAGTCATCCTGGGTCTTCACCCAGCGGCGCTCTAGGCGTCTCTTTGCCCGTTTGAGTTCCCGCAGTTCCTCTGTGAACCACGGAGATGACCTATTTCCACGGGCGCGGAGAGGCCGCAGTGGTGCGATTTCATCCAAGGCTGCTGTTGTCGTCCTATTCCACAGGTCGACGAGTGCCTCGGGTGAATCGTGTAGCCGATCCAGAGGAACATCCCCCAGTTCCCTCTGGAATCCGTCTGGATCCATTAGTTGCCGAGGGCGGACCATTTTAATAGGCCCTGCCTCCCTACGATGAAGTGTCGCCCCCAGGAAGTCAAGAGTCACCAGGTAGTGATCCGACCATGGCACAGGTGAGATGACTAAATCCTGTAAACTCAGATCACTCTGCCACTGCTCCGACAAGAAAACTAAGTCTGGCATGTGACCACTGCCCCTGGTCGGACCCCGAACTACCTGAGTCAGGCCCATGGCTACCATGGAAGCCATGAACTCCCTTGCCACCTCAGAAGCCATCCCCAGCGATGGCATATTGAAGTCCCCGAGAACCATAAGTCTCGGGAACTCCAATGCCAGCATCGAGGCGGCCTCGAGGAGCTCAGGCAGGGCATCCCTTACCCTGCAAGGGGGCAGGTACAGGAGCAAGATCCCCAACTGACCCTTGGGGCCCAGCCGAAGAAGCAGGGCCTCGCAACCAGACACTTGTGGAGCAGTGGCCCTAGCAACTCCCAAAGATTCCCTGGCAACAATGGCGACACCACCGCCCCTCCCCTCACCTCTAGGCTGGTGCCAGATACCGAACCCAGCTGGACACATGTCCAAAAGAGGTACTCCATCTTCAGGAGTCAGCCAGGTTTCGGTGATGCATGCCAGGTCGGCCAGCCCATCCTGGATGGCATCTTGAATCAGGGGGGCCTTATTGCAGACCGATCTGGCATTCACCAGCAGCAGCCTAAGGGCGGGGTCACTCCGGATCTGCTGCTCAGGACCCAGAGATGTACCTGCAGGGCTGGAATGAGGGACCGCACTTAAACATCGGACCCGCATTCCCCGAGTGCGGCCCGCCCCACGGTACCCGCCATATCGCCCCATGCCCGTCACAACACCTATATGATTCACCGGAACCTCCCTAGATGGAATGCTACCCCTCCTTCCTGGCTGGCAGGACCAACACTCTCTCTTCCCTCCCCATCCGCCATCCCCCCCAATTCCAGCAACGAACATGGGCTCCCAAAACGCACAGAGAGCGCTGGCGAGTCCTGTCGTCCACATCTCCTTTTTCTTCCCCCCAGATAGGGAGGGTGGACGCAGGGAGCTGGAGGGGACGTCTGTGTACGGAGACAGCATCCACGGCGGCGTCTACGGCTCCCCAATGCCACGAGGAGCCCTCCTAAACTCCCCGCCCGATGGCAGGGGGCGGGGAGGGGCGGCCTTGCGTGGCGGCGGCGGCGGTGGCAACGGCGGCGGCGACGTCTTTGGGTCCCTTGTCCCGGGAGCCCTTTAGACCTCCCCGCCTGATGGCAAAGGGCGGGGAGGGACGACTTCGCACAGTGGCTGCCACGTCTTCGGCTCCCTCGGCCTGGGAGTCCATCCAGCCTCCCCGCCCGATGGCGAGGGGCAGGGAGGGACGGCCTAGCGCGACGGCTACGGTGTCTCTGGCTCCCTTGGCCCGGGGGCCCCTCCAACCACCCCGCCCAGTGGTAGGGGGTGGGGAGGGACATTCCTGCGTGGCCGCGGCAGCGGCGGCGGCGGCGGCGGCTCCAGCGTTGTCTTCTTCTGCCTCCTATTCCCATTCCCGGGCCGAATGGCGAAGGCCCGGGGAAGAGGCAACGCAATGGTTTCCGGGCCTCCGACGGCGCCTCCCTTTTGAGCCCCCCAACAGGCAGGGCCCAGAGGTCGGGGAGACACACCTGCCTCCCATTCCCGGGCCGAATGGCGTGGGCCCTGGGAAGAGGCAGCGCCTCTTTATCTCCCCGCCGATGGTGGGGGCGGGGAGAACGCGTCTGCGGCTCCGGCGGCGTCTTCTTCGGTGCCTCCCAGGCCACGGGAGGCTCCCCTTTATCTCCCCGCCGGTGGTGGGCCGGGGAGAGCGCGGCTGCGGCTCTGGCGGTGTCTTTTTCGGAGCCTCCCGGGCCACGGGAGGCTCCCTTTATCTCCCCGCCGGTGGTGGGGGCGGGGAGAGCGCGGCTCCGGCTGCGGCTCCGGCGGCGTCTTTTTCGGAGCCTCCCGGGCCACGGGAGGCTCCCTTTATCTCCCCGCTGGTGGTGGGGGTGGGGAGAGCGCGGCTGCGGCTGCGGCTCCGGCGGCGTCCTTTTCGGAGCCTCCCGGGCCACGGGAGGCTCCCTTTATCTCCCCGCCGGTGGTGGGGGCGGGGAGAGCGCGGCTCCGGCTGCGGCTCCGGCGGCGACCTTTTCGGAGCCTCCCGGGCCACGGGAGGCTCCCTTTATCTCCCCGCCGGTGGTGGGGGCGGGGAGAGCGCGGCTCCGGCTGCGGCTCCGGTGGCGTCTTTTTCCAATTATTGTTCATAATTCTTGATAAAAATAATAATTCCATTTTTATAATTCTTGATAACAAAAATAATTCCTCTATGGGTAAAAATAAACGATACACTGAAACAGCTATGATTTTCTCTTGATAACGAAATTGATTCCTCTATCGGTAAGTATGAATGATTCACTAATACAGCTATAATTTTCAAAGTCAATACCAGTTATTTCGACTTTTCGAATAACTTTTTCTTCTTCAGGAAATCTGCACACAAACATAATTGTACATAAACATAATAATTAGCATGACAAAGTAATAAAGAGAACTGTTACACATGAATACGTGTTAAATATATATCTCTGCTATGCATCTAATATGTAGCTACAATACTATATAAAGAAAGGCAAAAACTTACCACTGTGTAAAAAGGTCTCTTAACGTCGCGTCCTTGCCTCTGCTCATTCTATTAGGTGCATATGGATGTTGATAATGAATGTGAAGCAGCTGCCTTTATGCTAGTGAAAAGTAGCTCACGTGTAACCAATTTTTGCAAGCTCCCGAAACCACCTACTGTTGCCACAAAAACTTATGACCTAGAGTGTTGCCTATAGAAACGCTGCAAGATCGTGCTCCTGATTTAGTCCTTTTGGATACATGGTATCAAAGAGGTGAATAAAAAATGCTTCACGCTGTTGTAATCTTTTGTTAATATCGCACCTCTTGAATAACCTTAGTCTGACCATTTCTAATGCTACAAAACGGAAATCCCTGTCTGAGTGGTGTTTTTCCATATAGTGAGATACTAATGGTGCATCTGTCACCTGGTGTCTGATTTTGGACCTGTGTTCCGAAATCCGCTGCCTCAGTGGCCGACTGGTAAGTCCCACATAACACATCTGACAGGGGCATTCCCACATATAAATCATGCATCTGCTGGCACAACTGGTGAGGGATCTCAAGGTGAAAGTTAATTGCTTCTTTGGAATATAAATGTCTTTAGTTTCCCAGCAAAACTGACACACTATACATGAATGACACTTATAGTGTCCTGTTGGAAACATTTTATCATTAATAATGGTCCTAACAGTATGGTCTGAACGTACGAGAATATTACTAATGGATTTGGACCTTCTGAAGCCAATCATTGGCTTCTCGTTACACCCGGGAAGGTGATTCACCAAATGCCAGTGTTTATAAATGATGTTCTTTATTTGATTGGCTGCTGGTTGAAAACTCAAAGGAGCACATGATAAATTTTCCCCCTTCCAGTTGTTTCCTTTCTAGCAACTGCTTTCTGGGTGTGTTCCTTACTTTCTGAAGAGCTGTGTTAACCATGTGCGTGGGGTAACCTCTATTTTTAAGTTTTTTTCTGGATCACCAGGGCAGATTTATTGAAGTCCACAGACTCCGTAGAATTTCTCTTGGCACGGGCAAAAAGGCCAAATGGAATGTTGTTTCTAACAAAGGCTGGATGATAAGAAGAGTATTCTAAGTATGGGTTCCTATCCGTTGGTTTCCTATATAGCCTAACCACTATTCTTCTAGACTCAGAAATGTAAACCTCGACATCCAAAAATGGAATGGAGGCGGTATCAAAGTGAGGAGTGAACTGCAAATTACTGTCAATGGAGTTAATCCATTGTACAAATTCAGTAACAATACCCTGAGAATCGAGAATGAAAAATAGGTCATCTATGAATCTGCCATAGTGGATAATGTGCGACAGAAAGGGATTGGAGGCTTGATTATACATGTGTTGGCTTTCAAAATTGTTCAAATACATATTAGCCACTGAGGGGGCCAGGGGGCTCCCCATGGCCATGCCCTTAATCTGCATGTAATAGGACTTTTCAAGTCTAAAACAGTTATGTTTGAATATTATGTCCAATAAATCCATTAAGAAATAGGTCAGGGGGAGCAGCGAATCTCTGGTGTCTAACTTGTCCTGAACTATCGTTCTTGCCTCCTCGAGGGGGGTATTAGTATACAATGCCTCCACATCGAGTGTTAATAGCACCCCTTCTTTAGATACCTCCAAACCCTCAACTTGAGAAATAAAGTGTGTGGTGTCTCTTATAAATGAGTTTTTTCTCTCACGTATTCATTAATGAAGGAATCCACATATTTAGCGATGGGCTCGAGGGCGGAATTTACTCCAGACACAATAGGTCTTGCGGGGATGGGGGCACCCTCTGCTTTCTTCTTATGGATTTTAGGGATGAGATGAAATATGGGGGTTCTCGGATATTCATTGTATAAGAACCTCGCAGTCTTCTGCGTAATATATCCTAGAGCAATGTTCTCATATACAACCGTTTTAATAATGTTCATTACATGATGAGTAGGGTCATGACTAATATTTTGATATGATGACACATCACCCAACTGCCTGGCTGCCTCCACTGTATAATCTGAGGTATCTAACACAACTATTCCTCCACCTTTATCCGCCTGCTTTATAACAATGGAAGTATCTTGGGCTAAGTTTTTTAGAATTACATGATCCTCTCTAGACAAATTACACCAACCTTTGATCTGGTTATTTTCAATGTTGCCAATGTCCCATATTACCTGTTTGTGAAAAACATCAATGGCAGGGTCGTCGACCACCGGGTTGAACTGAGATTTGGGCTTGAACATATCCCTAGATTGTACATCCACTCCCCTGAAAAAGACTTTCAATTTAAGCAATCTAATAAGTTTGAACACATCCACCCATGTATTGAAGGAGTGCTAATTATTATGTTTATGTACAATTATGTTTGTGTGCAGATTTCCTGAAGAAGAAAAAGTTATTCAAAAAGTCAAAATAACTGGTATCGACTTTGAAAATTATAGCTGTATTAGTGGATCATTCATACTTACCCATAGAGGAATCAATTTCGTTATCAAGAGAAAATCATTGCTGTTTCAGTGTATCGTTTATTTTTACCCATAGTGGAATTATTTTTGTTATCAAGAATTATTAACAATGTTTGTGCAGAAGAATAAACTACATCAACTCTTTTCCAAGCCTGGATACACATTATTCCATTCCAGTTTTGAGATAAAACAGTCACTATTTCAAACGGTTTTTTGCTATCCATTTGTATTTTATGCCATGGTTTAATCCAGAATGATTCATTTCTATCCTTCCCTTTATTTTTCACTAATTATGCATCTTCTTCTCTTTAGGAAAAAGCCATCTCCCTGATGGCATACCTCAGCGGCCAGGGTCATTACAGCTGCCATGCTCTCAAATTCCATGCTTCTCGGCTTTCCTCAGCTAAAGAATTGCAAAATCATCTTTGCGATAAATGCTACCAAATACTCTTTGCTTACAGTGCTTTTAAAATGCTTTGACTAATAAAAACTCAATGATGCTTTGCAAATTATTACCCTTGTGTGGTTTTTCAATTTGAAATAAATGAGAGATGTTTGTTGTGTTAAACCTGTACAATGGGTAGGGGTGAAGATGGGACAAAGTTGCTATATTTCCTATAGAATAGGTGTGGTTCACCTCTTCCATTGGTCAGAAGGCAATTGCGCAGTCTTGAAGCCAAGGGATTAATAGATTTCTAGCCACAAATGGCTTACCAATAACAATTACACATATACACCAATACCACTTAGTGTATTCTCTTGGCAGTTCACAATTTCATTGCCCCCATACGTTGATCCTGCACTCTCCCTGGAGCCACGCCATCACTCCGGGGATGGGAGTCACCTGTGCTTGCATCGCCGTTGCCAACTTCCAAGCCATGCCTGGCTGGAGCAGAGAAAAGGCACCACCGCTGCCACGCGGAGGTCCTGTGCTCTCCTCGGAGTCACGCCATCGCTCAAGGGATGGGAGCCACCTGTACCCGCCGCCCCTTCCAAGCCACGCCTGGCCAGATGGGAGAAAAGCTGCCGCTGCCACACGGAGGTTCCGTGCTCTTCCTGGAGTCACACCATCACTCCGTGATGGGAGCTGCCTATGCGTGCTATTTGCCACTGTAGTTCTGTCTAGAATGATTTCCTCCATTTCACACAGTTACGCTATTTTTGCAGTAATTTCACTGGGGCTTCCATAATATTCTCTGTTTCTCTTTCTACTGATATCCATACTTTTTCTGTATAACTACACTGCCACCACATATGCAAATAAGACCTCCTCCATTTCACATCTCCAACAATTCCTTGATTTATTTTTGTTCATTTGATGTATTCTCAATGGAGACATGTACCATCTCTACATAAGCTTATAATTAAGCTCTTTTTCTTTAATCGAGAGGGATTTCATGATTCTTTGATTCCATTTGTTTTCCCATCTTTTTCATCTATTTTCACACTTAAATAACTTTCCCATGTTTGCCTTAACGTGTGTTGTCCCTCCTTCTCTTTAATTAAATCCTTATATAATTTTCTAATTGTCATAGATCCTGATGAACCAGGCAGGAGTCATTTTGATTTCTTTCATCCATGTTAGAATCACTTTATCACAGGAGTGGGTTAGAGACACACGTCCTGAATCATTCCCCATGCTTAGTTATTTAGGGGAAGTCCCTTGGAAAGTCCCTAACCTGACCACACCTCTAACCAACCAGGAGAGTCTCCACCTACACCCTAAAGGAGGGGTAGGGGCGATCCATCCTAATAGGATACTCTTATCACTGGTTTAATTTGGTTGGCTTTTCTTTTCAAAGCCAAAGCCATCCTGGGGAGGGGAAATGTGAATCCAAAGAGTATAATTCGGGTTGCATTTCACTCCTAAAATGGGGATTGTTAGCTAGAGACCCAGGTTTCGCTAATATAATTCCCCCTAATTCTGAGAAGAGAATAAAAATCTATCGAGAGCATTTTCCTGCCCGGGATCATGCCAAAGGAAAAGAAACTCTGACTAACTATTTCTTTTTGTGTGTTCTGTACTTTGTTTTTTTCTGATGAAACGCTTTAATAAAACTTTGCCGCTCAAGTCTGAGTGGAACTCAGTCTTTTCAGGCTAATCTTGCTACAATAAGACTCTCTGCATTTCACGTTACCAAACGTGGAAAATCGCATAGTCGCTGGAAGAATAACTGAGCTTCTGTTTGAGTATTTCTGAATATTATCGAGCCAGTTTTTTGACATTTGGATATTTTGATACTTGAACATCCAAATATTCTGTGAGAGAATACTGCCCCAACTCGCAATGAGAAATGGTTAGTACCCTCTTCCTTGGAACTTTCTGTCTTGGGATCAGGGCCGCCATCAGAAATTTCTGGGCCTGTGACTGAGCAATCCTATTGGGGCCACCCCACACTCATTTTGGCCACACCCCTCTGTGGGTGTGGCCAAATATGTGGTGGTGAGCAAATTTGTGGGGGTGGGTGGCAAAATTTGTCTAGTGTCATGCCTGCCATACTAGACACCAACACAATGTACATTGGATGCGGGCCAAAATTTTCCCTTGCTCGAAAGCCAGTCGGATACGACTCTGGTTCTGTGCTCATCTGTTTCAAAGCCGAAGAGCCAGCACTGTCTGCTCTGCAGATGTTTCTGTGTTCATGTGGCAGGCACATAGAACGTATGGGGCCTGGGCAGCGGCATGTTAATTTTTTCTTTACTTTTTAAAAACTTTTTTCTTTAGCTTTTTTTAACCAGTGGCAGGCAGTGCTGCTCTGCATGCCCTGCCAGAGGGCTCCACCTTGACCCTGATATCCGGGTTCAAGGCTTTAGCCAGCCCCACTGTCGTTTCCTCCACAGACCCCACAAGGAGGCGATGGTGAGTGGGGTGGAGGAGGCTTGGAAGAAGAAGAATGCCAGGACTTTCCCCCTCAGAAATTAAACCTCCCTCACAATAAACAAAACATTTTCACACACACACCACACACCCAGGGGTGGTGATGGTGTTCTGCTGCTTCCCACCGAGTACCTTTTTACCTAATGTTTCCCACCCACCCACCTTCTGTGTTTTTTTTTACCTCAGAGAGACCACTTGGGGACCCTCTCCCTCCACCACCGGGGATGCTCTCACTGGCCGTGCCAGATACCTCCATGAGGACTGTGGCGGTGGGGAGCTAAGGAGGGCGGAAAGGCTTGGCACCAGGCTCTGATGTCGGATCCTCCATGGCCTCCGGCAGCACAAAGGGCAAACTGGCTTCCCTCCCTAAGCCGCCGCAACCACCGAGGCTGCTCCTGGCGTGGTCTCTGCAAGGCTGCCTTCCTCTTCCCTCTCCTCCCTCCCTCCTCCTCCTCCTCTCCTCCTCCCTTCCTCCTCCTGGCCCAGGCCATGCCAGGGATGGGGCTGCCTCTCATGCTCTTCTCTTGCTGAGCCAGCCTTCAGCTCACGTCCGGCAGAGACCCCATGCTGGCGGCAGAGGCAGCTGCTGCAGAGGAGAAAGGGCAACTGCGCCCCGATGCTTGGGCTGGGGTTTTCGGTGATCTCGCCTCCCTCTCCCTGTGCTCCGTCTGTCACACCCGTCTCTGTGTGTGAAGTGGACGGGCATTGGCAGTTAGGGCAGGAGGGAGGAAAGCAGGGGAGTCTTTCCTTCTCCTTCTCTGTGCATGTGTGTCTGCACACACACAAACACACGGAGAAGGAGAGAAAGACTCTCCTGCTTCCCTCCCTCCTGCCCTGCCTGCCCGTGCCCATCCACCTCACACACAGCGATGGACATGATGGATGGAGTGCAGGGAGAGGGAGGGAAGACCACCGCACCCCAGCTATCCAGGAAATATTTTTTCTACAAGGTTCAAGAATTTGCAAGAGACATTTGATTAAGCATTTGAGAATTAACAATTACTGAATTGCATTTTGAATATTCTTTTAAAAATTCTTCATTTGGAAATTCTTCTTCTGAGCATTCTTCAGCACCCGCAATTTTGGGTGCAAGGCTGGGGGAATCCTCAGGAACTCCTTCTGGGGCAAGATAGATTAGTACGTGAATCCACCCGCATCCTTACTGGGACGCCCTGCAACCGGACCTCAGCGAGGAAACGGTTTGCAGCACTGGAAATGCGGCTGACAAGTCACTCCGATGATGAAATCTTCAAGATGGATGCTCCCTTCTGCTTCGGTCGCTAGTCCTGTGCTGGAACTTGCTTGTGTCACTGCCAGCACACCTTCGCAATGTGGCGCAATGTGGCTTCTTTTACTGCAATGGTGGCAGTGCGCATTCTTCAAGGGACGCTTGCGACGGTTGTGTCATCCTCCACAGCCATCGCCCCACCTCTGGAACTTCTCAATGATGTCCTGTCCTTTGTCTTTTTCTGGACCTTCTGGACCTCGCCTTCCTCATCGCTGGATCTCAACGTGGACGTTGATGCCAGTGATCTGGGTGACGATGAGGGGCAGGATGATGATGAGCTGTGATGGGCCTGCACAGCAGACTCCAGCCCCCAGAGGTGGCAGGCCACTGCTTGAATGACTTGATGCCAGATCTTGGTGCCTCAGATGCCAATGCCTCCCTCAAGACCGACTTGAAGGTATGTGTTTCCCTTGTCACGAGTCGGCATTATGCCTCCTCCTCCCATAGGCCAGCCAGCAGACGGTTACGGAGGGCATCCTCCAAATTGGGCCACTGGCACAGGGCAGCAGCCACCCTCAGCATGGCACAGTGGAAATAATCAAAATAATGATGCACTTAACTTCAGTGAAATAAAAATTGTATTAGATTCATACACGTGCTATAATAAACCTCCTGTGATCATCGCAGCGTTCATCACAGATTACCATAGTGGATATGTTCTGGCTTATCCGGTTACTCAAATTAAGGCTTTATTTTGGGGACTTTGAACATGTTGTAAGGGAAAGATTTGTGTCTAAGTCTAGGTTTTGCCCCAATGTCACCCACCCTTCTATCGAGGTGTTCAAAAGGGTGGTGCTTAATGAAATTGATAAGTTGGAACAAAATAGACTCAGGGTTAAACATAATTTACCACTCCAGGATGTGAAGATATTACAGGATTTGGGACGTGATGAGTCTATTGTTATCAAACCTGCGGATAAAGGAGGTGGGGTCGTGGTGTTAGACAAAGGAGATTATCTCAAGGAAGTTATGAGGCAGCTATCAGACTTGGAATTTTATCAGAAGTTAACTAAGGACCCCACCAAGGATATCGCTAACATTATCAAAGTAGTATTCATAGAGGGTTTAGCACTTAACTACATATCTGACAGGACTTACAAATTTTTGTTAAAGGAGATCCACGGGTACCTATTTTTTATATCTTACCCAAGATACATAAAATTGTTGATGCATGAGACAGGGTCCCAGGATGACCTATTATTTCAGGGGTAGGGAGCATCCTCGAGCCCCTCAGTCAATACATTGCTTGCCATATTAGAGACTTCACTAAGGACACCAGTTCTTATATTAGGGACTCTTCAGATTTTATTAAACAGGTGGAGGGTTTCAGGGTGCCGGACATGGGTGGGCTGCTCAATATGGATGTAACAGCCTTACACACCAATGTGCCGTTTGATGAAGCCAGGACAGTGGCTCAGGAAGTACTTGAGAAACGTAAAATCCAGCAACCACCTACTCATTTTTTAATTGATTTATTAGAAATTTGTTTGGAAAAGAATTATTTTAGGTTTGATCAAGATTTGTTTTTACAGATAAAAGGCATGGCCATGGGGTCCCCCGTGGCCCCCAGTTTAGCTAATTTGTACATGATTTCCTTTGGGGAAAAAACATTATTTTGAATGCACAACTTAACCCTTTTTTTCGGATCATTTTATTATTTAAAAGATTTATAGATTATTTGTTTTTCGTCATAGATGATTTCAGTATTATACCAGAATTTGCCGATTGGTTGAACACTCAGAACCCCAAATTTAAAGTTCACTTATAATTTTGATAGGGATGCCATTCCAGTCTAAAAGTGTGTTAGACTTTTTTTAAAAAAGCACGGACAAGAACATTTATTTGCCATATGAGTTGTATCACCCCATGCACTTGAAAAACAGCATTCCATATGGGATATTAGCTAGGGATAAACGGAACTCTTCATATGATGAAGATTTTGAGCAAGCTGCAAAAGAAATTAGGAATAACTTGATGGATAGAGGGTATCCACAGCACATACATGAGAACTCATTAAAGAGGGTTAAACGAACCTCCAGACAAGCACTATTAATAAGGCAGGATAGATCTAGTGAGCCAAAGATTTACTGGTCAATAGAGTATTCTCCCAGGGCTAAAGAGATAAAAAACATAGTGCATAAATATTGGTATTTGTTGTCAGACATTCCTGGGTGTCAGAGCAAACCCATGATAGGGATGTGCAGGACTAAAACAGTGGGGAATATGGTAACTAAGGCAGATGTCGTGCCATGACGTTCGTTTAGAACTAGTTTAGTTAAAGGACATTTCAAATGTGGTCAGTGTATAGTATGCAGGTTTGCATGGGAGACAAAGCAAATTAGTTTTCCTGAATCCAATTTTTACAAAACTCTCGATTTCTTTAGTAATTGCAGCAGCCAATACTGCGTATATCTATGGTTATGCCCATGCGGACTTAAATACATAGGCAAATGCTCTCTCTCGCAAATTGAAAATGCGACTGATGGAACACTGCTCCAGGATTAGGGGTCAGGTAGAGCAGGCACCATTAGTGAGCCATTATCTTGAAAAAATCACCAAGATACAGACTTTACCTTTGTTGTATTGGAGAAGCTGACTGTTGTAAGTGGGAGTGGGATCGATGTGGAACAATTATTACTACAAAAAGAAGTGTATTACATCCACAGATTAGACACCATGCACCCCAAGGGACTGAATCAGGAATCCGATCTTCCATGTTTTCTATAAGAAATTCATAATGACACAGGTGTAGGGATTTGCGGCGCCCCAAAGGAAGCACAGGTGAAGCAACACAGGTTGATCTATTTAAGGATAGCAAACAGGTTGAAGGTAATGTCCCGTAGAGAAACTGCTTGAGTCAGAAGGACGCGATAGAAGAAACTGGTAAGCAGTATTAGGTTGTTAGTGTATACCGAGTTGCATGTTTGTTTTGGGAATCAATTTATGAAACATGTTAATCTGTGTAATTTTTGGAATTTTTCAGGCGTTATTAATACTCCCCTGATGAAAATGTTCATTGAAATGTCTAAAATTAACCAGCTAGACATTCGGGAGTGTTGAATGATTTAAAGACATACAAGAAAGGAACTTGTGTTGAAGAGAATTTATCTGCTTTAAGACATACAAGAAAGAAATTTCAGTTGAAGAGAATATATCGGTTTTTGGTTGATATTGGACTTATGTTACAAAACTGTTGAAAATGATCACAGGAGGCTTATTATATCAAGTGTATGAATCTAATACAATTTTTATTTCACTGAAGTTAAGTGCATCATTATTTTGATTATTTCCACTGCGCCAGCAGCAACGTTTTTTTGTGTCTCTACCCAGTTACACCGTTTGGCCGTTTTTCTGAGAACCCTCAGCATGGCAGCATAGTTGGCCATGGACTCCCCGGGATGTTGGTCATGCCTATGAAATGCCAACCGGGCTGGGATGATGGACACCTTGGGCTGGAAGTGGTTCCGTAGAGCCCCAAGGATGTCCGCGAGGGGGATGTCATCAACGTCCCTCAGTAACACTAGGTGGATGGCGAGTTCTAGGGTGCCCAGACCACACTGAAAAAGGAAGCAGGATCTTTTCTGATCTCCGGCGATGTTTTTGGCCGCCATGGCAGGCTGAAATTGTCGCTCGTACAGGTTCCATTTCTCTGGGATGGCTATATCGAATGGACTCAGACTAGCCTTGAGGGATGCCATCTCATCCTCATCAACAATTTGATGTTCAGGAATTGATATGCAGCAGCCAGCATAACAGGGCCAAACACAACTTTATTTCGGGAACTGAACATGGAGTGTAATGGTGCAGCATATATACAATACAGGAAAGATACATTCAGGTGGGAAGCAAGTGGATTTGTTGGGAGAATAGTGGGGTAATCATAGGGTGAAAGAGACTGTGAAGCCTTTTGCGCTTCTCGTTAGAAAGGGCAGGAACCCAAGTCCCACGAGAGCTTAGTTCTAAGAGGAACACAAAATAGAGGCTCACCCGATCCCAACAATTAAATACAAACTGTTAAAGTTACATACATTCAGTTACATACACAACAGACACAATCATGGAGTAGAAATTAATTGAAGTATATTTGAAGCATACTCAGCTAATTGGATTTATATTCGGATAAATCAACCAGAAATCAATTGGATTATTACTGGGATATTTAGAGATTGGATTACATAATTAACCTATTGGACATAATTGGATATAATTATCCTACTGGATTACAGTAAATTTCCTGAAATCAATTGGACTTTTACTGGGACATCGGGAGTTTGGATTATATAATCAATCTATTAGACATAACTGCTTTTTTGGATTACAATAAACTGCCTGAAATAAATTGGATTGTTACTGAGATACTGGGAGATTGTCCACATAATCATTTATTGGCTATAATTATTTTATTGGGCTACAATAAACTGCCTGAAATTAACTGGATTACTACCGTGACACTGGGAGATTAGATAACAATTAATTCACATGGATTATTATTGAGTGACCACTGAAATTTAAACAAGATTGATCAGATCGTATAATTATTCTTCTCTTTCTTCCCTTCCCTGTGACTGTTGTGTGGGTTGCTGTTAGTTCGACTCAGTAATATAAACTGGTTTTGTTTTGGTGCTCATGACCTTGGAGATTTTGCAGCTGTGTGTGATAGCAACATGGAGGAGGAAGCTGTGAAGCTGAAGGGGAAGAGGGAAAAAACAATCAGGGATGTCTACAGTGACAACATCAACTTCTATCTCTCCAGTTCCACTGGATGAACTAATGATAACTACAGAGATGGGGAAGTTAGCTGGAAAATTGGAAAGATTGGAGAAAAATATAGGAAAAAATGAGAATAACAGGAAGCAGGAAAGAACACAGGATAAGGCAGAAATACTGAAAGGTCAGCAGGATCTTATGGAAAACTTTAAAAAGACTCAACAGGATTTTAAGACAGGATTGCAGGTCTTTTGGATACGTTTGGTCAAATTTGCTAATGTGGGGGATAAGCTGAAAGTAATGGCATTTATAGAACAAGCGGGACCTGGCATTTTAAAAATTGATGGTGACAATGTTGAAGTTTATAATGATTTGTCTATGAAGGAAAGGGTTTGAAGATACAAAATGAAGCCTGTGATTAAGGTATCAAGAGGATGGGAGATTGTTTACAACTGGAGACCCCCTCAGCAATTAAGTTTTTTTATGCAAAAAGAATGCATAAATTCAATGATGGATGTTCTGGAATACTTACGGTTGGTAGGGCTGGTTAAAGGTGGTTCACAAGAATGGGTTAAATTGAGACAGGAATTGTTGGATTCTGAGAGAATTCAAAGTGGAGGGAGAACAAGATGAAGAAAGGGGTGCAGTGGGAGGTGTTCTGGAAGAAGTAGTTGAAGTGTTAGATGAGGGCTGAGATGGGAATTTGAATATATAGTGGTCTATAGTGCTCTTTGAGGCCTTGCTTGCATGGTGTGATAGTAAGGAGCCAGGAGCCCTATGGGGTTGTGGCTACTTCCTGTTTTGCTCTTGTTGTGTATCGAATAAAATTGATCCGCCATTTTACGTTCTCAGTTTTAAAGTATTGCAAGATTGGGGTTCATGCCATTTTACTTTGAGAAGCGTGAGTGGTGTCCATTCCAGGACCACCCCATTCTCTCCTGAGTTCCATCAACCAATCCTGTTTATTCCCGCCTTGATGTATCTTGCCCTGACTTTAATTAAGACGCTATGGCACAGTTGAAATTGTGTTCTTATCCCCTGAATAAAGTCGTGTGCTTGGCCCGTTATGCTGGCTGCTGCTTGTTATTTCAAGAACACTAAAGCTCTCTTTAACTGCTCATTATCGGAGAGAGAGAAAATCCTACCCTCCCTCCCTTAGTGATATTCAGTCAATTTGGGGCTGGATGGGAATTTTTGAATGACCCCTGTTTGGCTCCTGGATTTGTGGTTTTTCACCCATCCCATACTGTTGCTGCAGGTTGAGTTTTTGCCAGAGGTTATTCTGGTCACTTTGGCGGGTAGCGCAGGACTCGTCATGGAGATTTCTTTTTTTTAACAGAAGAAAATGCGTAGTTATCGATAAAGAAAGGGATGAAGAACTGTTGTGAGGCATTAAGGAAAGGAAGATTGTTGTCATGATGCTAGCCAATATCCGGAACAGATATGGGACTTGAAGAAGAAGAAGACGTCTTGTACTTTGTCATGGATTGTTGCAATAAATTGTACTGGCTAATGATCCATTTCCCCCTCACATTTCCTCATCAAGACCACAATGAACACTTACCTGTTTTCCAAAAAGATTGTTGGCTGCTCTTGAGCTTTTAAACATGCCAGGACATTAGCTAATGTTAAGTAGTGAAATTTATCTCCTTAAAGGAAATTTATTTTCTTAAGGTGAAATTTATCTAAGGTCTGATTTTGGTGCTAACGACCTTGGACATTTTGCAGCTGTGTGTGATAGCAACATTGAGGAGGACGCTGTGAAGCTGAAGGGGAAGAGGGAAAAGAAACAACCAGTGATGACTACAGTGACAACATCAACTTCTATCTCTCCAGTTCCACTGGATGAACTAATGATAACTACAGAGATGGGGAAGTTAGCTGGAAAGATTGGAGAAAAATATAGGAAAAAATGAGGATAATAGGAAGCAGGAAAGAACACAGGATAAGGCAGAAATACTGAAAGGTCAGCAGGATCTTATGGAAAAACTTTAAAAAGACTCAACAGGATTTTAAGACAGGGTTGCAGGTCTTTTGGATAAGTTTGGTCAAATTTGCTAATGTGGGGGATAAGCTGAAAGTATACAACAAGCGGGACCTGGCATTTTAAAAATTGATGGTGATGTTGTTGAAGTTTATAATGATTTGTCTATGAAGGAAAGAGTTTGAAGATACAAGATGAAGCCTGTGATTAAGATATTGAGAGGATGGGAGATTGTTTACAATTTGAGACCCCCTCAGCAACTAAGTTTTTTTATGCAAAAATAATGCATACAATAAATTCAATGATGGATGCTCTGGAATACTTACGGTTGATAGGGCTGGTTAAAGGTGGTTCACAAGAATGGGCTAAACTGAGACAGGAATTGTTTGAATGGAATTGAAAGAGGGGGGGGAGAACAAAATGAAGAAAGGGGCCCAGTGGGGGGGTGTTCTGGAAGAAGTAGTTGAAGTGTAAGAAGAGGGCTGAGAAGAGAATTTGGATATATAGTGGTATAAGAATAAAAGTACAGTTCATTTCTTTTTTAATTAAAATATGAATTAACATATAGAGCATAGCATATTGACACCATGCACATCTTACACATTCCCCCCTTCTTTGGTAAATAGAGGCGACTTTTTGAAATGGAAAGTGAGGGGAAGGCAAAATATGTTTTGAAAAATTATTTTTATGTTTATAAATGTGGGATAAAGGGGTTTAAATGTTCAAGTATATACATGCTCTATGGAGACTGTGTTGAGCTTAGCAAAAAAGATTTAGAGTTTAAATATGAAGACCATTAAGGTACTATCATGGAATGTGAAAGGTATTGGTTGCCAAGTGAAACGAAGGAGGTTGGAATCAGCCCTCAAGAAAGTTAAAACAGATTTAATCTTTTTGCAGGAAATGCACCAAAAGTCAGGAGATACAAACAAATTGTCTTGGGATGGACACAGATTTATGAGAAGGCCTTCAGTAATTCAAAGGCAAGAAGAGTGTAAATCTTGATTTCAAATAGATTAGGTTTTACGATGACTAAAAGATTTAGTGACCTAGAAGGAAGGTATTTGATAGTAAAAGGAATGATTAAAGATGATGAAATAACACTTGTGAATTATTATTTTTTATTTTATTTATTTATAGTAGCATTTCTATACCGCTTTTATCTCTCAAAAGCGACTCAAAGCGGTTTACAGAGTCAACATAAATAACAAGAGCATATCAATAATTAGCTGGACATCATACAGAAACACAATACAAAATGAAATACAATTCAGCATATCACAAAAATTCTAATACAGTTCAACATCATAATATCAATTATAGTGCAGCCCAGGTGCTCCGACTTCCCCGTGGCCAATGCCGGACCGAGGAAGGAGCTCAAAAAGAGGTGATGGCAGCAGGAGTTCATATACCTGCAGCATTGCAAGCCCAGGAATTTTGACTTCCCCGCAACCAATGCCGGACCGGGGAAGCCATACCGATCACCCCACAGTTAGAGCTAGGCTCCCAACTCCCATGGCTGACTGTGCCGATGGGACTACTCTGGGTGGCATATTCGGGCCCATGGGCTCCTTTTACCTTCCCCGCCAGTGGAGGGGGCAGGGAGGTGCAGCTCGTGGCAGCGACAGTGTTTTTGAGCCCGACGGGGCTCCTTTTACCTTCCTTAACAGTGAAGGGAGCGGGGAGGCACAGCTTGCGGCATCGGCATCTTCAAGCCCGATGGGGCTCCTTTTACCTTCCCCGCCAGTGAAGGGGGTGGGAAGGTGCAGCTCACGGTGTTGGCATCTTCGAGCCCGACGGGGCTCCTTTTACCTTACCGGCGGTGAATATTTATGCACCAAATGAGTATCAAGATAAATTTTTGGATAAAATGTATCATATAATAGCTAAAGAAAGAACAATAAAAATGATAGTAGCAGGAGATTTTAATTTAATACGTTCCAATATAGACTGTACTAATGTGACCAAATTCAGAAGTGGCATTAAAATGCAAATTTTGGACAAATGGATTAAACTTCTGGGTCTGAAGGATACTTGGAGAGAATTTAAAGGGTCAGAAAGGGTCTACAACCTATTTTTCACAGGTATATAATTCATATTCTAGAATAGATTATATATTAATTACAGACAATATGATACAAATATAGAGGAAATGGAGGTAGGCATCTTTAAAGAATTGGATCATGCTAAAATTTTGTTGGGATTACAGTTGGAATAAGAAAATAGGAAAAGATTTAATTGGAGATATGATCCAAAATTATTCAAAGATGTAAAAATGAAAGAACAAATTGTAAAGAACTGGGAAGAACGTTGGAAGTTAAACGACATAGGTGAGGTGAACTATAATGTGGTATGGGATACAATGAAGTAGATATTTAGGGGGGAAAGTATAAGAATTGCTAGCATTAAAAACAAACAATTGAGAAGTAAACAAGAGAATGCTGAAGATGAAATTAGACAACTTCAAAAGGAACATGCTAGGACTAAGAATGTAAAGATTTTAGACAAGATACAAAGATTAAAGAAGGAAATAATTGGAAAGGATATAGAAAAAGGTTAAAAGGGATTTGATATATTTAAAGAGGGAATATTTTGAATATAGTAATAAAAATTCAAAATTATTAGCAAGAGCGGCTAAAGAGAAAAGAAATAAAAGAGAAATAGGTGTTTTGATAAATGAGCAAGGGGGTAAGGTGTAATAAGCTTAAAGAAAAAATAGAAATTGTGACAGATTTTTATCAAAAACTATATTCAGAAAAAGACATAAAATTAGAAAGATTAAAACAATATTTGGAAAGACAGAAAGGATTAAAAGTAAGCCAAGAACATAAGAATAAAATGGAAGAATTAATAACTGAAATGGAAATTAAAGAAATTATAGGAAAATCAAAAACTAATAAAACACCTGGAGAGGATGAATTACCAGCTGAATTCAATAAAGAATTTAAAGAAATAATAACTCCAAAGCTTCAAATGTTATTTAATCATATATTAGAAGGTGGAGCAATACTGGCTTCATGGTATAGATCAGTAATAGTTTTGATCCCAAAACCTGGGAAGAATTTAGAAAAGGTGGAATCTTATAGACCTATCTCATTAATAAATCAAGATGCCAAAATATTTATGGCAATCTTGGCAAATAGGTTGAACAGTTTCATGGCCAGTTATATAGATAGCGATCAAGTGGGTTTTTTGAAAGGAAGATATGTGGCAGACTTGACAAGAAGAGTGGTGGATTTGGTGCATATAGCTACACAAAACAAAGAGAAAATAGGATTATTATCTTTAGATATTTTTAAGGCATTTGATTCACTTCAATGGGTTACAATTAATGAGGCGGTTGCGACTTATGGTTTTGGAATAAAATTTAAGAGAATAATTAAGCAGCTGTACAACAAGGAACAGCTATGGTAAGGGTAAATTATGGTTTTAGAGATTAGATTGACCTTAAAGCTGGAACTCGTCAAGGCTGCCTGTTATCTCCAATTTTGTTTATTATGGCCATGGAACTCTTAGTGAAAGAGGTAAGGGAGGATATGAATATTGAAAGAATTGAAGGCTCAAAATCTGTATGCAGATGATACGTTAGTGATATTGAAAAATCCAATGAAATCTTTAGGGAAGGTGCAGACCCATCTTAATGAATTTGAAGAGGTGACAGGTTTAAAATAAATTGGGAAAAGTCTGAGGCAATATTTTGCAATATAGCAAAGAAGGAGCAGACGAAGATAGGGAATAAATATAATATACAAGTGAAAAGTAATTCGAAGTATTTGGGGATAAATATCTCGGAAAATATGGGAGATTTTAAAAAATTGAATTTCGATAAGTTAAAATTGGAAATTAAAGATATGATACTACAATATAAAAAGCTGAATTTGTCTTGGTTTGGCAGGATTGCAATGTGTACAATGAAAATATTACCAAAAATAAACTTTTTGTTTGATGTCCTGCCAATCCAACAGAAAGAAAAAGAAATGATAGTCTTTCAAAGTATGTTAAACAATTATTGTAATGGAGGAAAAACACCAAGAATATCAAAACATTTCTGGTATTTACCACAAAAAGAAGGTGGGTTGGGACTGCCAAATGTTAACAATTATTATAGGGCCTTCCAACTAAAAAATGTGGTAAAGATTTTAATGAAAAACAAGTAATTTGGGAAGAGGCGGAGTTGAAAGACATTCGAAGAAAAGGAAATGCAATTTTTTAAAGCTAAAGATACAACAAAGGTAAAGCTATGGTGTAAAATAACAAAAGCAATGATGGAGGTTTGGAAAAAGTTGAAGAAGAATTTAGCTCAAGATGTTTCCCCAATCATAGAACTGGAAGATATTAAATTTTTTCCAATTAGAATTGATATAAGAATAAAAGAAATATTCCTGAGAAATTGTGTGCTCCTGTTAAAGGATTGGATACGGGTATATAAAGATGATGAAAAAAGGTTGGAAATATATAATCAAATTGATTTGGACTGGTTTCAAAAAGTGTTGGTGAATAAATGGAGTAGTAAATACATGGGTACAAAAAAAAGAAAAATGACAGATTTTGAAGAATTAATTTATAAAATAAGAAAAGGTATAATAGGGGTTAAAGGGCTGGTAAGTAAGATATATTAAATATTAAATCAGGAAGGAAACCCACAAGATACTTCAATTTGGGAGCAATTCCTAAAAATAAAAATTACGGAAGCAAATTGGAAAAGTAAATGGGGAAAAAGAGTTATGAGGACTTTGTCTGTTAGGTTTAAAGAGCATAATTATAAAATGTTATGGAGGTGGTACCTGAGTCCAGTTTGGTTATATCAAATTGATAATACAAAATCAAAATGTTGTTGAAGATGCTATAACACATGAGGAAATTGTGAGCATATGTGGTGGAGTTGTGACGTGACTAGGGAATTCTGGAGAAAGATTAAAAAGGAGGTGCCACTTTGCTGACAGACATTGAGGATTTAGATGTTGACGCTAATAAAAAGGAACTGATATCAATTTTCTTGACAATTGCAAAACAATGTATTGCAAGAAATTGGAAAACTAATCAAACTTTGAAGGTAGATGAATTGTATAAAGAAATGTGGAATATTGTGTTTAATGTCAAATTGACATGGGATTTGAATTAAAAAAGGTATTATTAAAGAAAATAAATTTTGGGAAATAAGGAAACCGTTTGTGGCTTATGCACTGTACAAAGGTAAAGGTGGCAGACCAGTATCAGACCAACTGAGGTTTTGGAAGCTGTAATATATTTGCTGAGGTAAACACAGTCTTCAAGGCTTTGTAAATATCATTGGTGGGTTTTTATTTTTATTTTAATAATGTACTTTCGTTTGAAATGTCGAGAATAGTATATACTTTTGTATTATTTGATATAATAGGGTAGATATGTGTATAACCAAACATTGTTAATGGATATTGATATTACAAACCTATTATAAAGACATCTGTAAGTTAACAATATGAGAATATTTTTTATTTCACTTTATATATTGTTATTTTTTATTTATTTTTCTCTTTTCTGGCTTTTATTTTATGTTTTATCTGTATTGTAATGTTTGTTTGGTTGTTTGTTTTTGCTTTCTTTTTATGTTGTATGTTAAATCTTTTTAAACATTTAATAAAAAAATTATAAAAATAAATAAACTGCATTTCACTGCATTCAAAGCCAGAACTGCTTTTAGGTAGAAACTATTTCTCAAGCAGCTGGTCCTGGTCTTTATGACCTTTCTAGAAGGCAGAAGCTGAAAGAGATCATTTCCAGGGTGCGTACTTTCCTGCACAATCTCTACAGCTTTCTTATAACACCTGGTGGCATAGATTTGATCTAGAATGGGAAGAGTACGCCCGATTATCCCCTCCGCAGTCTTTACAACCCTGGACAGCATTGTTATTTTCCTAGCTGTACAACTCCCAAACCATACACACAGACCATAGGTTAACACACTCTCTATAGTACAGTGGTAGAATGCCAATAGCAGGTCCTTTGAAAGATTGTTCTTCCTGAGGATTCTCAAGAAGTATAACCTCTGCTGTGCTCTCTTCATCAGATCTCTGGTGTTTGCTCCCCATGTTAGATCATCCCTCAGCTCCATTCCCAGAAATCGAAACAACGAGACCTGTTCCACCCAATTCCCTTCAATAATAAGTGGCTGGATGTTCAATTTGCATTTTCTAAAGTCCACAATGATCTCTTTCGTCTTTTTTACATTGAGGAATAAATTGTTTTCCCTACACCACTCGTCAGCATCTCAACCTCCTTCCTGTAAGCCTATACCTCCTCCCCAGCAGTAATCAGACCAACCACCATTGTGTCATCTGAAAACCTGATGATCTTATTGTTGGGGTAACTGGGAACACAATCATATGTATAAAGCGTGTACAGAAGCGGGCTCAGCACACACCCCTGCGGCATCCCTGTACTTATACTGAGATCCGCAGAGATGTGAGAGCCCATCCTGACCCATTGGGAATGATCTGATAGAAAATCTAGTATCCACTTGCATAACCGTGGCGGAAGCCCCAGATCTAATAATTTGGGCACCAGTCTATGTGGAAGAATAGTATTAAATGCAGAACTAAAATCTACAAATAACAGTCTTGCATAATTCCCTTGTTTCTCCAAATGGGTCAGAACAGCATGTAGGGCCGTAGCCACAGCATCCTCCATGGATCTCTTTCTCTTATATGCAAATTGACAAGGGTCAAGTCCAACTGCTAAACAAGCCATAATACGGTTCTGCACCAACTTTTCAAAGCATTTCATTATGATGGGTGTATGCACCACAGGGCCAAAGTCATTCAGACTATGTTAGGTTTTTTAGGCAGAGGTATAATAGTAGAGGATTTCAGACAAGGTGGGACAGTGGCTTGGGCCAAAGACTGATTAAAAAACTTCATAAAGGTTTCTGCCAGCTGTTCTGAGCAGTCTCTCAGTGCCCTACAAGCCACTCCATCAGGACCCATAGCCTTCCTCGTGTTTATCCCCTTTAATATTAGCCTTACTTCAATAGCATTTACACTTATATGTAAATCAGTGAACTAATTGAGTGGTTTGCAAGGTAATTGGCATTTTGCTCCCATTTTGCTGGGTACTCATTTAAGCAGCCACAGAAGGACAGAAGTTTGGGTCAATCTTGAGCTCCATCAGGATTGGATTTACAAGGTCAGCAGTTTTGGCTGCAGTACAGCAGTTCAATCACATCCTGAGGCCAACCAGAAATTCCTGGATTGATATTACCTACCTCTATCACACTCAGTGGTTCAAAGTCAGCTACACGGTTTTGTCAACACTGAGTTTGAAGAGCAAAGTAAAACAGTTTTTCCTCCTCATTCCTCTACAAAGCTACTGGTTGGTCATAACCTTAACATCTTGTTTTGGCTAAACATACAGGGTTCTTGGAAATGTTAAATATACAAAATAAATTATTCATTCATTAATTTTGTGGTGTCAAGTCCACTCTGATTTATGGGAATTCTTACCAGGACTCCTCAAGTATCCAAAAGAGTTGGATATGTCCTTCCTATGGGGGCTAAGAGATGGCAAAGTCAGTTCTCCTTCCAGAAAGCATAATGGGGAATTAAATTGCTGGCCCCTGCGTTCGCAACTGGTTAAATCATTCATTCATCAATCAAGGCAACAAAGAAATGAGTAGCAATTTGATCCCATGTTCAATGGTGGGGGGAAAAAACTACCATCCATCTGCTGAGCTACCAGTTGGCATTAGGAAATCAGAAATGAGCACGGATCCTAAAACATTTCTGCTGTTGACAGATCATTTCACAATTTCCCCACTCTCTTATAAATGTGGAGCCCTTCCAGGTCAACCCAAGTCTTGCTGTCATCTCATCTGGGCAGAGAATAAAATAGCAATCCCGAGGAAAAGATTAAAATGTTTTACTTTTTTTGCATGCTATTCTTCTTGGCTGTTTTTGTTCCTCCAGGTAAATTGTGTTTAAAGTTAGATGGACAGGTAAATCCAAGGCTGCTGATCAGGGATTCTGGGGATTGAAGTCTGAGAACAGCTGGATTAGGAGCTGTTATTTGGATTGACTCTAAATGTCACCGTTTCAATTAGAAATAGTGGGAAGATACAAAACAAATGCATCTTACCTAAGCATCTTACCTATAGAACCTGTAACACGATAGTGGCATTTGAGATCAGTTGAGTAGCAGTCTCTGCAATCAAGTCTTTTCTCACAAAGTCTGAACTTCCAATTGAATATTTCTGAATGCTATTTGAAATTTAGATATTCTGATACAGCATTTGTTGTTGTTGTTCAGTCGCACAGTCGATTCCGACCCTTTGCAACCCTATGGACCATTGATCTCCAGGTACCCCTGTCCTCCACCATCCTCCTCAGCCCGCTCAGCTCGGTGCCCGCTGCGTCCACAATGCCATCTAGCCATCTCATCCTTGGCCGTCCCCTTTTTCTTTTGCCCTCCACCTTTCCCAGCAACAAGGCTTTCTCAAGTGAATCCTCTCTTCTCATTTGGTGTCCAAAGTACTTCAGCTTCATCTTTACTATTTGACCTTCTAAGGAGCAGTCAGGACTGATTTCTTTCAAGATTGACTTATTTGTTCTCCTTGCTGTCCAGGGTACTCTCAAAACTCTCCTCCAACACCACATCTCAAAGGCGTCTATTCCTCTGCGCTCAGCCTTCCTAATGATCCAGCTCTCACATCCATACATTACCACCAGGAATACCATTGCTTTGACTATACGGATTTTTGTTTGCAAGATGATGTCTCTACTTTTCACTATGTTCCCCAGGTTTCTCCTGGCTTGTCTCCCTAGAATCAGTTGCCTCTTTATTTCATGGCTGCAGTCACCATCTGCAGTGATCCTAGATCCCAAGAAAGTAAAATCCGTCACTGCTTCTACTTCTTCCCCGTCTACTTTCCAGGTGCTGATAGGGCCTGTTGACATTATCTTGGTTTTCTTGATGTTAAGTCTCAGGCCAGCTTTTGCACTCTCTTCTTTCAACCTAATCAGTAGGTTCTTTAAATCTTCCTCACTTTCTTCCATTAGGGTGGTATCGTCTGCATATCTCAAACTGTTGATGTTTCTCCCAGCAATTTTGATCCCATATTGTGATTCCTCCATCCCTGCATTGTGCATTATGTGCTCTGTGTATAGGTTGAAAAGGTAGGGTGATAAAATGCAGCCTTGTCTTACTCCTTTTCCTATTCCAAACCATTCTGTCATTCCGTGTTCTGTCCTAACTGTTGCTTCTTGACTCTTGTACAGATTTCTCATGAGGCATTTGAGGTGTTCTGGTATTCCCATTTGTTTAAGTACTTGCCACATTTTATTGTTGTCCATGCAGGCAAAGGCCTTGGTGTAGTCAATAAAGCAGAAGTATACTTGTTTCTGATATTCTTTTGTTTTCTCCATGATCCACCGTATATTAGCAATGTAGTCTCTAGTCCCCCTGCCTCTTCTGAAACCTGCCTGCACCTCTGGCAATTCTCTCTCCACATGCTGCTGAAGTCTATCCTGTTTTATCTTGAGCATCACCTTGCTAGCGTGTGGGATGAGCGCAATTGTTCGATAATTTGAACACTCTTTGGCACTACCCTTCTTTGGGATTGGAACGTATACTGATCTTTTCCAATCCTGTGGCCACTGTTTTGATTTCCAGATCTGCTGGCATATCGAATGCAGTAATTTGATTCCATCATCTTTCAGAGCTTTGAAAAATTCAACTGGGATACGGTCATCTCCACTAGCTTTGTTGTTTGCAGTGCTTTTTAGGGCCTTTCTGACTTCACTCTCTAGGATGTCTGGCTCAAGTTCAATGTTCTCATCATTGTGATTATCAGTGGTGTTGAGGTCCTTTTTGTAAAGTTCCTCTGTGTATTCTTTCCATATTTTCTTAATCTCTTTTGCATCAGCTAACTCCTTGCCGTCTTTGTCCATTATCATGGTCATTTTTGCTTTGAATGTTCCCTTGATTTCCCCAATTTTTTTGAAAAGATCTCTAGTCCGGCCTCTTGTGTTGCTTTCCTCTATTTCTTTGCACTATTCATTTAAATAGATTTCCTTGTCTCTCCTTACTTTTCTTTGAAATTCTGTGTTCAAGTGACTGTATTTTTTCTTTTCACCTTTGCCTTTTGCATTCCTTCTTTCCTCTGCTATTTTAAGAGTCTCATCAGACAACCACTTTGCTTTCTTATGCTTCTTTTCTTTTCGTATGGTTTTCCTTGCTGCCTCCTGCATGATGTCCCACACATCTGTCCATAATTCTGGCACTCTGTCTATCAATTCCAAACTATTAAATCTGTGCCTCACCTCCACCGTGTATTCCTTAGGGATACAGCATATTTTATTTTATTTTATTTTTTATTTTTATTTCAAATTTCTACACAGCCCACTCAGATGAACCCAACTCAGGGCAGTTTATATCAGCTCTAAAAACAGATAAAAAAGAGATAAAACCTCCCAGTTATCCCACCCATCCACCCCACCTTGTACATAAAAAGAGAAAGGGCTCCTGATTACAATTTATCTTGGTGTGAGCCAACAGGTGGGGGCCATATATCCATTAGGACCCCATACCTGCCCAGCCAACTAGGTTTTCAAGTCTTTTCTAAAGAGCAGAAATTCTGTCTGTAAGCTTAGCTCTATTGGCAGGAAGTTCCAGAGGCTGGTGCGGATATGGAGAAGGCCCTCCACCATGTGCTAGAGAGATGTGCCCCTCTAGCTGATGGTACAACTAGAGAGCCCCTCCTGTCTGCTCTGGTTGGATGGACAGTCACTCTTGGGGCGATGCGGTCTCTCAGGTATCCTGGCCCACTACCATATAGGGCTTTAAAGGTCAAAACCAGCCCCTTGAATTGCACCTGGAGGCAAACTTGCAACCAGTGCAGCTCCCGAAGTAGTGGCAAGACGAAGGCATAATGTCCACACCCCATCACCACCAGGGCATCCACATTCTGGACCAGCTGCAGCCTCCAAATGGTCATCAAGGGAAGCCCCATGTAGAGCACATTACAATAATCTAGTCTGGAGGTCACCAGAGTGTGAGTGACCATGAGCAAGGAGTCCTGGTCCAGTAGCAGTTGCAACTGGTGAATCACCTGAAGTTGGGCAAAAGCCCTCCTGGTCACAGCTGCCACCTTCTACTAGCAGCCACGAATTCAGGAGGACCCCCAAGTTATGCACCAGGTCTGTATGAGGCAAAATAGCAAAGTGTATATATAGCAGTAATCAGAATAGTGAAAAGTCCAAGATAGTAGTCCAAATAGATATTTTTATATTTTTTGTATTTAATGTGCAGTGCGGTTCCACAATGAGATAAGATATTCAAACAATGCACCACTGAGAATATATTTTCCAAAGCTATTCCAGTAAAATATAAGCTTTTTTGGGCATAAGCCCTTTTCTCAGGGAAATCTATAAGTTAACAAATATCAAATATTAGACTATCTCTCATACTGGAAAATGTGAGAAAGTGACTGTGCATAACTAGATAAAATACGTACATTAAAAAGGACAAGTGAATAGACACATACATAACAATAGTACATAACAAGATAATATCTAAAAGTCAAAATATCTAAATATCTAAATATTGGGGTACATAAAAACTGTACTAGTATGAACATCATTATAAACTGAGGATAGGGAATCTATACCTATAAAATGGTGCGTTAACCATTGGAATGTGACAAAGGATGTTGCACCAGGCCCCACTAGCCCGTAATGGGCCTCCGTTCACTCGCCCGAACCCGGTTCGCAGGTAACTGTCGGGTTGAAATTTTCAACCAGGGGGCAGGAGCCCCCAGTCACAAACAGAAAAAGGGAACTTCAATTCCCAACATTCCTTATGCTGCGCCAGAGCTAATCAGGCTGAGCGGCGAGGCAAAAGGAACGTTCGGAAATGCGCCGCGGCCAATCAAAAAAAAAGTCGCAGGAAACAAACCGCTAAAGTAAGCAAACACGCGCAGGCAAAACTACAAGCCCCAGCATCCTGCATGCCATTAGCGCGCAGAACGCTGAGGCGGCCGGTGCGTGAATAATAAAAGTAAAAACAAATGCCCGCCACCACTGCGCTTCTTCCCCATGGGCCAGCCAGCATTGCCTGCGGGAAAGAAAGCCACCCCCCCTGAAAAAGTTAACCCCAAAAAACAAACCAAAAACAATCAAAAACACTCAAAATCCAAAAAGGAAACACAAACACAACCAAAAACAAACAATAAAAAACACACAGACCCCCCCAAAAAATCCAACCCCCCAAAAAAAAAACCAACAACAACAGAGAGCCTACCAAGAGACGTCTTGACTTCATGACCACTGGAACTCAAATGAGCAAAGAAAGGAAACACTTACCGGAAGCACCCAGAGGACAGAAGAGTGGAAGCAAAGCTCACCACCCGCACCCAGAGGCCACCAGAGAAAAAACATTCAAAAATATTTCAAAATAAAAGATTAATTCCAAAACAAATCAAATAAGTTAGCCAAAATTTCAAAAATATTCACACTAATCTCAAAAAATACCCAAAAAAACACAGAAATCACTTTTCACTAAAAAAACCCAAAACACCAAAACAAAAAATAAAAAATGCGTAAAAATAAAGATTTTAAAAAACAAACATAAATATAAATTAAAAAATTATAATTTAAATCAAATAAATTAAAATAAAATTTGCAAAAACAAAAAACAAAAACCTTCAAAAACCAATTTAAAGAGCCCGGCACTAAGGAAGCCAGAGCACAAAAAATAAAAATAAAACACACACTGGGAGCACAAGTCCGCTGCAAGCAGACGCAGTGCCTCAAAGCCACAAAACCACAAAACCTTTCAACACCATTTAAAACAGCCCAGCACCATTTGTACAAGAAAAAAAATGAAACCCTTTACTATCCAACACAATTTTAAAAAGCCCGGCACTGCCGGGCAAAATATGCTAGTACAGTATAAAACACATACTGTTATTATGTACTGTGGTTAAAATAACCCTAACCCTAACCCTAACCGCAAAGGGAATAAATTACAGAACATTATTGTGATTTTATTAGTCAAACCATTTTAAAGCACTGAAAGCAAAGAGTATTTTCTTTTTGCATTAAGGCAAGAACGATTTTGCTATTCTTCAGCTGGGGAAAGCCAAGATGCATGGAATTTGAGAGTGTGGCAGCATGAGATGTTCTGATGACTTCACCCACTGAGGTATGCTGTCATGAAGATCACTTTTTACTAAATAGATGAAAATGCATAATTATTGATAAATAAAGAAAAGGCTGGATAAAAATGAATCCTTCTGGTTGAGATGATAGCCTAAAATATAAATGGGACAATTCCTCTCATCATTTTAACAAACTCGTTTCCTCCTACATGTACCTGTATTATTGATGTTGAGTTTTCCATGATGCAATATCTACCCAGCAACCTTCCCAGGGACCAGGGAGAAATGGTGGTGAACCTTGGCACTCCAGCTGTTCTTGGACTTCATTTACCAGAATCCCATATAAGCACTCCCGCTAATAAGGGCTTCTGGGAAAAGAAGTTCAAGAACATCAGGAGTACCAAGATTCTCCATCACTGCCAAAGAATCAGTTTCTATACCTCTCCATTTGCTTCCTTGCTCAAACTGAACTTGTTCCCAAGCTCAATTCTTGGAGGTATCCAGATGGAAATTAGTTTGATTTGTTATTCTCCAAGACTGAAACTGTTGTGTTCTGTAAAGCTGTGCCTTTAACAATGTACCTTTGCCATGTGTTAACAATGTAACCTTTCTGTGTGCAACATTATAACCATCAGCTGTATCAATGTAAACCTGATAAGGGGACGCGAGCTAGTGACCACTAGATGGCAATAGCGAGCGTCCAGCTCTCATGGCTCAGATTCACCTGGTTCAGCAGCGCGGGAAGATTCCCCGCCACCTCTTCACCTGGTCAAGAAGGGCGTGACCTTCTACGACATCACGCAGGCAGCAACCAATAGTCTGTCGATGAGCCACATTCAAATGTATAGCCAGCTGTATATATTGAGCTACTCATCCGCCATTACCACATGTTCCTCCGGATCATCATGCAATAAACCTGTGTTAAGCCAACCCTTCGGCTGTTTCATTGTCTTTGGTCCCTTACACTAAATTGGCGACGAAGGTGGGATATGGCAGCCCACGGGACCAAGACATGCGCCGGTTTCGAAATCAGGAAACCGGGCGACTGGGAGATCTTCGAGATGGACTTCCAGGCAGCACTGATCGAGTCCGAAGTCACGGAAGAGGCAAAGAAAAGGGCCATCTTCACCAGGATGCTCGGACAAGAAACCAAAAGGACCTTGGTGGACCTGATTGCACCGAGGAGGGTGAGCGAATTCAAGGCCAAGGAGCTCATGCAGATGCTGCGTGAGCACGTCCGGCCCGCCATGGTGATGTTTCCCGCTCGGAGTGCGTTCTGGAGGCGAGTCCAAGCGCCCGGGGAGACGGTCGCCGCATTCGTGGCGGCCCTGCGGCTGGCGGCCGGCCCGTGCAAATGGGAGAATGCCGAAATCACCCTCCGGGACTGTGTGCTGTGCGGCCTGAACGACGCCGAGACCCAGCGCACATTAATGAACCAAGAGCCGCCTCCCACGTTGCAGGAGGTCGTCAGAGCGGCTCAGGCCGCAGAAGCTACAAAGGCCGGGGTCCAAGAACTCCAGGACTGGCGGCCGAAGTCGAGCAAGGCAGAGGCTCCGGTACAGGCGGCCCGGCGAACTTCGAGGTCGTCCACAGAGAGCAGCGACGACGAGGACGTCCGGAGGGTCCAGAAGGAGAGCCGGCGATGCGACGGCTGTGGAGCGGCCCACGACCGCGTAAAGTGCCCGTTCCGGAAGGCCGAGTGCCACAACTGCGGCCGCCGCAGGCACATCGCCAAGGTGTGCAGGAAGAAGCGCGAGACCCGGAGGAGCTCCGCAGACCGTTCCGCGGGACAAGACCGCCCAACGAGACCCAAGGACGGCGCCCAGGCCACGCGGAAGCAGGACGGCGTGGGCCGCATCTCCGACAGCAGCGAGGACAACGCCCCAGTGTTCAGCGTGTCTGCAGGACACCCCCGCTATTTTGTTGAGGTACTAGTCCAAGGGGTTCCCATTAGGATGGAAATTGACTCGGGGTCCTCATATTCAATCATTTCCCAGAGGGAGTTTTTGGGAATTGCCCCCCACAAGCGACCCAATCTCAAAGCATTGAGGTCCACACTACAGGACGTGCAAGGGAACAGCATTCCAGTGTTGGGGGTTGGAGAATTTCAGGTTAAATTCAAGAAGCACGCCGCGTCCCTTCCCCTAGTCGTGCTCAAAGGGGGAGATTGCAGCCTCCTCGGGACTCAATGGTTCCAGCCCCTGGGTTTGTTTTTTGGGGGGGTGCATGCCGTTGGGATGCACGCCGTTGGGACTGATCCAATTCTGGAGGTGTGCGAGGCGCACCCCGAAGTTTTCAAAAAAGGACTGGGGAAATTCAAGGGGCCCCCAGTGACATTCGACCTGGACCCGGAGGTCCGCCCAATCCGTCTTAAACCACGCCGGGTGCCGTTCGCACTTAAGGACAAGATAGAGGCGGAACTGGACAAATTGGTGGGCCAGGGAATCCTTGTGCCTGTTGATTCTGCGGAGTGGGAAACTCCAATTGTAACCGCACTAAAGGCCAATGGGGAGGTCCGCATATGCGCCGACTACAAGTGCACCATCAACAAGGCGATCCGCCCGAATGCATATCCGGTGCCGGTAGTCAGCCATCTGCTGGCCAGGTTACACGGGGGAAAGTGTTTCGCTAAGCTCGACTTAGCAGAGGCCTACCAGCAGCTTACGGTGTCCCCTGCCGCAGCTGCTGCGCAGACCATAGTCACCCATAAGGGGGCGTTCCAGGTGACGCGCCTCCAGTTCGGCGTGAATTCGGCGCCTGGAATTTTCCAGTCACTCGTGGAACGCCTCCTGAAGGGACTGGAGGGGGTGTTGCCTTATTTTGATGACGTGTTAATAACGGGGGGGGGGGAGTCGGGTTGAATTGGCCAAGAGGTTGGGGAAGGTCCTGACAATATTCGAAAAAGCGGGGCTGATACTGCGAAAGGACAAATGCGTCTTCTTCGCAACCGAGGTTGAGTTCCTAGGGTTTTGTGTGACTCCTGAGGGGATAAAACCATCCAAGTCCAAGGTGGCAGCCATTAAGAAAGCCCCCCGCCCCACCTCCAAGCCCGAGCTGCAGTCGTTCCTAGGGCTGCTCAACTTTTACCACTCCTTCCTCCCCCAGAAGGCAGCGGTGGCTGAACCGCTACACAAACTGCTAAAGAAAGACCAGGCATGGAAGTGGGGCGATGACCAAGAAAGGGCATTTAGTGAGCTAAAAAGCCTCCTGGCGTCCGACGCCATACTGACCCACTTCAACCCCAAACGCCCAGTAGTTCTGACCTGTGATGCATCTCCAGTGGGGGTGGGGGCGGTGCTGTGCCACATGTTGGAAAACGGAAGGGAGGCCCCGATAGCATTTTACTCCAGGTCCCTGTCCCAAGCGGAGAGAAACTACGCACAGACAGACAGGGAGGCACTAGCAATAGTCGCGGGGACGAAAAAATTTCACGATTTTCTGTACGGCCGCCCCTTCACCATTGTAACGGACCACAAGCCCCTGCTAGGCATCTTTACCGCGGATAAGCCCACCCCACAGATCCTGTCCCCGAGGATGCTCAGGTGGGCCATTTTTCTCAACGCGTATCAGCACGCGTTGGTCTACCAGCCCGGGAAAGAGATCAGCCATGCGGACGCTCTATCTAGGTCTCCCCTTCCCCTAACGCCCAGCCAGGTGAGCAAGGGGGAGCGGGACCATCAGGTTCTCATGATAGAGGTGCTGGATTCGCCCCCCATAGTGCCCGCTGACATTGCCAAAGCGACAGAGAAGGACAAGACGTTAGCGGCGGTTAGCTCCTGGGTGCAGAAAGGGTGGCCGGCGTCCTCCCCAGCGGAGGAGTTCGCTCCATTTTTCAGAAAAAAGCTAGAACTGTCCCTAGAGAGGGGGTGCCTCTTGTGGGGGCAGCGGGTGGTGATTCCCACTTCCCTTCGGCCGCGGGTGCTCAAACTGCTGCACGTCAGCCACCCCGGCATCGTGCGATCCAAGGCGCTGGCCCGGAGTTACTTCTGGTGGCCCCAGCTGGACGCCGACATCGAGCACATGGTCGGCACTTGTGAAAGTTGCCAATGCTCCAGACCAGAGGAGGCCCGCCTTCCCCACAGGGAATGGGACGCGGCTAAGGGGCCGTGGTCCCGGGTGCACGTTGATTTCGCGGGCCCGTTCAGAGGCACCCTGTTCCTTCTCGTAGTGGACGCCTTCTCCAAGTGGTTGGAGGTTATCCCAGTCACGAGCACCTCCTCGGCCCAGACCATTAGGCATTTGCGGAGGCTCTTTTCCACGTTCGGCATACCCGACACATTAATTAGCGACAACGCTAGTTGCTTCACGTCCTCCGAGTTTAGGGCTTTCATGGAGATCAACGCCGTTCGGCATATCACCTCCGCCCCGTTTCACCCGGCCACCAATGGCCAAGTAGAGCGCCTCGTCCGCACCACGAAGGACGCGTTGCGGCGCATGGGCCCCGGGGATCTGAACCTGCAAGTGTGCCAGTTTCTGCTAGGGTACAGGGTGACCCCGTTGGCGTCAGGATACTCCCCCGCAGAGCTCTTAATGCGTAGGAAACTGACCACCATCCTTACTAGGCTAGACCCCACGAGAGTAGAGGACAAAGGAAGGAACATCGGGCTAGAGGCTACAAAGAGTTTCAGTGTAGGCGCCCCCGTGCATTGCAGGAACTACGCCGGCACGGGCCCAGCCTGGGTACCGGGCGTAGTTGTGGAGCAAACTGGCCCCGTGTCGTACCGCGTGGAAACCAGCACAGGGCTCCTGTGGAGGCGGCACGCGGACCAGCTCCGACGCAGGGTCTCCGATGAGCAGGGCACAGCCCAAATAGAGGAAAAATCAGCGTTAGGGTTCTCCCCCACCCGTTCAGCCCAAGGGGGAGGGAAAGGGGTCCGCGGGTCCCCACCAAGGGGGGAGGGGGATATTCTCGTAGATATCCTAGGGGATCTTTCTGAGGAGGAGAAGGAACCCGACCCCATACATATCTCGCGGAATGCCCCCACAAATGCAGATACCCCTACTAAGTTAGATTTTGATTTTCAGAACCGGGGGGTTTTTTCGGAGTGGTCCCCCACCCGTCCAAGCGAGAAGAGGGGTTTTTCGTTAGCCCCGATTGCCCCCGGTCTGCCCACAATGGAGTTCTTCCCTACCCCTAAAGCCGCCAGACAGCGGCAAGCCACTAACAAGTCTCCCTCTCCCATTTCAGGACAAGGGACCAGGGAACAAAGAAGCAGTAGCGCCCCCGGGGAGGGGGTCAGCCCTCTTCACGGCCCAAATGCACATGCAACAAGCCATCTTGGCTGAGAGATTTCGTCTCATCCTAGGGGGGAGGGATGTTGTGTTCTGTAAAGCTGTGCCTTTAACAATGTACCTTTGCCATGTGTTAACAATGTAACCTTTCTGTGTGCAACATTATAACCATCAGCTGTATCAATGTAAACCTGATAAGGGGACGCGAGCTAGTGACCACTAGATGGCAATAGCGAGCGTCCAGCTCTTATGGCTCAGATTCACCTGGTTCAGCAGCGCGGGAAGATTCCCCGCCACCTCTTCAGCTGGTCAAGAAGGGCGTGACCTTCTACGACGTCACGCAGGCAGCAACCAATAGTCTGTCGACGAGCCACATTCAAATGTATAGCCAGCTGTATATATTGAGCTACTCATCCGCCATTACCACATGTTCCTCCGGATCATCATGCAATAAACCTGTGTTAAGCCAACCCTTCGGCTGTTTCATTGTCTTTGGTCCCTTACACTAAAGAAACACATGATTCCTTTGAAGTCTGATTCCTTAAATAGGTAATACCTTGCATTTTAAATATATACAAGCTATTGCAGAACCATGGTGTTATGGGCTTGTGTGTCTAATGAATCATATATTGAGTTTTATCATCCTTCCTTTGGAACATCCTTCATCTATATAAAGGAGAGGTATTGCCTTGTATTTGCTGAATACAAATCTACACCCCTGCACCTATCACACTGTAACTTGGCACACACGTACCTTGAGCATGCTGGATTGGCACTTCAGGAGTCCGGCGTCCCATTTCTGTGTTTATGCCCCCAAAACAGGGAAAAGTAGTGAGAACTATGACCCCCATGGTGACTTGAGTGCACAAAAAACCATTCGACACATGCGTGCTGGCGCAAGAGCTGCGGCAACGGCCACCCATGGTGCAGCCACTCTCATGAGCAGTGTGCCAGAGTGTGCGAACATGGCGGCAGGGGGAATGGGGCCTGGGTTATTGAGGGTGCTAATGGTGCTGCCGCCAAAACCGAACACTGGGCTAGGGTGAAATTAGGGAGAAATTAGAAACACTATACAGTAATACATCGGACAATGTCAAAACCTGGTTCCACAGGTCTCTGGGAGGGTTGGGGGACCCGATCCGTGCTATTTCTGATGTCTCCCAACCTTCCCAGGTGCTGCTGCAAGGAAAAATGCCAGGGGAAACTCCTTCCTTGATTGCAGGTTTTGCCTTGCAGCAGCACCTGGGAAGTTTGGGGGATGTTGGAAACAACACAGATCAGGTCCCCCGACCTTCCCAGAGGTGGCAGGGGTGGTGGAGAGCCCAAAATGGGTGAAAAAATTCCATCACAATGGAGTTTTTTCTGCCCATTTTGGGCTCTCTGCTACCCCTGGAGTTGGGGACCCTGATCTGCACTGTTTCTGATGTCCCCCACCCTTCCCAGGTGGTCCTGCAAAAAGCTGCAGCTGACAAAGGACTTTTTTGCCTTGCAGCACTGCCTGGGAAAGTTGGGAGACATCGGAAACAGCCTGGATCGGGTCCCCCGACCCTCCCAGAGGAGATCTCAGTGCCAAACCCAGCAGGGCTTCTCTCTGCCTGGGAAGCACCTTCCCAGGCGGAAAGCCCAGTCCATGCTGTTTCCAACATCCCCGACCTTCCCAGGCGCTGCTGCAATGCAAAACCTGCAGCCAAAGAAGGAGTTTCCCCTCGTGTTTTGCCTTGCAGCAGCACCTGGTAAGGTCAGGGGACATTGGAAACAGTGTGAATCAGGTCCCCCGACCCTCCCAGATGTGGCAGTGGTGGCAGTTGGATTTGCTCTCACCCTCTGCTGCTCCGGGCAGGGAGCCGGTCAAGCGCTAGACCGGCTCCCTGCCCGCAGTGGTGGTGAGTGAGTGCAGAAAAACAATGCATCGCATAATGCTAAAATATTGTTATCCGATGCACCCTCCCAATAATAATAATAATAATAATAATAATAATTAATATTGGGTCCTCCGATTTTAACGTTATGCGATGTGGTCATTACCCCAGGTTTTACTGTACTTAAAATATTTGAAATACCTTAACAACCAGTTAAGAATTGTAGCAACTTGGATATGATTTTATGGTGTATGTGAGAACAAAAGAAGTATGAAAAAATGTAGGACCCCCTGTCCCGCCTATTCAACATAGAATTGTCAAATAAGGCATGGATACTGCATTTATTGGTGATAAAGGGCAAAACCTCCTTGAGTAGATCTTTTATTCCTATAGAATTCATTGTTTGGGAGGTCTAAATGCTTAAAGGAAGGTAAAGTGAATATATATTTTTAATCTGTAGTCTATGAACTCACATTTTGCAGCATTTTTCAATTCCACACATTCCAATTTTATCGTCACAGTTTTTACATTTGAGCTTACATTTTCCTCCATTAAGTTTATATGCTTTTTTGCTGGCCATGACTATAGAATCTGGTTGTATTCAAAAACAATTGAGAAATAGCGTGGGTTAAATATACTTTGGGAAATCAGGAGATAGCTATTTCCCTTCCTATTCCTTATATATTTAGAGCTGGAAGAAAGGGCAGGTCTCAGGAAACACTCATTTATTGAAAAGACACCACAGCCCTGTATATAGTGACCTAAGAATGTCTCACTAAAGCCTATGGCTCTTACTGCTGAGTAATCAAGACCATATTGCAAATATTGTTGACCTATTTCCCTCTCCACCAAAAAACAAAAATGAGAGGAGATGATTCAATTCAAGGTAGGTTCGGTATCGTTATGGATGCTTTCATACCAGACCGCAATACTATTGCTGAGCTCTTGTGCAATTCATTCAAAATGCAAATCGCCCACTGGTTCCAAATGGACTCAACCTCCCATGTTGGTTTTATTCATTTACATAAGTCTAATTTCAACCACAATTCTCAATTGAATTGAATGGCACTTATTAAATAACTCATTTCAGTTAATCTACTCTAATTAGGACTAAAGTTAGAACCATTCCAGAGGAATCCCATATCGTAGGGGTGCCCAAACTATGGCCTGCGGGCTGAATCCAGCCTTTGGTGTAAGTGTCCCACAGCCACTGGAAGAAGAACTGAAAGTGTGAAAATGATGCAAAAAATGCACCAAAATGCTGCAAAAACGCAGGAAAAGAATTTAATAACTTGGTAAAAATATGCCATCCTTATTCATGCCACCATAGGAAGTGGAAGAGGTGGCAAAATTGCCCAAAAACATGGCTGCCACGTGATCAGCCCCGGCGAGGGTGAAGAGGTCCTGCCGGCCACTCCATTGGCCGGCGTCCTGGGGCTCCGTCCTCCCCCCATCCCCTAGGACTTAAAAGGCGAGGGGTGCCGGGAGGAACTTTGCCGCCGTGCGCTCGGCCCCGGCGAGGGTGAAGAGGTCCTGCCGGCCACTCCATTGGCCGGCATCCTGGGGCTCCCCCCTCCCCCCTCGCCTAGGACTTAAAAGGCAAGGGGTGCCAGGGGGAACTTTGCTGCTGCACGCTCGGCCCCGGCGAGGGCAAAGAGGACCTGCCGGCAACTCCATCGGCCAGCGTCCTGGGGCTCTGCCCTCCCCCCTCACCTAAGTCTTAAAAGGTGAGGGGTGCCAGGAGAAACTTTGCTGCCACGGGCTCGGCCCCAGCGAGGGCGAAGAGGTCCTGCCGGCCACTCCATCGGCCGGTGTCCTGGGTCTCCACCCTCCCCCCTCGCCTAGGACTTAAAAGGCGAGGGGTGCTGGGAGGAACTTTGCCGCCACGTGCTCGGCCCCGGCAAGAGCGAAGAGGTCCTGCCAGCCACTCCATCGGCCAGCGTCCTGGGGCTCCGCCCTCCCCCCTCCCCTAGGACTTAAAAGGCAAGGGGTGCCGGGAGGAACTTTGCTGCCACGGGCTCGGCCCCGGCGAGGGTGAAGAGGTCCTGCCGGCCACTCCATTGGCTGGTGTCCAGGGGCTCCCCCCTCCCCCCCTCACCTAGGACGTAAAAGGCGAGGGGTGCCGGGAGGAACTTTGCTGCCACGCACCTGGCTCCTGGCGCATCTGGTACTTTGGTAATTTTGTTATATTACGTGATGTTTTCATCCTTTGTGATTCTATTGTAATTATTGATATATTATTTTGATGTGGTGTTGATATTTGTATTATTTGTATTGTTGACTGTCCTGCCTTATACTGTATTTACTTATAACATTGTATTTATTATTATAATTTGAATATTGTATCTTTATGTAAACCTTGTGGGGTGTCCCAGGGTCATTTATATGTTGTTAGCCACCCTGAGTCGGCCATGTGTTGAGTAGGGCGGGATATAAAATTGAATAAACATAAACAACAAACATAAACAAACAAACATGCGGTGAACTTATGCTCTGCTGCCGCCACTACTGCGAGTAACCATGTGAATGGCTGTCTGAGGGGGCATTGTCAGGGACCTAGTAAGTGGGAATATTTTGGGCACCCCTGCCTTAACAACTTAATATTAGCTCATGTGCTGCCAGGTTTTTGGGCTCAAGAGCAGCCAATAATGTTTTTTATATAATTTGGTTAGAAAGCTTACTGAGTTAGGTATTTGGTAGCAGAGAAAAGCCAGCCTTGGTGGCTGTGGGCAAGCTACACAGTCCCAGGGCAACCCCAAGAAGAAGAGATAGTACACTTCTGAGTAATCTATACCGTACTTACAAGACCCTGAAAAAGCTCTCCATAAATCAGAATTGACACTAGGGCACACAGTTATTATTATGTGCCAAAATCAGCCCTTACATCAATTTCACCTTATGTTTGGTGAAAAGAATAAAAGGTATTCTTCTAATTTTAGAATACCAGGACAATATTTATATAACTAAAATCAAGGTCTGGTGCTGTATGTTGCTGTCCACACCCCTGCACCGATTTCGCTGAAACTTACACATGTACCTTGGGCCAAAGAGATGGTCACTGTGGGGGTGTCAAGCCCCATGGGGAGGGGTACACCTCTTAAATCAATCTGCAAAGGGGATGCCCCCACCGACAGGAGAAAAAGCAAGGGAAAAAAGCCAACCAGGGGAGATTGTGATGTCATTGCCACAGCTCAACCAGTTCTCAGCTATTCAGATCTGGGGCTCCATGACATCACAGGGCTCCCTCATACAAAGCGACACCCCTGCACCAATTGCACTGCATGCACACCTACCTTCAACATCTGGGTGGCTGGCGTGGGTAACTGGCAGCCCGGCTTGGGGTCCTTGTCCCCGAAAAGGGGCTGCAACACCCCCCGGCCGGCAGAAACGACCAGGGGAGGTGACTGTGCATGCATGAGAATCCAAACATGCACCTAACCCTGCCTGGTGTTCCAGGCTGTGGCGCATGTGCGAAATGCCATGCACGCACCAAAGTCTGCCTGGCATTCCAGGTGGTGCACGCCCTAGCCGCTAGTATGGACGGTGGCAATTACAGCCACCCCGCCCCAGCAACTACTGTCAGTGGGCGGCCACCATGGCATGGCTTCTCTGCACTACTGAGGCACGCCTCAGGGGGAAGGGAGAACCCACAGCTGGGGGGCGGGCAGAGGACAAGACCAGGCTGCAACCTTACATAGGCCTCCACCCCCCCAATGGGTCCTCTGCCCATCTGCCCAAATGAAGCCTCCCTTCCGCCTGACACAACCCACGGGAGGACAGAGGGGCCGGGCTGTGATGGCTACCCACTGACTGTAGTCGCTCGAGAAGCCAGCGGTGGCGGCCAGAGTCAGGCTGAGACGGCACCTTGCGGCGAGGCTGAGAGAGCATCCGTGACGACAGCAGACAAAAAGGTAGGGCAGCTGGGGTGGGGGGCGGGGGCGGGTGCCTCCTTGGGATGGGTAGGGCACCCCTAGACAACGCCAGGTCCTCTGCTAGTTTAAACTAAAAGTTACCTTCCATCTATATAATCTTTAATAAAAGTATAAAACTACTCACATTGGTTATAGAACAGCTATGGACTACATAACAGAAAATAGTGGAGGCTGCAAATTATTAGCTGTAGGTTCTCCACCAATAACATTACTGCCCTGTAATAAAGATGTCACCATTGATTTAGAGCAGTATTTTCCAACCTTTTGTTTTTGGACTTCATTCCCCAGAAGTATTGATTAGGCAATGTACTGACTTGGGATTCTGGAAATTGAAGTTCCCCTGTGGGGCCTGGGGCCCACTTTGGGAACTTCTAGTTTGGAAGCTTATTATCAAAAGAGCAGAATTATGGCAGACTTCATTGGCTGAGTTGAAATCCTTTCAACTCAGAATAATTTCAGACACAAAATTATTATTATTGTCATTGCCATAGTACTGCAGTGGTACTGCAGTGGCTCAAGTTGCTAAGACGCTGACTAGGAAGCGGAAGGTCAGCAGTTCGATTCCCGAGTACTGCAGGACGGAAATGAGCTCCCGTCTTCATCCCAGCTCCTGCCAACCTAGCAGTTCGAAAGCAAGAAATTGCAAGTAGATAAATAGGGACCACTTCGGTGGGAAGGTAACAGCGTTCCGTGCGCTCCGGTGTCTAGTCATGCCTGCCACATGACCACGGAAACGTCTGCAGGAGCAGACAGCGCTGGCTCTTCTGCTTAGAAACAGAGATGAGCACTGCACCCTAGAGTCGGATACGACTGGCTTTCGAGCAAGGGAAACCTTTACCTTTACCTTTACATTGCCATAGCAACCCAGGAGTGACTCATAAAGCATGGAGGCATACCATCTACCTGCAGTTGTGGGACAGGCATCATCTCAGATGATCTGCCTCCATATTTCAATGTGATCCTTCTCTCAGTCCTACCACTTTCACAGGTTAATTTGGTGAGGATGTGATAAAGGGCTTTTTTCCTTCCCTGCTCCAAGACAATGGGAGGTTTGGTTGGGTCCTTCTTTAGAAAGTTCTTTTGGGACCATTCCTTGCTATTCTTTCACTGATAGGCAAAAATAAAGATTTTAGAGTTGATGTTTTGAAGTCGTCCTGTTTTCATATTTAAGTTTGCTTTAATCATGTTTTCATAGGATTCATTTCTTGTTTTTTTTTTAAATCATCTTATAACTATTTCATTATTTTGTCTTATATGTTTCTATTTTCATACTTACACGCTAAATAAGTCCTTTATATAAAGGAATATTCTGGAATTATATTGGCTTAGGAGGTGCAGTCAAGTCCACCACAGGTAGCAGTTTCCCCTTTTTGTGTGTCCAGATAAAACATTGGATTGCCAAAATGAAGCCACTTTCTTATTCATTCATTCATTCATTCCATTTCTATACCACCCATTTGGGTGGTATCCTACTTTCTTGCTGCATGTTTCTGGTAGTAGATAGATTCTCTATCTCTCCACATTCACAGAACATGTTGCTATCCACAAGTAGTCCCCTTCAAATTGCCTTAAGGATATCAACTCCTTAATACTTCTGTAGCAACTTTTGTAGCCTAGCTAGAGAAACTTACACAGAGTCACTTGCCTTATAGGGTCCCTGGCTCCTAGTCTGTTCAACTGAATATTTTGACTACATTTCACTACATTCTGTTACTTCACCTAGAGGAAAACTCCAAAACACCTGCAGGAGGAACTTCATCTAGTCCTTTGTTAGTTCCTTCCTCTGATCAATTATTGTTGCTGCTTGCAGTTCCCAAGTATGGTTTCCCACTGATGAAGTATGTCAGGGGTTCTCAAACTATGGCCCATGGGTCGGCCCCAGCCCATGAGACCATTTCATGTGGCCCACTGATACCCTCACCGCTCTCAGAAGTGGAAGTGGGTGCATTTATAACAGCTGTAAAATGCACCTGCACATGTGTAAATGAACCAACACATGAGTAACCACTACTGTAATTGCACCCATGGCTGTCATAAACATGTTCACGACAACCACGGGTGCATTTATGACAGTGTTTATAGTGAGGGAAAACACATGACTAGCTCACTCAGTTGTCTGAGGGCGTGTGGTCTGGACAACAGCACAAAAATGTTGAGAAGCCCTGAAGTATGTCCTACATCTACAATCATATATATGACCTCATGACAACAGTATCATCAGAATTAGATTTTGACAGTTATGGCTTTCAATATTGAATGTTTTCAAACTTGAAAGGATCTCTGTTCTGTTAGAAGGACCCAATCCAAGCACTAGCAATGCCACTGAGAGATTAAAGCCTGGTTCAAGGTCAAGATCTCCGTTGCTTGCAAATCAGTTGTATCCATCTCAAGGGTTCTATTTATACCCAAAGATCCAGCACTGTCTGTATCTGCAGACATTTCTGTGGACATGTGGCAGGCATGCCTAGACACCGGAGTGCATGGAATGATGTTTGGCCATGCCAAATCCTCCCTAGATATCTTACACTTCAAAAATGTATAGCTAGTCAAGAATTTTGTTCCTGGCCATGACCCAGGTTACAGGGAAGGAAACCAGTTTGGTGGTCTACTGTCCAACCATGACAAATAGCTTAAAGCCGACCTGAACAAGCCAGAGGAGGAACAGGAAAACTGAGGTCCCATACCAAAGGCTCTTGAATAAACTTACCAGTCATGGAATAAAGGGACAGGTCTTGTCCTGGATCAGCAACTGGCTAACGGACAGGAAACAGAGGGTAGCACTAAATGGACACTTCTCCAAGTGGAGGGAAGTAAAGAGTGGGGTCCCCCAAGGTTCAGTACTGGGACCCTTGCTTTTCAACCTCTTCATAAATGATCTAGAGGTAGGAGTAAAAAGCAAGGTAGCCAAATTTGCTGATGACACTAAATTATACAGGGTAGTGAAAACTGTGAGAGATTGTGAGGAGCTCCAGAGGGATCTCTTGACACTGGGGGAGTGGGCAAAACAGTGGCAAATGAGCTTCAACATCAGTAAGTGCAGAGTGATGCATGTTGGGGCAAAGAACCCTAATTACATTTGTAAACTGATGGGTTCTGAACTCTCTGCGACAAACCAGGAAAGGGACCTTGGTGTCCTGGTGGACAACTCAATGAAGGTGTCAACCCAGTGTGCCTCAGCAGTGAAAAAAGCAAACTCAATGCTAAGGATCACTAGGAAGGGTATAGAAAATAAGTCAGCAAGTGTCATTTTTCCTCTTTATAAATCTATGGTGAGGCCCCATCTGGAATACTGTGTACAGTTCTGGTCACCATACCTCCAGAAGGATATTATGGAGTTGGAAAAAGTGCAGAGGAGAGCAATCAAAATGATTAGGGGACTGGAACACCTTCCTTACCATCTGAGGCTGCAACGGTTGGGCCTTTTCACTCTTGAGCAACGGCGTCTAAGAGGTGCCCTGATTGAAATTTTTAAAATCTTGCACGGTGTGGACAATGCAAGCGCGGTGCCAAAATGGCCGCCGCGCTCTTTGCGGGGGCTCCCCCACCGGACGAAGACATCCAGGTAGTTAGGGGCATGGCCAGCTCCCTTATAAAAGGGGTGGCCACGAGGCAGCCGAACTGCCATTTTGCGAAGCGACGGAGCGGAGAAGTTTTTCCCTCTTACCTCCGTCACTCTTGCCTTGACTGGGAACCCTTTTGGCTGCTGATTTTCTTCTTTCGGCTTCCCATAGGTTGGACTGAGATGCCTTCGAAGAAGAAGGCGGCCGCGAGCGCGGCTCGCGCGGTTCGGAGGTGCAATCCGGGTCGGAGGACCGCGGCTGCGCCTCCCCAGCTGCCGCCTTTGCCTGCACCCACCGGGATCGGTGGGATGGGGTCTATTCCCCCTTGGCCGGAGGCGGGGGACCCAGGCGTGGGTCCAGCAAGGGCTGCGGCCCGCGGCCCGCAAGCGGTGGGCACCGCTCCTGGTGCTTCCCATTCTACTGGGCCTTCCTCTATAGGGGCGCAGCTCACCCCGGGGCCTTCCAGCCTTGGGGGTGGTGTGGTCCCCTTCCCTGGCAGATGCCTACATCGGGCCTACCGGGCCTGGGTGTGGGGTAATGGCCCTATTCGGGCCCCGGGGTACAAGGACCTGTACCCACGCCTGTAGCAGGCGGGCCAGCTGGCCCTGGGCCCCTCGTCAGTGTGGAGGCCTTACTGGCCTGCGTTGCGGCCCTTGAGGCTTCCCTGGCTCGGGCCAGCCATGCTGGGGCTCCCTTTGGGGTTCAATTTGATGCGTCGTCTGCTGGGCAGCGGCAGGCGACGGGACGGGTCGAGCTGCTTGAGGCGCGTGGCTCGACTTTGGCCACTGCCTCGCAGCTCCCCAACCAGCAGGCCAGTGCGGGTCAGGCCCCAGCGACGAGCTCTACGGCGGTCGTGAGCTCCGACGCCCCCAGTGGGCCGGAACCCCCTTGGCCTCGCGTGGGTGGTGCGGCGGTACAGCCGCTGATGCCCCACCCGGCGACGACAACTACCACCCAGGGCCCCGGGGTGGGGGGTTTTTCCTACCCTGTGGGGAATGTTTTGGGGGTGGCTGGGCTAGTCCAAGCCCCTTTCCAGATGCCCGCAGTTTCTGCGGTGCCTGTCTCGGCCTTGCCGACAGCGGGGTATTCCTTACCACTGGGTGACCACTTGGCACAGGCCACCAAAGAGAAAATATGGCGGGGGGAGTATGTAGATATCTTCTCACTCCTAAACAGGGAGCCCACCAAGGAAGAGAGGGAGGGGCAGGATGAGAAGGATAAGGAGCAGGCACGTCGTCGCAAGCCACCACGTACGTGGGCCAACTGGCTGCCGGCTTACCTCATCTACATGGTGGTGTACCAGAGGGCCCAGCCGGATTTGGCAATTCCGATGGTCCAGTATTTGGACAACATCTATCGGGCGATGGTTGACTTTCCGGGCCCGTCATGGTTGGCTTATGATGAGGAATTCCGTATGCGGATTCCCCTGCACCCTGAGATGAGGTGGGATGAGCCATGCCAGAGGCTTTGGCTTCTGTACATGACGCCCACGCTCCCCGCGCCAGGGGAAAGATACCATTGTGGACATGCGGTCCAGCGAGCGGCTCCAGCACAGGTTCCCCGCCAAGTGGCAGGGCAGGGGGTTCCAGCCCGCCTGCTGTGCTGGACTTTCTCGTCCTATGGTTCCTGCAATAGGAAGAATTGCAAGTACAGACATGAGTGTCCCACCTGTACGGGCCCCCACGCAGCCTCTGCCTGTCCCAGGCCTGGAGGGACGCAGGGCAGAGGGAGGGGCGGACAGTGGGCTGGCAATACTGCCGCAGATGGAGCTGGTTCACCGAAAGGCTCCCTCGCCAATTAATGTGGACATGTTGGAACGTTGGCTCACATTGTACCCGAAAGGGGAGGATGCGGATTATCTCCTTCAGGGCTTTAGGCAGGGGTTCCGTATCCCTTTCATGGGTGATAGGTCCCCTCAGGATGCCCCCAACCTTTTGTCCCTTAGGGGGAGGGAGGAGGTGGCTGCTGCCAGCATTAGTAAGGAGGTCGATGCGGGCAGGGTCGCTGGCCCTTTCCCTGCACCCCCGTTTCCCAACCTTAAGGTATCGCCCCTGGGCTTGGTTCCCAAAAAGTCTCTAGGCGAGTTTCGCCTTATCCATCACTTGTCCTACCCAGCCGGACGATCGGTCAATGATGCTATCCCTGATGACCTTTGCTCAGTCAGGTATACATCTTTTGACCACGCGCTACGCATGGTGCGCTCATGTGGCCCGGGTGCGCTGCTGGCTAAGTGCGACATTAAGTCGGCTTTTCGCCTCTTGCCGGTGCACCCGGGCGACTTTGAATTGCTGGGTTTCAAATTTTGGGGCGAATATTACTTTGATAAGGCCATGCCTTTTGGCTGTTCCATATCATGCTCGGCCTTCGAGCGTTTCAGTACCTTCCTAGAGTGGGCTTTCGTCCGCAGGTCAGGGTCCCGGTCTGTAGCCCATTACCTGGATGACTTTTTATTCGGGGGTGAACGGGGCTGGGACACGTGTACACGTCTCCTCAACACATTTCAGACGCTAATGGAGGAATTCGGTGTCCCTTTAGTGCCCGAAAAGACCGAGGGCCCATCTACCCAGCTAGTCTTCCTGGGGGTGGAGATTGACACGATAGCGCAGGCTTCTAGGTTACCGGGGGATAAGGTGTCAAGGATTGTGGCCCTTATCTCGGACTTGCTGGCCAAGCGCAAGGCGTCACTGAGAGAACTGCAGGTGCTACATGGTCACCTTAATTTCACTTGCAGGGTGGTCGCACCGGGCAGGGCTTTTGCCCGGCGCTTGTGCGACGCCATGGCAGGATTATCCAGGCCTCACCATAGGGTTCGGCTTACCCGGGGTATCAGGGCAGACATGCTTGTCTGGTTACAGTTCCTGAGGGAGTTCAATGGGGTCTCATTTTGGAGGCATGACCTCCTGGCTTCCCCTCATTTTCAGATTCAGTCTGATGCCTTGGGATCCCTGGGTTATGGGATGTACTTCAATGGGAAGTGGGCCTATGGTGGGTGGCCACCGGCCTGGGCAGGCACGGGTCGCCTGCGTGATCTCACATATCTGGAGTTTTTCCCTATCCTGGGTGCTTTGATGCTATGGGGCGAGGAGTGGGCCAACTCGGTCGTGCATTTCTGGTGTGACAACGCGGCTGTGGTCCACATTGTCAATGCACAGACTTCTAAATCGCCCAGGGTTATGCACCTAGTGCGCGAGTTTGTGTTGCGCAGCCTGCGCCTCAACGTCCTGTTCAGTGCCAGGCATGTCCCAGGGGTTAATAATGATATTGCTGACGCTTTGTCCCGCCTACAGATCTCCCGGTTCCGTGCCTTGGCCCCGGATGCGGAGGAATTTCCCTCGCCACTCCCGGAGGAGATATGGACCATTGGCAAGGAGAGGTGAACCGGGCGTTTGGTCTGTCGCTAGCGCCACGCACGCGTAAGGCGTATCACCACGCAATTAATTATTTCAGGGCATTCTGTACCCAATTTCAACTGCCAGGAACCTGGCCGATCCCGGTAACCCATGTTCTGTGGTTCATGGTTTACCTGCATGCTCAGGGCCTTGCACCTCGCACCATAGCATCTAAGCTTTCAGCGTTGGCTTTTATGGCCAAAGTGGGAGGTCATGTGGACAGCACCTCTGACTTCCGTGTGAGACATGTTTTGGAGGGGTGGGTGCGCGAGCGCGGGTGTTGCCCGGACGACCGCCACCCGATTTCCCCAGGGGTTTTTACCCAGTTGGCCCGGGGATGGCCTTGCCTCTGTTTTGATACATATGAGGCAGCCCTATTTCATGCAACCACAACGGTGGCATTTTTTGGAGCGCTCCGCATCAGCGAGCTTGAGATGCTGTCTAAGGCGGATGCAAGTCGTAGGGCACTGGAACTCGAGGATGTCTGTGTTGCCAAAGACTGGGCTCAGTTGAGGATACGCTCCTCTAAGACGGATCAGCATGGCGTAGGCAGTGGTGTGCGACTGCTACGGTGTTCTTTGGCAGACATCTGTCCGGTTGGTGCCCTACAGGAGTTCCTTGCACTGCGTGGCACGCACCATGGCCCGTTTTTCTGTCACCAAGATGGGTCTCCCCTTACTAAATTTCAATTTTGGAAGGTGACGGGCAAAGCGCTGGCCAGTGTGGGCCTCCCAGGTGCCCGCTATGGCACCCATTCATTCCATATAGGGGCGGCCTCAACCGCAGCTGCTTTTGGGTACTCCGGGGCTGACATACGCAGCATGGGAAGGTGGGGTTCGCAATGTTTTCAGTTTTATGTGCGCCCACTTCCGCCGTGAGTACCAATCCAGTCACCTTACCTTCTTTTCCTCAATTTTCTTTACGGACCCTGGGTGTCGTATTACACCGGTGACAGTATGGCTGGTGGGCCATAGCTACGTGCACAGGGCAGCGCGTTACGCTGCGGCGACAGAGTGGGGACCCCGACTGGGACTGGGTGCATACGCAAGTCTCACATGGCATGGTAAGCCTGGGATGTTATGGCGGGAGCTGCTGCCTTTCCTTTTTTCAGGCCAGAATGCTGACCCGCCTGACATTCTGATCATACACCTGGGGGGCAATAATTTGGGCCAGGTCACCGGCTTATCGCTGAAGCATGCGATTTGCGAGGACCTCGCCTACCTGCATTACGTCTGGCCCGCCACAACCCTTGTTTGGTCGGACATGGTCCCGTGCCATTCCTACAGAGGGGGTGTTGACCTCCTGGCCCTTGACCGCGCTAGACGCATGTTGAATAGGGCAGTGGCGTGGTTCCTTATCGACAGGGCTTGGGGGAGGGTCAGTCGTCACCCCGCTATTAGCCTACAAAATTATGACTTGTATGCAGGGGATGGGGCCCATCTGTCGTGAGGAGGTATGGACCTCCTGTTGGGTGATTGGCGAGCAGGCCTGTTGACCGAGCTGACGGTCTGGGGGGGGGCGTCGAGCCTTCTTTGAAGCCCCTCCGTGTGGCGGGTAGCACTGGTAGGGTAAACATTATGACCCACAGGTATCCGGCAAGTTCGCAATTGACTGGACAACACTAGACAGGCATAAGTTGGTTAAACGTTGTCCGGTCAACGACGAACTAGGCGATGGGGTGATGGCTATAGCTAGACAGCATGCATCACCCCGTGATTTTACGGATACACGTCAGAGGGTGGGGTCATTAGTTAGATATTGACTACGGTCAACAATTTGTTTGTTGTCAACAAACAAATTGATACAAATGGATACATTGTAGCAAATGCCGTTGGCAATTTTGGGTGGTACCTTACCAGTGTTACTTCGGCCTGCTTGCCTTAAGAATTATGATTGGTCAATTACCAATGGAAATTTATAATTCGGACTAGGGCATGAATCAATAAATGTGGCCTAATGCCGTTATCCACTTTTATCAGTGTCTGAGTCCTTTATTGGGGGGTGCGCCTGCAATGCAAGCGCGGCGCCAAAATGGCCGCCGCACTCTTTGCGGGGGCCCCCCCACCGGACGAAGACATCCGGGTAGTTAGGGGCGTTTCCAGCTCCCTTATAAAAGGGGTGGCCACGAGGCAGCCGAGCTGCCATTTTGCGAAGCGACGGAGCGGAGAAGTTTTTCCCCTCCACCCCCTCCCTAGTTAACAGTGTGATGTTTTGGTCGCTTCGGGGCCGGGTGGGAATTTTTGGCTGGGACCCATATTGGCTTCCGGGTCCTGGTTTTTTCGCCCATCCCACACTGTTGCTATGGTTTGACATAGGGGTTTTTCTGTTGCTGCTGTTGACTTTGGTCACATGGGCGGGTAGCACTGGTAAGGTAAACATTATGACCCACAGGTATCCGGCAAGTTCGCAATTGACTGGACAACACTAGACAGGCATAAGTTGGTTAAACGTTGTCCGGTCAACGACGAACTAGGCGACGGGGTGATGGCTATAGCTAGACAGCATGCATCACCCCGTGATTTTACGGATATGCGTCAGAGGGTGGGGTCATTAGTTAGATATTGACTACGGTCAACAATTTGTTTGTTGTCAACAAACAAATTGATACAAATGGATACATTGTAGCAATTGCCGTTGGCAATTTTGGGTGGTACCTTACCAGTGTTACTTCGGCCTGCTTGCCTTAAGAATTATGATTGGTCAATTACCAATGGAAATTTATAATTCGGACTAGGGCATGAATCAATAAATGTGGCCCAATGCCGTTATCCACTTTTATCAGTGTCTGAGTCCTTTATTGGGGGGTGCGCCTGCAAAGTAGATAAGGAAAAACTGTTTTCCTTATCGCATAACACTAGAACTAGGGGACACTCCATGAAACTTTTGGTTACTAGTTCTCAAACTAATAAGAGAAAGTACTTTTTCACCCAGAGGATTACTGGTCTATGGAACTCCCTGCCAGAAGAAGTGGTGACAGCTGTCAGTCTTGACAGCTTTAAGAAAGGATTAGACAAGTTCATGGAGGACAAGAGTATCAATGGCTATAATTATGGATACTTAAGGACAACCTCCGGGTTGGAGAGATAGGCAGGATATCTCTCAATATCATTTCCAGGGAATCCTAAGCAGGTCAAGGCATCTGCTTGGGAATACCCTGAAGGAAATGGTGAGCCACTGTGTGAGACAGAATGCTCGACTGGATGGGCTGCGGCCTGTTCCAGCAAGGCTGTTCTTATGTTCTAATGTTCTTATGAGTACTATCATTGGCTGCACCTGCTCTCTTTGAGTAGATACTCTGTCATAATTCTCTCTTCCAGACCAGATTTTGTTTCAAAGACAGAATGACATTTCAAGACCATATGGTTCAATTGCATAGGGTATTTTTAATAAGCAAATAGAGATGAAAGGGAGTAAGGGGAGACATAAGAAAGACAACATAAAGAGGAATAAGTTGCATTTTAAAAATTGAAATTCAAAGAATGCTCAAGCTGTTGATGGTACCAGAAGTCCACTGTAGAATGGCCAACACTGTCATTACCTGCACAAAAAGAAAAACAATTTCATATTCATATTTTTACAAATAAGTGTCATTTGAATTACACTTGAAGAAAACCATAATCTCTCTCTCTCTATCTCTCTCTCTCTCTCACACACACACACACACACACACACACACACACACATACATGAAGAGGCATATTAGGGATACAGAACATATCTTGTGGTCATATGGCCTTAGACTGAACCACCCATTGAACATGGTATCGATGCAAGCTAGAACTGGTTGGGGGCAATGTGCAATCAGAGCAGGCCATATCCAGTCCTCCAGGGGCACATATCTGTTGGTTTACGGTACAAATTAACCCTCACTAAAATCAGGGCAATTATTCACAGGCACTGGCACATCCTGAGGCACATTCCCTGATGTGATAGCCCTCCTCTTATAGAGCTTAGAAAGACCAGCTTTATTGGTCAAATAGGGACACAATCGGATCTTGACAGGGGTCCACCTCTCCCCTCCTTTTTTTCCCATAGGACATTACCGATGTGGTAATTGTGTACATTGCATGCCAGCCTGGGAAACCAAAGAGATACAAATTCCAGGCAATAGCTTTAAGGTTTCCCTAAGAGATTTCACCATGTGTAAAACAAAAAATTGCATTTATTTGATTGTATGCAAATGTGGATTATGCTATGTGGGATGTACCACTCAGGAATTGAAAGTTAGGGTGGGGGAACATGTATCTAAGATCCGATCAGCCGACATGCAAGCCCCCCTGGTCAGCCATTTCTTAGAACGTCAACACAGTGACAAAGATTTTAAATTTGCTCTCTTGGAGAGCGTCAAATCTTCACTTTTTGAACACATTGACATCTTCAAGTAACTTCTTAGGAGGGAGGCTTATTTTTTCCATCGATTTAACTCCATTCAGCCACATGGACTCAACGCGGATCTAGACTTTGTCTGCTACATTTAAGTACTTAACTGTTTGAATTCATGTCATTCAGCTGTTAAATCTTTACACATGTGTCACAAATCTTTAAAAACCATGAAGACTCTGAGCCATAGCTGTCAAGTATCCCTTATTGGCCAGGAAAATCCCTTATTTTACCCTCTTTCCCGCCGTCATCCCTTATTAATTAGACTGCAATGCCCTATTGCCACCATTGGAGGGCAGCACAGGATAAGCATAGCTGTCAAGTATCCCGCATTTGCCAGGAAATTTCCCTTATTTCCAAATCCAAAACTTGACAGGTATGCTCTGAGCTCATTTGATGCCTAAGAGCATGGAAAGAATAAACACACTAGGCTCAGGGCATGGAAATATTTAATTCTTGTGAGCAGGTAAAGACTTTTTTCATCCTTTTTCATGATTACTTACCCTGTGTATGCTATCCCAAGGTCAATATTTTATATATGTATATATTATTATTTTGCATGTATAGTTACAATTTGTTTTTATGCATGTTTATGTAGATTCCTGATGAAAGCTACGTGAAAAGCCAAAAAATTTACTGGAAGGGCTTAGAATCTACTTGCATATTGTTTACTTCAACTCATTAAATTACGTTGGATTTTGACATTGAAGCCTCAAACGGTTTCTCCTTTTTCTAGAATTTGCTGAGTGCCAAGTCAGACTTTTTCTCCCACCTCTATCAATGCTAAAGCTTCAAAGGTGGAAACATAGAATAATTTAATTGTGCTTGAATTTCAACAAATATTTGTAAAAAAATTACTTCCCAGGTCACTTTATAAAGAAGACTACAGATGATCTTCATTTTTACTTTTCTGAATGTTGTGCTATTGAATGCTGAACTAGCGATTTACAAAAGTATGTGTATTATTGGAAGTGCTTTAGCCCTATACAACTTAAATCAAGGCTTCTGAAGGTAGTATCTCTGTTGGCTGGCTGGCTGGCTGGCTGGCTGACTGACTGACTGATTGATTTCAATGTTGGCAATTACCATATATTATTGTGGTAATATAATATAATATTGTTGGCAATTACCATATATTACCATATATAAAGTTCCAATGGTAGCTGTCCCTTGGACAGCGAGGAGAACAAATAAGCCGATCTTAGAAGAAATCAACCCTGACTGCTCCTTAGAAGGTTAAATAGTAAAGATGAAGCTTAAGTACTTTGGACATCAAATGAGAAGAGAGGATTCTCTGCAGAAGGCCTTGATGCTGGGAAAGGTGGAGGGCAAAAGAAAAAGAGGGCAACCAAAGATGAGCTGGCTAGATGGCATTGTGGACGCAGTGGGCACAGAGCTGGGGGGCTGAGGAGGATGGTGGAGGACAGAGGTGCCTGGAGAACGATGGTCTATAGGGTTGCAAAGGGTCAGAATCGACTGTGCGACTGAACAACAACAAAAGAACAAAAATGTATCCTATGAAAACCTGATTATAGCAAACAAGTACAACAACAAAATGACTTCCAAACATATACTCAAAAAAGGTTACTTTTGCATGTCAGTGGAAGAATAGCAAAGAATGCACTCAAGCAAACCTTCCAAGGAAGGACCCAGATGAACATCTGTCTGACTTTGTCTGTTATCTACGCAATTGTTTGTGTGCATGTGTCATTTGTGGTTGGAACATCTATGAATCTATTGACATGTTGATTACATAATTTGACTTGTGACCACAGGATAAGGCCCCTCTGGCTTGTTCTTCCAGCCCCACCAACTATTGGATAGGAAATTATACAACTATCTAGTCCTACCCCACCCCTCACTCAATCTCTTTTATAGGGAACTAGCAGATTTTGCCCGGCGGTGCCGGCCTGTTTTAAATGGGTTTGGAAGGTTTTTTTTTCTTAATGTTGGTAAAGAGCTGGGCTGTTTTAAATTGTATTGTAAGGGATATTTTTTTTTGGTAATTTATGTAAAAAAGAGGTGTGTTGGTGGTTAGGGGTGGTTTTGAGTGTGCACAACCACCACCACCCATACAATATCACTCCAACCACCAACACACACATTAAAAATTCCTGGCAAGGCAGGAGTGTCGCGCATGCATGTGCGTGTGTGTGTGTGCGTGCGTGTGTTGTCCCCCCGACCCTTCCAGAGCCAGGGGACCCTGCAGAGAGGGCATCCCCCCCAGGGCACCCCGTTATTAAAGAGAAGAAACCAAGCTGTTTCTTCTCTTTCAAAACAGAGTGTTTGGGAGGGGGGTGTATTTGATCCCCTCTCCCTGATCCCCTGGGTTTGGTAGGGTTGGGGGGGGCAAAAGGGTCTGTCCCCCCAACCCTTCCAGAGCCAGTGGACCCAGCAGAGAGGGGAACATCTCCCCCCCAAAAAAACACTCCGTTTTTAAAGAGAAGAAACCAAGCTGTTTCTTCTCTTTTAAAACAGAGTGTTTGGGAGGGGGGGTGTATTTGATCCCCTCTCCCTGATCCCCTGGGTTTGGTAGGGGGGCAAAAGGCGTCTGTCCCCCCCAACCCTTCCAGAGCCAGCGGACCCAGCAGAGAGTGGAACATTTCCCCCCCAAAAAACACTCCGTTTTTAAAGAGAAGAAACCAAGCGGTTTCTTCTCTTTAAAAATGGAGGTTTTTTTGGGGAGGGGAGGTTGTTCCCCTCTCCTGGGTCCAGAAGGGTTGGGGGGACAACAGGGGTCTGTCCCCCCAACCCTTCTGGACCCAGCACCTTTCATTGCCTCCCTCGCCCACCCCCTAACCCTTACCTAACACTTACCTTTCCCTGGCTCCCTCCAGCTGGGTCTTTCAAAGTCTTTCCCTCCGGCTCCCAACGTGTTTTTTTTTAAGTCAGCGCGCGTTCCCAGCCTCCTCTGCGCTCGTATCCCTCAGCCTGATTGGCTGAGGGGTTGCACAGTGCAAAGGATGCTGGGAATTAAAGTCCTTTTTCTTTGTTCACGTTCGGGGGGGGGGCTCCTGCCCCTCTGCCACATTTCTCAACCCAACAGTTACCTGCAAACCCGGTTTGGGTGAGTGCAGGGAGGCTCTGTCGGGGCTAGTGGGGCCTGGTGCAACATCCTTTGTCACATTCCAACGGTTAACACACAGATTTATAGGTATAGATAATATATCAATCTTGTTCCAACTAGTTCAAACTGAAGAACCACACAAAGGGAATATTCTTCAGAGTCTCATTGTGTTTTTATTAAACAAAGCATTTTAAAGCACTGAAAGCAATGCTTGTTTTAGCATTAAGGGAAAGATGATTTTGTCAATATTTAGCTGGAGAGAGCCTGGCAGGATGGCAAGATGTGATGTTTCCAGCTTCTGAGATGTGTCCTCAAGGATATTCCTAAAACCTTAATAGAAGAAAATACATAATAAAGAAAAGCATGAGAAGAAATAGAAAATGGAAAATTCCTCTAGTCATCTTAAATATCTTGACTCACTCTTATAATTATCAATGATGTTGTATTTTCCCTGATATAATTCCACCCAGTAAAATTCCTAAAGTCCCACCTCTGCTGTTTCTCTAGAGTCAATTTCTGTACCTGCCTGTTTGATTCCTTGCTCAAACTAAACTTACTCCCAAGAGTTTGATTCTTGGAAGTATCCAGATGGAAGAGAGCTTCAGGAGGGCAAATTGAAAGGCAGAATTCCAAGGAACATATCAGATCAACATCCTAAAATCTTTGACTCAAAGGATCAGGTAGATGGTTGCATTTCACACTAGGGTGGTCAGACAAGTCATCTCCCATTTGATTTTTATTGACAGCTAGGAAACACTGACATTAATGACAAGAGAGAGAAATGAGAGTTTCAGAGTACATGCATCTCTCCGCTCCAGGAATATGGAAATTAGTTTAATTTGCCTGTGATTATTCTTCAAGATTGAAAATGAGATTCCTTTGAAGTCTGGTTCCTTAAATATATGGCAAAGTTAATGCACTTCCAGCTCTAATCATAGACAATCCCTATAATTATCTGTAACACATGGTCTATTTCAAGAAGGATTGCATAATGAACCTGCATTTAAGAACTAAACCAATTTTGCAAATGGAGGTATTTTGAGCCGGTGTGCCTAATGAATCGTGTGTATGGAGTTTTAACATCCCCATTTAGATCAACTTTAGAATTTGATAAAGATCTTTTTATTAATTTCTTAAGTTTCATGCCATTTGCATCAACGTGCTGTTCATTGGTTGTTTCTTTCTTTTTTTAAGAAATAAAATGCAATGGCAATTTAACAAGGACATGTCACTAGCTTTCAAATACTCCGATGAGTAAGAACAGTTAGAGATTTGGTTTTGAATTCCTTTTTGAACATGTAAACACATTTTGGAGCGAAAGTAGAAAAGTTATGTCATAAATATCGGAAATACCTTGAGATTTGTTTAAGGACCACGGTAACTTGGTTATAATTTAATGGCAAATATGAGAACAAAATAAGTGTATATAAATGCAGCCCCTTTGCCACTTGACCAGACATAAGGTGAGGTCACTGCACTTATTTGGTAATAAAAGGAGAAACTTCCTTGACCAAACCTTTTATTCTTTTGGAACTCATTGTTTGGGAGAACAAAATGCTTAGAAGAAGCTAAAGTGCTTATGCTATTTTGCTCTGGAGTCTATCAGAGCCTCATTAAATGTGATACAGTAGCTTACCTATTTATTGTATGGAAGTGGTTATTTTGTCGCATCCTCGCCTCCACGTATTTTTTCTAGGTGCGTGTGGATGTTAACTATCAAAATGAAAAGCCTTCCTTTATACTGATAAGGAGGCTGCTCAGATTTATCTATGCTGTGAGCACCGAATCTCTCAACCTTGATGACTAGAACTAGGGCAGCTGCTGCCAGAAATAGCTTGCAAGAATTGATTACAAAAAAGAAGCCAATTCAAATTCCTGATTTAACCCCTTGGGCTGCATAGTATCAAATAAATGAATGTAAAATGCCTCTCGTTGTCTCAGTTTCTTATTTATGTCTATCTTTTCATGTGGACTTGGTCTAATGAGTTCTAAGGCTACAAATTTAAAGTCCCTTTCTGTGTGTGCTTGTTCCATGTAATGACTGACTAAAGGGGCTTCTAAAACCTGCCCCTCATCTTACTGCGATGTTCTGATATCCGGACTTTCAGAGGGCGACTGGTGAGTCCGACATAACGTTTACCACATGGACATTCCCATAGATAAATGACATTTTTACTGGCACAATTGGTGAGTGATTTTAAAGAGAACAAATAGTTCTTCTCTGGGATGAAGATGTCTTTGGTCTCCCAGCAGAACCGGCATACTACACAGGAATGACATTTGTAATGCCCCATTGGGAATCTCTTTTGCTGGGTCATGAGTGCTCTGGCTGTGTGATCCGAACATATAACCATATTACTAATGGATTTGGTCTTTCTAAAGCCAATTAAAGGCTTGGCGTCACAGCCAGGAAGCTCACTGACTAAATGCCAGTGTCTATATATGATTTTCTTAATTTCTGCTGCTGCTGGCGAAAACTCAAAAGAACATCATAAATTATTGTCACTCAACTGTTGTTTTCTTGCAAACAATGCCTTCCTAGGTATGACCTTAACTCTTTGGAGGGTTCTGTAATGTGCCTGGGATACCCTCTTCATGAGAGTTTCTGTTGAATGGCACATGCAGAGTGTGCAAAGTCAGCCACATTAGTAGAGTTCCTCTTAGCTCTGGCAAACAAACCAAATGGAATGTTATTTTTTACATAAGGAGGGTGGTGAGACGTATACTTAAGATAGGGGCTCCTATCAGTAGGTTTTCTGTACAGCCTTACTGCTATTTTTCCTGATTCTGCAATGTAAACTTTTACATCTAGAAATGGAATGGAAACAGGATCTGCATGAGGAGTAAAACGGAGGTTAGTATCCAAGGAGTTAATCCACAGCACAAAACTGTTCAGAATATCTTTAGAATCCAAGATGAAAAACAGATAATCTATAAACCTGCCATAGAAAATGACATGTGGCAAGAAGGGATTGATATGTTTGTTGTAAATATGTCCTTTCTCGAAGTGGCTCATATATATGTTCGCTACACTGGGGGCCAGCTGGAGCTAATACATAGAATTTTTCAGTGAATAAGATTTTTCTGTGAACAAGATAATTCTGTGTAAAAAGACTTTTAGTGTAATTGAATATATTGTATTAGTGCCTGCATGATGTTTATTATATACATTCTCTTATTCTTTCATGTAGATTTCCTGAAGAAGGAACAATAAGTTCAGAAAAGTCGTATTAACTAATATCGACTTAGAAAGATTTTTGGCAACAGCTGACTAGTGATTGTATTATACTTTACCCATAGAGGAATTATTTTTGTTACATATTTCCAGCCTTGTGTTACCAGTTGAATGAGAACTTTTTACCCATGGAGGAATTATTTACATTGTAACCTTTTGATGAACAATATATAAAGCATCATATTTTTGTGAATACATTTTCTGGAGAATATACTCTACCGAATGGTTCCCTCTTTCTCTTTGTGTCTACACTGTTCGCGCCTGTTTCCACGACCAAATGAATAAAGACCATCCACTAACCGCCAAAGTGACCGATAAGAAACCTCCAAAAATGCTCAACCAAGAACAGCAGTGTGGAGTGGGCGACAAAAAACCCTGACACCAGGGCCAATGAGATGTCAAGGCAAAAATTCTCACCTGGGCCCGAAACAACCAGTAAATCACACTGCTGCCATGGTGGGTGGGAGGGAGAAGCTTCCCCTGCAAGATAAAAGGAAGGGGCAGGGACTAGCCACCCCTTATATAGTGTAGCAGGCTCCTCCCTGCCCACCCAGTGGGAAAAACACAGGTGTGCTCCCGTCTCCTGGGGAAGGCCTGGGCAAAGCGTGCGCCTCATGCAATTGCAGGGGCGCACTTGCATTCTGATAGCTGGGGAGTCCTGGTAAGAATTCTCATATGTCAGAGTGGACCTGACACCACAAACATTAATGAATTCATAATTTCTTTGGTGTATTTAATGTTTCCATGTATACTAACTCAAAACAAGGTCTAAGGAGGAAAGAGGCTGCAAACAGTCTTATTTTGTTCTTCAAAATCTGTGGTGAGAAAATGTGTCTGTTCAGATCTTGTACTGCTGAAGGTGAGAGAGGCAGAGGATAACAATCCATGAAATTCTGGCATGGTATGGCACAATAATTGGTATGGCATGGTATGGCATAATAGTTAAACCAGTGGTGGGTGTGTTGTTAGCTCTGGTCACCTATTCGAATAAAGTTGTATGTTTGGCCCGTATTGCTGGCTGCTCCCTATTATTTCCAGAACACTAAAGGGGGCAAAATGCTGATTATCTTGTGAACTGCCCAGAGAGTGCACTAAACGCTAAGAGGTGGTATATAAGTGTAATTCTTATTGCTATTCTTTTCATTTTTCAACATACAGGAGTGGTGTGTAGAGCAAGGAGACACACCCTCTACCTGCAGTTGAGGTTACACATCTCCTCCATATGACCTCCCTTCCCATTTCACGTGAAAATCATAATGGGAGATCCTTCTCTTTGCTGTACTCAGCATGGTGTGGTGGTACAAAAGTACTAACCATTATGAATATTGATCCCATTGCTTGACATGACCATGCCCCCTTGAACTTCATGGCTTGCTGATTAGGAGTTTGCATGTCCATTCAGAAATGGGTACAGTAGTCTGCACTAGCTATTCTGGAAAGGCAGGACAAAGAGAGGAAAGCCAGTTGTAGCTGAAAAAGGGCAAGCTTACCTACAAACAACTAGGAATATAGGAAGCTGCCTTATTCTGAATCAGATTACTGGGCTATGGTGCTGTCAACGCTGATGAGAACGGATGACTTTTCAGGTTTTCAGCAGGACTCTATTTTAGCCCTACAAGAAAATCTCTGGAACTCCCTAGTGATCACTCAACTAACTACTAACAATGTTCAATTCTATTTAGGGATGGAAATGGGAGCTCACTCCATTGCACAGCTCTCAGGTCTTGCCACATGGATGGAATGCTATAAATGGAGAATGTAGACTGAGAAACTGAGAGAAATATCATGGACATTTCCATCCAAATGTTCTGCAAAAGGTGTTACAGCCTGAGGGGGAGGGCAGACAGGTTGACATCTTAAGGTTTCAATCCCACCACCACCAAAAAAGAAAAAGAAAAGAAATAGAAATAGAACATTGAAGCCTGATTGATACTAGTCCAATGTGTTGAGATTCAAGAAGAGCTTTTTAAGACAAGGTCTCACTATTGCCTCCTTCTGGCATGTGGGTACCCCATCCTGATACAATAAGGCAAAAGTCTACCCATTTATTCACTTGGTGAGTCCATCCCTGACATTTCATATACAACAAAGGAGGGCAGGCTCCAGCATACATGTGGTGTCCTTTGCCCTCCCATGGATCTTTCTCTTATTTGTTTCTTCAAATATCTTCGTTATATTGTTAATCCATTCTCTTTGTTGTCCTCCACAATAAATAGATATAAGAGTATTCTGTAGCCATCCATGGTTGAGCGGTTCACTGAGGAAGTTAATTAACTTGAAAAAGTTTTCCTTTTTCAGCATAATTGTCTTCCTTAGGTAAAAGTAAAGGTCACTCTTGCTCAAAAGCCAGTCATATCTGACTCTAGGGTTCATTGCTCATCTCTGTTTATAGCCAAAGAACCAGCACTGTCTGCACTTGCAGATGTTTCTGTGGACATGTGACAGGCAAGACTAGAGTGCATGGAATGCTGTTTACCCAGCTACCGAATTTGAACCTATTTATCTAATTGTAATGTCTTGCTTTTGACCTGCTAGGATGGCAGGAGCTGGGACAGAAATGGAAGTTCACTGCGTAGTGCAGTACTCAGGTCTCAAACTGCTCATCTGCCAAACTTCCAGTCATCAAGTACAGTGTCTTAACCACTTAGCCACCACAGTCCCTTACAGTTTTCCTTAGTGGTGTGCTGTGCTAATGACCTTGAGCTGAAAGAGAGCAAGCTCACCTACAAACAATTAGGAATATAGGAAGCTGCCTTATCCAGAGTCATATCACTTGTCAGTGGTGCTATCAATGCTGATGAGAGCAAATGACTTTTTAGGCTTTCAGTAGGATTTCATTCTAGCTATAAAAGGAAATTTTTGGAACTCCCTGGTGATTTCTGATCTAATTACTAAAATTATTTGATTCTATTTAGCTTCTGAAATAGGATTAGAACTTTATATTTAGGGCTGGGGTCATTATCAGCAGCACTGATACAATTGCTGCTCATCTTATTCCAGCATATCAGAAGAACTTTGGATCTCTTTGGTTTTTATAGACTTCCTAAAGAAAAGCATCCTAAATGAAAAGCCCCTGGGAGGAAAGAGGAGGATAGGTGTACTTCATAGTTTGTTAAATTTATCTTGCTATGTTAAGCTCCAAGAGAAGAGATAGTTAAGAACCTTTCTTGTTTATATTTAACTGGAGAATAACAAGCCCCAGAAGGAACAGGAAAGAATGTGACATCCAAGCTTGAAAAACATGACGATCAAGTTTAATGATACTGTTGTCATGTGGCTATTTTTGTGGTTGTAGATATAGGACATACTTCAATAGTGGCAAATCATAACTAGAAACTGCAAATACCTTATTTGCTGGTGTATAAGACCCTTTCCCCCCTTAAAATACCATGGGAAAATGGAGTTCGTCTTGTGATGTCTATAGTGGCCTATGGTGGGCTGTTTTGGTAATAATGGAGTGCATCTTATACTCCAATGAATCTTATATGGTAACAGCAATCATAGATCGTAGGAAGAAACTAGTTTCCCATACAACTGCAAGTGCATAAACCTATATGAGTTCTGCTTTATACAATTCCATATCTTTTATCTCTCTAGATGGTTGCAGTCTGCTCCAATGAGAATCAGCTCTGCCTGCCCTTCAACATCGGGAGTTCTCCTGACCCCAGAACATGAAATCCACTTGAGGGGAAACCAGGGAAAACCATGGGTGAAACCCATTAATAACTGATTTCCACTTATGGATTCTCCCATTTAAAAGGAATAAAAATATATCCTAAGACAAAACAACTACCAGAAAGCCATGACAATCAGCAACAAATGCTCAGAACAAGATGTTTCCCTAGATATCTTATAGTTAGTCAAGCATTTTGTCCCTGGCCAAGATCCAAGCTTTAGGGAAGAAATCCCATTTGCTGGATTTAACTCCTCTTTGGATTTACACGAGTCTACTGCCCAACCATAACAAGTAAGTTAAAACCCATCTGAACACATCAGAGGAGAAACATGAAAACTGAGTACTGTCTTTGGCTGCACCTGCAATCTTTGGGTAGATTCTCTGTTCCTACTTGTATGGGTAGCTTGACTAATATGTGATGAATGATATCAAACCTGGACAGGTTGAGACATCTATGAATCTATTGGCATGTTGATCACATAATTTTACTTGCAATCACAGAATAAGGCACCTCCCTGATGCAATTTTTACCCAGTAAATTTCCCAAGGTCCCAGCTCTGCTGTTTCTCTAGAGTCAATTTCAGTACCTGTCTGTTTAATTCCTTGCTCAAACTGGACTTGTTCCCAAGAGCTTGATTTTTGGAGGTATCCAGACAGAAGAGTGCTTCGTGATGGCAAATTGAAAGGCAGGATTCTGAGGAACCTATCACATCAACTTCCTGAAATCTTTGACGCAAAGGATCAGGTAGATGGTTGCATTTCACATTAGGGGCAGAGTGATTAATGGTGGTCACACAAGTCATTTCCCATTTGATTTTTATTGACAGCTAGAAAACACTGGCATTAATGACAACCCATGATCAGGAGAGAGACATCCTTTACAAATGGAAAAATCTGAGTTTCAGAATAGGTACATCTCTCTGCTCTAGGAGTATGGAAATTAGTTTGATTTGCTTGTGATTATTCTTCAAGAATGAAACACAAGATACCTTTGAAGTATGATTCCTTAAATCAGGGGTGCCCAAAGTAAGTTGAGGTCACTGCAAGCATCTATATATATAAAACAGAGGTGTGGTCTTGTATGTGCGGTATACAAATCCACACCCCTGTACTGATCACACTGAAACTTGGTGCACACTTTCCTTGTGCATCAGAGATTGGCACTGTGGGGTCCAGTGGCCCATCCCGGGGTGTGAGCCCCAAAAACTACAACCCCCATGTTGCCTTGGGCCCATAAAAACAATATGCCATATTGTGCATGTGCACCTGGCATGGGGGCTGCAGCACTGCTCACCCATGGCATAGCCACTCACAGGAGCCACGCAAGAGGGTGTGTGTGAGCGGAGGGGGGGAAGTACAATGGTTGCTGAGTGCAACAGTGGTACCTCCCCCTCTTCAGCCAAACAATGGGCTGTGGCCACGATTAGTAGCCACAGCTTCCTTCAGTGGTGCAATCTCCAGACTGGAAACTAAGACACAAGATCTGCAGGCCAACCAACATCACCCGTGCGGTGGTCACCTGGATGGAGAGCCAGAGGAGGCAGCTGGGACACGCCATGGAGGGGCCCAAAAGGCAAAAGAGGCTGGCTGGCAGGGGTACAGAGAGGCCAGAGAGGCCAGGATACCGGGCGGAGAACATGTCCCAGCAGTCTGAAAAAGGGTCACAGGTGGGTGGACTCACCCTTGCTGGGCCCACATGGACAACGTGCCAGAGAGGGTGGCCAGGAAAAGCCGTGGCAGGGCAAGAGGGTACATGAGGTCGGTGGTGGGGGAGGGGAGGTATGCGAGGCTCAGACACCAGACGGAGACCCCTATGCAGTGGTGGGCAGCTACCGGTCCACCCCAGTCTCTCTGTGTGTGTGTGTGGGGGGTTAGTAAAAATTTCTAGTGGCCACACCCACTTCCCCACTTGTGCATGTGTGCCAAGCCAAGCTGGCATTTCCTGCTTTGAGCTTGGAGAGAGGAGGTATCAGGCAGGCCTCCAGCCATGTTGGTCAGTCACGGTTCCCTCTTCCTCTCCTCCCTGGGACCATGGGGGGGGGGGGAGAGGAGAGGTTGCAGGAGCATCTCCCCCCAACCACCCAGGCCAGCTGTGTCAGGTGGTCGCCGTTTTCTCTTCCTCTCCTCCCTGGGTTGGGGGGGGGGAAGGTGGCAGGAGCCTCTTCCTCCCCTCAACGCCCCAGGCCAGCTGTCAGGCAGTCACGGTTTTCTCTTCCTCTTCTCCCTTGGTTGGGAGGGGGGAAGAGAGGTGGCTGGAACCTGTTCCTCCCCCCGCCCCCTGGGTCGGGGGCAAGTCAGGCATGGCTGTAGCATGGCGTGGACTCAAACCCACCACTGCCACTTCTGGTTCCTTTGTCTGCCCGCCTGAAGCCGAAACTCCTCTGCCACTTGCCTCCTCCGCTGCTCCGGCCATGGCTCTACCTGATGCCGCCCCGCCTCTGATGAGGAGGGGCTGCAAAGAGCCTCTGGCACAAGGCTGCCAGTGAAACCACTGAGGGCCTCAGCCACGAGGCCTCCTCCTCTGCCTCTCCGCCGCCACCATGCTTCAGTAGGCCTGGCCCTCAGCTCTGCTGCTGACTGCATGGTGGTGGAGAAGTGGAGGAGGAGGCCTTGTGGCTGAGACCATCAGTGGTGTGGCAGCAGCCTTGCGCCAGAGGCCCTTTGCAGCCACTCATCAGAGACAGGGCGTCGTCGGGTAGAGACGTGGCCAGAGCAGCAGAGGAGGTGAGTGGCTGAGGAGCTTCGGCATCAGGCGGGCAGACAAAGGAACCAGAAGCGGCAGTGTGGTGGGGTTGAGTCTGGGCCATGCTACAGCCATGCCTGCCTTGCCCCTGACCCATGGGGGTGGGGGGGAGGAAGAGGCTCCTGGTCCTGCCGCCTCTTCCCCCAGCCACTCAGGGAGAAAAGGAAGAGAAAACCATGACCACCCGACATGGCTGGCCTGGGGAGGGGGTGGTGGGGGTGGGGAGGAAGATGGCAGTTTCTGTTTGAGCATTGCTGCTTCCGCTCCACCCCCCCAATGGTCCCTGGGCAAGGAAGAAGACTGAGCTCAGCTGCCTGACCTGGCTGCTTCTGTCCAACGATGCTTCCACCGCTTGGGCATTGCTGCCACCGCTCCCCCCATGGTCCCACAGTGAGGAGGAAGACTGAGTCGCGCCACCTGAGCCTGATGCACCACTTGCCCCTTCTTGGTAAGTCTTTTTGTTTTGTTTATTTTGCACTCTGTGTATGTGTGTTTGTGGGGGACAGTCTGGTGCAGGCTAAGGGTATTTTTTTGTTTTGTTTACTCTGATATGCTTGAAACACATGCTATTATTTAAAAAGTTTTATACTGTGCAAGCATATCAGAGAGTAAACAAAATAAAAAGACAACGTACTTACTGCTGTGTAATGTGAGCTTTTGTGGATCAATTTCACTGGCTCTTTGGCTGTAAACAGGGGTGAGTACTGAACTCTAGAGTCAGATACGACTGGCTTTTGAGCAAGGGCAACCTTTAAATGATAACAGAAGATCCCTGTTTGTTATTCAGATTTGCTGTGCTTAGTAAAGGTAAAGGTCTCCCTTGCTCAAAAGCCAGCCATATCTGACTCTAGGATGCAGAGCTCATCTCTATTTACAGCCATGGACATGTGGCAGGCATGACTAGATCACATGGCTATCCCAGCAAGTCATATGGCCAGATTATGCACCACCCACTTATTTGGCTCCACCCACATATTTGGCTCCACCCACAGAGTTAGCCCCACCCACAGTGTGGTTGTAAAAAAAATTGGTGCCCACCACTGTGTTAAATGTATCGTGGCCTGTGTGTGATGATAAGAGAAAGACTTTGAAAGGTTTTCCCTCACTTAATGAGATTACAATAATTTTTGCACAAAGGCAAAGATTTTATGGGAAAAAAATACCGTATTTTCCGGTGTATAAGACGACTGGGCGTATAAGACGACCCCCAACTTTTCCAGTTAAAATATAGAGTTTGGAATATACTTGCCGTATAAGACTGCCTCTCTTCCAATGCACACCAAATAAAAATTAACCCACACTCAACCCGAAGACGCGCAGCCCTCCGAGTCGAATGGGCAGGTTCTTGTGGAGAGCCAATCCACGCTCACGTTCTCCTCCTCGAGGTACAGGAAGATGTGTGCAGCTTGCATCCCCTTGCTTCATACTCCCCGCACAGAGCAGGGACTCGGCCGCGGTACCCCCCACCATATGCGCCGGACATATGACGCAAGGGGAAACAAGCTGCAGTTAAGTACCTGTCCTATAAGATGACCCCCGACTTTGGCACAGATTTTTCGGGGTTAAAAAGTAGTCTTATACGCCAGAAAATACAGTACTTTTATGCAAAACATGCTTTTAATCTCTTCATTCATTTTATTCTCCAGTTAAAATGGTTTTGGCCCATTTAAAAAGTTCCCTGATTAACTTGGAAGGGAAATGCAAGTTTCTTCAAATTTTCAAAGGTAAAAATGTAGAAGAATTTAGTTGTAGTATCTGCAAAAAATTTAGGACATCACAAATGTTCTTCATTATCATACAAAGATCATACAAAGAAGAATTTTTAGAGAATGACATATTTTAAGGGGAACACCCCCCCCCCCGAATAAATGTGTTTTTTAAAGTTGCAAAAAGATGGAGAAAATGAAACTGTGAGAAACAAAACCTGACGGTTTCACCCATCCTTCTTCAGAGGGCCACAGACATCTGCAACCAAGCAGGAAAGTCAGAAATTGTCTGGACAGTGGTTAAGGTAGATCTCCATGAGGTTTGCAAAAGAACTTGGTTGGAATCCAGATGTCTTTTCTCAAGCTGCCCTGAGCCCAGACCTTTTGAAAGAAAGGAAAAAAACTGTAATATCCCAAGACAGAAATTTCAAAGTTAACTATTTCTCATTGGTTGCAGGTGCACTATTCACTTGCAGACCATTTGGATATTCAAATATCAGAATATCCTAATAGGAGCCAATCAAGAATGAATGGCTCGAGAATGTCCTCATATTCATTCTAGAAGACAACAAAGAGAATGAATGAATGATATAATAAAGATGATGGATGATCCATGGGGAGGTGTACATATACATGAGAGCCTGCCCTTCCTTCCATTACAGAAAGAGCTAGGAGTTAGAAGAATGACCCAGTAGACAACAGGGGACCCTTATTTGCTCCTGCATCAGGACAAGGTACCATCATTCCTCAAGAAGACAGTAAGACCTTTATTTGTTGTTCAGTTACACAGTCAAGTCTGACTCTTTGCAACCTCATGGACCACCACATGCCAGGCTCCTCTGTTGTTTGCTGTCCTCTGTAGCCAGCCCAGATCTATGCCCACTGTGTCAATAATGTCATCTAACCATCTCATATTCTGCCTCCCCCTTCTCCATTTACCTTTGATCTTTCCTAGCATCAGGGCTTTCTCCAGTGAGTCCTCTCTTCTCATTTGGTGGCCAAAGTACTTGAGCTTCAGCTTCAGTATTTGTCCTTCCAAGGAGCAGTATTTGTCCTGCCAAGGACCTTTATTTAGATACCCTTAATGACCCTGCATCATATTGGATATGTATCAGTCAGTCTCTATTATTCTATTTTGGGGAGAGAGGAAAGGAATTGGGGTGTTTTTTTCTGAACAGGATGGACTTTCCAAATCCATTTCAGACTGGTTTCTGGTCAGGTAAAGGGGCATGGACAAATTTGAAATCCTCTTGTAGATGAGCTAAGCAGGGAGGTGGATGGAGAGGAAACATGTCCTTCTTGCTCCTGCCAGCCCTCTTAGCTACTTCCAGGACTTCCAGCTATGCTATCCTTCCATGTCACCTCTCTGCAATGAGACTCTAAGAGATTATATTGCAATCCTGCCTGAAAGTGTTAATCACAGAAACCTGCAGGGGGACTCTTTCTTTTTGCTGCTTTGGACTGTGGGGTTCCTTAGGGTCTTTTCCTGTCTAACTTTCTATGTAATGTATACATGAGACCACAGAAAGAGCTTGTCCAGAGATGGAGACTTCAGTGCCATCATGATGCTTATGGCATCCAACTCAATCCAAAAAATTAATTGGAATCTGAACCAGTATCAGGTGTTGGTAATGGACTGGTAGCCACTGACCATACCTGTCAACCACTGCTCCGGAAAAAATGGGACCTGCGCAGAACGGTTCTGTGCAGGTCGCCTTCTAAGCATGCGTGGAAGGCTATGCCGCTTGCATAGCCCCCTACGCAAGCGGCGTAGCCTTCTACGCATGCATAGAATGGTTCTACACAAGCATAAAACCCTTCTACACATGCGTAGAAGGCAACTTGCGCAGAAGGGCTGCGCAATACCTCTTTTCCCCCGCTGCCAAATTATGGGGTTTTGGCAGCGCGGGTCGGGAAATGGAGAAAATTGGCGCAGAATTACGGGGTAATCCCGGGCAAATCAGGAAGCTTGACAGGTATGCCACCGACCTGTCTGAACTCATTGCAGTCAAAATATGTCTTCCCACCTAGTTGAAAGGCAGCTCGGGCAACAGGGACACAGCCATTGTTCGGTCAAGTTTTAGTAGCATTAAATGACCAGGAGTGCTTCCCCTGGAACTATCACAGCCAGTCCTACAAGGAGGCATGTCTATTTTATGACTTACTTCAGCTCTGCATAGACTGAAGGCCTCAGCTGTTCTTTATTGCCACAGATATATCATAGACTGTTCAAGAAGCAAGTTACTGACCACAACCCTCTTACAACCAGTTTTGTTTCCTCATTCTTCTGCAAAGCTACTGGTATGTTAGAACCTTAAGATGTTGTTTTGGCCTAGCCTATAGGGTTCTTTGAAACATTAAATATATCAAAATAATACACTCTGACTTATTCTTACCAGAATTCTCCAGGAATCAGAAAAAGTTGAATATATCCTTCCTATGGAGGCCAAAGGGCTGCAGTGGCTTAGTGGTTAAAATGCTGTTGTGTATTCAAGTAAATTGCAAGTTCTGCCAGCAACGCTTTGCAAAGACAAAATGGTGATTTCCCACCATCGGAATCGAGAGCAAGAATTGGCGCGTAGTCTTCCCTTCTTGGTGCGCTCCTTATGTTAATTAGAGTGCTATGATTGGTACAGTTTTGGATCCTGTTCCTGATTGGTTAAAACTGATGTATCAGGGTTGTGATTGGTTAGTTAAGGTTATCCGGTGGGTTAATACATTGTATCACAGAGTGCCTGCCGCCGAGACACTATATAAGTACCATGGGTAAACAAGGGTGTGGCCAGGCTGGATATATGCTTCCCAATATCTCTGCAGGTTAAACCTCACCAGGTTAGCCTTGGGTCCTCTCCATATGCTCAAATGCAGGTGTAGCTCAGTATATACCACAAGGGTAGAATTGGAGAGACCGGTTACTTGGGACTTGTGCAGCCATCTGTTGTCTGGATATCCTTGTAATTGTGGCCTGCAAGACTTTACAATAAACTGTTTTTCGTTGTTCTGTTCATTGTTTGCTGGACTGTTCTTTACAAGGGCCGGGTATGACAGAAGTTGATAACGGGAAGGTTGGCAGGTTAGCAGTTCAAGACCCGAATGCCACATGATGGAGTGAGTTTCCGACTCTCTCCAAGCTTCTGCCAGCCTAGCAGTTCGAAAGCAAGAAATTGCAAGTAGATGAATAGGTACCACATTGATGGGAAGGTAAATGGCATTCCATGCACTCTGAGGTGTCTAGTCATGCCTGCCACATGTCCATGGAAATGTCTGCAGACACAGACAGCACTGGCACTTTGGCTATAAACACAGATGAGCATTGAATCCTAGAGTTGGATACAATTGGTTTTCGAGCAAGGGCGACCAAGTCTGCACAGGCAAGTTCTCCTGCCAAAAACCATAATGGGGAATGAAAATGTTGACTACTGTCATTGCAACTGGTTGACTCACTCAGTGAACAATTAAGGCAACAAAGACATCTGTAGCAATTGGAACAAAATGGGCAAAGGTGGGGGCAAGAACTGCCATCCATCTGCTGAGTGACCACAAAACAGTTAGCATTAGGAAACAGGCACACAGATCCCAGAACATTTCTGCCAATGGGAGAGCATTTCATAATTGTCCCTTCCTCTTATTTATGTGGAGCCACTCCAAGCCAACTTAAATCTTGCTGTAATCTCATCTTGGCAGAGAACAAAATTACAATCAATTGGAAAAGATGAAGATTTTTTCCTTCTTTGCATGCTGTTCTTCTTGGTTGTTTCCCTTACTTCAGGTAAGTTGTGTTTTAAATTTAGATGGAGAGGAATATTGAACCCAATAGGCCAATTTTTTTAAAAAAAATTGTATTATATTTTTTATTAAATTTATATGCATATAAAAATACAATACACAATACAGAACAAATAGATTATACAGGATAATACTTAAAAAAGACTAAAATACAAAAAACAACAAATAAGGAAAAAATATACACACCTATCCTAATACATTTATATATTTATCTTTGTTAATCATATCTTAAAAACATCATTGTAAATACTATCTCTTAGTTTATTACTTAAGTAGTTATTCTCTAGTCTTAACTGCCATCTCAGAACTCATTTTCCAATAAGTCATATAATACCATTAAGGATAGGAGAAATAAACTAAGAAAAAGCTAAAAAATAAATAAAATAATAACTATAAATAATAATCACCCAGTGTCTATTTACATTGCCCTGCAGAGCTCAGAATATCAGACTAATTTAATTCCAAAATCCACTTTGCTCAGGTACAGGTCTATTTCTTTCATCCCCGTTAAGGGAGTGATCCACAAAAGGTTTCCAAATATTCCAAAATCCATTTTCTTTCAAATTATCCCTTTTTTTCTTTTTTTTGTTATTTTTTATTAATAATCATAAAATACAAACAAACATAAAAAATATAAATACTTAAAAACTAACCATAAATAAAGAAAAAAACACCAAGAAAAGAGAAAGGAATAACAACAATATATCAAAATCTTGTTCACTCTTTCATTCTTTCAACTTTTAATCCGTGCAAAACCCTATTCTGCAGCAATTTCAATTGGCACAGTATACTTAAATCTTCCAAAATTGAATCATGTCAGGGCCAGGCTTAGTTTCTTCTTCACTTGTTAATGCGTGCTGTATGAAAGGTTTCCATATTTCCCAAAATTGTATTTTGATTTTAAAACTCTGTTTTAACCTAATTTGGCTAGTTAATTTTTCATTTAGTGCCAGTTGCCAAACCTCTTTATACCACCTATTCTTATTTAGATTTTCGTTACTCTTCCATTCTTGGGCTATCAGCTGTCTAGCAACCAGCAACAATGTCAAAATTAATTCTTTATTACCCTCACTTAATCTCATTTTTCCTATTTCTCCTAATATAGCTAGTTTGGGTTCTAAAATCATTGTTATGCCAAGAATCTCGTTTATCTCCTTCTCTACCACTTTCCAAAATTTATTTGTTTTCTTACAAAACCACCACAGATGCAAATATGTCCCCTTTTGTTCATTGCATCTCCAACACAAATCAGATTTATTAATATCCATTTGCTTGAGTCTGATTGGGGTAAGGTACCACCTCCAAAATACGTTACAAACATGCTCCTTTTCCTTAATTGACATAGTTTTTGTTATTCTGTTTCCCCACTTTTTCCTCCACTCTTCTTCTTCAATTTTAATATTTAAATCTTCCTCCCAAATTCGTTTAAGTGTATAGTGTGATCCTTCCCCTGGGATAAGCATTTGGTACAGTTTACCTACTAACCCCTGTAATCTTATCTTCCCTTTCCTTATTTCCAAGACCAATTCTTCAAAGGGCGTCTTTGCCCTAGGTACTCCTATAATCCCCCTTATCGATTTGTCCCATTTCTCCATCCCCAATTCTTGTAGCCAATTTAATTTTAATTTATTATATACCTCCTTCCTTTTCTGATATGTATTACAATTTTTAATCCACTCTGTTATTAACAACACTTTTTCTTGCAATAGAATAGGTCTTATTTTTTGTGAGGATAATAATGGGCAACTCTGAAAATCTAAAATTTCTAAAATTGGGGAAATGTCTGGTGCCAATTTCCTCTTAACCCCTTTCCATATGTTATAAATATTCTTTATAGAAAAGCAGTTAATCTCTGTTTTATTATTTACTTGAGCAAGAAATATTTCACCTTTTAATTTTTTAAATTCTTCTTGATCCCCTTCACCTATTACCTCATTTTGCTGAATTAATAATTTAATTAATTTCTTTATATGAAAGGCTTGAAAATACGCTTTAATGTTTGGAATGTTTAACCCTCCCTGTTTATTCTTCATGTACCATAATCCTTTACTAATTCTTGCTCTTTTATTATTATTGCAAATTCCGTTTATCAATTTTTGCCATTTATTTAGTTCTGACTCTTTGATTTTAATCGGTAAGTTTTCAAACAAAAAATTCAATTTGGGTATAACTTTCATTTTGCAAATATTAATCCTTCCAAACCATGAAGTCTTTGCTCGTTTTATCTGTTCTAGTAATGGTTTCAATTTATTTCTTAATTTATTGAAGTTAATATTATATAGGTCTTTTGGTTCCTTCGTCACGAATATTCCCAAATATTTCAATTCATCTTTTATTGTAATATTAAATCTATCTCCAATTTTTTCCTTTTCCGCCTGGGTTAAATTGCATGTGATAGCCTCAATTTTCGTCTAATTAATTTATAATCTTGTTACTTCTTCAAAGGCTCTTAAATGTTCTTGTATTTTGTTTAAATTATTTAAAGGATCTTTTACAACTAATAGAGTATCATCCGCAAATAGACTTATTTATTTATTTTCTATTCCTACTAATTTCTCATTTTGCCTTATATCATTTGCTAGTAATTCCATTGCCAGTATAAATAGACATGGGGACAATGGACATCCTTGTCTTGTCCCCGCGTTTATATCAATTTCTTTCCCCAGACAATTATTCATTTTAATTTTAGATTTACTTTCTTTGTACAATTGTCCTATCACATGATTAAATTTAGGGCCGAATTGTAATTTCTCACATATTCCTTTTATTGTTTTCCATTGAATTGAATCAAATGCTTTATATATGTCTAATGCCACCATACATACTTTTTGTTTATTATTTTTTAATTTATCAATAATATTAATTAACCGATTTATTAATTTATCCATTTGTCTTCCTTTAACAAATCCTACTTGGTCTTCTCCAATATAAGTGTCTATGAATTTATTAAGCTGATTGTTAATTATTGAAGTAAAAATTTTTGCATCCTGATTTAATAATGATATTGGTCTATATGTTTCTATATTCTCTTTATCCTTTCCAGGTTTAGGAATTAGAGCCATTATCGAATTACTCCAGGACTTGGGGATCTCCCCCCCTTCCAATATATAATTATATATATTTTTTAACTTGGGAATTAATACCTCTCGGCATTCCTTATAAAATTCCGAAGGGATACCATCCTCTCCTGGCGTTTTATCCTTTTTTAAGTTGTTAATTACCTCTTCAATCTCCTTGTCTTTAATATCTTGTTCCATTATATTTACATGTTCTTCCTTTAATTGGTATGTCAAGTTCCTATCCAAATATGCTTGAAGTACATTATCATCAATTCTGTGTTCTGTATATAATTTTGTATAGAATTCTTCTGCTACTGATAATTTATTTTCCAGTTTATACTGCCTTATACCTTCTTTATTAATTAGAGCCTCTATATATCCCTTACTTTTTTTGTCTTACTTTTTTTGCTAAATTTTTCATATCTTTATTATTGAATTCAAAATCATTTCTTTTTAAATATGCCAAATCTATCCTAACCTTTTCAACTTCTACTGCAATTGTTTCCTTTTTTAATGCCTGTAATTTATTCCAAATTGAGTTACTTCCTGTAGCTGCGTGCTTCCTTTCTAGTTCTTTTATATCTTTATCTCTTTTAATTACTTGACTTTTCATTTTTTTCCAAATATTGCCTTCTCTTGTATATAATCACCTCTAATAACCGCTTTCATTGCGTCCCAAAGAATATGTAATTTCACCTCACCCATGTCATTATCTTCCCAGTTCTTTATCCATTTATTTATTAATCTTTTTTTATCTTCATTTTTAATAGTTTAGTATCAATCCTCCATACCTTATTTCGATAGGTGCTACTGTTCAGCCGCATCTCTATCGAAATAAATGTATGATCTGAGATATTAAAATTGCCATAATTAAAGTTTTCTAAATTCTTAAGCATATTTTCTGACACAAAGAAATAATCCAAACGAGAGTAAGATCTATGTTTTAAGGAGCAAAAGGTAAATATATTTTTTTACCTGTCAACATTCTCATTGCATCCCGTAATCCTAATTTCCCTATCCATTTGTCAATCAATTTATCTTGAGTCTTTCTAAGATTATTTGTTGTATCTAATCCTGACCTGATTAAGTTAAAATCTCCCCCTATAATTAAATTTACTGATCTTTCTTTTTTTATAATGGGTAGAATTTTATCTAGAAAGATCCCTTGATTCTTGTTTGGTGAGTATACGTTGACAAATGTATAATCTTCCTCCTCTATTTTACCTTTTATTAGCTGAAACCTTCCCGCCTTATCTTTAATGTTCTTGCTCAATGAAAAATCTAGTTTATTCGATATTAATACAGCAACCCCTCTTGAATTACTTGAACCTAGGTTTTTCTCATATATTTCCATCCCTTTTACATAAATATTATTCTTATTTTCATTTTTCGGATGTGTCTCCTGGAGAAAAATGATATCCGCTTTTCCCCTTCTCAGAACTCCTTCCACACGTTTCCTCTTAATTTGGTTCCCTAGGCCCCTGACATTCCATGAGATAATTTTTAACTTTTTAAGTATACATATTTAGTGCTTTCTCTACTGTTACTGCAAAATTCCCCATAATATGTGAACCAATACCTCAACCCACAACAAGTTATACTCTCCCTCCTCCAGCGCATCTTAAATTAAATAATATACAATTATCTTAAAGAAAAAATATATATACAAAAATAACAAAGCTTAAACAAACCAATAATCAAACAAATAAGAAAGAGGAAAAAAGCAAAAGAAAAAAACTCTACCCTCCCCACTTTCTACTAAAAGTAACCTTTGAAAACCAAAGAGGGGAGGGGGGGTTGCGGGTGGCGAGTGGACCTTAATACTTAACATCCGTTTCTTGTTCATTGTTTATTTCTTATTACAAATGATTATCTTAATTTGTCATAATTTATTCCACGCAGTAGATTCTCTGTTTTTATCCTTTAATGACCTAGTCTTTCCCTCCTTCTGTGCCTTCAACTTCCTCCTCTTCCCGTTCTAACATGGGCGCTACTCCCACATTTATTAAGGCATCTTTAAGTTGCTTCCATTCTGTAGACCCTTTTTCTATAATCTTAGCTTCCATCAAAATTTCTAAGACATCAGATTCTTCCCTAATCCAATAATTCTTCCCCTTCACTGTAAAAATTAATTGTTTATGTGGTCTCCATTTATATTGTATGTTTTTCTCACGTAATTTTTTTGTGATTGGCTTAATTTGTAGTCTCCAAATGCGTCCTTCTAGCGAAATATCTTTATATATTTCTAGCTGTGCCCCCTCCATTTTTAAAGCATCATCCCCCGAGGAGTTAACATATTTCATTATCCTTAACTTTTGTCCTAGATTGCCAAATCTTAAAAAAACATTTCTAGGTCTTTCTTGGTTCCTTTTTTGTCCTAGTCTGTACACACTGTCTATATCCTCCAATTCCATTTCCTCCCCCATTCCCATTGCGTTAATCCATTCTACCAATCTTTGTCTCAAGTTATCCGGGTTCCGTTCTGGTATATTCCTAATAACCACGTTGCACCTTCTCCCCTGATCTTCCATTCTTTCCAGCCTTTTATCATATTTTTTCTGTTTCTCCTCTTTTAACTGTACCTGCTCCTTGACCTCTCTTAACTCATGTTTCATTTCCCAAACTTCTTTCCCAATAGCATTCACCCCCTCCTTTAGTTCATCTATTTCCTTGAATAAATTGGTACACTCTTTCTTGGTGTTCTTCAATGCTTGTGTGATACTTTCTTTTATTTCTTTTTGAAATTTCTGATTGTCTTTTGCTCACTGATCTTCTAATGTTTGTAGTTTAGCTTGAAGTTCTTCCTCTAATTTATCAAACCTAACCTCCAGGTCTCCTCTTAAATCATTTAAATCTGGACTTGGGCCTCTATCACCAACCTGCTCCTCTTCTACCTCTTTAACCCTCCCCTTGTCAAACCCTTTTTTTTTTGGTAGCCATCTGTCTTCTTGACTCCTCTCCTATCAGAATCTCTTGACCCCCCACTCCTATTTGTTTTTCTTTCTCTTCCTGTTCTAAGACTTCTTGCTGTTTAATCTTTAACCTCCTTTCAGCTACTTTCTTCCTCAGCTCTTCTAGTTCTTGGATCTCGTTAAGTTCTTCCTGCAACGATTTTATTCTCCTACCCTCCTGTTCTCTTCTCTCCAATCTATCTGCTCTCACCCACTTTAAATCCTGTTCAAAATTATCATTTTTTTTTGCTCATTAAACTGCTGCCTTTTAACCACAGGATCCTAAACTAACAGTTCAATAGTGTATTAATATACTTATAATATAATAAATGTAGAAAAAATGTAGAATATATCTGATTATATACCAATAGGGAATAATAAATCCAAAATTTAAATGGAGAACAATCAAATACTGCTTTAAGAGAGCCGTTCAATTTTCCCTTTCTTAAATCCCCTCTTTCAAAAGAAAGAAAAAAAAAACCCCAGGTGTTCCAAAACCAAGATAAGGGGAAATATGCAAATTAAATTCCCAGCTGGTGAGTCTCTGAGTCCTTGGAGCCTTGCAACCCTATGCTCCTTTTAGCAATGCTGTATCCCTCTGTAGTCCTCTATCCTTCTGCTTTCTACTTCTGCTTGCAAAGTGCACAATCCTGTAACAGTCTGAATTTTAACTGGACACACAATGAAAGACCTTTTTATTAGCTATTTAGTGTCCATAAACCGCTGGTAATCCAATAGTCCGATAAACCAATATTCACTGTTTCTTTACTGCCTCCTTATAGCCACAGTCCCATCCTTGTAATCCAGCAAAAAGAGAGTCTTTTACTGTAATATTTTAATTCTGTTAATTCTGTTAGCCTCAGTCTCTTTTGGAGCTCCGGGATCCCTCACCTTGCTCCCACTCGGTGTCTGTGCCCCGCTTTTATCTACTGTACTTTCCGTTCCTCTCAGTTTCTTACATTCCTTTCATTCCTCTTTAGACCCCAGGTTTCGCTGTATGTTTAATTGTTTATATTCCCCAAAGATGGAGGTCTTCCAACCTTTCGATCTCAAAGTGTTTCGTAGATTACTAGCACATTTCAAACAGCTTGATCAAACAGCCTGGGCATGGAATCGTTTCAACATCAGTTTCTTAGTTCCGCAATTAAATAACAAAGACTGAGTGATTAGCAAGTCTTCTTAGTTCCGCACTCATACCCCGCTCCCCTGCAGAGACAGCCCCGAGTTACTTCAGGCTGTCCTTGAGCATGAGAATCTGCAAAGTTGAGTGTTTGTTAAAGTCCTCTTGTTAGATCCCACTGTCCGACTTTTAATCTCCAAAGTTTCAGTATTCCAAAACTTAATACTTAAAGAGAAAGTTCTTAATTCTCCTTTCTTCCTTTCTTTTTCAAATAGTTTTGTATCCCAAAAACTGCAGAGACCAGTAAACTCAGTCAGTCAGTCTTTTCATTCTCGAAACCTTTCAAGCCTGAGAGGAAACACGCCCCAAACTCTTGCGGAGAAAGTATAACAACTTGTCCACGGCCAAAATATCTCTGATTTCTCGGCAACCTCTCTATATTTTACCTTCCAAATTAACCTGATATTGATCTCACACTCCGTTTAATATACTTTTGAGCCTAAAACGCAACTCCAAAATACCTCCTTTCCCGCTTTTAAGCGGCTCTCCCTTCAGAACAAACGGAAAACGATACCGGTCAGTCCGCCATGATGCTCCGCAACCTCCCTTTTTTTCTTTATCTCCCAAGTCAATTTGTCATTCAATGCTAAATTCCACATTTCTTTATACCACTCTTCAGTTTGTATAATTACATCATTTTTCCAATGTATAGCAATACAATGTCTAGCTGTTGTATTTCATTATTTCTAATAACTTTTTCTTATCCTTATTCAACTTAATACCTACCACATTTGTTAACAGAGTGGTACCTGATCCCAATTTTACCATCTTGCCCAAAATTTCTCCAATTTCTTTTCCAATCCTACTCCAAAAATCTTTAACCACTTTACAGCTCCACCACATGTGTTCATACGTTCAAATAGTATCCTTACATCTCCAATACATTTTATCTTTTTTATTGTCCATTTGATGTAACCTCACTGAGGTCAGGTACCATCTCCACAACATTTTATAATTATGTTCCTTTATTCTAACCGACATTGTTCTCATAATCCTATTTTTCCATTTATTTCTACAAGTATCTTTTTCTATCTTTATATTCAATTCTTGTTCCCACCTTAATTTCCAAAACCTGGAAAGAATTTAGAGAAAGTAGAATCCTATAGACCTATCTCATTGATAAATCAAGATGCCAAGATCTTCACAGCAATATTGGCTAACTGCTTGAATAATTTTATGGGGGAATATATAAATGTAGATCAAGTAGGATTTTTAAAAGGAAGACATATGGCAGATTTGACCAGAAGAGTAGTGGATTTAGTTGATACAGTGAGTCAAACAAAAGGAAAAGTGGGATTAATATCTTTGGATATATTTAAGGTATTTGACTATCTACAATGGATTTCAATTAAGGAGATAATTAAACGTTATGGATTTGGTGTCAAATTTAGAAGGGTGATTGGTCAACTATATCAGCAAGGAATAGCCACTGTCAGAGTAAATGAGGAGGTTACAGACGAGGTAAAGTTGGAGGCTGGTACGAGACAGGGCTGTCCTTTATCTCCAATATTGTTTATCATGGCAATGGAGTTATTAGCTAAAGCTATAAGAGAAGATGAAAAAACAGAGGGGATTATGGGAAATAAGATAAGTATGTATGCCGATGATACCTTGATAATTGTAAAACAACCAGAGAAGGTAATGAATAGAATTAGGCATCAATTAAAAGATTTCGAGGATATTACTGGGTTGAAAATAAATTGGGATAAATTGGAAATGATGTTTTGTAATATGGGGGGAAAAGATCAGAGGAAGATAAAGGACACAGTTAATATTCAGATCAAGAATAAGTTGAAATACCTGGGAATAATTATATCAAATAAATTGGAAGAGCTTAAAAGACTGAACTATGATAGTTTGAAAATTGAAATTAAGAATAAGATACAAAGGTTTCAAAAGTTGAAACTGTCATGGTTCGGGAGAATTGCACTTGCTAAAATGATGTTGCTACCCAGAATAAACTTTTTATTTGATGCGTTAGCAATTCAATTGAAGGATAAGGAATTAAGGAGTTTCAAAATTTGATTAACAATTATTGTAATGGGGAAAAGAAATCTTGATTACCAAAAAAGTTATGGTATTTTCTGCAGAAAGAAGGAGGGTTGGGAATGCCGAATTTGATGGCATATTACTGGGCATTTCAAATTAAGAATGTTGTGAAGATCTTGGCAAGGGAAAAGGTAATATGGGAGGAAATCGAGATGAGGGACTATAGACACATGGGTAAAATGGTCTTTTTTAGGTTGTAACTTGAGAAAAGTAGTGACTGAAAATTTTATGATGAAAGGATTAATGAGTGTATGGAAGAGGGTGAAGAAGGACTTGGTCCCGAATGTCTCTCCAATATTGGAAACTCTAGACATGGCGAGTTTTCCAATTAATATAAATGAGGAGATAAAGGATGTATTGAAGAAAAATGAGGTTATCCTGTTGAAAGACTGGTTGCGGATATGCAATAATGAGGTTAGTAGGTCAAAATTGTTTGCGCAATTGAAAATTAATTGGTTTCAGAGACTGAGGATTATTAAATGGAATAGTAAATATATGAGTGATTATGATTTGGAAAGAGAAAAGACTGAATTTGAAGAACTGATTCTAAAAGTCAGAAGTGGAGATAAAAATATTAAGGGATTAGTTAGTAAGTTGTATACAAGTTAAATAAAGGGGGTGATCCACAATAGGCCAATTTTTAAAAAAATAGAATAGCAGGAAAGGGGTCAAACCTAACTTCTTATGGGAGAACTTTTGGCAATCTAGAAGATGCCACAAAGTATTTAAATTTAAAGAATAAAATAAATAAAATAAGAAGGCTCTGTTTGTGTCTCCAGCAAGCATCTCTCTAATTCCATTTGGGATGGTAAGAAGGGGACCAATTATATTCATACTTTTAACATAAAAAGGTTTACTTAACTGTCTATCTTGGTGAAACACAACATTTAATTGTGCTAAACCTTTGAGAAATCCCTGGCCAAATTGTTGAATTAGGAAACATGTCAGTAGACATCTTTAGGTTTTCTTTTTTAAAAAAGAGTCAAATAATGATGGATAACTGGAAAGCTATAAGACCAAGGATATAGTCTGGGAAACTCTGAGAAACTGAGAGAACGTGTCCATCTGCATATTGTGGAAAAGGTGTTAAAACAACTGGGGATATGGGGAAGACAGAGGAGGTTGGACTCTTAAGGTTTTAATCTACAATAGGAACAGAGGCAGTATTTCACATGTCATTTAAAGGTGCTACTCATCAGATGAGCAATTGGGGTGGATTGGGGGCATACCTGTCAACCTTCCCAGATTGGCTGAGATTTCCTGGTTTTCAGTGCCGCTTTGCGCCATTTCCCACCCTGCGCTGCCGAAACCCCGGAATTTGGGAGCGGGGGAAAGGAGGTACTGCGCATCCCTTCTGGGCAGTTCGCCTTCTATGCATGCATAGAAGGCTTTGATGCTTGTGTAGAACCCTTCTACGCAAGCGTAGAAGGGTTCTACGCAAGCATAAATGCCTTCTACGCATGCATAGAAGGCGAACTGTGCAGAACCGTTTTGCACAGGTCCTGGATTGGCTGGAGCCGCGGTTGACAGGTATGATTGGGGGTCTGGCTGAGCTCCATTTTGCACTGAAGCCAAATGGTTCCCTGGGATATTATTGTCAATCAAAAGTTACATCAGCTCCACTGGCTGTTAGTCCATTTCCAGGTATAATTCAAAGTGTTCACCACCCAGAACGTTCACTGCCCAGAGTGGGATAACACCCAGATGGGTAGTATAGAAATAAATAAATGAATAAATAAATAAATGCTGCTTTTGATCTATAATTGCCTCAATAGCTCAGCTCTCGGATATCCCAAAATGCTGCATGTTGCTTTAGGAGCATGTCCATGTTTTAAAGTCACTGGTAAAGGTCTTTCTCTGAGTCCCACAACACTCGGATGATCATTTGGTGAGGACACAAGAGGATACGATGGCCAATGAACTAGCAAGCACGAGGTGTGGGGAATGTGGGGTTGCCAGGCCAGTCTTCAGGTTTGGGGGGTTCATAGCAATGCACAAAAGAATGGGTTCAAAAGCAGGTATATGCCATTGCCATTCCTCTTCACTTCCCCCACCCCCCCGCACTGCCATTTCCTTCTGCTCACCTTTTTCTCTAATTCAAAGGGCTTTGCCTCCATTTACATATAGATAAATAAAATAAATGATGGCTCAGTTTACCAGGTCAGTAGAACACTGGTAGTGGATTTGTTTCAACTTGACCTACTTTATTGGCAGTTGGGAGAACTGGGACTTATCCCTGCTGTGGAAGGGGGCCAGTTGGGGGACTTTGATGTTCTGGTAGAAATGCGAAGCAGCCAGCGTAACAGTGCCAAACAACTTTATTAGGCAGTCAGAACATGGGGAGCAATGGCGCAGCACTGCTAAATATATACACTCAGAAATGGATGCATTTGGTTGGGAACGACAGGAAGGGGAGTGTGGTAACTGGTAGGTCATCGGACCGGAGTGAAGACTGTACAGGCTACATATTTTAGGCAGGAACACAGTCCCAAGATATTTCAAGACCAAGAAGAAGGAGACAAAATGGAGGATCGTACTGATCCCAATTATTTCACAAAACATTACAGCAATAAATGTATTCAAACACAACAGGGACCTTCATGCTAAGGTTGGAGAACACCCTGTTAAAAGGAGTGGATGGGCCATCTTGGAGTGTCAGGGAGTGACAGAGTGGTGCACATGTGCCATGAACTCCTATGAACTGCCACTACATGATGCCTCCTTCATTGGGGTGCTGAGAGGAGACTATGCTCCACATTGGACAGTGTGGCTTCTAATAAGCTGCAGTTGGGGAATGGTATGCCAGGGAACCAATGAAGGTTGTGGTCTTCTTTCTGCCAATCAAGTACATGCAAATGAGTGTTTCCTAAGGCATAACACTTTCACCAGCTTTAAAAGAATAAGCAATACGAAAGCAAATAGCTATCTGCTGAATTCCCAGAGTATATTTAGCCCATGTCAACTCTCATTTTGTTTTGAATGCAACCAGGTTCTATGCATAAGCTTAGCAAAAAAGAATGTGTGGCTCAAGGAGGAAGATGTAAATTCAGGTGTCAAGCCCCCAACATTAAAATTGGATCCTGTGGATGGCGCAAATGCTGCCATAGGTGAGTTCAGAGACTACAGACCCTAATTAAATTTAGCTCTTGGGAGCATGTTCAATTTGAGCAAGGAAGTAAAATGGAGAGGTGCTGAAATTGATTCTAGACCTGTGATGGTGATCCTTTTAGAAACTGAGTGTCCAAACTCAACAGGCAGTCATCTGTCCGTGGAGGGGTGGGGTGAACTCTGTGCTGTGGGGATGGAGGAAGTACTCACATTGGGCTGCTGGGCCAAGGGGCTTGGCAAACTCTGTACTGGGACAACAGTGCAAGTGCACATAAAGAGGGATCTGAGTGCCCCCTCTGGCACCCGTCTCATAGGTTCACCACCACTGCGCTAGAGTAACAGTAGAGATGGGACCTGGGTAAGGTTGCTGGATAGAAATTGTACCATGGAAAATACAACATCAATAATATTTATAGGAGTGAAAATAATTGAAATGACGAGAGGAACTGTCCCATTTTCATTTCTTCTCATCCTTTTTAAAAACTTATCAATAATTATACATTTTCTTCTATTTAGTGAAAATGAATATCCTTGAGGAAACATCTCTGCAACTTGAATCATCACTGTTTGCCATCCTGCTAGGCGCTCTCACTCCAAGTTACTCAGCTTTCTCCAGCTAAAGAATGGCAAACACGTCTTTGTCTTAACACTAGAAAAATACTCTTTGCTTTCAGCGCTTTACATTGCTTTGATTAATAAAAACACAAAGACGGCCTACAAATTATTCCCCTTGTGTGGCTTTTCAGATCGAAATAGATGGGGCAAGATTGCTGTATTATACCCTATACAAGAGGTGGTGGTGGTGGTAAGACAAGGTTACTGTATTCTTACTTATACAATAGTTGGTGGGGCTGGAAGATTAAGTTGATGCCACCTCCTCCTGTCGTCGCAAGGCAAAATTATAGAAAGACCATGCCAAGTGTTTCATAGATACTCCAACCACAAATGACATATACTGCACACACAAATGATTTCATAGACCACAGATGCAGCCAGCCAGATGTTCATTTGGGCCCATCCTTGGAAGGGTCTCTTGGGTCTATTCTTTGCTATTCTTCCAATGACAGGCAAAAATACAATGTTTGGAATAGGTGTTTGGAACTCAAACTTAGATTTTGACAGTTATGGCTTTCAACGTTGAATGTTTTCAAACTTGAAAGGATCTCTGTTCTGTTAGAAGGACCCAATCCAAGCACTAGCAATGCCACTGAGACACAAAAGCCTGGTTCAAGATCAAGATCTCCCTTGTTTGCAAATCAGTTGTATCCGACTCTAGGGTTCTGTTTATACCCAAAGATCCAGCACTGTCTGCATCTGCAGGCATGCCTAGTCACCGGAGTGCATGAAATACTGTTTGGCCATGTCAAATCCTTTCTAGATATCTTACACTTCAAAAATGTATAGCTAGTCAAGAATTCATGACTCTGTCATGATTCCCTCTTCCAGATCAGATTTTGTTTCAAAGACAGAATTACATTTCAGACAATATGGTTCAATAGCATAGGGTATTTTTAATAGGCAAATAGAGATGAAAGGGAGTAAGGGAGACATAAGAAAGGCAACATAAAGAGGAATCAGTCACATTCTAAAAATTGAAATGCAAAGAATGCTCAAGCCGTTGATGGTACCAGAAGTCCACTGTAGAATGGCCAACACTGTGTAATTACCTGCACAAAAAGAAAAACAATTTCATATTCATATTTTTACAAATAAGTGTCATTTGAATTACACTTGAAGAAAACCATAATATTTCTCTCTCTGTGTGTGCCTCTCTCTCTGTCTCTCTTTGCAGGCGCACCCCCCAATAAAGGACTCAGACACTGGTAAAAGTGGATAACGGCATTGGGCCACATTTATTGATTCATGCCCTAGTCCGAATTATAAATTTCTATTGGTAATTGACCAATCATAATTCTTAAGGCAAGCAGGCCGAAGTAACACTGGTAAGGTACCACCCAAAATTGCCAACGGCAATTGCTACAATGTATCTATTTGTATCAATTTGTTTGTTGACAACAAACAAATTGTTGACCGTAGTCAATATCTAACTAATGACCCCACCCTCTGACGCGTATCCGTAAAATCACGGGGTGATGCATGCTGTCTAGCTATAGCCATCACCCCGTCGCCTAGTTCGTCGTTGACCGGACAACGTTTAACCAACTTATGCCTGTCTAGTGTTGTCCAGTCAATTGCGAACTTGCCGGATACCTGTGGGTCATAATGTTTACCTTACCAGTGCTACCCGCCCATGTGACCAAAGTCAACAGCAGCAACAGAAAAAACCCCTATGTCAAACCATAGCAACAGTGTGGGATGGGCGAAAAAACCAGGACCCGGAAGCCAATATGGGTCCCAGCCAAAAATTCCCACCCGGCCCCGAAGCGACCAAAACATCACACTGTTAACTAGGGAGGGGGTGGAGGGGAAAAACTTCTCCGCTACGTCGCTTCGCAAAATGGCAGCTCGGCTGCCTCGTGGCCACCCCTTTTATAAGGGAGCTGGCCACGCCCCTAACTACCCAGATGCCTTCGTCCGGTGGGGGGGCTCCCGCAAAGAGCGCGGCGGCCATTTTGGCGCCGCGCTTGCATTGCAGGTGCACCCCCAATAAAGGACTCAGACACTGGTAAAAGTGGATAACGGCATTGGGCCACATTTATTGATTCATGCCCTAGTCCGAATTATAAATTTCTATTGGTAATTGACCAATCATAATTCTTAAGGCAAGCAGGCTGAAGTAACACTGGTAAGGTACCACCCAAAATTGCCAACGGCAATTGCTACAATGTATCTATTTGTATCAATTTGTTTGTTGACAACAAACAAATTGTTGACCGTAGTCAATATCTAACTAATGACCCCACCCTCTGACGCGTATCCGTAAAATCACGGGGTGATGCATGCTGTCTAGCTATAGCCATCACCCCGTCGCCTAGTTCGTCGTTGACCGGACAACATTTAACCAACTTATGCCTGTCTAGTGTTGTCCAGTCAATTGCGAACTTACCTGTGGCTCATAATGTTTACCTTACCAGTGCTACCCGCCACACGGAGGGGCTTCAAAGAAGGCTCGACGCCCCCCCCCCCAGACCGTCAGCTCGGTCAACAGGCCTGCTCGCCAATCACCCAACAGGAGGTCCATACCTCCTCGCGACAGATGGACCCCATCCCCTGCATAAAGGTCATAATTTCTCAGACTAATGGCGGGGTGAGGGCTGACCCTCCCCCAACCCCTACTGACAATGAACTGGGCCACAGCCCTGTTCACCATGCGTCTAGCCCGGTCAAGGGCCGGGAGGTCGAACCCTCCCCTATACGTGTGCCGCGGCACCACATCCGACCAAACAATGGTGGTGGCGGGCCACACATAATGCAAGTAGGCGAGGTCACCGCAAATCGCATGATTTAGCGATAAGCCGGTGACCTGGCCCAAATCATTGCCCCCAAGGTGTATGATGAGAATGTCAGGCGGGTCAGCATGCCGACCTGAAAAAAGGAATGGCAACAGCTCCCGCCATAACATCCCAGGCTTACCATACCATGTGAGACTTGCGTATGCACCCAGTCCCAGTCGGGGTCCCCACTCTGTCGCCGCAGCGTAACGCGCTGCCCTGTGCACGTAGCTATGGCCCACCAGCCATACTGTCACCGGTGTAATATGACACCCAGGGTCTGTCAAGGGAAAAAACGAGGGAGAGAAAAGACGTGGTGACCAGGCTGGTACTCACTGTGGGAGAGGGCGTACATAAAATTGAAAACACCGCGAACCCCATGTTCCCATGCTGCGTATTTTAGCCCCGGAGTACCCAAAAGCAGCAGCAGTGGAGGCCGCCCCTATTCTGAACGAATGGGTGCCGTAACGGGCCCCCGGGAGGCCTACACTGGCGAGCGCTTTGCCTGTCACCTTCCAAAACTGAAACTTAGTAAGGGGAGACCCATCTTGGTGACAGAAAAACGGGCCATGGTGCGTGCCACGCAGTGCAATAAACTCCTGTAGGGCACCAACCGGACAGATGTCTGCCAAAGAACACCGTAGCAGTCTCACACCACTGCCTACGCCATGCTGATCGGTCTTAGAGGAGCGTATCCTCAACTGAGCCCAGTCTTTGGCAACATAGACATCCTCGAGTTCCAGTGCCCTACGACTTGCATCCGCCTTAGACAGCATCACAAGCTCGCTGATGCGGAGCGCTCCAAAAAATGCCACCGTTGTGGCTGCATGAAATAGGGCTGCCTCATATCTATCAAAACAGAGGCCAGGCCAGCCCCGGGCCAGTTGGGTAAGAACCCCCGGGGAAATTGGGTGGCGGTCATCCAGGCAACGCCCACGCTCCCGCCTCCACCCCTCCAAAACATGTCTCACACGGAAGTCAGCAGTACTATCCACATGACCCCCCACCTTGGCCATAAAAGCCAATGCTGACAGCCTAGATGCTATGGAGCGAGGTGCAAGGCCCTGGGCATGCAGGTAAACCATGAACCGAAGTACATGGGTCACTGGGATCGGCCAGGTTTCTGGCAGCCGGGATTGAATACAGAAGGCTCTGAAAGAATTGAATGCATGGTGATACGCCTTACGCGTGCGTGGCGCCAGTGACAAGCCAATCGCCCGGTTCACCTCTCCTTGCCAATGGTCCATATCTCTTCCGGGAGTGGCGAGGGAAATTCCTCCGCATCCGGGGCCAAGGCACGGAACTGGGAGATCTGCAGGCGGGACAAAGCGTCAGCGATATCATTATTGACCCCCGGGACATGCCTGGCCCTGAAAAGTAAGTTGAGGCGCAGGCAGCGCAACACAAACTGGCACACTAGGTCCATGACCCTGGGCGATTTGGAAGTCTGTGAGTTGACAATGTGGACGACGGCCGCATTGTCGCACCAGAAATGGACAACCGAGTTGGCCCACTCCTCGCCCCATAGCATCAAAGCCCCCAGGATAGGGAAAAATTCCAGATACGTGAGATCACGCAGGCGACCCGTGCCTGCCCAGGCTGGTGGCCACCCACCATAGGCCCACTTCCCATTGTAGTACATCCCATAACCCAGGGACCCTGAAGCAACAGACTGTATCTGAAAGCGAGGGGAAGCCAGGAGGTCAGACCTCCAAAATGACACTCCATTGAACTCCCTCAGAAACTGGAGCCAGATAAACATATCTGCCCTGATACCCTGGGTGAGTCTAACCCTATGGTGGGGCCTAGATAAGCCTGCCATGGCGTCGCACAAGCGCCGAGCAAACGCCCTGCCCGGTGCGACCACCCTGCAAGCGAAATTGAGGTGACCGTGTAGCACCTGCAGTTCCCGCAGGGACGCCTTGCGTTTAGCAAGCAAGTCCGAGATAAGGGCCACAATCCTTGACACCTTATCCCCCGGTAACCTAGAAGCCTGCGCTACCGTGTCAATCTCCACCCCCAGAAATACTAGCTGAGTAGATGGGCCCTCGGTCTTTTCGGGCGCTAAAGGGACACCGAGTTCCTCCATTAGCGTCTGAAATGTGTTGAGGAGACGTGTGCACGTGTCCCAGCCCCGTTCACCCCCGAATAAAAAATCATCCAGGTAATGGGCTACAGACCGGGACCCTGACCTGCGGACGAAAGCCCACTGTAGGAACGTGCTAAAATGCTCGAAAGCCGAGCATGATATAGAACAGCCAAAAGGCATGGCCTTATCAAAGTAATATTCACCCCGGAACTTGAAACCCAGCAACTCAAAATCACCCGGGTGCACTGGCAAGAGGCGAAACGCCGACTTAATGTCGCACTTGGCCAACAGCGCACCCAGGCCACATGAGCGCACCATGCGCAGCGCGTGGTCAAAAGATGTATACCTGACTGAGCAAAGGTCATCAGGGATAGCATCATTGATCGATCGGCCGGCTGGATAAGACAAATGATGAATCAGGCGAAACTCGCCCGGTGATTTTTTGGGTACCAAGCCCAAAGGTGACACCTTAAGATTGGGGAACGGGGGTGTAGGGAACGGGCCGGCAACCCTGCCCATATCGACCTCCTTAGTAATGCTGGCAGCAGCTACCTCCTCCCGCCCCCTAAGGGACAAAAGGTTGGGGGCATCCTGGGGGGACCTGTCGCCCACAAAAGGGATACGGAACCCCCGTCTAAAACCTTGAAGAACGTAAACCGCATCCTCTTCCCTCGGGTACAATGCGAGCCAACGCTCCAACATGTCCACATTAATTGGGGAGGGGGCCTTTTGGTGGACCAGCTCCCTCCACGGCAGTTTTGCCAGCCCCCTGTCCGCCCCTTCCTCTGCCCCGCATCCCCCCAGGCCTGGGACAGGCAGAGGCCGCATGTGGGCCAGCGCAGGAGGGACACTCATGTCTGTACTTGCAGTTCTTCCTGTTGCAGGAACCATTGGACGAGAAAGTCCAGCACAGCAGGCGGGCTGGAACCCCCTGCCCCGCCACCTGGCAGGGAGCCTGTGCTGGGGCCACTCGCTGGACCGCATGTCCACAATGGTATCTTTCCCCGGGCGCAGGGCGCGTGGGAGTCATGTACAGCAGCCACAGCCGCTGGCAGGGCTTGTCCCACCTCATCTCAGGGTGCAGGGGAATCCGCATACGGAATTCCTCGTCGTAAGCCAACCACGACGGGCCCGGGAAGTCAACCATCACCCGGTAAATGTTGTCCAAATACTGGACCATCGGAATCGCCAAATCAGGCCGGGCCCTGAGGTATACCGCCATGTAGATGAGGTAGGCCGGCAACCAATTGGCCCTCGTACGTGGTGGCTTGCGACGACGTGCTTGCTCCTTATCCTTCTCATCTTGCCCCTCCCTCTCCTCCTTGGTGGGCTCTCTGTTAAGGAGGGAGAAGATGTCCACATACTCCCCCCGCCAGATCTTCTCTCTGGTGGCCTGTGCCAAATGGTCACCCAGTGGCAAAGTATATCCCGCCGTCGGCAAAGCCGACACAGGCACGGTGGAAACTGCGGGCATCTGCAAAGGAGCCTGGACTAACCCGGTCACCCCTAGAAAATTCCCGACCGGGTAAGAAGGACCCCCTACCCCGGGGCCCAGGGTGATAGGTGAAGTCACCGGGTGGGGTGTCGGTGACTGGACCACCGCCCCGCCCGTGCGAGGCCAAGGCCATTGAAAAGCCCCCCCCCCAACGTGGCCATGTGTGTTTGTGCACTATTTTGGACCGCATACTCACACGCTGCGCCCCCATGGGCCGCCCTCACCGGGGGTTCCGACCCACTGGGAGCGTCGGAGCTCTCAACCGCCCTAGAGCTCGTCGACGGGGCTAGATCAGCACCGGCCTGTTGATTGGGGAGCTGCGGGGCAGTGGCCGAAGCCGGGCCACGCGCCTCAGGCAGCTCAACCCGTCCCACCACCTGCCGCTGCCCAGCAGACGATGGACCGACCGGCCCCACAACAGGGGCCCCAGGGTGACTAACCCGGGCCAGGGATGCCTCAAGGGCCGCAACGCGGGCCAGGAGGGCCTCCACGCTGACATAGCCACCTAAACCAAGGGGGGTAAAGGGCCAGCCGGCCCACTAACTACAGGCGTCGGCACCGGTCCCTGTACCCCGTGGCCCGAATAGGGCCCCGATCCAAAGCCCAGGCCCGGTAGGGCCGGGGAAGAACCCTGCCATGAAAGGGGGCCACCCCACCCCCCATGGCTGGAAGCCCCCGCATTAAGCTGCGCCCCAACGGAAGAAGGCCCAGGAGAATGGGTGACGCCAGCAGCAGCGGCCGCCGCTTGCGGGCCGGGAGCCGCGGCCCCTACTGTGCCCGCACGCGGACCCCTGCCTCCGGCCAAGGGGGAATCAACCCCATCCCACCGGTCCCGGTGGGTTCGGGCAGAGGAGGCCGCTGGGGAGGCGCAGCCGCGGTCCTCCGACCCGGAGTGCGCCTCCGCGCGGAACGAGCTGCGTTCGCAGTCGCCTTCTTCTTCGAGGGCATTGCAGCTGGTCAATGGGAAACCTAAAAGAGAGAATCAGCAGCCAAGAGGCTCAGGTGGACAAGCGACGGAGGTAGGAGGGAAAAACTTCTCCGCTCCGTCGCTTCGCAAAATGGCAGCTCGGCTGCCTCGTGGCCACCCCTTTTATAAGGGAGCTGGCCACGCCCCTAACTACCCGGATGCCTTCGTCCGGTGGGGGGGCTCCCGCAAAGAGCGTGGTGGCCATTTTGGCGCCGCGCTTGCATTCTCTCTCTCTCACTCATTCACTCACTCAAACACACACATGAAGAGGCATATTAGGGATACAGAACATATATTGTGGTCATATGGTCTTAGCCTGAACCACCCATTGAACTTGGTATCGATGCAAGCTAGAACTAGTGGGAGCAATGTGCAATCAGAGCAGGCCATATCCAGTTCTCCAGGGGCACATATGTTGATCCCAACACTCCACAGATTCTGATTTTTTTTCTACATGAGGGTTTAGTCCAAATGTACTACGGAGTCCTGCAGCATGTGGCAGCCATTTTGCTGTATTTTGATGGCCCCTTTCACCCAGATGTTCCACATATTCATTTTTAATTTAAAATATTTTTGGCCACTAAGGGGTTCCAATGAGATTTTTCAGTAATATATATTATATCTGGAAATAGAGAAAGATCTCAGCTATATAAAAAAAAATCTACACTTTTTATAGGCTCCTGAAATTGGACTCCATAATTACCATTATTTAAGAGACCGCATCACACCAAGGTATGAACTATTTTTTGTAGTATATTGTGATTTTAATTGTATATCGTATTTATTTGTACTGATAGTGCATATGATTATAAGCCGCTTTGGGTCTCCCATGGGCGAGGAAAGTGGGGTATAAATACCTGGGTCCTCCTGGATTCGCTGCTGCTGCTAGAAGAACAGGTGGCAGCTGTGGCCAGGAGGGCCTTCGCCCAACTTCGGGTGATTCGCCAGTTGTGCACGCTCCTGGACCAGGACTCTTTGCTCATGGTCACTCATGCTCTGGTGACCTCCAGACTAGATTATTGTAATGCGCTCTATATTCGGAGGCTGCAGCTGGTCCAGAATGCGGCGGCTCGGGTGGTGATGGGGTGTGGACATTATGCCCATGCCTCACCATTGCTTCGGGAGCTGCACTGGTTACCCGTTTGCCTCCGGGTGCAATTCAAGGTGCTGGTTTTGACCATTAAAGCCCTATATGGTAGTGGGCCAGGTTACCTTAGAGACTGCATCGCCCTAAGGATGTCTGTCCGTCCAACCAGAGCAGACCGGAGGGGCTCTCTAATAGTGCCATTGGCCAGGGGGGCTCGCCTCTCTGGCACAAGGAGGAGAGCCTTCTGTGTGTCCACACCTGCCCTTTGGAACCTCCTGCCTGTGGAACTGCGTCTCCAGACGGAGTTGTTGCCCTTTAGAAAAGAACTAAAAACCTGGCTGGCGGGCCAAGTTTGGGGTGCAGGTGGAGGGGTGGCTTCCGTTGGGTGGTTAATATAGGGGAGGATGCTTGCCCCATGGTTTCTTCGGTTCCTGCACCCATCTCTTTTTAGGGGTGGGTTCTTATTGCTGGTTTTTATCTGTTTTTATTTGTTTTTATCTGTTTTTACCCACTGTGTGAACTGCCTGGAGTTGGCTTTGGCTGAGTGGGTGGTATACAAATTTAACAATAAATAAATAAATAAATAAATACAAATACAATAAATAAATAAATAAAATTCAGCCTGTCCTATAAGGGCAGACAGGAGGGGCTCAGTGGTGGTCCCATCAACGAAAGAAGTACATCTTACTGGGACCAGGAAGAGAGTCATCTCTGTGTCTGCCCCAACCCTGTGGAACCTCTTACCACCCGAACTGCATCTCCAGTCAGAACTACTCCCTTTTAGAAAAATGCTAAAGACTTGGCTATGCTAACGGGTGTGGGGCACAACTGCCTCGACTACCTGATCCCGGTGGCTTGTCTAGCCTTTCTTGGGATCCTTCTCCTGGCAACTCTGTTTTTTAATGTGGGTGGTGGGAGGGTGAGGGTAGTTTTTAATGATAAATCATCAGTTTTTACATGTTTTAATTCTGATTTTAGTGGGGGTTTTAGGTAAAGTTTTTGCTATGGATGTTTTAACTGTTTTTGTTTTGTATTTTATTCTTTTTTGCTGTTAGCTTCCCTGAGTGGTGTTCCCACCAGGAGGCCAGGGTAAAAATACACAAAATAATAATAATAATAATAATAATAATAATAATAATAATAATAATAATAATAATAATAATAATAATAATAATAATAATAATAATAATAATAATAATAATAATAATAATAATAATAATAATAATAATAATAATAATAATGGACACCTCCCAGATACATGGAAGTATCAGTCATTTGAGAAACCTGCATTTTCCGCCAACATTGTCACATTCTGAGGCAGTCTTTTGTGATCCACCAAGTGCTAGAAGAAAAGAAAGTCAAAATCTATATGAATCTATTTCAATGAGTCATCATGCACAACAGTGTCACTCCTTCTCAGAGTGGATGCAGGAATCATGTGATGAAATGGGGCTATGGTGGGATTGACATTTTTTTTACTACCTACTCTGTGGGTGTGGTATGGTGTGGGGGAAAGCCCTGCATTGCACCAGAGTTAGGACTACTTTATTTTAAAACTAAGATGGACGGGGCCAACTGTCTTACCAGCAGGAAAACTAAACTAGAGCATGTTATACTAACCTGTTCCCTATAATTCCAAAGTCTAGTGACACTGTGTTGTTTGTTATGAAAGCAAAAGGGCATCATATTTGAGGCATACCAATGCTTTTGTTAAATTTGTCCCCAGATTACTTCTGGAAGGAGATGAGACATGAAAGTATAGTGACCAGTCAGATTTCCAAGAATTGAAGACTCTGCTTTGAATCCTCATGGCCTAGAGTTGCCAGATAAGCATAGAACTTAAAGCATCATCACAGTGAATGGGCAGAATAACAGAGCAATGAATTTTTCTCCTTGAGAGCCAAGAGCTTGGAAGACTGGTGTCAAGAATGTGAGTGTTACTTGTTCAATATTTCATGGGGAAGGGGCTTCCCTTAACTCCTCACTTTCTCTGTGAGCCTCCCTCCTTCTCCTAACCACTGCCCATTCATTTACCCTCTACAACCATCTAGAGCTTGGAAACAAGACTTTTTAATGCACTACAAATCACAGACTTCCACATCATGAGTAGCTATTAGCATTCTGAGTATTAGAGTATTAGAGTATTAGCATACTCTAGGGCAGTGATGGCCAACCTTGGCAATCCAGTTGTTCTTGAACTTCAATTACCAAAACCTCTGGTCAGCAGGAGTGCTGACATGGGCTTCTGGGAATTGAAGTCCAAGAACATCTGAAGTTCCAAGAGCCAGCTCTGCTCTAGGGAAATAGTAATGTTTCTAATGTCTGCCAGTAGCAGAGTTTCTGGCAAATATAGCTGACTGCTCTAGGCTTGGAATTAATGTGAGGTCAAGGATGTCTGCATGCATCTACAAAATACATGAGATGAAAGCATTATTCTGTTCACACTAGTGAAAAAGTATAAACAAAAATCTATGTCAACCCGTGCTGTTTTCCGATTGTATCCCAAGTTGGAAAAGTATTAATCATGACCTTCTATTTAAGACAATACTTACAACTCTGCAGCACTAAGACACATTCAGTGGTTATCATTTTGCTGTTTCATCAACCAGAGTGAACAGACAAAGAACCATAGGATAAGGATAATGGTGTAACACAATAATGTGTCAGTTGTGGGAAGCAAAAATGGGTGAGAAAGGTGCACTGCTTCTGAAGTTGATTGCACCTCAGAACATTTCTTCGTTATGGCTGACAGCTGATGAGAGTTGTCAGCCATGGGCAAAGTTTAACTTTAGTTACAAATTTTAATTTAATTTTAATTTTAATTTAATAGTCATATTTATATATGCCGCCCACTCAGGCAGGACCCGACTCAGCGCGACATTACAACAAGTTCTAAAAACACATGAAAGCACTTTAAAAGACCCCCATCCCACCCACTTTAAAAGACCCATATCCCACCCACCCCCATCCCACCCACTATAAAAAGAAGAAGAAGAGAGAGATCTTAATTGTTTCCATAAGCCAGCAGGCGGGGACCGTGTTCCCATTCGGGCCCCACACCTGCCCTGCCAGCCAGGTCTTCAATCCTTTCCTGAAGGGCAGCAATTCTCTTTGAAGTCTTAGATCTGTTGGCAGGAGGTTCCAGAGAGTTGGTGTGGACACGGAGAAGGCCCTCTTTCGGGTACTGGATAGATGTGCACCCCTAGCTGATGGCACTATTAGAGAGCCCCTCCGGTCCGCTCTGGTTGGACGGGCAAACACTCTTGAGACGATGCGGTCTCTAAGGTATCCTGGCCCACTATTCATTTCTATTGAAATGAATAGCGCTTATCAAATAAACCTTACAGAAGACCTATTCATTTCATTAATTTACTTTAATTGTGACTAGAGTCAGATCTAGACCAATGGAATCTCCTTTACCATGTAAAGTTGGCTTGTGTGCCAGAAAGTTTTCATCCGCAAGAATAGCCGACAAATCTTTTTCAAATTAAATGGAAATTTTAAATTCAGCCATTAGATATATTTCACCTTAAATTTGGTGAAAAGAAGAGGAATTCTTCTAGTTTTAGAATCCCAGGTCAACATTAAAACAAAAAGTTACCTGCCAGCTACATAGCTTTAACAAAAGAATGTAACTACAGGTTTCATATTGGTTATAGAACATCTATGGATTAGTATCACTATGTTCTCCACTATGTTCTCCACCATGAACATTACTACCCTGGAATACAGATCTCTCAATTGGTTTAGAGGCCCATTATCCAAAGACCAGAAATATGGCAGGATTCCTTGGCTTCCTCCAGCTTACTTGGAGATACTATCAGCACCATGAAGAGAACAGCATAAAGGATGGCAAAGATTTTTATGGCTGGAAGGTGAGGTAGATTCTCAGGAGATGACAGATTGGAGAGATGATTGCTCAGATGATATCTCAGTAGATGGCAAGGTAGAGTAACAACAGAAACATCTCTGTGTTTATAGGGAGAAGGGAGACGTTGTGTCATGATTGTGGACATCTTGTGTGCGGTCATTGTGGCCTTGCTGCAACCTATGAGAGAAAAATGGATTATTGCAAATGACCCTCACCACAAGATGTCTGGGAAAGGGTCTCCTAGGGAAGTAAAATATGGGTACTAGAAGGAAGTACAGTATTCTTTAACAGACAAGTCATTAAATTCTCCAAACTAGATTTACAATGTATCATTGTAAGAAGTTGCTCAGTGCCAAAGTCAGACTGTTTCTCCCACCTCGATCAATGCTAGTGGCTCTCCTTTTAAAGAATAAAACTTTCTTTTAAAGCTTAAAAGGTAAAAACATAAAATAATTTAGTTGTGCTTGCATTTCAACAAGTATTTGTACAAAAATTACTTCCCAGGTCACTTTATAAAAAGACTACAGATGATCACTAGCTGGTGACTTTGGACTTTCTGGGGGTGGCGCTTCATCATAGGGAGGCAGGGCCTATTAAATTGGCCCGCCTCTGGTGACAAATGGATCTGGATGGATTCCAATGGGAACTGGGGGATTTTCCTCTGGATCAACTACACAATTCACCCGAGGCACTTGTTGACCAGTGGAACAGGATGACAACAGCAGCCTTGGATGAAATCGCACCACTACGGCCTCTCTGAACCCATGGGGTTAGGTCATCCCCATGGTTCACAGAAGAACTGCAGGAGCTCAAACGGGCAAAGAGTCGCTAGGTGAAGACCCAGAGTGATTCTGATAGGACACTAGCTAGAGCCGCTATTAGGGCCTACCTAGTGGTGATGGGGGTGGTGAGGCATCAATACATCACCACCCTTATTGCCTCCACTGATAACTGCCCAGCTGCCCTGTTCCGAGTAACCAGGCCTCTCCTTGGTGGGGGGTGGGGGGGCAGTGCCCAGTTGGCAGGGTTCAGCTGAGGACTTTGCTGACCATCTGGTAGAGAAAATCGATCAGATTCATTCTGGACTTAATCCCAGTGTAGATGTGGAGGGAACCGGAGCACAGTCTTGCCGTGTGATCTGGGATCAGTTTGATCCAGTTGTCCCTAATGAAGTGGACAGGGTCCTTGCAGCAGTGTGAGCCACTACATGTCCTTTGGATCCCTGTCCCACCTGGTTGGTGAAAGCCTCCAAGGTGGTGATAGGAGGCTGGGTCAGGGCAATAATAAATGCATCGTTACAGGTGGGTGATGTTTCCTGAACCATTAAAACATGCTTTGGTGCGCCTGCTCCTGAAGAAACCATCCCTTGACCCAGCTGTCCTTACCAACTACAGGCCGGTCCCCAACCTTCCCTTTTTGGGGAAGGTATTGGAGAAGGCAGTGGCATGCCAGCTGCAGGGTGCCCTGGATGAAGCGGATTATTTGGACCCTTTCAATCATGATTCAGGCCTGGTTATGGTACCGAGATGGCATTAGGTGCACTGATGCATTATCTCTGGTGGGAGTGGGATGTCGGTCATCTGTCCATCCTTGCTCTCCTTGACCTCTCAGCGGCCTTCGATACCGTCAACCACAGTATCCTTCCGGAATGGCTCGAAGGATTGGGGATCCAGGGCACTGTGTTATCCTGGTTTTCCTCTTTTCTGGAGGGCCGGAACCAGTTGGTGTAGTTGGAGAGCAAGAGGTCCAGCCCCAGGCTCCTCATGTATGGGGTGCCTCAGGGTTCAGTGCTCTCTCTTCTCCTATTTAACATCTACATGAAACCACTGGGTGAGATCATCCGTTCCCACAGGGTGCGGTACCTTCAGTATGCGGATGACACTCAGTTGTACATCTCAGCCCATGGGGACCCCAGTGATGCTGTCAAAGTCCTTTCCAGGTGTCTGGTGGCTGTTGGGGTCTGGATGGGGGCCAACGGGCTACAACTGAATCCCAGCAAGACTGAGTGGCTATAGATAAGGGGCCCCATGTTATCCTGGGAGCTACCATCTTTGGTTATGGATGGGGCTATTTTGCCCCAGACAGACCTGGTGCACAACTTGGGGGTCCTCCTGGACTGGCTGCTGCTGCTAGAAGAACAGGTGGTGGCTGTGGCCAGGAGGGCTTTCACACAACTTCAAGTAATTCACCAGTTGTGCCCACTCCTGGATCGGGACTCCTTGCTCATGGTCATCACGCTCTGGTGACCTCCAGACTAGATTATTGCAGTGCGCTATACATGGGGCAGCCCTTGATGACCATTCGGAGGCTGCAACTGGTTCAAAATGTGGCAGCCCGGATGGTGATGGGGTGTGGACGCTATGCCCATGCCTCACCGCTACTTTGGGAGCTGCACTGGTTACCAGTTTGCCTCCGGGTGCAATTCAAGATGCTGGTTTTGACCTTTAAAGCCCATATGGTAGTGGGCCAGGTTACCTAAGAGACTGCATCTCCCCAAGAGTATATGCCTGCCCAACCAGAGCAGACTAGAGGGGCTCTCTAGTTGTGCCATCGGATAGAGGGACCCATTTCTCTAGCACTCGAAAGAGGGCCTTCTCCGCATCCGCACCAGCCCTCTGGAACCTCCTGCCAATAGATCTAAGATTACAGTCAGAACTTCTGCCCTTTAGAAAAGGCTTGAAAACCTGGCTAGCAGGGCAAGTGTGGGGTCCTAATGGAAATACGCCACCACCACCACCCCCACCTGTTGGCTCACACCAAGATAGTAATCAGGAGCCCTTTCTCTTTCTCTTTTTATGTACAGGGTGGGGTGTGTGTGTGGGATTGGGGTTTTTATGTGTTTTATATGCTTTTAGAGTTGATGTAAGCCACCCTGAGTCAGGTTCGCCTGAGTGTGCATTGTAGAATTTTGAAGATTAAATTAAATTAAATTTTAAATTACTTTTCTGAATGTTGTGCTATTGAATGTTGAACTAGCAATGTGCAAAAATATGTGTATTATTGGGAAAGTGCATTCAATCCAGAGGTCACAATGATTTGTGTCTCTACTAGACATCCCAAACATTCACAGCCACAAAACTGCAAAGATCATAGAAGCAGAATGCTTAGAGAAAGGTACAGTTCAGAAAACATAAACAAAAATTCAGTATAAATATTCACTTTCAGTGTGTTTTTTAATGTTTCAAAAAGATGGGGAAGACGAACCTGTGAGAAATCAAACCTGACCTTTCCACCCATCCCTCTATCAAAGGGCCACAGACATCTGCAACCAAGCAAGGAAGTGCCAGTGGCTGAGGTGGATCTCTATAAGGTTTGCAAAAGAACTTGATTGAAATCCAGACACCATTTTTTTCCAGCTGCCCTGACCCCAGACTTTTTTTTTAAAAAAAATTAATTTTAAAATTTTTATTAACTGCTTTCAACAATATACAACAACAAACACTTATAAAACTTATACAACACATAAGTACATAATACAGATACAGTATAATACACTACAATACGATTACAATGCATTTTCACCCCGTGCTATTTGCAAAGCAATGGAGACAGAGTTACCACATTTCATCTATTCTTACTTCCAAAATACAAATTGGTCGGCCACAGATTTACATCCCTCCCCTTATTCAACGTATATTCCAAAAAACATTTCCAAATTTCCTGAAATTTACTTTCTTTGATTACCCCTTTTCTTAAATTTATTTCCCAAGTAAGTTTATCATTTAAAGGCGTACTCCACAATTCCCTGTACCATTCCTCAATATTTGGAGAGGCCTCACATTTCCAGTATTGTGCTATGCATTGTCTAGCACTTCATAACATAATTTCTAACAATTCACTTTTGTAACCATCCAAATTTACATTGCATGACTCAGACAACAGGGCCGTGGCTGTATCCAATTTAATGTCTATATTCAATATACCTCCAATTTCTTTTTCCACATTTGTCCAAAACTCTTTCATCTTCTTACACCCCCCACCACATGTGTAAATATGTTCCTATATCATCTTCACATCTCCAGCAAGCTCTTTCCTTTGTATTGTCCAATTGATGTAGCCTCACGGTGGTCAAATACCACTTTCACAATAGTTTGTACTTGTGTTCTTTAATTCTTACTGATTGATCCTCATTATTCTCTTTTTCCATTTGCCTTTCAAACATTCATTAGTAATTTTAATATTTAGATCCTTTCCACACAATACTTTTAACGCTGCCTGAGGTTTATCCGAGTCATTTAATATCTTATATATTTTACTTACTAAACCCTTAACTTTTATTTGACCATTTCTTAAACTATATACAAGCTCCTCAAATTCTGTCCACACTCTGTCTAAACTACCCTGTCCATTATATTTTTTATTCCAATTATTAACAGAAGCAATTTGGAGCCAGTTCAGTCTCAACTGATTGTATATCTCTAAGATTCTTTCTCCATTTTTATAAAGCTGATAGCCAATCTCTTAATAAAATTACTTTGTTTTTAGCCAGTACCTCTTCCACTCTACGATCAATTATCAGAGGAAATGTCTTTAAATCTCTCAGCTCTGTAATTGGGGATAACCTTGGAGACAATTTCTTTTTTAACACTGTCCATGTTTTGAGCAGGGCTTTTAACATTTTATTCACTGAATTGATCCTCACTTTTCCTTTACCCAAACACAATTTTTTTCATCTCCTAATATTTCCCACAATTCAATCTTTTCCCAAATCGCTACTTCTCTAATTAAGATTTTACAAATGCTCTTCAATTGAAATGCCCAATAGTAATGTTTAATGTTGGGAATTCATAACCCACCCTTTTTCTGGGACAAATACCATAACAGCTTTGAAATTCTGGCTCTTTTACCTCCATTACAATAGTTCTTTATTGTGGGAATGCATTAGATTGACCTGAGCAGATTCATATATTAAACACATTATTTAATATTAAGGGCTCCAAGCTGGAGCGAGTTTTGAAGACATGCTCTCAGACTCCACCAAGCAACAGGGCAGACTCCTTAAGCTAATTAATCTAAGTACTGTAACTTTTTACCTCCTAAATTGACCAAAAAGTCACCTGTGGTTCAGGTCAACCTAATACCTAATTATTTTCTAATGGTTAGAGATTTCTTCCTGGTAGAAAATGGAATGTTAATCTGTTAAGTAAAGAATGGCAGAGTCAATAAGAATTCTGTTAGTAATTATAAAGTGAAAAACAAATTAGCCATTTTTGCTTGGCAACAGGGCTTTTTGTCTATTTAATGGGACTGAAGAATGAATTAAATTAGCTGTTTATCCTGATTCCTGAAGTCTGTCTGATTCCTTCTCTCTGCTGGGCAAGGCTCATAGCAACAGCTTATTATGCTTTGGAATGCATTTAACTATTTTTCTTTATTGCTAATTTGTAGGGTATCAAATAAAAAAATTATTTTAGGCAACAATTTCATTTTACTTAGTGCTATACATCCAAACCACGATAAGTTTAACTTCTTATATCTTAATATCTTTTCTTTTAATTCTTTCTCCAATTTATCATAATTCAATTTCTTTAATTTGTTATATTTATTTGATATATTTATCCCTAAGTATTTGATGTTGTCCCTATTTTGTATTTTAAATTTCACTTTTATACTTTTTTGTGCTTCCTCATCTTCGTTGAATAAAATTGCCTCCGACTTATCCCAGTTCACTTTGAGCCCAGTTACTTTTTGAAATTCCTCTAGGTGAATATATACCTTTCTGAATGATCTTTGAGGGTTTTTTAATGTTACTAAAGTGTCATCTGCATATTGACTAATTTTTATTCCTTCTATTCCTATAATTCCTTATCCTCTCTTATTGCATTAGCGAGCAACTCCATCACCATGATAAACAATGAAGATGACAAAGGGTCCCCTTGCTTTGTGCCTGCTTCCAACTTAATTTCCTTTGTCAACTCATCATTTAATTTAACTCTGGCCAATCCTTGCTGATATAACTGATTAATTACTCCGCAAAACTTTTGACTGGATCCGTAATTCTCTATAATTAGCTTTATGGTATTCCATTGAATTGAGTCAAATGCTTTAAATATATCTAATGAAGAAAAAAAAACCTATTTGATCCTTCTGTTGTTGTGCAAAAACTGTTAAATCTACAATCCGTCCCGTCAAATCTGACATATGACAGCCTCTAACAAATCCCACCTGATCTTCATTAATATAATTGCTTATAAATTTATTCAATCTATTGGTTAGGACAGCAGTGAAAATTTTTGCGTCCTGATTCATCAAGGAGATTGGCCTATATGATTCTATTCTCTCCACATCTTTTCCTGTTTTAGGTATTAGGATAGTAATTGTTTTATACCGTGATGAAGGAACTACCCCCCATTCCATTATGTAATTAAAAATCCTTTCCATTTTAGGGACTAACATTTCTTTAAAATCCTTATAAAAATCCACCATTAATCCATCCTTGCCAGGAGCCTTACTTACCTTCAATTTTTCTATAACATCCATAATTTTCTTCCTTGTTATCTTATCATCCATATGACTCCTATGCTGTGAACTTAATTTTATTCTAGACCATTTCTTTAAATATTGCCCTAAATATTCAATGCTTGCCTCTTTTTAAGTAAAGCTCCTGATAAAATTCACTAACAATTTTAATCTTATCTTCTAATTTATTACACATTTCCCCAGATTTGTTTATCAAGACTCTAATTTTTCTTTTATTCTTCTTTTCTTCTGCTGCCCTAGCCAATAATTTTGAATTCTTATTACTGTGTTCAAAATAATCCCTTTGAAAATAGATTAGATTTTTCTTAACTTTCTCAATATTGCTTCCAATTATTTCTGATTTCAATCTTTGCATTTTGTTGAATATATTTTTATCTCCTATTCTATCGTGACTATCCTTCAATTGTTTAATTTCTTCTCCCACCTTTCTTTGTTTTTCCTTCATGTGTCTATTTTTATTTCATGATAATTTTATAATTTCCCCCTAAATATAGCCTTCCTAGTATCCCATAAAATACCATCATTTACTTCACTCGTATCATTCATCTCCCAATATTCTACCCAATTTTTATTAATTGCTTCTCTATGCTTTTGATCATTGAAGAATTTTGAGTCGTATTTCCATACTCCTCTTGCTTGCTTACCATTTTCTAATTTTAATTCTGACACTATTTTAGCATGATCCAATTCTTTTATCATACCAATTTCAATATTTTCAATTTTACTAATCAAAATTTCAGATGTCAGTACATAATCAATCCTCGAATAGGAGTTATGTACTTGCAAATAAAAAGAGTATCCTTTTTCTGTACCTCTAATCTCCCTCCAGCCGTCACACAATCCCATTGTTTTTAACCACCTATCCATAATATTTTTGTTGGTCCATGCGTGCTTTAACACAATTGTCATATCTAAATTCGATCTGGTTAGATTGAAATCTCCAGCTACAATTAAAGTAAATGCTTTCTCTTTTTCTATCCTTTGATGTACATTGTCTAAAAATTCCTCCTGTTTTTCATTTGGCTCATAAACATTAACAAAAGTTATTTCCTCATTATTCACTGACCCCATACTTTTTGAAAGAAAGAAAAATGATGAAATATCCCAAGACAGAATGTTCAAAGGAAGAGGATGATAACTATTTGTTATTAGCTGTCAGGACAGTATTCACTCACAGACCATTTGGATGGTCAAATATTAGAATATCTAAACATCAAAAAGCTGGCCTGTAAACATTCAGAAACTCACAAAAAGAAGCTCACTAGAGAACCGCCATGTTCCCATGCTTTCCTAGCTGTCTCATCAGACAGCATAGTCTCGCGAGATTTTGAGAGGCACGCAAATTAGAATCTGGCAGAAGTGAAATGTATCTTTCTTATGCAAATAAGTGGACTGAAATGTGTGCACACTTTGTTAGCCAATTGGCATTGTTGATTATTGTTACTGTAACTGTTTATACTGTATATAAGTCTGAGTTTTGCCTCATCCAAACTGTGTTCAAATCCCACCAATAAAGAGCTGTATTTCACTTCTAAATGTGAGTCGTCATTATCCCTTGAACACCAAAGGAGCATAGTTTAAAGTAGAGACATTACCTTGCAAACAAAAGTCCACATAGTCAAAGCAATGGTATTTCCGGTAGTGATGTATGGTTGTGGGAGCTGGACCATAAAGGAAGGCTGAGCGCAGAAGACTAGATGCCTTTAAGATGTGGTGTTGGAGGAGAATTTTGACAGTACCCTGGACAGCAAAGAGAACAAATAGGTCAATCTTACAAGAAATCAACCCTGACTGCTCCTTGGAAGGTCAAATATTGAAGATGAAGTTAAAGTACTTTGGCCATCAAATGAGAAGAGACGATTCACTTGAGAAAGCCTTGATACTGGGAAAGGTAGAGAGAAAACGAAGAAGGGGATGGCAGAAAATGAAATGGTTAGATGGCATTGTTGATGTAATGGGCACAAAGCTGGGTGGGCTGAGGAAGATGGTGGAGGATAGGAGTGCCTGGCGTGCAGTGGTCCATGGGGTCGCAAATGGTTGGAATTGATTGTGCGACTGAAAAACAAAATAGGTATGCTTTGGTGGGAGGGTAACAGCATTCTGTGCTGTCCTATATCTATCCATGCCTGCACATGGATAGCTATAGGACAGCAAACACCGACAATGCTAGCTCTTTGGCTGTAAACAGAGATGAGCACAGCACCCTAGAGTTGGATACAACTGGCTTTCAGGGAAGGGGAAAGTTTACCTTTTTCTATTATGCTGTTTATGACCTTTTGTAAACTGCCTGGAGTAATGGGGTGCACTAAGACAGGCAGCATATAAATATTGCAACTGAGTCACAACATGTGTATATCCAACAGTTTTAGTGTTAAATTTAGTGCTCAAAAATTTGAGTCTGACCATTTGTGACCCCATGGACCACCGTGTGCCAGTCTCTTCTGTCATCTGCCATCCTCTGTAGCCTGCCTAGATGTACACCCATGGCGCCAATGATGCCAACCTAGCCATCTCATCCTCTGCCGCTCCCTTCTCCTTTCACCTTCGAACTTTCCCAGCATCAGGGCTCTCTCCAGTGAGTCCTCTCTTCTCATTTGGTAGCCAAAGTACTTGAGCTTCAACTTCAGTATTTGCCCTTCCACGGAGCTGTCAGGGTTGATTTCCTTTAGGATTAACTGACTTGATCTAACTTGCACGTGGTTCCTTCCACTGGAAGTGGAAGTAAGTCGTGCCCATGCATACACAAAATGCTGCGGTAAATGTGTTTACATCAGCCGAGGGTGCATTTATGGCAGTGTTTTCCATGTGTATGGGTGCTTTTAACTTCTGCTTCTGGGAGAAGTGCAGGCCAGATTATTAGATGCCACTGGGCAAATTCAGCATATGGGCGGTAGTTTGGTGACCCCTATTAAGGAGTCTCCTTTAGCACCACAGTTCAAAGGCATCTATTTATATGACAACCAAGTAAAACATGTTGAGCATAACTGAATCTAAGAATGTAGCCAGTGTAGATGGAGGGTAAAAAATCACAGCAGTTCATTTTTTGACAAAATTACGAACAGTCTCAAATTTCTTCATCTTTGCTAATTTCTTCATAGTTTTAGAAAGGTTGCATGTAGGAAAAAAAGAGAAAATGGTGACATGTCTTTAAGAAAAGACCATGGAAATGAAGGCCCTTTCAATTGGCTTTCTGAACAAATGTCTTTAAGGGCTCAGGCTAAAGAAGGTACATGAAGACATTTGATGAAAGCTGCAGCTGAACCCAGACAAGATGGAAATGCTGTTTGTGGGGGTGGGGCACATCTGCCCATTTAGGAGTCCAGCTCCCTATTATGGTGGGGGAGTCACTCTCTCCCCTAGGTGCACAATTTAGGGGAAATATTAGACCACCATTTGATCCTTGAGGTACAGATTGCTGCAATATGTAAAACCACTTTCCTCCAGCTACAACAAATTGCCCAGCTGTGCACCTTTTTGGACAGGTGGTCCCTCACAACAGTAGTCACCTCACTGGTAGTCTCCTGTATTGAGTACTGTAATGGAACTGCCTGCCAGAAGAGGTGGTGACAGCTGTCAGTCTTGACAGCTTTAAGAAAGGATTAGACAAGTTCATGGAGGACAAGGGTATCAATGGCTATAATTATGGATACCTAAGGACAACCTTCTGGTTCGAGAGATAGGCAGGATATCTCTCAATGCCATTTCCAGGGAATCCTAAACAGGTTAAGGCATCTGCTTGGGAATACCCTGAAGCAAATGGTGAGCCACTGTGTGAGACAGAATGCTGGACTGGATGTGCTGTGGCCTGTTCCAGCAAGGCTGTCTTATGTTCTTAATGCTCTCTATGTGGGGCTTCCCCTGTCCCTGCTATGGAGACTCCAATGAGTCCAGAACACAGATGCCACCGTGATTACAGGATTGAGAAAATTTGATCAGGCCTGCACTGGTTACCCATCTCTTTCCATATCAAGTGCAAGGTGTTAGTGCTAATTTTTAAACTCCTGTACTGGTTGAGACCTTCTTACCTTGCGGAACATCTTCCCCTCAGGTAGTCTGCATCAATTGCTCCTTATTGTTGGCACATCTTCATGTGCCAACTCTGAGACTGGCTAGGAAGTCTGGAATGAGGAAAAGGAGCCTTCTTGGGGGTGGCACCAATGCTGTGGAATGCCATTCCACTAGAGCTATGCCAGGCTCCTTCACTCCAGTGTTTTTAAAAACAACAACTGAAGACTCTGCATTTCAAGGAGGCCTTCACAAATGTTCTGCCTATGCCTGGTCATTAGGTTGAGGCCTGGCTTATATTCCTCCTAATTAGGTGTGAGGTCAAGTTGCTCGTCTGTGGTATTTTGGCCCATTATAATGGTCGGCTTTACCACATGTTTTTATCGTACGTTTTATGGGGTGTTGTTATGTCCAGCCCTTGCAAGCAATAGTCCAGGCAACGATGAACGAAACAGGAACAAGTCTTTATTTAACAGTCTATTCAAGATGAGCTTACAAGGCGTTCCAGACACGTAGATGGCTATACAGTCCCATGGAATCAGTCCCTCCAGAGTATGCCAAGGAAGGAGGCAATCCCTAGCTACTTTAGGATTGTAGTATAGTGGAGGAGACCCAGGCTAGTGCATTGTTGGTACCTGTACATAGAGGGAAGTATAGAACTGGTCCGGCTCCACCCTTGTTTACCTGTGGGGTTTATCAGTGTCTCACCGGCAGTAGCTTCTTTATACAAAGTAGTGACCCACCAGACAACCTTACCTAACCAATCATAACAGGGAATATATGTATTATATTTAACCAATGGAGAACAGGATCCAAAACTGTAGCCAATCACAGGACTTTGATTAGCATAATGAGCACGCCCTGTGCAGGGGTTTTTGTGCCATTTTCTGTTCCTAATTTGGATGGCAGGAAACCACCATTTTCCTTTTGCAAAGATGCTGCCTGCGTTTCTTGCAAATGTGCCTGAATACACAACAGGTGTCATCTTTAACAAGTTTGTTTGTTGTATGTGTGATTTTATTATGTTAGCTACCTTGTGTAGGGATGTACTTTCCCATAGTTGGACAGAATATAAGTGTAACTAATAAATAAACACCCTGAAATCTGTTAAGTATGCTTTTAATCATAGGTCAATTCTAGATCTGCCCACAGGATTCCAATCAGAAGGATGATCAATCAGCTGCATATTTGTTTCAGGAGAAGATTTCTCTCTCAAGGGCTTGGTTGTTCCGATCTTTATTTAGAAGCTGTGCTCTGTTCAACCAAGTAAGCTCTGCAGGCAATGGCAGAATTATAACATGTTATTAATTAACCATAAATGTTGTTGAAACTTGACTAGCTCACTTTTCACTGCTCTTTCGGTGCTCAGTTTTCTTCCAGTTGTCTTTCCCACCTCATTCCATCTTGCTTATTCATGTTAAAACTGTCAGACAGAGATTATAAATGAGGTGGGAAAGAAAGCCAGAAAAGAGCGTGCAAGATCAGATATCCAGATGGTGCAGGGCAGGAACCAACTTTTCTTTCAGAAAGGAGGAGACAATAATGTGAAGATAGTACAAGGAGAGCCCAGATTTGTTGGGATTGCTCCAACTAATGAACGGCTTGCAAAGTCCCTCCCATCCCCCGAAAGGACCAGGATGTCGCTAGGCGCATTGAACAAGCGTCACTGAAGCTATTCCCTGCCATTGTCAACAAGTCTGTGTTTGCAGAGTTAGCTTCTGGAAACTGGAACGGTTCCCATTCAGCAGGCAGCATTGCAGAGCCAGTAACAGAGATTCTTTCAACACATGAACAGTCGAATGTACGTATATTATGATCTTCTTCTTTTGTGTCCCGATCAAACCTTGGACTGCCAAAATGAAGCCACCTTCTTGGCTTTGTAATTGGCCAAACTTAAGTCCTCATCAGTGCATATTTCTGGCAGTAATATGCAGACCAGTAAATGAGCCAGATTCTGTATCTCTCCATATTCACACAGTGTGTTCTTGTCTGCCAGCAGCCCCCACTTCAGCATGTTGGTCTTGCATTAAGTCACTCTAACCCCCAGCCTATTCAGGGTCCTTCAAGTAACATAGGGGAGGTTGAGTTCCTCAGTTATATCCTACTTTAATAATGTTCCTTGCCCAGTGACTTCCTTCCTCCATCTTTTAATGTGGTTTTGCTCTTGTGTACCTTAGAGAATTTTGTTCTTGCCATAAAGCTCCTCCTGGTTCTGAGCAGGCAGACTTGAGGCTCATATCCATTCAGAGGATATTGAGGGTCATTCTCTTGCTTAGTTCTCTCAGCATCCACTGCTACGTCTTTCCTGATCTTAGGTGGAGCGATACTAATAAGAGGATCTATTTTGTCAATTGGTGTAGGTTTGTGGCATCCTGTCACAATACACATAGCTTCATTAACAGCAATGTCAACTTGTTTTGCATGTGTGGATACGCTCCTTCCTGGAGCAGATTACTTTGCTGAAGTGACACTCAGGGCTAAATCTGATGTATGTTTTGAAATACTGTATGTGTATCTGAAATATGAGTGTGTGATTGTGTAAATTTCTGAGTAGAGAGGAATGGGAGCAGAGATATGTCTCTCAAGCCACAGTTTAACTTACCTCAGTTATTTATCACTGAACTTATGAAATTGGTGACAAATTCTGCAAAGTTTGAAGAAGAAATGAATCAAATGAAGTTCTCACCCATTTTAAAGAAGCACCTCCCCTTGTCCGAGAAAAGCCTCTGACTTTACTTCTGTAGTTTAGTATACAGCTAGAGATAGGCGTAGTTACAAAAGTATGTGGAAATGCATTTTGGTACATTTCTGTTGTGCAAGTCCAAAAAACCTTTGGGATAGCAGCAGTGTAGAATTGAAGAGAATGCTTTCTCATACCCATTGGCATGTTCTACTTGAACAACAATCCAAGTTAAGGTACCTTAAACCTGGCTCTACAGATGTTCTGGGACTTCAATTCCCAGAAGCCCTGGTTAACAGGTGTGCTGACTTGGGCTTTTCAAAATTGAAGTCCAAGAACACCTGAAGGGCCAAGTTTGAGGAACTGTGGTTCAAGTCATTCATCAGTTATGGAGCCAGAACAAGGTGGTGTCTTTTACCTCCTTATATGGTGGAAGCTCATTTAACATAGATGGATCCTGTCTGTAACTTCTCCTGGCAGCATGGATGGTTGTGAGTCAGGAGAATCATTTATACTCCATCAGAGCTAAAGGAGTATCTGGTATTGCAACTGAGTTTGCAACTCAGATTGCAACTGAGTTTGAGGCTGTTGTGCAACCAGTTTGTCAGTTATAGATCTTGTGTATCATCTCTTTAGGAAACAGGAGAATCCTGGTCTTATCAGGCTATGCCAGTAATCAGGGTGCAGTTCTGGTTCTCAAATATTATTCTAAATAAGCTGTCATTCAGAAGGAATGGAATGTGAGCCATCACAAGCAAAACAAGAGGGAATAGGAGAAATGCTTTAATGCTATGGAGGCCAGAAAAGGATTAAGAAGAACAAAAATACACATGGCCAAAAGTTGTCATCAATATCCATAGCATTTGCTTGTGCTAATTGATATGTGACAGAGCAAATATAGACACCATGCCTACCATTTAAGGAGTACTAGAAATACTGTGAAAGAGATATTGTGGTCCTTTTAGTATACATCTGTCTTTGTTGGAATAAAACAAGTGAACTGGAAGGGTCCTTTATGGTCATAGAATCCATGTCCATACTGTAGCAGGAAAGACAACATCTGTTTGGGATACTTCATTTGTAGATATCTTACACCAACAGGGTGTTGTATTTGATGACCAGTGGACTCCCTTCATTTTCTACTGGTCTATAATTTTAAACATATGAGAAGGAAGAACCAATCAGTGTGAGAGCTGAAAAAAGAGCAGGAGGAATGAAAAAGCCAGAAATCAGAAAGTAAGCATTGTCAAGAATATACCAGGGTTCAGGAACACTTTGTCGGTCAAGCACAATTCAACTGGAAAAAGAAGTTTTTTAAATATAATTTTTGCCCAAGGTGAGGATCCAGCTAGGAAGGGTATGTCACCAGTAGAGGGGAGGAAGTTATCTTTTATTGTTGGTAGCCAGTCAACATAAAGTATAGAATGCTCCAACTCACTCTGCAAGGAAAGATCCCTGGGAATAGAGGCCCTGGATGTAGTAGTCTTCATGGCTGAAGAACCTGAGGGAGTGGTGTGGCCAGTGATGCACTGCAAATTTTTTTACTACCTACTCTGTGGGCTGGCCAAATCTGTGGGTGGGGCCAAATCTGTGGACGTGGTCAAACATCCTGCATTATGGGCTATGGAGGTGGGCATGACCAACCAAGTGGGCATGGTCTGGGGGAATTTCCACTACCGGTTCTGCACAACCTGACAGAACCTGCTGCAGTGCATCACTGGGTGTGGCATGTCCCTGGAAGAACTTTTCTGAGGAGTTAAGAACAGGAAGACTATCACCATGATGATACCCAATATCCGGAATGGTTACAGCACCTGAAGAATAAGAAGCCAGTCAACACACATTTGACTACATCAAAACCAAGATATTGACAAAAAGTTTGCTTTTCAAAACACTGTTGCAGCATTAGGTTCCCTTGTAAATGGTGGAAAGCTACCTTAATCTATATCAACTAAAAGTTGACTGCCTGCCCGCGGGGGGGAGGGGGCTAAGGTGTGGGGTGCCTGCCTGCCCGCAGAGGAGCATGGGCTGGTGGTGCCTGCCTGGCTGCAGGGCCCCCAAAAGGTGAGTGGGGTGCCTGCCTACCCATGGAGGGGCCTGGAACCAATAGCTTGCGATGTGTGCAAGCTGGGATGGTGGTGGTTTACTTCCTGCCTGTGGGGGGCTGCCACACTTCTGTTTCACCAACAGGTAGGTGTGGTGCCCCCGGTGGATAGGCGGGTATGACCCTCATGGGTCCAACACCTGGGCAACGCCGGGTACCTCTGCTAGTCCAATTTAAATGAGAGCAGAAAGAGGCCAAGGACTTCACTCAATAGAAGGCAGGTTTATATTCTAGAACCAATGGCCCTAGGTTCAAGCAAATGCATTTATTGCAGTTTTGAAAAGCTTCTTTCCAAATCTTCACAGCATGACTGCGGTGGTTGATGCTGATCTTTTACATCATGTGTTCATTATGAAATGAAATCTTGTAGTTCATCCATCATAATGGCTAGCTGAGGAAGAAACTCCAAGCAAAGAAGAAATGTATGTGTTTTCCTAAGCAGAGCGAGATTTCTTAATCTCTGTGTAAAAGGCAAGACCTTGACCAACTCTTTATTCTCATTTAGGGGAGCTGAGAAACAATACAACTTCTAGCAATGAAGTCCTTCTTTCTTTTTACCATAATTTGTCTGTTGTTCCTGGCTGCTTCAGGTAGGTTCCATTTGAACATTTCCACTCCCTTCCCCTTTTGATTTTCTGCCCATGTCCAGAAAAAGTAGGTTTTCTTTTTCTAGACTGCAGGATAACATTTGAACAAAGAGAACTCAGATCCCACAGTAGATTAGAAGAAGTTCAAGGTACAACCATCTTATGAAAGCTCCTCAAGTTGGGTCAAGTTAATATCTAGGTTGAGGATCCTCTCAGAACCCATTTGCCTCATCACTAGCTCTAGAAGATGGTGGCATATAAATTATATAAATGTGGCAGGCATGATTAGATGCCGGACTGCACAGAACACTGTTACCTTTCCTAGCAAAGTGGTACCTATTTATCTACTTGCAACCTCTTGCTTTTGAACTGCTAGGTTGGCAGGAGCCGGGACAGATGATGGGAGCTCACTCCATCACGCAGCACTCGAGTCTCAAACTACTGACCTGCCAACCTTCCAGTCGATAAGCTCAACTTCTTAACCACTAATCTGCCATGCCCTCTTAGCTAGCTTAATTCTTTGCTGCTGCTGAAGATCTACTGTTTATCATAGATTATTGCAGAATTTGAATTTTGACAAATTCCATTTTAAAGTTAAATGACAGAGGCAGGGCAAGTATAGGAGACAGTAACTTCAAGTCTCACAGATTCTACTTCTCATGACATCCAGCATCAATATATGAAATCAATCTAGAAAGGCATCTTTGTTAGAAATGGGGTGGGGGGGGGGTGGGGGACATCTTTACTGCAATAAAATCTATGATGAAATGATGTGATGGAGGTATGATTATAATACAACAACAGAACTGGAAGGGACCTCTATGAACCACCCACAGAGTGCACCAAACACTATGGGCTGGTATATAAGTGTAATTGCTATTGCTGTCATTGAATCCATGTCCATACTGCAGCAGTAAAGAGAACATCTGTTTGGGAAATTTCATTCGTAGATTTCCTACACCAACAAGGTGTTGTATTTTATGACCTGTGGAAACTGCAAATAAATAAATAGGTACCACTTCAGTAAGAAAGGTAACAGCATTCTGTGCACTCTGGCATATAGTCATGCCTGCCAAGTGACCACAGAAACGTCTGCAGATACAGTGGGAGAATAAGGAAGAAATAAATAAGATTTCACTCCATATTGGGAGACAGAGAGACATGTGTGTGTGCAGCATTATAAGGAGCAGGCAGGGGAGAAAGAGAAGAAATGTGGGAACCACGTGGCGCAAGGAAAGAGACAAGAGGCAAGGCTTTCACTGAAATTCAAAGGCAAGGATAAGGTAATGGGTTAGTGCTCAAAGTTTCATGTAAAACAATTTATGAACCAGAAGAGCAGGAAAGCTCTGGAGTCTGGGAAGACAACCAGCTCTTCCATTTCTTGTTAGAATTATATAGAAAACTCCACTTCTAGCCACATAAAAACTGAGGGGACAAAATAAAAAATGAGTCCCGTGGTGCAGTGGTTCAACTGCAACTCAAACTTTGCTCACAATCTGAGTTCAGTTGCTATGGGCTCAAGGTTGACTCTGCCTTCTACCCTTCTGAGGCTGGTAAAATGAGTACCCAATGTGTTGGGAGCAAAATGCTACTTGCCTTGCGAACTGCCTAGAGAGTGCACTAAGTGCTTTGGGGCGATGTGTAAGTGTAATTGCTATTACTAAATTGGAGTAGATCACTAGATTAGGGGAAATCAGGCAACTGGAAAGGCAAGTCTCCCACTCAAATAGTTCACTCCCAAGGGCACTGATGGCCAACCTTGGTACTCCAGGTGTTCTTGGACTCCAATTACCAGAAGCTCAAGTCAGCACTCCTGCTGATCAGGGCTTCTGTGAATTGAAGTCTAAGAACATCCAGAGTGCCAAGGTTGGCCATCAGTGACCTATAGATCTGGAGGGTTATTCTGGGTTCCCTGGGTGGTATAAAATTGATTTGGGATCACATGATGCTCACAGGTCACCAGATTCAGTGGAATTCATTTAGGATATCATTCCAACCCACTCTCCCACTTCTACAGGGCAAGATATTGGGATAGAAAAACTGAAATCTGGTGATATGATTGAACTACTTGTTCTTGGCTTGGTTAGGGGTGACTGCTGATATTCGGAGAGCAAAGACCTGCAAAGAAGCTCATGGGGTATGCCGGCAGGCAAAATGCATGCACGATCCTTGGGAACGCATTGGAAAATGTGACAACAAAAGGACTTGCTGTATAAGGTAAAATTGAAATGGCAAAGGAGTGCTGAATTTGATAGAAATAATTTGGTACACTTTGTTGTTGTTGTTTCAACTTATATGCCGCCCCACTTGCAAAGCGACTCTGAGTGGCTAACAAAGAAACAATATATCACAATTACAAAATATCACATCACAAAAAAATGTTTGGGAAACATGTCAAGAAATCCCCAATCACAATTACAAAATATTAGGGCATCATAAAAACACTTCAAAAATACTTGAAAACAGATATCCATACATATCTTGTAACTGGAGAGGGGGCAACCATCCATTAATTTGAGGGCAAGCCTTCCCTTGATCTATGAACAAGGCTTCCATCTCATAGATTCTCTTCTCTCCACAGGAAAAGCACCACTTAGCATTAGCCTGCTGAATGACAACTCCAGAAGGATCTTCTATCTCATGTGAAATGTCTCTGCTCTCTACTTAAGCACAAGCCTTGGACACTTGAGTTCTTGCCTCTTAGCAAATGTTGAGCATTGTGGAGGATGCAGAAGATCACTTTGATTGAAAATATAAAAAAAAAAAAGGTTTTATTTTCTGTCCTCTAAATGAATAATAGTAAAAACGTTTCTGTGCTATCTCTGTTGATGTTAAGTTCTGGAGCTGTCCAGTTTGAGGAAGAAGGCAGGTTTTTATCTTGCCTGTTGAGTAATTCTGTGATGACATAACCCACATCGTTCACTGGAAACATTTCATTTAAACTCATTGAATGTTTCTTGTCACTTCCATTCTGATTCTGTACCTCTCCAGTCTTCCTTTTATTTTGGGGAAGCCTTTGGAAGCCTTGGGACATGGAACATGTTGGCAGTGACTATGCAGCAATGATTGTTTTACTATTAAAGACATCACTCCTTCCAAGTGTTGCAAAGGATTCTGTAGGGCAAAAGGCAGCCCTAGGGACATCTCAGAACATGAATTGGTGGAGGTGATGGAGGTTGAGATAATAAACTTTCAATGAGTTTAAATTAAATATTTTTGGCACCCAGTCCAGGTTATGCTGACCCAAATTTTGTGCAAAGTTATGTCAACCTGAATTTTGCACAGTGAGGTCAACTGACCTTCCAAACAAGGGAGATTGCAGCTTTATTTTGATGGGCTTTTAATGTTGTTTGCCTTCTCCTGTTTTTTCCTGGTCGTTCATTGGATCCAATAGCAACTTTTCTCAATTTCTCTCTAATTTTAATTAATTAATTATATCCCACCCATCTGGGCTCTTCTCTGACTCTGGGCAATGTACAACAACTAGAATGACCCAGTGGTGGAATTCAGCAGGTTCACCCCAGTTCGCAAGAACCGATAGCAGAAATTCTGGCTGGCCCCGCCCATCCAAGTTTTGAAATAAAATAGTCCTGATTCAAGTGCACCATACCATAGTAAAAACATTTGAATCCCACCATTGGAAAGACCCCATGCAATACAGGATTAAACATAATACAATATAAAAAGAAATAAAGCAACAACACATAAACATTAAAACTATAAACTGTAGCCAATAATAACAACAACCATCACATGACAAACCATGGCGATGACAAGTTTATCATATTTCACACTTGTTTATGGCTGCTCTGTGCCATTATAAAGTTTGATACCATTGTCTATGCCCAAGGACACATGCGTGCATTGCTCTTGTGGGTTTTGCACGAGGCGAAGAGTGTTTAGGAGTGGTTTTGGATTTTTTCATCAGAATTTTTAGAAGCATTCCTGGGATTTTTGCAGCATTCTTCAGGTTATTGGACAATCAGGGTTGTTTGGCATGTTTTTGTATTGTATTTAGCCTTTAGACAATGATTTCTTAAAGTTCTGTCAGTTTCCTGTCTGTTTCCTTGACTTTGCCCTGAAGTCTGTGCTGTTACAGTACAATGTATCTCTATGGAAACGACGTTGTATGAGGCATCGCGGCAAGGATTTTGCATGCCTCATACAAAGTCCAAATCCATATACAGTCCAAACTTGTGGAACCAAGTTTGGATGTTGGATGTGGTATCACTGTATGTGACTGCAGAGTCAGAGAATTGGGAGTTTGATCCCCTACTTTGCCTCCAAAGAGAAGATCCATCCTGAGTGGCTTTGGGTGAACTACATGATCCCAAAGTATCTCCAGTAGAAGGTGCAGGTAAACCTGTGTATTATCTAACAGAAAACCCTGGTAAGGGTCAGCATAAGTCAGATTTGACTTGACAGCACACAATTTTTATCATTAAGCTTGGAAGAACATAGTTTTTTCCCCAATAGAATCTTGATAAATTTGGTGGAAAGAATTGTTGACTTATCTTATTTAAAACCCTCCACAAATATAAATGGAATGGAATGGAATACTAGGAGATTTTTTTCTCCCTACCAGTCTATTCAAATATATGTGTGCTTTTCAATTACCAAATCCACTTCAGAATCTTTTCCAGTGAAATACACACCCAGAGACCAACATATGGATGTTTTAAAAAGATAAAAGAAATGAAGTGTAGGAATGCAAAGTGTTGCTCAATTTCCACATTCTACTTGTTACAATCCGGTCTCTATCTGAGCAGGATTTGCTGGAATAACCACTCAAGAAGGGTAACATAGAACTTATTATAGTCCATCTGCGTTGACTGGAACCTGTTAGCCAGGTTTTGCTAGGATTTTTGACGTGCTACCTGGTTCCCATTTAGCTCATCAGCTTAGCTGGATTTCAAGTTTTTATTCCTCCTCTTTTTTCAAACTTCTGTAGCCCTTCTAGAGCTATGGAGGGAGAGCTGAATTATTATGTCATTATTTGTCATTATTTGTTCAAATGTTTTCTGAGGAGCATGACTTTCTGTGCATTAAGTCAATGAGTGAAACATCTGTAGGTTGAAGGGGTCTAATTGGATGCATAAAGAAATACACTTTCTTTCATGAGTAAATACTGCAATTATGAGAAAGACTGGAGCTGCCAGTTATTGAATGTGAAAATTGTTTATAGAGCTGCCTGCAAATTATGCACAGAAAGCAATGAAGTCATGGAAAGAATTGTTTGAGTGTTACAAAATCAGTGTTCTTAAAACAGAGCTTTCCCTAGATCAGATATTACACATATTACTGGCCTTCCAGTGAGATTAAATCAAGTTTTATCTTCCACAGACTTCTGGAAGTTTTGAGTACAGTTTAACCACATGGTATCCTGAGGAAAAGAAGGGTCAGGATGCCTCTTTCCCAGATATTTTGCACTCCTATGTAAGACAGTAGGAATATACAGTAACACATAATACTCGTGGGTCAGTCATTTTATTCAATCAGGTGCAAAACTCCTTAATAGAAGTAGAATACATTTTGAATATAACATTGTATTATTCTGGTCAGGTTATCCTGCTAGGGTAATAGAGCAGACCATACTGCCAGAGACACAATGCCAATCATCAGGTGGCAGAAAACTAACCTGAAAACCCTGTGGACCAGGGCCGCCATGAGGGCAGTACTACCAGTACTGCCGTATAGGGCCTGGAGCTGACAGGGGCCCTGCCACCGTGTGTGTGTGTGTGTGTGTGTATGTGTGTGTGTGTGTGTGTGTGTCAATAGGATTGCTCAGTATGGGGCCCAGAAATTTTTGATGGCGGCCCTGCTAAGGACTAATGACTTTGGATGCTGAAGTCAACAGGTAAGGGTGATGGTCCCTAAGTGGGATTAAATCCCACTTGAATCCATCTTGATGGAGGGCAGTGACTTTGTCAATACTAGCCTGGAACTGATGATGATTTTGTGTGCCAAAAGGGCTCAGGACCAGAAAGTGATTCGCAGAACTTTATCAGTGCTTTGGGTGTCACACTGCGATACAGAAGGCAAATGGAAGGCCACTACGTGATATTGTTCTCAGGACAATCTTCATGGCTGAGCATCATGATGACTGCCAATATTCAGAATCAGATACAGCAGCACAAGAAGGAGGAGGAGGAGAGAATGAAAATAAAAACAAATAGCTCTTGAGAGTTTTATATATAGTTTATTGATACAAATCTCAGCAATGCAGTAAGCATTGAACAAGACAGCAATGCAATAAAAATTTGGGAACTTGCTATTTCTTTCCTAAGGTTGTATTTATTGTTGTTCATGGAGATAGCAGGAATAAAGGCTGTTACGTGGATCTTGATTTCTTTGTAACTTTTCTTTTCTTTTGAATACAAATACTGTAATATAAGCCCAAAAGCAGAATACAAAATTATTTCATTATCAACCTGTGAGCAAAGACACTGGCTAATGTTTTAATGTTCTGATAGTGGCTGACATCAGATTTAGCTAAATAGAATGAAAATCTTCATTTCTTATTAAGATTGTATTCCTCATTTGATGAGGTGGACTTTAGCCTGCAAAGCTTTTGGTGAATGCAGAAGCTAAAATCCAGCTGCATATAGGTACACCCACAAGTCTGATGACATCATCAGCTGGAGCTGATTTGAGGGAATCCAAATTTTCTGATCCTCTCCCTCAAGGCTCCAAGGCTTGCTTCTTTGTCCTAGAGAAAACTTTGGGAGCTACAAGAATCAAAGCTGTTCTTTAATTCCTGAAAATCTGCACCAGGATGAACGTTGGGGAATTGAAGTCTTCCCTCTGTCCTATGGCCCCCAAAGGCTTTCCCAGGATATAAATTGTCCCAAGGAAGCCTTAGAACCAGGGAGTGGACAAATCTGAAACTTTTAATCCATCCCCCAATAGTTGTCCTCTTATCAGGTCATCAGCATTATGCAGAATCATGTTAAGCAACAGGATTTTAGTCAGTGTGTTAATTATGAAGGTGCCACTGGTGTATTTGTCATTTCTGCTGCTAAAGTTGCCACTGGGGAATCTGATTTCCTTTGTTTTATCCTTTCCACTAGTTGTCCACCCTGCTTCTAGAAAAGGAATTCTGGGAGCAGTAGTTCTTAAGACAGCAAGACTGTGTCTGCATTATTTATTTATTTTTATTTATTTATAGTCATATTTGTATATGCCGCCCACTCAGGCAGAACCCGACTCAGGGCGGCATCACAACAATTCTAAAAATACATAAAAACATTATAAAACCCACATCCCACCCCATTTAAAAACCCATATCCCACCCAACCCCATCCACCCACTATACAAAAGGAAAGAAGAGAGAGTTCTTATAAAAGCCAGCAGGCGGGCACCATAGTCCCATTCGGGCCCCACACCTGCCCTGCCAGCCAGGTCTTCACTCCTTTCCTGAAGGGCAGCAATTCACTTTGGAGTCTTAGGTCTATTGGCAGGAGGTTCCAGAGAGTTGGTGCGGACACGGAGAAGGCCCTCCTTCGGGTGCTAGACAGATGTGCACCCCTAGTTGATGGCACTATTAGAGAGCCCCTCCGGTCCGCTCTGGTTGGACGGGCAGACACTCTTGGGACAATGCATTATGCAACTGCAGTAGTCTGAATGCTCACGCCTCCTACAGAACCCCAAAATTAGTAGTTTTCTGATATACTTAGACCAGTGTTCCTCAAAATTGGCTCTCCATGTGTTCTTGGACTTCAATTACCAGATGTCCTGCTGACCAGGGTTTAGGTGAATTGAGGACCAAGAACATTTGGATAGCCAAGTTTGAGGAACCCTAACTTGGACTCAGGGTGCAATCACACAGGGAAACAGATCACTATTGGCATGACCAATGGAGCAGTCTCATGTGCTCCATTTCCCAGCTATCACACACTACTCAGGGAATTGTGTTCCAGCTCACTCACTTCAATTGAATCCCTCCAAGACTGAGTGGCTATGGATAGGGGCCCCCGCATTATCCAGGGAGCTGCCAACTTTGGTTTTGGATGGGGCTGCTTTGCCCCAGACAGATCAGGTACGCAACTTAGGGGTCCTCCTGGATTCGGGACTGCTACTTGTAGATCAGGTGGTGGCCGTGGCTAGGAGGGCTTTCACATAGCTTTGTGTCATCCGTCAGTTGCGTCCGTTCCTGGACCGGAACTCCCTGCTCATGGTCACACATGCTCTGGTGACCTCCAGGCTAGATTGCTGCAATGCGCTCTACATAGGGCTGCCATTGATGACCATTCGGAGGCTACAGCTGGTGCAGAATGCAGCAGCCCGGGTGGTGATTGGGTGCGGGCGTTATGGTCGCGCCTCACCATTGCTTCGGGAGCTGCACTGGTTACCAGTTTGTCTCCGGGTGCAATTCAAGGTGCTGGTTTTGATCTTTAAAGCCCTACATGGTAGTGGGCCAGGATACCTAAGAGACTGCATCATCCCAAGAGTATCTGCCCATCCAACCAGAGTGGACTGGAGGGGCTCTCTAATTGTTCCATCTGCCAGAGGGGCTCACCTCTCTGACACATGAAGGAGGGGCTTTTCTGTGTTTGCACTGGCCTTGAGGAACCTCCTGCCAGTAGAGTTGCGGGAGCAGATGGAGCTGCTGCCTTTCAGAAAAGAATTAAAAACCTGTTTGGCGGGGCAGGTGTGGGGCCCAGATGGAAGAGTGGCCCCTGCCTGTTGGCTTATAAAATGAAGCCTCCCCATCTTTTTAATGCGAGCAGTTTTAATGTGGTTAGTTTTTAATAGGTGGGTGGGTATGTTGGGGTTTTAATTGTTGTTAATATGTATGTTTTAATCCTGTTGTGAGCTGCCCTGAGTCGGGTTCGCCTGATTGGGTGGCATAGAAATTTGAATTATAAATAAATAAATAAAAACTCCCATCTGTGCCAGCTGAATAACTTCTACTTCCTGGAGCTGGGCTAAAAAATGTCTCAGGAGTTGGAAGGGTCACTTTAAGGGAGACTCTCCAATGGGATCAAGCATGTGCAGTCACACCCATCTGATTGCATCTTAGGTTAGAGAGTGACAGCTGAGAGTGTAAGTGTGAGTTTCTTGTCTCCAAGAGACCATCCTAAACTCCTCACCAAACTATTTATCCCAGGGCTTTCTTACCTGCTACAACTGTGTAGTGTAGACAAAGTCTACATCTCACAAAGTTCACATTTCTTTGCCTCTCACCCTCCACACCCTAGTTGGACAGTGGTGAGTATGTTAGATGGGTGATATAGAAATTAAATCTCTCTCTCTCTCCCCCCTTTCTCTCACACACTTTGTCTTTGCTTTAATATTTTCTCTTCCTGTCTCCAACAAATATTTCCAAATATATAACAAATATTATAATATTCCCTGTATATCCATATATCCCAAAGGTGGAGTTCTCTCTCTGGTTTCCATGCAAGATAAGAGTTCCATGTCAGACCAGAGCTTGGCAGAGACAGATAGTTTTAATAGATTACTTTGGCAGAGCACAAGGCAGATAATCTTCCCACAGAGGGGCCAATCAATGCAGACTTTTTCCATATTTTCAACAGATGGATTGATGCAGCACTACCTCCCACAAAGCCACATACCCTGCCTCCATCCCCGTGCATGCTGTGCTCAGTTCCTACCTTTTCTGGGACATGGCATCAAAGACTGGTAATAGACCTTGGCGGACAAGACATGAAGTTGTTTTTTGTCTCCTGGAAGATATTTTTCAGACAGTAATCCACATTTCCCATACTATATACATCACAAATCTGTTATACTAGCATTACTGCACCTGTTCATTTCAGAAAACCCACTGAGTATTCAATTAAAACATTTTTACCTGTTATCAATGTCTACAAAATAGTGAAAAACAGTGGCAATTAATCTTTTTACTATATAGTACTAAACTACTCTTATTCCTACCATATAGCTGTATGTTTTGAAAAGTTACCTTTCCCTTTCTCTTTTCTGCTGTCATTTGCTGCTTATGGGTATTTCTAGCTTGGCTTAGGGCTGGGAGATGTTTGGTTTGGTTGAAGTTTGCATTGTGTGATTACAGATTGATCTAGAGAAATGCCAGCATAACTGTCCTGCATGGATGTTTACACTTGGTGAATGGTAAGCTGAAAGATATTGAGGCTTACATTCTGAACAAGAACTTTTCCAAGCTGTAGTGAGATTTTGATAGGTTTATACATTTATTCACTAGGTTTGGAGCATTGGCTATGTAAGTTGTTATCTGTCCTTTGTGTCACTGATTTTGCAAACCATCCAGAGTAAATAGTATGTCTGTCTGTCTATGCCTGTGTCTATACCTATAGATTAATACAGGGGCACCCAAACTACGGCCAATGGGCCCAATTAGGCCCCTGCATATCATTAATGCAGCCTGCGGTGAGCACCCGCCCACCCACCCCCACCGGCTGATGTCAGAGCAGTGGCAGCAGAGGCAGCAAGCGCATTTTGTTCTGGCTGCTCCGAGCATCCTCTTGCTTGGTCCCATCCCCTCAGAAGCCTTTGCTAAAGCCGATCGCTGCATTGGGGAAATTTTTGGAGCCTCCTGTGTTTCAAAATTCATGGTGCTAAGAAAGGCCCCTGGTGCACTTAGTATGACATCACCACAGCATGCCAGATTTACCCTTCCAGCGCCATGAATTTAGCAAAGGCTGCTGAAGTGATGGGGCCGAGCAAGAGGCTGTTCGTAGCAGCCCAGGCAAAGGGCGGTCGCTGCCTCCACCATACCTGTCAACCTTCCCGGATTGGCCAGGATTTCCCATTTTTCGGCGCCAATTTTTGCCATGTCCCGCCTGGAGCTGCCGAAACCCCAGAATTTGGCAGTGGGGGGGAAAGGTGTTACTGCACATCCCTTCTGTGCAGCTTGCTTCTATGCAGGTTTAGAAGGCTTTTATGCATGCATAAAAAGCGCCCTGCACAGAATGCTTCTGTGCAGGTCCCGGATTTTCTGGAGCCGCAGTTGAAAGGTATGTCCTCCACCGCCACCTCTGTTGACGTCAAAACTATCAGCAGCGGGAGCAGCCCACCTCCAGCCCCCGCAGCTCTGGGTCAGGGGTGGGAACGGCCCACTAAAAAAAAGTTTGGGCACCATTGGATTAATAGATAGCAATATGTTGTTGTTCAGTCACACAGTCAAGTCCAACCCTTTGCGACCCCATGGACCACATCATGCCAGGCTCCTCTGTTCTCTGCCATTCTCTGGAGTCTGTCCAGATCTATGCCTGGTGTGTCAATGATACTGTCTAGCCATCTCATCCTCTGCTACCTCCTTCTCCTTTTGCCTTCAATCTTTCCTAGCACCAGAGCCTTCTCCACTGAGTCCTCACTTCTCATTTGGTGGCCAAAGAACTTGAGCTTCAGTTTTAGTATCTGCCCGTCCAACGAATAGTCAAGGTTGATTTCCTTCAGAATTTACTGATTTGATTTCCTTGCAGTCCCATGGATGCTCTTCTTCTTCAGCCTTCCTTATGGTCCCACTCTTACAGCCATACATACTAGGAAAGCAATGGCTTTAACTATGCGGATTTTAGTGACAGGGTGATGTCTCTACTTTTTTATTCTGCTGCCTAGGTTTGCCATCGTGTGCTTCCCAAGAAGTAAGTGTCTTTTTATTTCATGGCTGCAATCACTGTCTGCAGTGAGCCTAGATCCCAAGAAGGTAAATTCTGATACTGCTTCTACTTGCCAGGGAGTGATGGGGCTGAATGCCAGGATTGTGGTTTTTTGATGTTGTGTTTCAACCCAGCTTTTGCACTCTCCTCTTTCACCCTCATGAAGAGGCTCTTTAGGTCTTCAGCACTTTCTGACATTAGGGTAGTATCAGTGATGCACACCAAAAAAAAATTACTATCACACTGTGGGTGTGGCTAACTGTGGACATGGCTAACTGTGGGTGTGGCCTCATCTCCCCCCCCCCAAGAAAAAAAAGGAAAAGAAAGAAAAGAAACCAGGCAGGTACCTACCCTGCTCTCAGAGCATCACTCCCAGAACAGGCAGGAGACCCCGGCACAGCTGCCCCATTCTCCTAATGCAGCCTCCTAATGAGGATCAGGCATGGGTTGGGGTTGCACCTAGGCCTCGACCGCTGTCGCCACCACTTTGTCCGTTGTCCCAGAGACAAGAAGGAGGAGTCCCAGAGTAGCCGGGCACTGCTGGCGGGTCAGCCCCTCACCGTCCAGGCACACTTTCACCTCCGCACTTCCCACGTGTCTTTGGCCCTGGGCAAGGCCCATGCAAAGCATTGCTGGCACTGCTGGGAGGCCCTCCCAGCAGCGCTGGCAATGTTTCCTATGCGCCTCGCCCAGCCAGGGTCAAAGGCGTGCAAGAAGTGCAGAGATGAAAATGCGCCTTCAGCCCTGGCTGGGTGAGGTGCATGGGAAATGTTGCCGGCACTGCTGGGAGGGGTGGCCACCAGCTCCCGCACCACCCACCTTCCAGCAGTTCCAGCAGCAGCTGCTCTTCCTCCACCTCCTCTTCTTCCTGGCTCCTGGTCATGTCCGGAGTACGGGGAGAGGAGGAGGTGGGCATGGTGTGGCAGGGAGGTGGGCATGGCTAGCCAGTTCTGCTACTGGTATGGTCGGACCGGACAGGACCGGCTTCAGTGCATCTCTGGGTAGTATAATCTGTATATTTTAGGTTGTTGATGTTTCTCCCGGCAATCTTAATTCCAGCCTATGCTTCTTCCAGCTCTGCATTATACACAATATACTCTGCATATATGTTAAATAAGCAGGTTGACAATATACAGCCTTGTTGTACTCCTTTTCCTACCCTTAACCAATCAGTTGCTCCATATCCAGTCCTAACGATCATTTCTTGACCCACATACAGATTTCTCAGAAGACAGAGGAGGGGGTCTGGTACTCCCATCTCTTTAAGGACTTGCCACAGTTTATTGTGGTCCACACAATCAAAGACTTTGGTGTAGTCAATGAAACAGAAGTAAAATTTTCTGGTACTCCCTTGCTTTCTTCATTATCCAGTGAATGTTCACAATTTGGTCTCTAGTTCCCCTGCCTGTACTTCTGGAAGTTGTGAATCCACATACTGCTGAAGAATGGCTTATAAGATTTTGAACATGACCTTGTTATTGTGTGAGATGAGTATAATTGTACAATAGTTTGAACATTCTTTGGCATTGCTCTTCTTTGGAATTGGAACATAAACTGACTTTTTCCAATTCTTTGGCCACTGCTACGTTTTACAAATTTGCTGGAATAGTGAATATAATACTTTAACAACATCATTATTAGGATTTTAAATAGCTCAATTGGAATGCCATCATCTCCACAAGCTTTGTTGTTAGTAATTGTTAGAGAGTTTCAGATGGTTCACCCCAATAACTCCAGGTTCGATCATTTGTCTTTAAAGTCTTTTATTTCCACTGCCCACATGGCGGTTAGTGGTGGTCTCAAGGGTCAGGAATGGGAATAGGTCAGCAGGTAAGCTAGGGTCCTTTAATAGGGTTAGGTGAGGTCAGAGGGGTAGGGTTTCATAGGCAATGCATTGTGGTACATGTAGTTCAGGGCAGTGTGATATTACATCTAACAGTAATACATTCTAGGGCCCACTTGACTTCACACTCCAGGATGTCTGGCTCAAGATCAGTGATCACACCATTGTGGTTGTGATGGACATTAAGGTCCTTTTTGTAGAGTTTTTCTGTGTATTCTTGCCATCTTTTCCTAATCACTTCTGCTTGGTCCCTATCATTTTCGTCCTTTGTCATGGCCATTTTTGCTTGATACATTTCCTTATTTCCCCCAATTTTCTTGAAGAGATCTCTAGCTCTTTCTCTTCTGCTGTTTTCCGCTATTACTTTGTACTCTTCATTTAATAAGACTCCTCATCTCTCCCTGCTGTTCTCTGGATTCGTTCTCTTTTACCTTTGCCTTTCACTTTCTTTCTTCACCTATTTGTAAAGTCTCATCAGACAATTACTTCACTTCTTTGCATTTCTTTTTCTTTTTCTAATTGCTGCCTGCTGTATGATGTTATGAACCTCTGTCCATAATTCTTCAGGCACTCTGTCAAGTCTAATCCCTTAAAACTATTCTTCACATCCACTGTAATTTCATGTGAAATGTCATCTAGCGCATACCTGAGTGGCCTAATGGTATACCCCAGTTTTTCATTCTAAGCCTGAATTTAGCAATCAGTAGCTCATGATCTGAGCCACAGTTCACTCCAGGTCTCATCCTTGCTGACTGTATAGAGTGTCTCAATTTTTGACTGCAGACTATGTAATCAACTGATATTGGTGTTGGCCATCTGGTAATGTCAATGTATGGAGTTGCCTCTTAGGTTGCTGGACGTGGGTGTTTGTTATGACCAGAGCATTCTCTTGGCAAAACTCTGTTAGCATTTGCCTTGTTTCATTTTCTACTCCAAGGTACAACTTGCCAATTATTCCAGTTACCTTTTGGCTTTCTACTTCAACATTCTAATCAACTATGATGATAAGGACATACTTTTTGGTGTCAGTTCTAGATGGTGTTGTAGAACTGCATGACTGTGATGTGGTTAGGGCATAGACTTAGATTACTATGACGTTGAATGGTTTGCCTTGACTTTGGACTGAGATCATTCTGTCTGTTTTAACATTACATCCCATTACAGTACTGCTTTCCTCAATCTTTTATTGACTACTAGCAGATTTAGCCCGGCAGTGCCGGGCATTTTAAAAATGTTTTGGATAGTTAAGTTTTTTTTTTGTTTTCCTGAACAAATGGTGCTGAGCTGTGTTTAATGGTTTTTAAAGGTTTTGTGATTTTGTGACTTTGAGGCGCTGCATCCGCCTGTGGCGGACTTGCACTCTCAGTGTGTGTTTATTTTTTATTTTTTGTGCGCCGGCTTCCTCAGTGCCGGGCTCTTTAAATTTGGTTTTGGAGAGTGAAGGGTTTTATTTGTGTTCTTGATGGTGCTGGGCTGTTTTTTATGGTTTTTAAAGGTTTTTTGTTTTTGTGGCTTAGTGGCGCTGCGCCCGCCTGTGGCGGACTTGTGCTCCCAGTGTTTTTTTATTTTTATTTTATTTTTGTTCATGCAAATTTTATTTTGCTTTATTTAATTTATTTTTTTTAATTGTAAATTTAATTTTTTGTTTTATTTTTTTGGTTTGGTGTTTTTTTTTTTGAGTGAAAAGTGATTTATGTGTTTTTTTCTATTTTTTGAGAGTAGTGTGTATATTTTTGAATGTTGTGCTAACTTATTTTTTGCATTTTTGAATTTTGAATTTATCTTTGCAGTGGCAATGTTTTTGGATGTCTGTTTTCTTTTGGCCTCTGGGTGGGGGTGGTGAGCTTTGCTTCCTCTCTACCATTCTCCTCTTCTGTCCTCTGGGTGTCGCTTCCGGTAAGTGTTACTTCCTTTTTGTAGGTCATTCGAGTTCCTGTCGCCATGAAGTCAAGACGTCTTCATGGTAATCTCTCTGATTTATTTATTGGGGGAGGGGGTTGAGTTTTTGTTGGGGAGGGGCCTGTTGTTTTTTGTTGTGGGTTTTTTGTGTATGTGTTTGTGTTTATTTTTTAAAGGTTAGATTTTTGTTTTTGACTGTTTTTGATTGTTTTTGGTTTGTTTTTTGGTGCGTCCTTTTTTTTGGGGGGGTGCCTTTTGTTCTCACGGGCCATGCTTGGTGGCCCGTGGGAAGGAAGGGCACTTGCGGCGGGGATGCCTTTTCTTCCCATGGGCCATGTTGGGTGGCCCGTGGGTAGGAAGGGCACTTGCGGCGGGGGTGCCTTTTGTTCCTATGGGCCATGCTGGATGGCCCGTGGGAAGGGAGCGTTGTTGCGGGGAGGGTGCCTTTCGTTCCCACGGGCCATGCTTGGTGGCCCGTTGGGAAGAAGGGCAGTTGCGGGTGGGGGGGGGTTGCTTTTATTTTTGGCTCACCGGCTGGCCCTTCGAACGGAAGGGCAGCGGCGGACAGGGTTTTATTTTTTTTCCCCACGGGCCATACTTGCTGGCCCGTGGTGAAGAAGGGCAGTTGCGGGGTGTTTTTGTTTTTTCTTGTGTTTTTTTTGCGTGCCGGCTGGCCCTTCGAACGGAAGGGCAGCGGCGGGGGGATTTCCCCCCCACGGGTCATGCTATCTCGCCCGTGGGGATGAATGGCAGCGGCGGCGGGCTTTTTTTAGATATTATTTTTCGCGCGCCGGCTGCCTCAGCGTTCTGCGTGCTAATGGCACGCAGGATGCTGGGGCTTGTAGTTTTGGCTGCGCGTGTTTGCTTTCTGCGGCGGTTTTTCTTTTGCGGCTTTTTTTTATTGGCTCTGGCGTGGCGCGGTGAAAGGAACTTTGGGAATTGAAGTTCCCCTTTTTTGTTTGCGACTGGGGGGCTCCTGCCCCCGGGTCGAAAATTTCAACCCGACAGTTACCTGCGAACCCCGTTCGGGCGAGTGAATGGAGGCTCGGACGGGGCTAGTGGGGCCTGGTGCAACATCCTTTGTCACATTCCAACGGTTAACACACCATTTTATAGGTATAGATAAGGGCTATTCCATTTCTTCTAAGGGATTTTTTTGCCTGCAGTTGTAGATGTGATGGTCCCCTGAATTAAATCCACATATCCCTGTCCCCTTTGGTCCACTGATTCTCAAGATGTCAATTCTCAGTCTTTCCATTTCATGTTTGTCTGTGTCCAACTTGCCTTAATTAATAGATCTTACTTTCCTGGTTCCTATGCAATATTATTCTTTACAGTATCAGACTTTCCTTTCACTGTCAGATCCATCCACAACTGGCTTTGACCCAACTGCTACTTATCCTCCACTCTTCCCCAGTAGCATATTGGACACCTCCTACCTGAGGGGCTCATCTTTCAGCATCATATACCATATTTTCCGGCATATAAGATGACCCCCAACTTTTCCAGTTAAAATATAGAGTTTGGAATATACTTGCCATATAAGACTACCTCTCTTCCAATGCACACCAAATAAAAATTAACCCACACACAACCCGAAGACGCGCAGCCCTCCAAGTCGAATGGGCAGGTTCTGGTGGAGAGCCGATCCACGCTCACGTTCTCCTTCTCGAGGTACAGGAAGATGTGTGCAGCTTGCTTCCCCTTGCTTCATACTCCCCGCACAGAGCAGGGACTCAGCCGCGGCACCCCCCACCATATGCGCCAGACATATGAAGCAAGGGGAAACAAGCTGCAGTTAAGTACCTGTCCTATAAGACGACCCCCGACTTTGGCACAGATTTTTTGGGGTTAAAAAGTAGTCTTATACGCCAGAAAATACAGTACTATAGCCTATTGATATTTTCCATGGAGTTTTCTTGGTAAGGTTATAGGATTGTGTTATCACGTTTTTCCCCAGTGGATCATTTTTAGTCTGAAATGGGGTTTTGTTGCAGGAACTCCACCCAGGGGACACCCTAATGAGGCTCCGTTCATGTTCCCGAGATCTTCTTCCCACTGAAGTGGTCCCTATTTATCTCTGTTGCAATTTCTTGCTTTTGAACTGCAAGGTTGGCAAAAGCTGGGACAGATGATGGGTGGGCACTTCATTCTTTCATGCAGCACTCTGGTCTCAAACTGCTGACTTGCTAGTGTTCCAGCTAACAATGCAAAATTCTTAACCATTGAGCCACCACACTCCCACCACTACATGCCGTCTCAAATTCAGTTTAGCTCACTCATTAAATAAATGGAATTTATGTTAGACATGACTCTATGAAGCCAGTTGGATCCAAGGCATCTGTGCCTCTAAAGCTGACTAAATTTTGATCTAACCTTTTTTTAAAAAATAAAATAAAAGTAGAATTGGCTTACCGAACCAAGCAACAGAATCCAGCTTTCCTACATGTCCCGATTACTTTCTGATGTGGTTTACATTTTCTTTGACAGGAGCCTCTGCTCTTTCTACACTGCTGTGGGTAGCTTATTTGAAATGTGAAACCTGCACAGAAAGACAAATCAGTTGGGAAATTATCCTTATCTGAATTTATTTCGTGTTCCAAGTGAACTGGTCTTGCTTCTTAATTAGCATCAATATTTTGTTTTGTTTCCAAAACACAGGCAGTATATAAACACCAGTTTTAAGTCAATCATTTCTTTGGGGCCACTCCTATGTATATGAGATGGTAAAACTCTCCAAAAGAATCTTAGAGACAATTGCATCAGGATTATTTCATGGTGACATTTTATCTACATTTTAGACATACATTGCTTAGTCAGGAATCTGTCTTTTTGGCCAGTGTAAAGCACTCTCCACATACCAAATATACTTGATTGGTGAGGAACAGTTTTCAGATATACCCCTTACTTAGACTTGGAGGCCCACCTCAAGGTGCTTTTAATCTCTCAGATTGTTCTAAGCCTGGGAAATAGTCTTCAGTCTCCTTCCCCCAACTGCCAATGATTAGAGGAATGAAAAATTTTGTGAGAATTGCTTCCTGTAATGCTGAGATATGGGGATCTACATTGGAGATCTGGGAGAGTCACCTTTGGTAAATGTGGTGTTGTTAGCCATCCCCTGTACGAAGTGATCTTCTTCTTTCATGTCCTGATTAAACCCTGGACTGTGATAATGACTCTCTGGGATTCCTAGTTCCCAGGGTTGTCAAAAGCAACTTGATTGCACATAACAATGAGATACTAAAGTCTAAAACCTAATCAAGCTCAGTTTTGGAGAACCAGAGTCTTGAGGTGGGTGTGTCTGAATCCTCATTCTGGCTTTCTGGACAGGCAGCAGCTAAAGTCACCTGGAGCACATGTCTTTACCTATAAGGAGGGACACCAGTCATTAGTGTCTGGCATGCACGCCCACATCCGGCCCAACCATCCCGAACCGAGCCACCTACACTTACCTTACCATTCTGTGAGGGTCACCGCAAGGGTCCACCAGTTGTGAGTGGGGAAACTGCCCCACAAACACGACCAGAAAAATAGAACTACAGTTCCCAGCGTCCTCCGTGCCACGCCACCCCTCAGCCAATGAGGCTGAAGGGCACGAGCGCAGAGGAGGTGGGGCAGCCGGCACATGCACAAAAAAAACCACTCCTGCCAACGTGCTGACAACTTCCCTGCAGGAGACACTTCATCTCCCGAAGGGAAGCCATCCCCACCCTCTCCCCCCATGTGGCTTCGGCGAGGCAGCGGGGAGAGAACATAGTTTCCATGCAGCCCCAGAGACCGGTGACCGGGCTCCTCGTAGCTTGGGAGAGAAAGAGGAAGAGCCCCTCCTCTCCCCCCACGCGGCTTTGGCGAGGCAGCGGGGAGAGCCTCGGTGCCGGCAAGGACTGAGGACAGGCTGCAGTGAGCTGCACAACTCAGAAGGCCACCCCAGGGAGGCCAGGCAACAAAAGGCCCAACCAGCAACAGGTAAATAAGGGGGAAGAGGAACTGAGGGGTGGGGATGGGCCCAGGAACCACACTACACCACCCATTTGCCCCCCTATTCCTGTCCTCCACCCCACTTAACTGTTGCTGGCTGGGCCTTTCGTCGCCTGGCCTCCCCAGCGCGGTCTTCTGAGTTGCAAAGCTCACTGGCCTGTCCTCAGTCCCTGCCGGCTCAGAGGCCATCACCAGTTGGGTGGAGGGGTGTGTCCTCGCTGAGGATGGTGGGGGAAGGAGGAAGAACCCCTCCTCCCACCCCACAGCTTCAGCATATGTGTGTGTGTCCTCGGCAAAGCTTCGAGGGAGGAGGGGTAGCCCCTCCTCTTCCCATGCAACTTAGGCGTGTGTGTGTGTGTGTGAGGTTGTGTTGTGTGTTTGTAATGAGTGTGTGTGGGTATTTTGTGTGTGTGTGTGTGTGTGTGTGAGGTTGTGTTGTGTATGTGCATGTACATGTATTAAGTGTGCATGTGGTTGTGCTATGTGTGCAGTGTGTGTGTATTGTTTGTGTGTGTGGTTATGTGTGTGTGGTTGTGTTGTGTGTGTGGTTGTGTGTGTGGTTGTGTTGTGTTGTGTGTGGTTGTGTGTGTGTATTATGTATATGGTTGTGTTGTGTGTGTGTTGTGTGTGTGTTTGTGTTGTGTGTGTGGTTCTGTTGAGTGTGGTGTGCACCCCCCAAAAAAAACCCTACCACAAAAACACACCAAAAAACTGCCCAGTAGAGCCGGGCACAAAAAACTAGTAAGTTATATACACTGCCACTGGTATGATCTTGGGAAAAAGTTCCTATCCCATATCACCACTAGAAGGAAGGACTGGTAAACCACATTTGAATAATTTATGTCTAGAAATCCCTGGGAAAATTACGATAGTTCAAAATCAAATTGATGGCAAATTCTTCTTCTTTGGGTGATGGCAGTGTGAATATAATAATAATGTTTCTTGTTTTGTTTGTAGATGTTGCATGAGCAGAGTGAACCCACAGAACAATCAGTAAACATCATGGAGGTGAATTTTTTATGGCCTTAGTAAAAATCAACAATTAGGTAAAGGTCGCCCTTGCTCAAAAAGCCAGTCGTATCCAACTCTAGGGTTCAGTGCTCATCTCTATTTATAGCCAAAGAGCCAGCATTGTCTGAATTTGCAGATGTTTCCATGGACATGTGGCAGGCATGACTAGACATGGAACACTGATTACCTTTCCTCCAAAGTGGTCCCTATGTATCTACCTGCAATTTCTTGCTTTCGAGCTGCTAGGTTGGCAGGAGCTGGGACAGAGACCTGAGCTCAATCCATCATAATATCCTTCTGGTCGCCATACCTCCAGAAGGATATTATGGAGCTGGAAAAAGTGCAGAGGAGGGCAACCAGAATGATTAGGGGACTGGAACACCTTCCTTACCATCTGAGGCTGCAACGGTTGGGCCTCTTCACTCTTGAACGACGACGTCTAAGAGGTGACCTGATTGAAGTTTATAAAATCATGCACGGTGTGGACAAAGTAGATAAGGAAAAACTGTTTTCCCTATCGCATAATACTAGAACTAGGGGACACTCCATGAAACTTTTGGGTACTAGTTCTCAAACAAATAAGAGAAAGTACTTTTTCACCCAGAGGATTACTGGTCTATGGAACTCCCTGCCAGAAGAAGTGGTGACAGCTGTCAGTCTTGACAGCTTTAAGAAAGGATTAGACAAGTTCATGGAGGAGAAGAGTATCAATGGCTATAATTATGGATACTTAAGGACAACCTCGGGGTTGGAGAGATAGGCAGGATATCTCTCAATATCATTTCCAGGGAATCCTAAGCAGGTGAAGGCATCTGCTTGGGAATACCCTGAAGGAAATGGTGAGCCACTGTGTGAGACAGAATGCTGGACTGGATGGGCTGTGGCCTGTTCCAGCAAGGCTGTTCTTATGTTTTTATGTTCTTATGTTCATCATGCAGTACTCGGATATCATACTGCTGACCTGCCGCCTTCCAGTCAGCATCTTAGCCACTTAAGCCACCACAGTATTAGGCATAGGAGAAAAAGATAGGTGATCAGGAGATATCTAAAATATCTAAATTATTTATACCTCATCCATCTGCTGAATAGGACCCAAACAAGCTTGCAGTATTAAAAGTAAACAATACCAAAAGCTAAGAACAATATAACAGTTTTAAAAATAATTAAACAAATATAATATTAAGACCAGCATATAAAAGACAGTTCTAAAGCTCATTAAAATAACAAAAACAACAGCTTTATTTATTTATTTATTTTCTCGATTTATAGGCTGTCTTTCTTGTCTCGGCGACCAATGACAGCTCACATCAAATAAAACATCTTGTATGTTAGATACCCATTGCTGAGACAGTAAAAAGATTAAAATCTATAAAAACCCATAACCCCTTAATTAAAACCCCAACAGGCTAAACGAGCCAGCAAGGATGAGATGTGCTGCCAGACGTACATCATGCCTGCTGGCAGAGCCAGGATTTTAGAGCCTTCCTAAAGGTGTACAGCTCTGTCTGGAGGTGCAGTTCTGGTAGTAGGAGGTTCCTGAAGGCCGGGGCCGACACCAAGAAGGCCCTCCTCCTGTTCCCGGTAAGATGTGCTTCCTTGGCTGACGGGACCACCAGAGAGCCCCTACGGTCCGCCCTTGTAGGACGGGTTGAAAACCTTGGGATGATGCAGTCTCTTAGATATCCTGGTCTACTGGCATGAAGGGCTTTAAAGGTCAAAACCAGCACCTTGAATTGCACCCAGAAGCATACTGGCAGCCAGTGCAGCTCTTGTAGCAGTGGCGTTGCACGGGCGTAGTGCCCGCACCCTATCACCACCCGGGCTGCTGCGTTCTGGACCAGTTGCAGGTGCACCTTACCACAACACTATGTCTGACATCCAGTAGCCTGCATCCCTCTTGTGAAGCCCACACCCCATGTGTGTGGCTTCTAGGTGCCCAAGGCTTAGCTTTGAGCTAGAGTGACTGTGATTGGTATCAACCATTGGCTATTGGATCTTACAAACCAGCCAGCACAGGTAGGACAGCAGTCCAAAGTAAAGTAGCCTCAGATGCTTATAGTAACATTGTCAATGCACCAGATTCCCTCGATCTAGCATAGCTCTCAGTTACCAGAGACAATGGTTCTGGGTTGAAATGATTGTTTATTAAATTAGTGCACAGAGTTTAAGTTGAAAAAAGATGAGTTCAGAGGAACATAATGACAAGATACCAATTTCAAATATTAAAACAACAAAGCCTTTCTAGCTACTTGGCCTAGCCTGGCTTAGTTACTTAGAAACTACATTTTGCTAGCTTTTTACTCACAAGCTTCTATCCAATGCAAAGTGATAGAAAAGCATGGCAAATTCTCTCTCTCCTTCTCCCCATATCAAAAACATATTTTCCCACACTTAGCCCTCCTTTTGAAGGGTTTCAGTCAATTACAACATAGAATACAGTTCCTATCAAACCTAGTTCCTTTCTCACAGAATTCAGCCTATTTTGACTACATACAGTATCTCCCCCCCCCCCCCCGCAGGTGCTGTTTGAAGACCGTATTCCTTCTTTGCCCCTGAGAACAAGAAATCAGAAATCCACTTTGCTGTTATGAAACAAGCACCCCCACCCCTATTCCTTTACAACATTTATCACAAATTACTTAGTGAATCCCCCCCCCACAACCCAGAACCTAATCTACTGACATCAAGGAGGGCATAGTTGAGTCCAAACTGTTAACGAGAAGAAAAAAAGAAATATGCTACACTGTAACATGGCAGTTTTTGATACTACCAGAAGTGTCTTTTCTGTATTCCTCCACTGCCATGGCTCAAGTGGCTAAGACGCTGACTGGGAGGTGGAAGTTCAGCAGTTTAATTCCTGAGCACTGCAGGACGGAATGAGCTCCTGTCTTTGCCCCAGCTCCTGCCAACCTAGCAGTTCAAAAGCAAGAAATTGTAAGTAGATAAATAGGGACCACTTTGATGGGAAGATAACCACGTTCTGTACTCTCTGGTGTCTAGTCATGCCTGCCACATGACCACAAAAATGTCTGCAGAAGCAGACAGTGCTGGCTCTTAGGCTTTGAAACAGAGATGAGCACTGAACCCTAGAGTCGGATACGACTGGCTTTTGAGCAAGGGAAACCTTTACCTTTACCTACTATTTTTGAGCAGAGTTTGCAAAGCTACAGAGACAATGTTAGCTGAGGGGTTCAGAGAATTGTCATCCAGATAACCAGCTTTCTCAAGTTTGGTTCTAACAGTACCAACATATACACAAGAGAATCCTAGTTCCAATATTTCTCTATTGCATTCCTCCCTCCCAAAAAAATGCTGCAAAATTTTTGAATCTGCATTGAGAAAGATCTGTGCAAAGTTTTCTGTCATTGAAGATCAGAAATCATTTGATTTTCATATGTGGGTAAACCACGACATTCCTCTTTCAGTCAGCTGAGCCCTTGGCAAATGTTTATTATTTCTGATTTGCTGAAATAAACCCACCCAATCTCAAAAAGCATCCCTTTAAAGTGTCCATCAAGATTTAAGGCAGCTTACCTGGTTCTATTAGAAGTGAGAAGAAGAGAATTATGAAAACAGTGGCCACGATTTTCATGGTGGCATATGGTATTCTGGGCCAACTAAAAAAAAAAAGATGATTAAAAAAATAAGACAGTATAAAGGTGAAACACAATCTTTATATTTATCCTTTGGTAAAGGTAAAGGTTGCCCTTGCATGTAAGCCAGTCATAATTGACTCTAGGATATGGTTTTCATCTCCATTTACAGCCAAAGAGCCAGCTTCATCTATGTCCGCAGACGTTTCCATGGACATGTGGCAGGCATGACTAGATATCCACCAAAGTCGTACCTATTTACCTGCTTGCAATTTATTTATTTCGAACTGCTAGATTGTCAGGAACTGGGACAGAGACAGGATCTCACTTTGTTGTGCAGCACTCAGGTCTCGAACTACTGACCTGCTGATCAAGTTCCCAGTTAGGGAAACGTTACCCAATTGAAGAATGCAACTATGAAAAAGCTGTAACAGCCTGTTTTGGCCCCATCCTGGCAAGCTTTAACAATGTCTTCCCAGCTATCAGCCTTTTATTCACTTAGCATCTTTGCTTAGAAACCGGGATAGAGGAGGAAATAGGTTGATATCTGTTTTAAAATGAACACGTCAAACTTTGCATTGTTGGATCCATGAAGCAAAATGAAACTAAGATTTCTTTCAAGACTCACACTTTGGCACTTTGTAAGGTGAAATTAATCAAATTCACCCAGTTCTTCTTCCATGCCTAGGCCAGACATGAAACTGCCAAAATGAAGGCATAACAAAATATGCATATTGTATCTGTATTTGTCTGCATACACCAAATGACACGCTGATTTAGTGGAGTGGGAGAGCCTGAAGCAGTGATGGCGATTTTTAATTATTGTTGTTTAATCACTTTTTAATTTATTATGGTTATTTATTATGGTTTCAGTATTCCTTGCTTTACTGTAGTGAGCCATCTTGGATAACCATAACAGGAAGAAAGGCCATCCCACAGATGATACAATTAAATAAATGGATAGATTTGCAAGGTATAATTGAGAAAAGAGTCTAAAGCATGTTTGCTCAGATGTAAATCCTACTCCGTTCACACATAGGGTATCATAGTTAGGATCGCAGCCTTAAGCACCAGTGTCCCCCTTCTTGAAGGCCCAATTCCAAGCTCCAAGGAATAGCTGATAATTCTCTAAGTTACCAACGTACCTTAAAGATAAGCCAGTTGTTTATAAAGTTGATTCTGCCTCCCTTTGCTTATCAAGCTGCAAGCCGTCGTTATCACAGCCACTTCATGTTCTCTTATAGGTTTGCTGCTTTGACGTGTCTGCCTTTCACTGGTTCCATTAAAATTGTTCCACTAAAAACAGTGCCTGCTTTGACATGCTTTATAAATTCTGCAAATTACCTTTTGGAATCATCTAAGTTTGGCTCAGATTCTCGTAGGGTCACAAGCAAGGATTGTTGGAGTGTATTGCTTTTCTTTTTTTTTTGGGGGGGGGACAATTCTGCAAGCAGCTTTCACATGGTGCAGACCCCCTGTTTTGTGCCTGGTTGCACAACGAGTCGTGCATCGAGCTTGTGGCTGAGAGCCTGAAAAGTAGCACATGTCCCTTGTGCAATCAGTTCCAGCATTCATATTTTTCTCAAATCATCTATCATTAAATTACCCTACCTCCCAGAAATTCATTACCCCAAGCAGTCAAGCAGGGGCTTTTGAGTGGTCTAACTAGGCAGTGTTGTCCATCTCTTGTCAATGATGTTAGGCCAGGACTAAAACTCACCAAAGCATTCTAGATCAGATCCCTTGGGCAAGGTGAGAGCAGAGGGCACACTGCATGGTCTGCCTAGCTAAAAAGCCACATGGAAATGAGCTTGATTTCTCAGGTCCATTTGCATGTGTGGAATGTCATCGCAGAGATGTCTACCAATGTGTGGACTCCTTGCTGAATAATGATTCCAAGGTATCCAAGGTAAGCTGTCAAATAAAGAGGCAAGACACAAGATTTTGGTGTAAAACTAGGGTCACATTTTATTAACATTTATTCAACCCCTGACCTGCAGTGGTGCCTGGTACTACAAAACCTGGCACTATGCCCCCTCTCTAGCTTAAATGGGCAAATCCCTAGCCCCTGTGTTGTCCTGTTCCTCGAATTCTACAACTAAGCCAGCTCAGTTGGTGAGAGTTCTCCGCAGGCATGTCCAACTCTATTCATGTGAACTAATTTTGAATGTATTGCAAAACTAGCTCATGATGCCCATGGGTAAGAGAACCCGTTCACTCAACTTATGTCCTTTACCCAGCAGGCATCTCATCAAATGGTGCCCTAAGGGACTTATTGCTACCATCCTAACTCAGACTCACCCACCACTAAAGAGAGATAGATCATGCTTGGTTTCTCTTGCCCCAACTAACTTCAAGGACAGCTGCAATGTCCCTCCACATTTCATCCAAAAATATGTCCACCCCTTCATTGGCCAGTGTACCCCATCACCTCAGAACAACTCAGAGTGCCCAAATTGTATGCCGATATGTTCCATGTAGAAGCCATCATTCTTAAAGACCCATGCTTTAATTTCTCTCTTGACACTTCTACAAGTCCAATCCAAACATCAGGGATCACAATCTTCTTGTCACACTTTTGCTGATCCAGAATGTCAGACCAAACGAAGGTCTCTGATTGCACAGACAACCAGAGCCTTGACTTTCAGGACACTGATGTCATTTCTGCCCAGGTGAACAACTAGTATACATGGAGGTACCAAATTAGCTTCTCCCAGGAGGGTTGGCTAAATGCCAATGCATTCCCCCTTCTTACTTTCCACTCAAATGTGGCTTGGCCCCCTAAAGCCAGGGCAGTTCTCTTGGTTCACCCAAGCAACCAAACTAAGATAATGTCACCATAGAGGAGCATGTGCCTCCTTCCACTAGATCAGAGATGGGCAGTCTTGGCCCTCCAGCTGTTCTTGGACTTCAATTCTCAGAAGCTCAAGTCAACACACCAGCTGGTCAGGGTTTCTGGGAATTGAAGTTCAAGAACAGCTGGAGGGCCAAGACTGCCCATCACTGCACTAGGCCATATTCTTGAAAGACAAAAGAACAGACATGGGTTATTTAACAATGGATGAACATAATACTTATAGCAATTCAAACACCAATGAACTATATATGCAACGTCCTCTCCCTGTAGACCCAAAAAAACTGCATCAATTCGAAAGGAATTAATTCCAAACCATTTACCCTTTAATCCCAACCTAATAAAGGCAAAAGAATAGAAACCTTTGAACTGTGGTACTGGAGGATGACTTTTGAGAGTACCCTGGACAGCAAGGAGATCAAATCAATCGATCCTGAAGGAAATCATACTGAAGATGAAACTCAAGTAATTTGGCCACCAAATGAGAAGAGAGGACTTATTTGAGAAGTCCTTGATTCTGGGAAAAATCGAAGGCAAAAGGAGAATGGGGCAGCAGAGGATGAAGTGGATGGATGGAATCGTTGATGTGAATGGCATAGATCTGGCTGGGCTGTGGAGGATGGCAGAGGACAGAGGAGCATGGTGTGTGGTGGTCAGACTAAACTGTGCGACTGAACAACAACACCATTCAAGGCTTTGCTTGTCTCTGACCAAAACTGGAGTTTGATAAGTGGAATACCTAACTGTTGGCAAAATAGCCAGTTGTGCCTCCAAATACTGCTCCAAAGTGTGAACCAGGTATATATCTTTGTCATCTGACCTGCCCAGTATAATCTTAGCACTTTCTCCAGTCTGATCCATTTTGGAGTCACGTAAATGTATGCTAACTCCCTCCAAAAGCAATGAACGTCCCTAAAATTTGATGCTTTCCCAGACCTATCTTGTATAGCTAGGACAGGCTTGCTAGTTCTACATGGTCCAAAAAAAGTTGTGAGGAAGGTATCATGGAATCATCAAATACAACTCGTATCCAAGAAGGTATTTTCCTGAATTTGTTTAAGGTGGATCCCATCTTGCCATGAAGTGACCCACACACTATGATCACGGAGCCATCTCCTGCAGCACGTATAAAATGAGACATGCAGGATTTAACACTGGGACTGCAATGGACTGCTTCACCCTTGAGGATATGGATAAGGTGCGCCTTTACAGCCAGTCCATCTTGCATGGCCTCTTTCACCCCCATGACTGATGGGAATCAGATTTCCTCCTTTGCTCATTTTGCCGTTGGGCCTAATAAGATGGTTTCCAGTGGCATTTCCTCTACTGAGGGAGACCATCACTCCACCCAAAGGGGTTTATCCACCCGTAGCTGTTGGACTCTTTAGGGAGTCAGGTTAGTTAACTGCCGCCTGCTACTCAGTATTGAGTTGCTGGCTGTGTGGTCTACCCTATTACCATAGCAGGATGTTTAGCTAGACAAACACATCATGGAATAAAAATCTATCTATCTATCATCTACTGAAGAACCTGCCTCACTGAACCAACCCTCAATGACCTTCCTTAACCTGTAATTGCCTGTTGTATCTAAAACCCTGTTCTTGGATAGATGTTCTTGGATAGATAAGAACATATGTTCTTGGATAGATAATGTTCTTGGATAGATAAGAACATAAGAACAGCCTTGCTGGAACAGGCCACAGGAGCCCATCCAGTCCAGCATTCTGTCTCACACAGTGGCTCACCATTTCCTTCAGGGTATTCCCAAGCAGATGCCTTCACCTGCTTAGGATTCCCTGGAAATGGCATTGAGAGATATCCTGTCTATCTCTCCAACCCGGAGGTTGTCCTTAGGTATCCATAATTATAGCCATTGATACCCTTGTCCTCCATGAACTTGCCTAATTTTTTTTAAAGCTGTCAAGACTGACAGCTGTCACCACTTCTTCTGGCAGGGAGTTTCATAGACCAGTGATCCTCTGGGTGAAAAAGTACTTTCTCTTATTTGTTTGAGAACTAGTACCCAAAAGTTTCATGGAGTGCCCCCTAGTTCTAGTGTTGTGTGATAGGGAAAACAGTTTTTCCTTATCTACTTTGTCCACACCGTGCATGATTTTATAAACTTCAATCAGGTCACCTCTTAGACGCCGTCGTTCAAGAGTGAAGAGGCCCAACCGTTGCAGCCTCAGATGGTAAGGAATGTGTTCCAGTCCCCTAATCATTTTGGTTGCCCTCCTCTACACTTTCTCCAATTCCATAATATCCTTCTGGAGGTATGGCGACCAGAACTGTACACAGTATTCCAGATGGGGCCTCACCATAGATTTATAAAGAGGCAAAATGACACTTGCTGACTTATTTTCTATACCCTTCCTAATGATCCCTAGCATTGAGTTTGCTTTTTTCACTGCTGAGGCACACTGGGTTGACACCTTCATTGAGCTGTCCACCAGGACACCAAGGTCCCTTTCCTGGTTTGTCGCAGAGAGTTCAGACCCCATCAGGTGGTACTAACACTCTTGGTCCGTGTTGGCCACCTTGGCACTCCAGCTGTTATTGAACTTCAATTCTCAGAAGCCCTGATCAGCAGGAGTGCTGACTTGAGCTTCTGTTATTGAAGTTCAAGAACACCTGGAGTGCCAAGGTTCACCATTATGGCTGTAGGTGAAGGAAAAGGTCACCCTTAACTGAAAGCCAGTCATATCTGACTCTAGGGTTCAGTGCTCATCTCTGATTAAAGCCAAAGAGCCAGCTCTTTCTGGGCCTGCAGATGTTTCCATGGTTATGTGGCAGGCATGGCTAGATGCTGAAGCATGCAGAACACTGTTACCTTTTCCATCAAAGTGGTACCTATTTATCTAGTTGCAATATCTTGCTATCAAACTGGTAGGTGGGCAGGGGCTAGGACAGATGACAGGAACTCACTCTGTTATGCAGCACTTGCATCTCTAACTGCTGACCTGCCAACCTTCCAGTTGTCAAGTTCAGCATCTTAACCACTAAGCCACTGCAGCCCCTCTAGCCCTCATGTAAACATATAATTGCATGAGATGCGCCATGGGTATAGGCCATACCATCAATAACTGGTTGTCCTCCCTTGCACTGAGGAACTCATTACTAGTCCTGTTGCAGCGTCAGTGCATCCCAGAAGCCAGTGCTAATTCCAAAACCCTGACTTCCCCACTCTGTCAATCTGCCAAAGGTCTGCAGGACATGTTTCTGGTTCCTCCTTTCCATTGGGTGCTAATTTGCTGAACTGTTGTATCTTAGGCAGGACTATGCATCAGCAGTGTCATTGCCCAACCCAGGGACATGCCTAGTTTAAAAATAACATTAAACTGTAGGCCAAGCTTCTTAATGTTCTTGCCCTAGTGCCTGCTGAGGTGCTTTTCTATGTAGGAAGCTTTGGACAAAGCTTGGCAGGTTTCCTCAAACTTGGCTCTTTGGATGTTCTAGGTGAGTGATGGTGAACCTTGGCACTCCAGGTATTCTTAGACTTCAAGTTCAAGAATATCTGGAGTGTCAAGGTTTGTCTTCACTGTTCTAGGTCTTCAATGTCCAGAAGTCCTCATCAGCAGGAGTGCTGACTTGGGTTTCTGGTAAATGAAGTCCAAGAACACCTGGAGAGCCATGTTTGAGGACCCTTGGCCTAGAACAAAGAAAGAAAGTAGTAATTTCATCTAGTATCAGTTTTATTGACCGAGCTAATGCAAATAATGTTATTTATAGAATAGAACAAATCTTTATTGTCATTGTCCCCTTGCGGGAAACAACAAAATTTATTTTAGAAAGGGAGAGTTTGCTGAGGCAGATAAAGTGAAGGATTGGAAGGAGAAATGAAATGAAAGCCATATTTTATTAAAGAATTGCTGGCTTAGCATAATTGGGCCAGATAAATTTTATTTTGAAGCTATATTTTGAAAGCATCATATTGGGCCCAATGGCAAAATAAGCAGAGGAGGGATAACTTTATTATTCCGATTCCCAATGGTCATGGAGGTGGAAGAGGCGATGCCAGATGGACTGGCTGTGAAGGTACATGTTCATAATATCCTCAAGGCTGTGGCAATCCATTGCAGTCCCAGTGTCAAATCCTGCATATCTCATTTCATACGTGCCACAGGAGATGGCTCCAAGATCATAGTGTGTGAGTCACTTCATGGCAAGCTGGTATCCACCTTCAACAAATTCATGCCAGTGGCATTATTTCTGCTATCAGGAAAAATGTATAGTCAGATACGAGTTGCAGCTGCCACAGCTACAGAATTTATATTTTGATTTGAGCCAATATCATAATTATAATTGCTTAGCTGGCTGGAGAGCTCAATGGCTCAGCCAGATGTCCAGAGTTTATGCCCTTCTTGCTTTTCTGAGAAGAGCCAATCTATGTGGTCCTGGATAAGCTGTTTTGTGGTTCCAGGGTGTCCCCTGCAGGAGGAAATAGGAAACAACTTCTGTTTATTCTCTGCCGAGTGGCTCAGGTGGCTAAGATGCTGACCGGAAGGTGGGAGGTCATCAGTTCAATTCCCAAGTACTGCAGGGAAAGGGGTTGCTCTCTGCGCCCCGCTCTCCCCATGGCCATGGCTCTTCTCTTTCCCTCTCCCGGGTCTCCTAGCCACCCCCACAGATTGCAAATACCCCATTCCCCTTCCCCAAGGATGTAGCCAGGAAGTGGTTCAGGGGGTTATCCACCACCCCCGTACTACCAACCCGCTCATCACCCCAACCTGGGAAGCCAATGTCGCTCATTTGTGTTTCTCTGTGCGTGTGTGTGATGGGCGCCTTGCCTGCCCTCTCTAACTGCATTTTGCCATTTTGCATTTTCTGCCGGGTCAAGGAAAAAAAATGACCACCCTCTTGGCGCATAACCCACTGGGAGATGTAGTTCTGGCAACTTTCCAAACCATTTCCCCCCACGTCCTGGCCTCCTTTTCACTATCACCTGCCCTCCTGCCGGGAGGTGTGGTTACTTGCCGGGAGGCATCGTTTCCTGGAGAACAGGTGATAGGGAAATGGGGGCTGGAAAGTGGGGGAGAAGTGGGTGGTGGGCGCCACATCACACATCAATAAAAATGGAATCTGGCATTCCCCCTCCACCCCTAAATGAAATAAATAATTACAAATTGACATTTTGCCTCCCCCTCCCACTTTCTAGACTTTGGGACAAATGTACACTGTGTGAAATGTTTCAAAATCTCTTTGATTCTCCAGATCACCCTTCTTAAGGTACAGGATTGCTGCAGAGAAGATTCCCAGAGGAGAAATTACGATACAGTAAAACCTCTGTGCCGGACTGAAGTATACCCTGTGATGGACACAGAGAGTATACTCTGTTATGTGTGTGTTGTCTGGGTGTGTGTTGTGTGTTGGGGAGTGTTATGTGTCGGGTGGTGGGGTGGGTGTTGGGGTTGTGTGTGTTGTGCGAGTGTTTCGTGTCGTGTATGATGTGTGTGGCTGTGGTGGTATGGGTTGTGTGTCGATTTTGTGTGTGTATGTGGGGGGGAGGTTATTGTGTGGGTGTGTCATGTGTTGGTGTGTGTTGTGTGGGTGTGTTGCATCACATGTGATGTGTCTGGGTGTGGTGTGTGTGTGTGTGTTGTGCATCGGGGTTGTGTTTTGTGACACCACCTAACACAGTACAACATATTTGGCCCTGACCAATGCCGGACGGAACACGAGATAGCAGCAGTGGGGTGGGCTGGGGGCTGGGGGGGAGCAGGCCAGGGTTTCTCCTCTGGCTCGGTTGGGTCCCTCACCCGGGCAATGCTGGGCACCCTGCTAGTTCTATTATATTACAAGCTATTCGCTTTTCAGCCACTCCCCTATGTCACTTGGAGGACCCTGAATAGGCTGAGGGTTTTCATTGGAGTAGTTTCCATTGAGGCTGGGATTTTGCAGTCTCCAAAATTCATCTTCAAGGTGATGCCAAGAGATCAATTCTGGCAGCAATGATCAATTCTGGCAGAAAACATGAACCTTCTGGAGAAGATTAGGAAAGTATCCTTTTCATACAGTCCCTCCCTACACTTCTCTGATTGGTCAGTTTATGTGAGAGACATAAATCTTTTCCACCTGCATAAATGAGTTATGAGCAAAAGACAACCAAAAAACTAGTCTTCAGATTTGTTACTCATGTTAGCTGCATGGGTGAATGTTGAAGAGGTTTAAAACCAGCATTTGAATCACTCCTGTTTGCTCTTCTCTCTCGACAATTATTTCACCAGTTCATCCTGCTAAATAGATTATATTTATGGTCCAAGGCAGAATGATGGATTCTAGGAAAAGGTAAAGGTCACCATTGCTCAAAAGCCAGTTGTATCCAACTCTAGGGTTCAGTGCTCTGTTTATAGCCAAAGAGCCAGCACTCTCTGTGTCTGCAAATATTTCTGTGCTCATATGGCAGGCACGACTAAATACTGGAGTGCACAGAATGCTGTTTACCTCCCCATCAAAGTGGTCCCTATCTATCTACTTGCAATTTCTTGCTTTTGAACTGCTAGGTTGTCAGGAGCTGGGACAAAGACGGGAGCTCACTCCGTCGTGCAGTAAACAGGAATTGAACTCTGACTTCCCAGTCAGCAAGTTTAGTGTGTTAACCACTTGGTTCATGGATTAGACAAGGGTATCAATGGCTATAATTATGGATACTTAAGGACAACCTCCAGGTTTGAGAGATAGGCAGGATATCTCTCAATGCCATTTCCAGGGAATCCTAAGCAGGTGAAGGCATCTGCTTGGGAATACCCTGAAGCAAATGGTGAGCCACTGTGTGAGACAGAATGCTGGACTGGATGGGCTGTGGCCTGTTCCAGCAAGGCTGTTCTTATGTTCTTACTAGCACATTTTGCCTGGCATTGCCAGGCAGTTTTTTGTATGTGTGTGTGTTTTTCTTTATTTAGGGGCGGTTTGGGTGGTGGTGATTTGAATTTGTGGTTTTTGAATATATTTGATTTTTAAATGTTATATGTTTATTATTTTGATTTTTAAAATACTTTTGACTGTTTTATATTCTTTTGGCCTCTAGGTGGGGCTGTGATTAAGAGTATTGCCTTTCTTTCTTCAGTTCTGCTCTGGAGGCATGGAGGGAGGACATCTTTCGTAAGTGCTCTTGATTTATTATTTTATTTTGTTTTGATTTTGGGGTGCTGGGCTGGAGGGGGGTGTTAAGTAGAGAGTTTCTACTTAAACCCCCCGAAGTGTTTTTGCTTGTTCTTTTGTATTTTTTCTGGATTTTAGATGTGTTTTATTGTTGTGGATATTTCTGGTTGTTATTTTTTCCCTGTATTTATTTTTGTAATTTGTGAAGTTATTGTTTTTTTAGTAAGGTATTTCCATGTTGTAGATAGGTGTTTTTTGTGATTTTTCATGGTTTTTCGTTAGCTTTTGGTATTTTGGGTGTTTTTTGTTGAGTTTTTTGTTTATTGTTTTGTTGTTTACTGGGTTTATTTGAATTATTTGTTTATTTATTTGTGTTTATTTATTTTTGATGGTTGGCATTGTGGTTAACTGTTTTGTTTTATTGTGGTTGTGTTTTGCGGGGTGAAGAACGGCCTATCTGTCTTTTCCTCTTTTCCCTGTTGCTGTTTTGAAATTAGGTTTCTATGCAGCGATGAGGAAAAGGAAGAGCTGGAAATCAGCCCGCTCTTCGTCCGGTAAGGTTCGTTAGGTAGGTCATGTGAAAAGGAGGCAGAGAAGAGCTATCTGCCTCATGATGATTCTCTCCTCTCTGTCTCCTTTTTCTCCTGGCTTACCTAACTGGAGATCGGCAGGCAGCGATCCATAAGGGGTGGTGCTCTTCCTTGCGGATTGCTGGCTGCTGCTTTTCTATTACCTCCACCTCTTTTTCATGCTAATTTTCGAAACAGTGATGTGGGCAGTACAAACGCAGCAACCAGTCATTCACCAGGGAGTATGCTTCCCCTGACGAAATGCTGCCTGCTGCTGATTCCCCCCCCCCCATGCCTCAACTTACCTTGAGGGTGGCAGCAGTCTCGCTGTGTCTTCAGCGGGGTAGCAGGGAGGAGAGGGAGTCCTTCTTCTCCCCATTGCTCCGGGAAAGAAGGCCAGTGCTTGTCTCGGTGTGGTTTTTGCATGTTTGGGTTAGTGAGGCCGTGAGGTGCTGCATCCGCCTGCAGCGGCCTTGCACTCCTGTTGCGTGATGCGCTGTGTCTGCCTGTGGTGGCCTTGTGCTCCCAGTGCATGAAGCATTATTTTATTTTATTTTTCACCCGCCGGCTTTGTCAACTTTCTACGTGCTCACGCCCTTCAGCCTGATTGGCTGAAGTGGTAATGGTGCAGAGGATGCTGGGATTTGAAGTTGTCTTTCTTTTGTTCACATTTGTGCAGCGGCTTTTTTCCACGACTCATTTTGTATTGGGCGCACCGGCTTTCCCAACATTTTCCTTGCTCTCGCCTGTCAGACTGATTGGCTGAGGGATGGCACGATGCGCAGGATGCTGGGACTTGAAGTTGATTTGTTTTGTCTGCATTCGTGGGGCAGTTGCCCCACTGGCGACTGCCAGACCCTTGCAGCAATGGTTGGGCAAGATAAAGGCAAGTGCAGGCAGCTCGGTACAGGATAGTATGGATGGATGCGAGTGCATTTCCCGGATTCCAATGGTTAACGTCCCTCCTTATAGGTAAAGATGAGCCGCTGCAGTTCTGGTAGATTCTGTGCAGATATAAATCTGATATTATCACCCATTGAAATTCTATGAATGGAAGATTTCCTTTTGATCTATTTTAAGCCCTTTTTAAGGAAAAGAGGTAAGTACTGAGTTATTTTACCAAGGAAAACACAATGTACCTGAGTTGCAGGATGATACAGGTTGCACTGTGGGCGTTAAAAGCTGGGGTAGCAGAGCCAGCTAACACAGAAATAAAGACTCTTTTTATACAAATAATTAATGTACTACAAGTGGGCAGGGCTGGGATGAGGCATATAACAACGATCAAATATATAAGAGAGAAAACTGAACTAAGCTGTGGCAAATAAAAGCTTTTACCCAGATTTTGGTAAACAGGTCTAGACAATATATAAATTTTAAGGATTTCATGTGATATTTGTGTGCTTTCTTCCTCTCAGGACTTTATGAGCTCAGTTCTTAGATCAAAGGTTTATTTGATACTCTTTTGTAGCACTTTAAAATACGTACTGTATATATGTGAGCTGTAATTACTGTTCTGATAATTAACAACTTACAACTAAATGAAAATAATAATCATGTGTTGTCAAGTCAATTCTGACTTATGTGCAGCTTGTCTATGGTTAGACAAGCTGGTTCTTCTCCCAGGAGACAGAGTGGGGAATTGAACTCCCAGGCTCTGGCTTTTCTGTCAAATGTCCAGCTTCCTTCTTCCAGAGGGTTTCCTAGACAGCATATATTCATTGGCAGTCATTGACGTCATCACAATTTATAAAACATTGTTATTGAGAAACAAATGAAAATATTGTCAAATATCTGTAAAGAAATTGTTGCTTACAGAAATGATCTGAAAAGAAATGTATTTTTGGGATGATAATGTCAGTCCTTTGTCCTTTTATTTTTAGTTGTTTTGAGAGATACCTTCCTGACATGAAGATCTTATCCATTCTCTCTACAGTTCTCTTCATGTTTCTTCTGGTTGTTCCAGGTCAGTTTACATTCTACTTCATATAAGAAGATTAGGGATTTTTTAAAAAAAAAATACATCTAATTGGGTTCAATTGTCTTCTTCTTCACATGCAGGATTTACACACATAAATATTGACTTCCCAGAAAAATGTTACTGGGCTGCAGGCAAATGCCAGCAAAACCAATGTTTGCCAGACTGGAAAGTAATTGGAAAATGCTCTAAAGCTGTTCTTTGCTGTGCTAATTCGTAAGTTTAAAACTTTGTTTTAGGTTTGGGATGGAGGTAAAAAGAAAGAGTGGGAAAGAAAAAGAGGTGTTGCAGAGAAATAGAGAGAACATGTAGAATATGAGCTGAGAAATCCATGTTCAAATTTCATGATTGTCATACTGAAGGCTCAGCAAAACATTATATGGCATCTGAAGCTGATCTTTAATTTCCTCCCTTCATTATTCATAAAGGTAGACACGGTAGCCCAGTTTGGCCAGGTTAATCTGCTATGGTAATAGAGTGAACCCTACTTCCAGCAATTCAAAGCTTAACTAACCTAACAACCCTGAGGACTAATGGCCTTGGGTACCAAAGTCCACACAGAAGAGTTTTGGTCCCCAAGTGGATTAAATCCCACTTGAATCCATCTTGATGGAGGGCAGCAGCTTCATCAATACTGGCCTGGGTCTGATGAGAATTTTGCATGCCAAAAGGGCTCAGGACCAGAAAGTGACTTGCAGAACTGGATCAGTGGTCGGGTATCATGCTGCAATGTGGAAGGCAGATGATAGGCCACTGCATTATATTTTCAGGATGATGTTCATGGCTGATCACCAAAATTCAGATATAGCATAATAATAATAATAATAATAATAATAATAATAATAATAATAATAATAATAATAATAATAATAATAATAATAATAATAATAATAATAATAATAATAATAATAATAATAATAATAATAATAATAATAATAATAATAATAATAATAATAATAATAATAATAATAATAATAATAATAATAATAATAATAATAATAGCTTATGGTTCTAAATTGTTGTACATTACAGTGCAAGAAATCCATAGCTAAAGCATTCCTAACTGGTGGTCATCCAACCTCTGCCCATCACTCTCCAAGACAGTCAGTCAATTCCTTTATTGAATGGCTCTCATAAATAGGACATTTTTCTAATGTTTAGTCAAAATCTCCTTTTTCCTCACTTGAGTTCTTTCCTTCTGCTACTATGTTCTTCTGAGCTCTAAACAAAAAAAGAAAAGAAAACAAAAACAAAAAAATAGAATGACAGAAAAACCCAAACCAAACAAACCCAAGCCTCCTCCATCTTCTACATGACAGTCCGTCATCTACTTGAAGATGATCCTGTCAAATGGTCCTTCAGCCTTCTCTTCTCAGACTGAATATGTCTAGTTCCCTCATCCTTTTCTCACAGGACTTTGTTTCCAAACATCTTGCTTTTTTAGTCAACCTCCTTTGGACACATTCTAGCTTCTCAATATCTTTCTTCAGCTGGTGCTCAGATTATGTGATAGCCTTATATTTAACTAAGGAAAGGAAATCGAGGCATAAAAAAAGATTTTAGACTCTGTTGTGTGGGTTCTTTTGAGCAGTCATTCTGAATTTCATTTCAAGTTCTCAGTGTTGCTAAAATCACTTATTTCAGTTCCTGTGTCCACTTTTCAGGGACTCTTGGTATGTCAAGTCTAAACATAAAAGAGTTGATGACCAGGTTCACTAGAGGATGTTTGTGTCTACTTTGCCATTATCACGGTCACCAATTGGATACCAGGAATGTATTACATGAATCCAAACCAGACATTCAGATTTCTTCATTGATGATTGTTTCCTTCGTCATTTGTTGTCCAATTACTTGTAAAAGCCTTCTTGATCTACAGTCATGCCACCAAATCTCACGCTTTAGAATGAAGTCTCAAAGTGTTCCATGGGGGTTACACAAAAATAAATACAGAATAATAACTGCTTATCATGCTATTTTCCTCCAAAGCCTTGCAATTGTCATGCTACTTATAGCAGTCCATGTATGGAAAGGTACCCTATTTGCTGGTATATAAGACCTACTCTCCCCCTTTAAAATACACTGCAAAATGAAGTGTGTCTTGTACTGTATATAGTGGGTATTTTGGTAATAATCAGGTGTGTCTTATATTCCGATGCATCTTATACACTGGCAAATATGGTAGGTTTCTACATTTTTCTTATGCCAGAAATCAGCAAGGTGTGATACTGAAGAAACTGTTTGATATGCAAGTACTTGATTGATTAACTGAATTGCAAGTATACTACTCTTCATGATGACTCTAATTTGGATTTTAAGAAATATGTGGTTGATATTGAATGAGTGATTTAACAACAATGCACAAATTCTATTGAATTTCCACAGCCAAATCAGGATTTGAACCCAGGTTTCCAGAATAGTAGGATAACTTATGTTTAGACAACTATGGTTTTTATTTTAAAAAAAATCTATGTTTTGAGATGAAGGTTTCCCTTGCTCGAAAGCCAGTCATATGTGACTCTAGGGTTCAGTGCTCATCTCTGTTCCAAAGCCGAAGAGCCAGCGCTGTCTGCTTCTGTGGCAGGCATGACTAGACACCGGAGCACACGGAACACTGTTTACCTTCCCATCGAATTGAAGTGGTCCCTATTTATCTTCTTGCAATGTTTCTTGCTTTCAAACTGCTAGGTTGGCAGGAGCTGGGACAAAGATGGGAGCTCATTCTGTCTTGCAGTACTTGGGAATCGAACTGCTGACCTTCTGCCTCCCAGTCAGCATCTTAGCCACTTGAACCACTGTAGTTCTTACTACTCTAACTGTTAAGATTTTTTGGGGGGATATTCAGCTTATATCTGACTCCCTTTAGTTTGAGCCCATTATTACACACCCTACGCTATGAGATGTATGAAAACAGATTTTGCCCATCCTCTTTACAGGGCCATAGCCAGGATTCTAGATGTGGGTAGGCAAATATTTTTTCAGGATGGGCAACAAAGCCTCTTTTCAATGCATTCCTATGGGAAACCCTCTAGTGGCCAAGGGGCCAAACTGCTAACTCAGGAGGGGCAAAGCTCACCCTGCCACCCCTGGCTACGGCCCTGCCTCTACATGACCATATTTCAGGTATTTGCAATTTGCAATTTGGGACTGCAGTTAAGACACTGACTGGGAGGTGGACAGGTCAGCAGTTCAAGACCTGATTACTGCATGATGGAGTGAGCTCCCGTCTCTGCCCCAGCTGCTGCCAACCTAACAGTTCGAAAGCAAGAAATTGCAAGTAGATAAAAGGGTATCACTCTGGTGGGAAGGTAAACCGCATACCATGCACTGTAGTCATTCCTGTCATGTGTCCATAGAAACAACTGCAGATGTAGACAGTGCTGGCTTTTTGGCTATAAACCGAGATGAGCACTGAACCCTAGAGTTGGATACAACTGGATTTCAAACAAGGGTGAACTTTACCTTTATCATATCTGTTTTCACTCTCTTTTTCTCAAGGCTAAACATGTCCAGTTCCTTCAGTGAAGATGTAAGAGACTTCTGCATAGTATTTATGAAAGTGACTCTGGTGAGAGAGTGACTGATTTATACATCAGAACGCCCTTGGGAAAATAATAGCAGTAAAAGTGTTTCCATGGGAGTGGGGGAAGGCTGTTAGTTGTACTGTGTGGAGACTTCCCTCAAACATGGGTCATAGTTGCATATGTTGCATATGTTGGCTGGCACCTAGCGTGGTGTTGGGGTTGATATCTGTGTCATAAACACATAGCATCCTAGCAGGCTTATCAAAAAGAAGCAAATGCACATGAGTCTCACGTGTATGGAGGAATTTGGAAAATTACCCTAAATACTCTCTTCCATCTATAGTATCCTGTTCTAGGTAAAGCTGACTTTGCAAAGAGGATAAACTGAATTTAAGTGGGAAAATTGCATGGAGGGGCAAGATTTCCACATAGCCATGCAGCATCCTAACCATCACTCCTCTCATCCTATTGCAAAAGGAGGATACTTTTAAGACTGCATAGCAAGGGAGATAATCTACCCTCTCATCTTCATCTTGGAGTCCTTGGAGCAATTTCTATAGAAATCCCAAAACATTTGAAAATTTTGGATGTATTCAAGTAAAATAAATTCAAAATTTTAAAATATATAGAGGGTCTTTTAGGTATTGCTCTAAAAGCTCAGATCACTATGAGTAATTGAAGCCCATGAAGCAATACCTAAAGGACTCACTAGATCAGAGATTCTCATCCTATGGCTGTGGGATGGATTTGGCCAAGGGTGCCAAATAATCTGGCCCCCACCCTCGTTCTAGCCACCACCAGAATCAGCTGTGGACTTATTTATGGCCATCATAAATGTGCTTACAACAGCCATAAATGTGTATGTGTGTGTGTGTGTGTGGGGGGGGGACAGCTAGCTCAGCCCCTCAACTGTTTGAGGGAGAGTGACCCGGCCTCTCACTTGAAAAGGTTGAGAACCTCTGCACTAGATATTTGGACATTTTGGATTTATTGGAATTGAATATCCTAACATTGGGGGGGGGGCAACTTAACAAAGAACCAGAAGGCAAACCTTTTAGAGACCAAGTGCCCAAGGAGGAGACAGTTCCAATAGGGGCCAAATGGTAATAACCACCAAGAATAGCAAAAAACCCACCATTTGAGGCAATGAAATATCTTCTGTTTATAGTTGTTCCAAATAAATAAATGTAGTTTAATTCACTAATAAGTCCAAAAATGTTGAACTCAAAACTGTCTTTCAAAAGCATGATATATATGACTTCTCGTGGTTACAAAGTTCAATAATTTCAAATAAACGTTGTCTCAATTCTTATCAATAATTTCAAATAAACGTGTTCACAATTCTTAATACTTAGTTGTATGTTCACATTCACATTCAAGGTAATAGGTTCCAATATTTCTCAAAGCCAGACTAGTTATACTGTTTTTCACTGGTTTTCCTCAGGAGAAAACTGGAACTGTTTCTGTAAAGTATAAAGGTGACAAAGTGAACATAACCCAATCTTTCTAATAACTCATAACAACTGTTCCATTACTGACATTCTTAGCATTTGAGGGTAAACATCTTAGGGGTTTAAGCACCTTAATATATTACATTTACCTTTCTTAAATCACATCTTCTTAAGCCTCTATTGCATTGTCATTCAGTGCTTCCGGACGTTAAAGACCTTCTCTAAACTAACCCATTATAAAGGTACTCCACTCTTTCCAACTGTTATGTATTTAACTTGATTAAACACATGCCTGTGCGGAGTGTGTGTGCACATGCATGTGATGTCACCTGCACACCTCAAGTAATGCATGTGCATGTGCACCACCACCTTGTCATGGGCAAGCCTTGCCCACCTGCTGTGGGTCAGCATAAGACTTGCCCATGGCAGGGGTGGCGGCACAGCAATGTTTGTCAATGGCAAAGGGGCAGTGGTGCAAGGCTTGCCCATGGTTATGGTGGGGAGAAGCACAAGGCTTACCCATGGTGGGGGTGGGCAGTGTGGTGAGATTTGTCCATGGCAAAGAGGCAGCATCATGAGGCTTGCCCATAGTGGGGGTGGAGGTGCAGCAAGAAACAATGGCCAGTGATGAATTAGTTGAGAAGATTAAAGTTCAAATGAAAATGGCAGAAAGAGTCCGACTGTCAAAACTGAACCAAGTTAGTAAGGAAAAATTGAAGAAAGTGGATAAAGCTGTCCAAAGAAATCAGCGGCTTCTGTTACTCTCAAAGAACTAGATTTGAAAGTCCCATAGGGATTAAGTCCCAAAGGGACTTTTCTTGGATTTGAGTAATCTGAAGAATCTGAGAGAAGGAAATTTAAAAGATAAGATCAAAAGCAGCCTGATAACAAATTATGACTTGCACATTGCACAAATGACCAAGCGATATGATCACTGAGGAATGCAGTTTCAACAAAATTCACAGTTTCAAGTTAATCAAAATTATTTTTACAAGACCCTTGAAAATGGGCATGGAGCCAGCATACGTGAAAAGCCTAACAGAGGAAGCACTCTGAAGTTTTGAAGAAGCTCATGGCAGGGAGAGTGAATTGATGAATGACTTTTCTTATACAAGTTGTCTCCTTTCTTTTAATGGCACAAAGCCACCAGGAGATGAAATTGTTGAGATAGGGAATAATGTTCAATATTGGAAGGAATAATTAAAATATTCACATTGTATAACCAAGATAATTCATGTCATGAATATGTATCATGGATTATAAAATGTACAAACCATGCTGAGACATCATTTAGAACAGATATCATTTAAAACAGATTTAGAAAGAGCCTTATGGCTCTTTCGGCCACTGTCCCTGGCCCGTGTGCCAGTGCTGCAGGCTAAGTAAGGGTGGTGGTGGTGGTGGGGGAAGGTCCCTTTGGTCGCCACCACTCTCCCAAGTCCTGGGGCTTGGCTGCAGCCTAAAATGTCCCCTCCACCTCTTAGGCTGCAGCCAAGCTCTAGGACTTGGGTGAGTGGCGGCGACTGATGTGATCATTTCCCCGGACCAATGGGAAAAGATCCTTTGATGTTCTGGTAGAAATGCGAAGTGGCCAACATAACAGGGCCAAACAACTTTATTAGGTAGTCAGAACATGAAGAGCAATAGTGCAGCACTGCTAAATATATACACTCAGAAATGGATACATTTAGGCGGGAAATGGCAGAAAGGGGTGTGGGGTGACTGGGAGGTCATCGGACCGGAGTGAAGACTGTACAGACTACATAGTTTAGGCGGGAAGGCAGTCCCGTGATATTTCAAGACCAAGAAGAAGGAGACAAAATGGAGTATCGTACTGATCCCAATTATTTAACAAAACGTTATAGCAATAAATGTATTCAAACATAACAGATCCCATCGGTCACCATTCATCTCCCAAGTCTTGGGGCTTGGCCGTGACCCAAGAAGTGGGGGGGGGTGCATTTTAAGCTACAGCTAAACCCCAGGATTTGGGAGATGGATAGCAACCAATGGGATCTTTTACCATCACTCTGGGGAAAAGATCCCATCGGTCGCCGCTACTCCTGGGGCTTGGCTGCAGCCTAAAATGTCTCTTCCACTTCTTAGGCTACAGCCAAGCCCCAGGACATGGGAGATGGATGGCGACAGATGCAATCTTTTCCCATCAGCCGGGGGGGGGGGAGGGGAAGAACCTATTGGTCGTCGTCCCGCTCCCAAGTCCTGAGGCTTTGCTGTAGCCCTAAGAAGTGGAGGAGTCATTTTAGGCTGCAGCCAAGCCCCAGGACTTGGGAGAGTGGTGGCGACCAAAGGAATCTTTTCCCCTCAACATTCCTTAGCCTGCAGCACCGGTGCACGGGCCAGGAACAGCGGCAGAAAGAGCCACAAGGACATCATAAAAAATGTCCTTGTGGCTCTTTCTGGCATTGTCCCTGGCCCATCTGCAGGCTAAGAAAGAGGGTGGGGGGAGAGATTCCTTCGGTACATGACTTTCTCCCAAGCACAGAGCCTTCACTATGACTGAAAATGTCCCCCCCTTTTTTTTTCATTCACAGAGAAGGCTCTGCGCTTGTGAGAAAGGCATGGACCAAAGGAATCTTTTTCCCCACCTTTCCTTAGCCTGCGGCGCTGGCAGACAGGCTGGGGACAGCAGCCGCACTGGCTGCCCAAGGCTTCCCTTTGGGGATGCCTCAAGTTACACCAAAAATCGAGTTACGAAAGGTTCCAGGGAACCAACTTTTGGTGTAACCAGCATACTTCAGCAGATTTCAACAACCACTGAAGTATGTTGCTGGAATAAGGCAAATGTTAAAGTCTATGTCAGGGTTTCTCAACCTTTTCAAGCTGAAGGCCGGGACACACTCCTTCAGACAGCTTCAGGGGCCAGATGGCTATTTTGCCCTGCCTGCCACACATGGAACCTCAGGGTGTGGCGGAGGCAGTGGGGATCTGCATGAAATGGTGTCACAGGCTACATCTGGCCCCCGGATGAGAACCCCTGGTATATGTCATGGCAACTCAAGGTTCAAAAAGCCAAGAAATAGAAACAAGGGACGTGCGGTGGCGCAGCTCTGCTGCCGCACGCTTTGCCGGCCCTGCCCCATTAGAGACGGCACAGGGCCGGAAGCAGCAGGGGCCGGGCCTTCCTGGAAGGGAGAGGTCTGGACCGCCCTTCCCACGGGGCCGGAAATGGTGGGGGCTGGGCTTTCCTTAAGTGGAGAGGTCCAGACCACCCCTTCCTTCTTTCTTTCGGCTGGGCCAGGTAACGTTTGCTGCCTGCCTCCAGCTGGCCGAGTGGACATGCGGCTCGGGCCTTTGGCCTTTTGCCGCGTGGTTTCCTTCGCATGGTGGTTGGCCGCAGCTTTCCTCCCGGCACCTCTTGGTGCCTCCATCTGCCCGCATGGCCCGGGCCTCTGGCCGCGTGGCTTGGGTTTCCACGGCGCTCGGCCGTAGCTTTTCTCGGCACCTCTTCTGGGCACCATGGCCTTTCTGGTGTGGCCGCTGCGGGCCTTTCTATTGCTGAGCCCTCCGTGCAGTGGCTGCTTGCCCCGGTAGCTCCATGGCCCCTGGGCGGCAGACCTCCGGGGCCTCTAAGGGCTGCAGTGTGCGGCCCTGGGTGCGACCTGTGGGCCCGCTGCCAAGTTTTTTGCCCCCAGGCATTTCCACGCACCGTGGCAGGGCCCGCTGCGGGTCAGGGACGGCGGCAGTCTTGCTGGGTGTCCCCGCCACCCTGCCGCCTCTCGGCTTTGCCACACAGGGGGGCATCATCATTGGCCTGGCCCCCAACCCCTGCTTGCCCTGGGTAGGATCCGGTGCTTCTGGTACGGATCGAGGCCTTGGAGGCGGCAGCTGGCTTTGGGCTGGAGGTGGGCAGGCTAGAGGGTGGGCAGTGAGATGCCATTACCGTTCTGGGTCTGCGTGGTCCCGCCTCTCTTCCTCCCTTTTGGGGAGGGGTGATATGCTTGAGGCCGCCCTTGCCGGGGGCTTGGAGCTGGTAGATGACTGCTCCCTGGATGGGCCTCCGGCGTCTGGCGGGGAGGGCTCTGACGTGGACGAGAGCCCTGATGCTCGTCAGCAGCCGGAACCCCCGGTGGGGGCGGCAGCTGTGGGTGCACCTGGTGAGTATTTGGGGTACGTGGGTGCCTGTCCTCAGGGGTTTTCCCCTGTGGCAGTCTCCGGCCAATGGCCCTGGCCCCAGCAGTCGGCTGTGGGTACGGTGGGCCGGCAGTGGCCCTCGGCAGCCTCGCCTGCGCCCCTTGCTTCTCCCGCCATGCCTTGGCATGTCCTTTATCCCCCCATGCCACCTGGGGTTCCACCGGCAGGCCCTAATGTGCCTTACCTGGTTTGGCCGTTTGGCCCGCCCATTAACACGGCATACCACACGGTCCCCCTATCGGCTTATCCGACTGCAGGCAGGTCGCTCCCTCTAGGTGATCACTTGTTGCTGGCCACTAGGGATAAGATCTGGTGTAGGGAATATGTGGATCTCTTTAGCCTTTTGAACCGGGAGACCACTAAGGAGGAGAGGGAGCGGGAGGATGACCGGGACAAGGAAATGGCCCGTCGACGTAAACCTGCCCATATGTGGGCCAATTGGTTGCCGGCGTATTTGATCTATGCTGCAGTTTCCATTAGGGCCCGCCCGGATCTTGCTGTTCCTTTGCTTCAATACCTGGACCTGATTTATAGGGCATACGTAGATTTCCCAGGTCAGTCCTGGTTGGCTTATGATGAGGAGTTCTGTATGCGCGCGGCCCTCCACCCTGAGATGCCGTGGGACCAGCCTGATCAATTGTTGTTTCTGTTCCACATGACACCATCCCACCCAGTGTCTGGTGACCATTTTCATAGCGGTCACATGGTACAGTGCCCAGCCTGCATGCAGTCTCCCCACCTGCTGGCAGGGCAGGAGATTCCAGCCCTCCTGCTGTGTTGGAGCTTCTTGTCGCCGGGCGGTTGTACTCGGTGCCCATGTAGGTACAGACATGAGTACTTCACCTGCGGGGGACCTCATTCTGCCTCTGCCTGCACACAGACTTCAGGGAAGGGGCCGTGGCCAGGGCCCGGCCTGTGCCTCCGGCGATCAACCTCCACCTCCAAAGGGGCCCCTTCCCAATTAATCTCTCGGCACTTGAACGGTGGCTCCAAGTTTACCCCAGGTGGGAGGATGCCGCCTACCTTTGGGTGGGTTTTTCTGAGGGTTTCCGCATACCTGTTGTGGGCCTTCATGCCCCGCAGGATGCGCCTAATTTGCTCTCCCTGCGGGGCAAGGAGGATTTGGCTAGAAATAAGATATTTAAGGAGGTTCTTGAGGGGCGGGTTGCCGGCCCCTTTGCCGACCCCCCTTTTCCGAACTTGAAGGTTTCCCCCCTGGTCCTGGTCCCTAAGAAGTCCTTGGGCGATTTCCGCCTGATTCATCATTTGTTGTACCTTGCGGGTTCGTCGGTCAACGATTCTATACCAGATGACCTTTGTTTCATTCGGTATATGTCTTTTGACCAGGTGGTCTGTATGATGCGTTCCTGTGGCCCTGGGGCATTTATCACCAAGTGCGACATTAAATCTGCATTCCGGTTGCTCTCGGTCCACCTGGCTGATTTTGAGCTGTTGGGTTTCAGGATTGAGGTCCAGTACTTTGTTGATAAGGCAGTGCCTTTTGGCTGCTTGATTTCGTGCTTGCCTTTCAAGCACTTTAGCACCTTTTTGCACTGGGCATTTGTTCACAGGTCCGGTTTCCACACGCTTTCCCATTACCTGGACGATTTTTTTGTTCGGGGGCATGGGCCCGTCTGGTGCCTGCGAACACATGCTCCGTATCTTCCAGGAGCTGATGGCAGAGCTGGGTGTATCTTTGGAGCAGGAGAAGACAGAAGACCTTCCTGGGCATTAGGCAGACATCCAGCCTCCCTATGGATAAGGTCGCCCGCATATCTGAGGCAATTTTGGCCATGTTGTCTAGGTGCAAGGCATCCCTGTACAACCTCCAGGTGCTTCATGGATACCTCAACTTTGCCTGCAGGGTGGTAGTACCCGGCAGGGCCTTTGCCAGGCACCTGTGTGACACAATGGTTGGTCTATCCCAGGAGCATCACAGGGTGCAGGTGACGACTGGCATCCGGGACGACCTCCAGGTCTGGCTCGACTTTTTGTCTGACTTCAATGGGGTTTCCTTCTGGTACCGGGAGCTTGCTCTTTCACCCAGCTTCCAGGTCCACTCTGATGCTTTGGGTACCCTGGGTTATGGCATCTATTTTGATGGCCACTGGTGCTGCGGCCATTGGCTGGATGCTTGGCAGGGTACGGACGTCCTCCGCGATTTGACCTGCTTGGAGTTCTTCCCTATCCTGGGGGCCCTTGTCCTCTGGGGACACTTATGGAAGGACTCGGTGGTCCGCTTTTGGTGCGACAACGCAGCCATGGTCCACATTGTTAATGCCCAGACGTCCCGATCTCCCCGGGTGATGTCCTTTGTTTTGCTCTCCTTGCGCTACAATATTGTTTTCAGGGCCAAGCATGTCCCAGGCCTCGACAATAGTATAGCTGATGCTTTGTCTCGTTTACAGATACCCTGATTCTGGGTGCTTGCGCCGGGGGCCAACGAACTTCCCTCCCAATTTCCCGGCGAGGTGTGGATGTTTGGCGACTTGAAGCGTCCCGGGCCATAGGCCTGTCTCTGTCTGATCGTACTTGCAGGGCATATGCTAGTGCTTTCCAGTCCTTCCAGACATTTCGCCGGAGCATGTACCTCCCAGATGTACGGCCCATCCTGGTGGCTCATCTCCTGCAATTTATGGTTCTTCTGCATGACAAGGAGCTGGCACCGCACACTATAGCCGGCTGCCTTTTAGCCTTGGCCTTTTTGGTCAAGGCCCGGGGTTTTGGGGATGCCATTGCCAATTTCAGGGTGCGCAGGGTCCTGGAGGGTTGGGCCCGGGAGCGGGGTTGTCACCCAGATACTCGCCAGCCGGTTTCTCCAGCTCTTCTTTCCCGCCTAGCTCAGGCTTGGTCGTACCTTTGTTCCGACCAGTATAAAGCTGTGCTTTTCCACGCGGCCACCACTGTGGCTTTCTTTGGGGCCTTGTGGGTTAGCGAGCGGGTCCCCCTTTCTCGTAACAACCATTCCTGTAGATGTCTGGAGTTCGACGATGTCACCCTCGACGCCGTTCTGTGCGGCTGCACATTCGTTCCTCTAAGTCGGACCAGCAGAGTAGGGGTTGCTTTGTCTCCCTCCTTCGTTGCAGCTTCCTTGCAATTTGCCCAGTCGCTGCCCTGTCCGCCTTTCTGGCAGTTCACGGTCTGGCTCATGACCCCCTTTTTTGTCACCAGGATGGCCAGCCGCTGACCAAGTATCCATTCTGGTGGGTGAAGGGGGCTGCTTTGGCCGACCTTGGCTTGCCGGGAGCCAGGTATAGCACTCATTCCTTTGGTATAGGCACCGCTTCGATGGCTGCCCTTTTTGGTTATTCCGATGATGACATTTGTCACATGGGCCAGTGGGGTTCTACCCGTTTTTGATTGTATGTCCGCCCCATGTTTTATTGAACACCCTGCTGGCACTTGTTTCTCTTGTTTTCTCTTACAGCTCCGGTCCCGTTTGGTTCGGCGTTGTCTATTTGGCTCGTCGACCACAGCTACATATTTTGGGCGGTCCGACACACAATGGCATCCCGTTGGGGTCCTCATCTTGGCCTCCAGGACCTGGTCCGTCTCTGCTGGCATGGTGTTCATGGGATGTGGTGGCACCAGCTCCTCCCTTTTCTTTTTTTCCTTGGGGGCACCTTCCCCTCCTGATGTTATTCTGATCCACTTAGGTGGCAACAATTTGGGCCAGATTACTGGCTTGGGCTTGATTTTTGCCATATGGAGGGATCTCAGCCTCTTGCGGCGCCATTGGCCATTGATGTGCTTCATCTGGTCCTATATTATCCCATGTTCTTTTTTCCGGGGGGCGGCGACCCGCACCACAATGACTGGGCCCGGTGGTCAGTCAACAGGGCCGTAACCTGATTTTTTGCTCAACATGGCTTGGGTACCATGGTGGCGCATCTAGTCATCAGTGTTCAGGATGCCTCCTTGTACCACAGGGATGGAGTCCACCTCTCGGCGAGCGGCTTGGCTTCCTTGCAAGCGGGCCTGGCGACCGAGTTGGCGGTCGGGGGGGCGGTGAGTCATGGTAGGCTCCTCCCTGTGTGGCAGCTAGCACTAGTAAGGTGGTACTGGGGGTACCCATTAGAGATGGCACTGGGCTGGAAGCGGTGGGGGCCGGGCCTTCCTGGAAGGGAGAGGTTCGGACCGCCCTTCCCAAGGGGGCCAGAAGGGGCGGGGGCTGGCCTTCCTTAAGTGGAGAGGTCCGGACCGCCCCTTCCTTCTTTCTTTCAGCTGGGCCAGGCAACATTTGCCCACCACCCCCTCCCTCGGTGTCAGTGTGAGTTTTTTGGTCGCTTCGGGGCTGGATGGGAATTTTTGCTTGAACCTATATTGGCCCTTTGGTTCTTGTTGTTTTCGCCCATCCCACACTGTCGCTGTTGGTTGAATCTTGGGACACTTTTTGGTTCTTGTCTTTGGTCACTTGGCGGCTAGCACTGGTAAGGGGGTACTGGGTGACCCCTAAGAGTCTGCCAGGTGCACACTTGGTTGGCCACAGGATGGATAAGATAGAGTGAAACTCGGGTGGCCAATCAGGTGTGCTTTACGAACAAGGGAAGGCTATGCTAGAAACAGCTTGCCAAACCTCCAGGTTTGCTGGACTCATGTCAGAAGCAGAGGTTAAGTCATTTGCGCTTCTGTTGGGGGTCGAGATAATTGGTTATAACCATTTGTCTTTACCAGTGCTATGGCAGCCCACTTGTATTATTGAATTGTAATTAATAAAAGTGGCCCAGTTTAAACCCAGCACAGTGTCCGTCTCTTTATTGGGGGTTGGGTCCGGCAAGGGCTGATCCTTTAACATATACATATGGCAATGAGAAAACAAAAAGTGCACTCTATCCTACATTGCATTATATTCACTTCCAACTGGACAGCATTTCTACAGTTATACATTTATGTGCCACAGCAAGCTAGATACAAAAGAAAATTGTGCCACATAATGACAAGTTGGAAATCTACCATGCAGGACATTCTTAAGCAAGAATCAAAGCAATAAACTCAAGAAAAGGGCACTGATTTTGTTTAAACTGTGGTTTGTTCTATAGTTCGAACGTTCCTTAAGTGGCTAAGATGCTGACTGGAAGGCAGGTCAGCAGTTCGTTATTTGCAGGATGGAATGAGCTCCCATCTTTGCTTTTTAAAAATATAATAATTTTTATTAAGTTTTGCAAAAGATAACAAAAATTCTTTGAAAATAAAATAAAAATATAACATATTTGGGTACGATACAAACTTACAATACAAATGCTCCATTTCAAATAATAAAGCACCAACAACAACTAAAGTTACAAAAAACATACTAATAAAGACAATAATACAGAAAAGTAGAGAGACTAGCGTATATTCCTTACATTTTTATTTTAACCTTACTATTTAAACTTGTAACATGTTAATCTGAAATTTACGCTATCTTGAAACAAAACCCAAACATAAAATATATAAATCCTGTTATATATACAATACATTGGTTGTTACAATACTACCCTGCATTCAAATTATAACCAAAAACTCATTTGATCTGGTGCTGGTCTGCCCCCTTTACCATCTAATAATGTGAAATCCAGGAAGGGTCTCCATATGAGCTCCCATCTTTGTCCCAGCTCCTGCCAATCTAGCAGTTAAAAAGCAAGAAATTGCAAGTAGATAAATAGGGACCACTTTGGTGGGAAGGTAAACAGCATTCAGTGCGCTCCAGTGTCTAGTCATGCCTGCCACATGACCATGGAAATGTCTGCAGTTATAGACAGCACTGGCTCTTTGGCTATGAAACAGAGATGAGCACTGTACCCTAGGGTTGGATACGACTGTCTTATGATCAAGGTTGACCTTTACCTTTACCTATCCATCAAAGAAGTTTGTAAGGCAACAATTATTTTTTGCTGAGCAGTGTAGGTGGTCAGCTTGCAAAAAATTTATTTTTGATGAAACTGTCAAATGTGGAAAATTAACTAAGACGTTCTTTTCTTTGAATAAACTGAACATGAAGTGAGCAACAAGGGCATTACACTTAAAATTGAAGAGTTGAAACAAAGAGCTGTGGCCATTGTGCAAAAGATCAAGCAATGTGATAACTGAGGAATGCAGTTTCAGCAATATTCACAGTTTCATGTTAATCAACATTATTTTTACAAGACCCTTAAAATGGGCATGGAGCCAGCAGAAGTGAAAAGCCAAACAGAGAAAGCAGTCTGAATTTTTAGAGAAACTTGTGGGAGGAAGAGTGAATTGATGAATGACTTTTCTTATGCAAGTTGACTCATTTCTTTAGATGGTATAGTTATAACATTATGTTCCTGCTACAGGATAAGTAGAGGCAGACATCTCCTCAAAAGCCACCAGTGGAGCCAATTGTCTAGAAAGTGTATAATGTTCAATCTCGGAAGAAATAATTAAAATCTTCAGATTGTATAGCCAAGATAATTCACACCATGAATATGTATTATGAATTATAAGATGTACAATCCATGTTAGGGCATCATTTAGAACAAATGTCTAATGGAGCATTGTGAACAGAAGCAACCATGGCAATCAATATAATATAAGGAAACATGTATCAGTTATAACATATTTGTTCCTACTACAGGATATGTTGAAGTAGACATTCCCTCAAAAGTCTCCAGTAGAGGCAATTGTCTAGAAAGTGTATAATGTTCAATCTTGGAAGAAATAATTAAAATCATCAGAATGGACAAAAGGAACACGGGCACAAGCTGGTTAAAAAATGGATTTGGTCATGATTTGCTCCAGACGATAAATTCCTATGGTGATTTTTTTAAAAAAAGTTGAATTTCCTGTGTACAGAAACACAATGTAACTAGAAAGGGTGTAATGTACCCAGAATGTATATACAGTGATACCTCATACAACGTCCAAACTTGGTTCCACAAGTTTGGACTTTATACGGATTTGGACTTTGTATGAGGCATGCAAAATCCTAGCCGCGATGCTTCATACAACGTCCAAATCCTTGCTGCGATGCCTCGTACAACGTTATTTCCATAGAGATACATTGTACTGTAACAGCACAGGCTTCAGGGAAAAGTCAAGGAAACAGAGAGGAAACTGACAAAACTTTAAGAAAACATTGTCTAAAGGCTAAAAACATTACAAAAACATGTCAAACAACCCTGATTGTCCAAGAACCTGAATGCTGCAAAAATCCCAAGAATGCTTCTAAAAATTCTGATGAAAAAATCCAAAAAAATCCGAAATTGTGCTCAAAACCACTCCTAAACACTCTTCGCCTCATGCAAAACCCACAAGAGCAATGCACGCATGTGTCCTGCCTTTTATACTGCCCAGGCACAATGCAACCTGGGAAAACCCAATGCCTCATACAAAGTTGCACGACTTTGTATGAGGCAACTTTTTTCAAGGAATTAAGTGATGTTGTATGAATCCAATGTCGTATGAAGCGGACTTTGTATGAGGTATTATTGTAAATGGACCTGTTAACATTGTGGTCAAAGAGAAGGCCAGGAGTATTTGGGAACATAAAGCAGAGGTTGGCAGGTCTTATAGTGTTTTTGGTAAGTAAATGTAGCTTTCAGTGTAAACGATCATGAGCAATACCTCTGTTGCTTGAGAAATTAAATAGGCTGTCAGTATCAGAATGGACCAGAGATATGTATGTTGACAGTATTTCCATCAGAACCAGAGACTTATCAAGTTTTACTTCTAGGTTTAGAAGAGAAAGTAATCAAAAGGCACACAAATCAAGATAATGATGGGAAAATGTAAGAACCAAGTAAAAGTAAAGTTCACCCTTGCTTGAAAGCCAGTCATATCTGACTCTAGGGTTCAGTGCTCATCTCTATTCCATAGCTGAAGAGCCTGTGCTGTCTGCTTCTGCAGACAATTCAGTGGACATATGGCAGGCATATATATTTGATATATTTGTGATTTACACATGAAAGGAATGCAAGAGCATGGGTAGAAGAGATCCCAAATTTCCTCAGAGATTAAAAATATATAGAACAGATTATGAAGTTTGGTGATGCCACCATTTGAATAAAAACAAACAAACAAAAAACAAGGAACATTTAAGAGTCTTACTTGTATTCCAGATATATCTTTGTACAGAGTCTGTATTCTGGCTCCTCAGCCTTCAAAGTTTTACTATTTCTGTGCAATCAGAAATAATTCTGATATTTTATTCAAACACTTCCTTTCAAAGAAACTGTTAATGTGGTACAAATTTGGAGGTATCTAAATGGAGTGCAGTGCTTGCTTTCGTTAATTATTCACACTATCACACAGGTTAATTGTTAAAGGGCAGGTGCAGATCCATTTGTGGTGTTTAATCTTCTTCTCTTTGTTCTTGTTGGGGACAGATTCCATGTATACTTTGATGAATTTGTCAATTCTAAACAATAACAGTTGAGAATGAGGACTCAATGGTTAAGGCTAACTGGGACTTTAATATCTAAACTGACAAGAAGCTCAAACAGAACAGTCCAGACATTAGTGTGGTTGAAAAAAATGGTTGGTTAACTGACACATGTAGAAATCCCAGGTGTTGGTCTCATGGAAGAAGAAAAAATAGATTGAAAGAGGAATTGTCAAGATTTGAGGGCTGAAGTACAGTACCTCTGGGGGAAAAGAGCTACAGTGATACCAGTCGTGATAGGATCACTGGGAACAATCTCAAAAGGGATGAAAAGAACATTTGAGTGTGACTGGCATTGATAACATCATGATGGGGGGGGGGGAGTCTTCAGGAAATGGAAGACAATCCATGCTTGTTGCTTGGAGGAAAGTTAGACAAAGGCAATACTACCAATAAAATAGTGGAAGCAAGAACAAACATGAGGAAGGGGGTTGTGGTTGCTTCAAATGCTCTAGGGGAGAAGATACCTTTACCAATCAAAGTGAAGGGAGGAAAAACAATCACATTAGCCTGTAAAGCCTTCTTCCACTCATACCCAGAGTTAGTGCATGCAAGAATGCTAATATATTGCAAAATGCCCTTAATTTCCCCAAAATGTTGTTCACTAGAAGAAACACCTCCGGGACAAGCAATGATTGAGCTTCAGAATAAATTACATAGTAGACACCTTGATGCAACTTTTGCCATCCTGAAGTACAGATTTTACAAAAAAAAATCTGGCCACTTCCATTATCATTTTCCAGTCCTCCCAACACTTTTCAGCATTATGCATACTTGTGGACACAAAACTGTGTGCTTAACCCACTGAATTTGCTATCAATACAAGTTAGGCTGCCAGAGAAAAATGGGAAAAATAATGGTATTTTTCTCAATGTCAGCGCCTATAATTCACTCTGTTCCTCTGCGCCAGATGTGTGTAAATTGATGCATGAAGTCTTACTCTCATGTCTTGATCAATGAAAGCTAACATTAAAATGCAGCAGTTAGTCTACAAAGTGCTACAACATTTTGTTTTGTTTTGTTTACTCACTGATATAATTAATTGCTTTACTATTTGGGTGGACTGCTGTGGCTCAAGTGGTTAAAATGCTGAACTTCACGACTAGAAGGTTCGATTCCTGAGCATTGCACAACAAAGTAATCTCCCATCTCTGTCCCAGGACCTGCCAGCCTAGCAGTTTGAAAGCAAGAAATTGAAGTAGATAAATACTGTAGGTACCACTTTGGTGGGAAAGTAAACAATGTTCTGTGTTGATGCATGCCTGTCATGTGTCCATGGAAACATCTGCAGACACAGAAAGTGCTGGCACTTAGTTTTTAAACAGAGATGAGCACTCAAGCCTAGAGTTGGATACAACTGGCTTTCGTGTATGAGAGTCAAGACACAAGGCACAGCCAAAGGCTGGGTTAACTCAGGTTTATTGCATGGTGGGCAGAGGGAACATGAGGTAATGGCGGACGAACAGCTCTATATATAAGGCAGTAACGTGTTTGAATGTGGCTCCACGGTAGCCCGTTGGCTACTGGTCCGCGTGACGTCATGGCTGGTCACGCCCTTCTTGTCCAGGTGTAGGTAGCGGCGGGAAACTTCCCGCGCTGCGGTCTTTGATGGGTTTGAACCAAGAGAGCTTGGACGCTCGCTGCTGCCAGCTGGTGGTCATTAGCTCGCGTCCTATTACAGGGTTTATGTGATACAGCTGAAGGTTACATTGTTACTCATTGGCAAGGTTACATTGGATCAGATACATTGATATCACATGTAGAAGGTTACACTATTAGGACACAACACTCCTCCCCCCTAGGATGAGACGAAGTCTCTCAGCCAAGATGGCTTATTTCGAACACGCTGGGGTCTCGGCGCGGGCTGCCCTGCCCCGGCTTCGCTCCCTCCTCCTTGCTCCCTGGCTTCCTGCCCTGCAATCGGAGAGGATGACTTGTTAGTGGTTTGCCGCGGCTCTGCGGCTTTGTTGGGAGGTGTGTGCTTTGTTTGGGAAGAACCGGGGGCACTGGGGACTAACGAAAAACCCCTCTTCTCGCTTGGATGGGTGGGGGAACACTCCGAAAAAACCCCCCGGCTCGCAAAATCAAAATCAAAATCAAAATCGGATTCGGGGGAAGCGGCAGCGGCGGCCGCACACTCCTTTTCCCTCCCCCCGGGCTCGGATAGAACTGGGGTATCAAAAGGATATGAGTCGGGCTCGCTGCTTTCCCCCCTGTCTCCCCCTTGGGCTAAACGGGTGGGGGAGAACCCTATCGCTGAATCATGTCGCTGTGCTCCACTGGTCGGCCCCTCGCTCACTCGGTGCCTCAGTTGATCAGCGTGCCTCCTCCAGAGGAGGCCGGTGCTAGTTTCCACCCGATAGGACACTGGCCCCGTCTGTTCTATTATCGTCCCTGGCACCCAGGCTGGGCCTGCGTTGGCATAGTTCCTGCAATGTACAGGATCGCCTATGCCGAAACCTTTCGAGACCGCTAACCCTATGTTCTTCCCTTTGTCCTCGACCCTCGACGGGTCTAGCCTGGACAAAAGCGTGGTCAGTTTCCTCCGCATCAGCAGCTCGGCCGGCGAGTAACCAGACGCTAAGGGGGTCACTCTGTACGCTAATAGAAATTGACAAACCTGGTGATGTAGATCTCCCGAGCCCATGCGCCGCAGCGCATCTTTTGTGGTGCGCACCAACCGTTCCACTTGGCCATTCGTGGCCGGGTGAAACGGCGCGGATGTGACATGCCGAATTGCATTTGCCTCCATGAATGCCGCGAACTCAGCGGACGTGAAACAACTGGCGTTATCGCTGACCAAAGTGTCGGGTAAACCGAACGTGGAAAAGACCCTCCTTAGCTGGCGAATGGTAGTGGCGGAGGATGTGCTCTTTACCGGAATGACCTCCAGCCACTTTGAGTATGCATCCACCACCAGGAGAAACATGGTTCCCCGGAATGGGCCAGCAAAATCTACGTGCACCCTGGACCACGGTCCCCTCGCTGTGTCCCATTCCCTATGTGGTAGGCGGGCCACCTCCGGTCGAGAGCATTGACATGCCTCACAAGTGCCAACCATCTGCTCTATGTCGGCGTCCAGCTGGGGCCACCAGAAGTAACTCCGGGCCAACGCCTTGGAACGAACGATCCCCGGGTGGCTGACGTGCAACAGCTTTAGCACCTTCGGCCGCAGGGACGTAGGAACCACCACCCGTTGGCCCCACAACAGGCACCCCCTCTCTAAAGACAACTCCACTCGCTTTCGGAAGAATGGGTCGAATTCCATGCCTGGGGATGATGCCGGCCACCCCTTCTGCACCCACGAGCATACCTTCTCTAGTGTTCTATCCTTTCCGGTCGCCCTGGCAATGTCGGCCGGTACTATCGGGGGTGACTCTAAAACCTCTATTAGCAATACCTGGCGGTCTCTTCTTACCCCTGCCTTCTGGTCGTCCGACAATGGTAACGGCGACCGTGAGAGCGCGTCTGCATGGCTGATTTCCTTCCCTGGCCGGTAATCTAACTCATGTTGATATGCGTTAAGAAAAATAGCCCACCGCAGCATCCTCGGGGACAGGATCTGTGGCGTGGGCTTATTTGCAGTGAAGATCCCTAACAGGGGCTTGTGATCAGTAACGATCTTGAACGGCCGACCATACAGAAAATCGTGAAATTTCTTGGTTCCCGCTACTATCGCTAGTGCCTCCCTATCGGTCTGTGCGTAATTCCGCTCTGCCTGGGACAGGGACCTTGAATAAAACGCTATCGGTGCCTCCCTTCCGTTGTCTAACACGTGGCAAAGCACCGCCCCCACCCCCACCGGGGATGCATCGCAGACCAAGACTATGGGCCGTTTGGGGTCGAAATGAGTCAGGATTGCCTCGGATGTGAGGAGTTGCTTTAACTCTGAGAACGCTCTCTCTTGCTCGTCACCCCACAGCCATTTCTCCTCTTTTTTAAGCAGCCGATGAAGCGGCTCGGCAACAGACGCCTTCCGTGGAAGGAAGGTATGGTAGAAATTGAGAAGCCCCAGAAATGACTGAAGCTCGGTTTTGGAAGTGGGGCGAGGGGCTTTCTTAATGGCGGCCACTTTAGATTTGGACGGCCTAATTCCCTCGGGTGTGACACGGAACCCTAAAAACTCAACCTCTGTTTCGAAAAATACACATTTGTCTTTTCTCAGTCGCAGCCCCGCTTTCTCGAACACGGCCAGGACCTTATCCAATCTGTGGGCCAGCTCGGCCTTACTCCCCCCCGTTATCAACACGTCATCAAAATATGGCAACACCCCCTCCAGCCCCTTCAGGAGGCGTTCCACTAGCGACTGAAAAATGCCAGGTGCCGAGTTCACGCCGAACTGTAACCTCGACACCTGGAACGCCCCCTTATGTGTGACTATTGTTTGTGCCGCCGCTGTGGCGGGGGTTACTGGGAGTTGCTGGTAGGCCTGTGCTAAATCGAGTTTAGCGAAACACTTTCCCCCATTCAGCCTGGCCAGAAGGTGGCTGACCACTGGCACCGGGTATGCATTAGGGCGGATTGCCTTATTAATGGTACACTTATAATCAGCGCAAATGCGCACCTCCCCGTTAGCCTTCAGTGCTGTTACAATTGGAGTCTCCCACTCCGCGGAATCCACAGGAACGAGAATTCCTTGACCCACCAGTTTGTCCAGTTCCGCCTCTATTTTGTCCTTAAGCGCGAACGGTACCCTGCGCGGTTTAAGTCTTATCGGGCGGACCTCCGGGTCTAAGTCGAAGGCTACAGGGGGTCCCTTGAACTTTCCCAGTCCACTTTTAAAAACGGCGGGGTGTGCGTCACACACTGCTTGTATTGGGTCCTCGCCTACGGCATGCACCCCCCCTATGAACAGGCCTAAGGGCTGAAACCACTGTGTTCCGAGGAGGCTACAACTCCCCCCTTTTAGCACCACTAGGGGAAGTTCTGCAGAATGTCTCTTAAAGCGAACCCGGAACGTTCCGACCCCCAACACTGGAATGCTGTTCCCCTGAACGTCCCGTAGTGTGGCCCTCAACGCTTTAAGTTTGGGCCGCACGTGGGGGTCGATTTTCAAGAACTCTCTCTGGGGAATTATAGAATAGGAGGACCCCGAGTCAACTTCCATCCTAATAGGGGTCCCTTGTACTAGTACCTCAACAAAGTAATGGGGCTGTCCCGCAGACACGTTGAACACAGGAGCGTCGCCCTCGCTGTCGTCCGAGATGCGGCCCACGCCGTCCTGCTTCCTCGTGGCCCGGGCGCCATCTTTGGGCCTCGCTGGACGGTCCGGTCTGGCTGAACGGTCTTGCGAATGTCTCCGGCCCTCTTTCCATTTCCTGCACGCCTTGGCGATGTGCCCCCGACGTCCGCAGTTGAAGCACTCGGCTTTCCTGAATGGGCACTTCACGCGCTCATGGGCCGCTCCGCAACCATCGCAGCGGCGCCCGCCTCTCCGGACCTTCTGGACCTCCTCGCCATCGCTACTTTCTGACGACGATTTCGAGGTCGGTCGGGTTGCATGCACCGACTGACCGGACTTCCCGTGCGACGAGTTTTCCGCCTTGCCGGCCCTCGGACACCACTCACGCCTCTTGTGCATCTCGTCTACTCCAGCATTCGTGGACTCCGCGGCTTCCGCGGCCTCTACAACCTCTTCCAGTGTGGGTGGTGGCTCCCTGTTCATCAAGCTGCGCTGTACTTCCTTGTCCTTCAGGCCACACAGCACTCCGTCCCTGAGGGCCATCTCTAGGATGTGGTCCCATTTGCAGGGGGCGGCGGCTACCCTCATAGCCGTTACGAAGGCTTCTACCGACTCGTCCGGCGCTTGAACTCGCCTCCAAAACGCACTCCGAGCGGGAAACATTGCCCTCGAGGGTCGGAAACGCTCACGCAGCATTTTCATGATGTCACCGGCTTTGAAATCGCTCATCTTCTTCGGTGCAAGGATGCCCACCAGCGTCCGCTTGGTTTCCATCCCAAGCATGCGAGTGAGGATGGCCCTCTTCCTTTCCTCGTCGTCTTCTTTGACTTTGAGCTCCACCAGTGCCGCCTGGAAGTCCATCTCAAAAAGCTCCCAGTCTTGCGGTTTGGTGATGTTGAACCCGCTCTGTGTCCTGGCTCCGTGGGGATCCATTATCCCACCTTCGTCGCCAATTTCGTGTATGAGAGTCAAGACACAAGGCACAGCCAAAGGCTGGGTTAACTCAGGTTTATTGCATGGTGGGCAGAGGGAACATGAGGTAATGGCGGACGAACAGCTCTATATATAAGGCAGTAACGTGTTTGAATGTGGCTCCACGGTAGCCCGTTGGCTACTGGTCCGCGTGACGTCATGGCTGGTCACGCCCTTCTTGTCCAGGTGTAGGTAGCGGTGGGAAACTTCCCGCGCTGCGGTCTTTGATGGGTTTGAACCAAGAGAGCTTGGATGCTCGCTGCTGCCAGCTGGTGGTCATTAGCTCGCGTCCTATTACAGGGTTTATGTGATACAGCTGAAGGTTACATTGTTACTCATTGGCAAGGTTACATTGGATCAGATACATTGATATCACATGTAGAAGGTTACACTATTAGGACACAACAGCAACCTTTACCTTTACCTTACTATTTGGAGAGATCCAGATTTTCTTTGGGAGCATGGACAATTATTTCATTCAGAGGAAAGATCTACCCAAAGCTTATTTATAGAGTATGAGGGATTTGGATCTTGAACAGTCACAGCATCTATATCTAAAATAAAAGACCAAGAACCTGGTTCATAGTCCAGCAAGTCAGCCACCTGTGCCGTCCCACATGGTGTGACCATGTGCTGGCACTCTAACCTGATTTACCCTTGATTAATTTTCTGCTAGCCACCATGGGTCTCATCAGTTAGGGGAACGGTGGAGCTTTCAAAATGCCCAATTCATTGTCCTTGCCTTGGTAGCTTCTGCCCTGGCCTGTAGTAGATTATTGGGTAAGAGAAGTGGCTCCCCTGCTTCTCTTTATTAGCTGGGGAAAGGGTAGCTTTCTATAACTGAAGTCAGTTTTCTTTGACTCCTATAAGTAAGTGTCTCTTCCCTATCACCTTGCTGCACTGGGAAGAATAGAAGGTAAAATGAGTATGTCCTTCTGAGATACTTGGGTGACAAGTTGTGGCCCTGTGCCTTCTTTGTTGAAGTCTCCCCCTTCACTTTGTCCACTTTTTCTTAAAGGGTGAAGGCAGGCCTGCTACCTTGCTTCTCAGGACTTTTGGTTTCCAAGTCTTTGGAGATTAAAGGAGTAGTCTCCTTGTTCAGAGCTTGTTAAATTTCTTCTTATCTCACCTTCCACTCTTAATTTCCTATTTGCTTTGAAGAAACACACTGTTCCATCAGCATAGGATCTCTTTATTAGCAAAAAAAAAAAAAGCTATTTTCTATAAAATAGGCATTTGAACAACATTTAAAAACTTGCTTCTTAAAATCCCCTCTCTCTCTTCTGAGCATTCAATGAGTGCAAGAAAGTAACATAATAAATTCAGCTTTCATAGCTACCTGTTTTCTCTGGATAATTGGCTTCTTGAATTGGGCCTGACGCCCCCATGAAGTTTCCATTGGCATCAAGTCATTGGCATTTTGATGAGGCCTCTCCTCATCGAGGCTGTGAGCTTCTCAGCTTTCTCCTCCCCCCAGCTGTGGGTTGTCAGCTGCTTGTGTATTTTATAAGATTCTCCACTAGACTAAATACGTCATTATCTTATGGCTAATGTACTCTTAGTGCTATAGAATGTTTGCATTTGTGTGCCAGACTGATGCCAAATTATGGTACATCTCAATGCATGGATGTACATTGAACTCCCCCTCCCATCTAGTGCATGATGTCAGACATACATTGCTTCTTGCTTCCCCCCTCCTAACTGTGAGTCTAAGGTGAAGAGTTCGACTAATTAAATTTTTTCAGGTTACTGTGCCAAGTGCAGTGTGTGGAGGCTTATGCCAAGTATTAGAAGATGCTGGATTCTCAACCTTTAAGCAAAATGATTTCTATAAACTGCAACTAGGCCCTTAATATACATTGACTAGGTCCTAATATAAAGGATTATTTATGACACAGCATACTTACCATCAACCATTTGTGTGTTTTTTTAATAGCCACAGATTGCTGGCCTTCTCTCTCAGATATATTGAAGACAGCCTTCTGTCATGAAGACAATCTATATCTTTGCCTTCATTCTCCTCTTAGTTGCTCCAGGTAAGCTGCAATAACTTAACAGAAAATAATCTAAACAATACTTGTAAGAATAAATGTATTTCCTGGGGGAAAAACAAGATCTACTGATAAGTATGGCAGCTAGATTGGAATGGAGAGGGAATTATTTTAAGTCTTATGAACAAGGAAATAAGAAGTTAAGCCCTGTCAAGAATATTCAACTTTTTGGAAATACGAGATAAGAAAGAAAGGAAGAAAGAAAGAGAAACAGACAGACGGACAATTTGGTTTAGAGACGTATGGATATGGGAATAAGGCCCCATGGTTCTTCTTCCACATCTATGGCAGAGGTGAAACTGTCAAATTGAAGCCTTCTTTTGGAGATTCCATTCTACAGTTCTAATGGCCTGAACTGGTGTGAGAAAGATTAGGCAACAACACAAGGTTACCGTTACCAGGGTACACCAGGTTGTGATTCACAAATAAAAGAATTTCCGAAAAGGCTCTTTCTGTGTAATACCATAAAGACTGTCCTGAGAATAAAATGCAGTGATCTTCCATCTGCCATCCACATGGCAGTGTGACATCCATACCACTGATCCAGTGCTGCAAGTCACTTTCTGGTCTTGAGCCCTTTTGGCACGCAAAGTCCTCCTCAGCCCCAGGCCAGGATTGATGAAGCTGCTACCCTCCATCAGGATGAATTCAAGTGGAATTTAATCCACTTGGATACCCTCAACTTTCTCTGTGGATTTCGGCACCCAAGGCCGTTAGTCCTCAGGGTTGTCAGGTTAGTTAAGCACTGCCTGACACTTGGCACTGAGTTGCTGGCAGTATGGTCTACTCTATTACCATAGCAGGATAACCTGGCCATGTTGGAAGGTTTCATGGTGGTGGGTGCACATTGTAGATATATTATTAAGCATTTTGATTTTTATTATATTTTGTGCAATAATGAAATTTGTTTTAAATGATGTGACATTTTTATTGTTTATTACTTTTTATAAAAATATTTATGAAAACTTTTTTTTCTATAGAGCAGTTGTAACTTTTTCCAGTACACTTCCTTTTCACATCACCTCTTTTAACCTTACTCTTGTTTCTCTTTATGTTTCAGAAATTCTTGTGAATGAATTTTGTGCTCACTTGGAAATCTAGCTCTTCAAGAAGAAGTATTTTCTCAACTGCTATGACACCAAACAGTTGTCATGCATCCCACTGCACAACTCCTAATATTGGTCTAGCTGTAGTAGCTTCTCATTTTCTGAAGACAACTCACACAGTTGAAATGTTCATATTTCTTAATTTCTTTCCTCTAGCCTGAACATGATTTTAAAAGACATGATAGTTGTTTTTGTTTTTATGTGCCATCATGTTGTCTTTGACTTATGGTGACTCTTTTGAATTGTAAAGGTTAAAGTTGCCCTTGCTCGAAAGCCAGTTGTATCCAACTTTCAGTGCTCATCTCTGTATATATCCAAAGAGCCAGCACTCTCTGTGTCTGCAAATGTTTCTGTGGACATGTGCTGTTTACCTTCCCACTGAAGTGGTACCTATTTATCTACTTGCAATTTCTTGCTTCAAACTGCTAGGTTGGCAGGAGTTGAGACAGAGATGGGAGCTCATTCTGTCGAGCAGTACTTGGGCCTCAAACCACTGACCTGTCAATTTCAAGTTCAGTGTCTTAACCACTTGAGCCACTGCAGTCCCCTGACCCTATGAATGAGAGGTCTTCAAAACATTGTTTCTCACCAACCCTTCTCACCTCTTGCAAACTCAAAGCGGTGGCTTTCCTTATGGAGTTAATTATTAAATCTCAAATTTAATCAAAATTATTCAATCTCAAATCTGGCCTTCTTTTATTTATTTATTTATTTATTTCATACTTCTAGTGCCACCCAACTCGACAATGACTCTGGGCAGCTTACAGAAATAGACAATGTTAAACCCCACTAAAAACACATAAAACCCCATTAAACCCCCCACACTCACACATAGAGAGAGAGAGAGAGTCCCACTGTTTAAACAAGCCAGCCAGGTTTTCAGATCTTTCCTAAAGGGCAGCAATTCTGTCTGCAGCCGCAATTCCACTGGCAGGAGGTTCCATAGGGCTGGTGCTGACACGGAAAAGGCTCTCCTTCTTGTGCTAGAGAGACGAGCCCCCCTAGCCGATGGTACAAGTGGAGAGCCCCTCCGGTCCGCTCTGGTTGGACGGACAGATGTTCTTGGGGCAAAGCGGTCTCTTAGGTATCCTGGCCCACTATCATGTAGGGCTTTAAAGGTAATAACCAGCACCTTGAATTGCACCCAGAGGCAAATTGGTAACTCCTGCTGCCTTCCATATTTTCCAGAATTATTATCTTTTCCAGTGAGTCCTACCATCTCATGATGTGCCCCAAACAGGAAAGTGTCAGCTTCATCCTTTTTGGGCCAGATAAAGTTGAAGCTTGAATTGCTCTAGGACTCACTTGGCAAAGGGCAAAGAAACTTGGGGGATGGGGGTGGTGATGCATCGAGTTGTGCTGCTTTAAAGCTTCTCGCTGCAATTATCTTAACAACCACAGTAACCGACTTCAGACCTGTGTTATGAAGCACCAGCTGCAGAAAGCATGAGATCTTAGTGTCTAAATCATGGAGAGGTGAAGCATTACAATCTCTATCAACTCGAAGCAACATAGCTGCTGGTGCATGGCAATCAGAAAACAAAATGTGCATTCCATACTACGTTGGTCTATATCCACTTCCATCTGGACAGCATTTCTACAGTTATCCATTTTGTGTGCTGCTGCATGCTAGATACAAAACAAAATTGCATCATATAATGACAAATTCAAAAATAACCATACAGGACGTTCATAAGGAAGAATCAAAGCAATAAACTCAAATAGAAAAGGGCTCCGGTTGTTTTTTTAAACTGTGGCTTATTCTTTAGTTCAACCGGGTTGTGACCTTTCATCTCCTTCCATGCCTCATGTAGAAGTTCAATGGACTGCCAGGACGCTGCCTTTCCTCCCAGCCACACCAGTGGTAGCGCCGCCCCCTACATCTCTAGGTCCTGAACGTGCTTGTTGCCGGGGAGGGGGTAAGAGGAGCAGACGCCGAAGCTGCTGCCCCCACTATGTTGCCTGCTCCAGGACCCACTCCATTGGCCCCGGAGATGCGGGACAGCTGTGTCGCCATCGCCATCGCCCTCCCGTTCTTGTTGCCGGGGGGGAGGAGCAGACGCCGAAGCTGCCGCCGCCGCGTTGCCTGCTCTGGGACCTACTCCATCGGCCCCGGAGACACGAGGCTGGTGCATCGCAGAGGGCTCCCCCAAAAGAGGACAATGTTGTTTTCTTTGGAGTACATTTTGGACATGGAGCCCTGGCTGTGTTTGGGGTTGTGGATTTAACTTTGTTTTTGGTATGAACTTTGCTTAATTGTATGTTACATTTTCTGAATTGTGTTCTGTAATTTGTAATTTTGAAAATGTGTAATTTTTGTGATATGTTGTGAGGCCGCCCTGAGTCAGCCTTGTGCTGAGTAGGGCGGCATACAAATTAAATTGATTGATTGATAAATCAAAGAATCCATCAAAGTAGTTTGTACAGGCAACAATTACTGGTTTGGTGAGCAGTGTAGGTGGTCAGTTTGCAAAATCTTTATTTTTGATGAAACTGTCAAAGGTGGAAAATTAACTAAGATGTTCCTTTCTTTGAATAAACTGAACATGAAGTCATTGGACAACAGGAACATGGGTACATGCTGGTTCAAACGTGGAGGTGGTCATGATTTGTTCCAGAAGATAAATTCCTATGTTGATTAAAAATAAACTTGAATTTTCTGGGGGCGAAAATACATTGTAACTAGAAACAGCAGAATGGACCCTGAATGTATATAATTGGACCTGTTAACATTGTGGTCAAAAAGAAGACCAGGAGTATAAGGAAATCTAAAATGGAGGTTGGCAGGTCTTGAAGTGTTTTGGTAAGTAAATGCATCTTCAGTGTATCTATCATGAACAATAAATTTGTTACTTGGGAAATTAGATATGCTGACAGTATCAGAATGGAAGGACCATATACGCTGTCATTATTTCCATCAGAATACAGGAACCAGGGACATAGAAAGGTTTAGTTCTAATTTTCTAAGAGGAAGTAATCAAAAGACACACAAATCAAGACCATGGGGGGGATAGAGACCTACTTTTGGATATATTTGTGATTTTCACATGAAAGAAATGCAAGAGAAGGGGTACAACAGTTTAAAAATTTATAGAACAGATTATGAACTTTGGTAATGCCACCATTTAAATGCTTAAAAGAGAACATTTAAAAGTCTTGCTTGTATTCTGGGGATATCTTTGTACAGAGTCTGTATCCCTGCCCCTCATCTTTCAAAGTTTTATTTATGTGCTTTCTGAAAGAATTCTGATATTTTATGCACCCAGATTTGTTTAAAACAAACTGTTATTGTGGTACAAAGTTGGAAGGAATCTGAATGGAGAGCAGTGATTGCCTTTTAACCACAAGGGTTAATTGTTAAAATGATGGGTGAAAGTCATTAACCTTTGGACAATTGTGTTGCTTAATTTTCTACCCTTTGCTCTTGTTGAGGAGAGATTCCAAATTCACTTTGATGAATGATCAATTCGAAACAATAAGAACCATGCCAGTAGTGATAGAATCATTGGGAACAATCTCAAAAGGGTTGAAAAACATCTGAGTGTGACTGGTATTGACAAGATCATGTTAAATAATATGGAAGAACTTCCATTCTTGTTGCTGGGAGGAAGATTAGGCAAAGACAATACTGTCAATAAAATAATGGAAACAAATGGGGGGGGAAGGAATGAGTTGGGGTGTGTGTGTTACTTCAAATGTTAGAGGTGAGAAAAGAACTTTATCAATCACGGTTGGTGGCAAAAGGTGATCACATTAATCTGTAAAGTCTTCTTCCACTCATTGCCAGTGTTAGTGCGTGGAAGATTCCTAATATTACATCACAAAGTATCCTTTGTTTTCCCAAAATTTTGTTCACCAGAAAAAAAAACACCTCCTGGAGAAGCAATGATTCACCTTCTGAATAAATTATGCTCCAGACACCCAGATGCAACTTTTGCCATCCTCAAGTACTGATTTTATATAAAAAACAGATTTCTGTTAACTTCCATTATCATTTCCCCATCCTCCCAACACTTTTGAGCATTACACATGTTCCAATGACACAAAACTGAGTGCTTGACCCACTGAATCTATCAATTCAAGTTAAGCTGCCAGAGAAAAGATAAGAAAAATAATATTTTATTGATCTCAGGGCCTATAATGTGTCACAATACTATTTGGAGAGATCTAGATTTTCTTTGGGAGCATGGACAATTATTTCATTCAGAGGAAAGATGTACCCAAAGCCTATTGACAGAGTAAGAAGGGGTGCCATACTCTAATATTTTTGGGGGTACTGTGGTCCCCTTTGGACCTTGAGCAGTCACAGTATCTAATATATCTAAAATAAAAGACCAAGAACCTGTTTATTAGTCCAGTATACTTACCATCAACCACTTGTGGTTTTTTTAATATCCACAGATTGCTCGCCTTCTCTCTCAGATATATTGAAGACAGCCTTCTGTCATGAAGACAATCTATGTTTTTGTCTTCATTCTCCTCTTAGTTGCTCCAGGTAAGCTGGAAAAACTTAACAGAAAGTAATCAAAACAATATTTGTAAGAATAAATGTATTTCTTGGCCAAACAATTTCTACTGCTAAGTCTGGAGGATAGATTGGAATGGAGAGGGAATGGTTTCAAAAAGCTCTAGTTTAGGATGTTGCCCTTCAAAGATATTTGACAGATTAATTTATTTTACTCAAAAAAGGGTCCACAGCCAAACTAACACAAGATTGTGTCCATTGCTGTATAGGTCCAAGGACAAATAAATGCAGCCACTGACCAATAGTCTTATACTCAAAGTTTCATCAATAGAAAGCAAATTCAATTAACCCAGGGATCCTCAACCTGTGGCCAACAGCACCATTTCATATCCCCCCCCAGCCACACCAAGAAGTCCCATGTGGTGGAGGAAGGGTGAAATGGTTGTCCAGCTCTCAAAGCTATCTAAGGGAGCATGACCTGACCCACAGTTTAAAAAGGTTAAGAACTCCTGAATTTGCCAAACACAGCCTGTTAGACTAATTGGGAATGCCACACAGTGATTACATAGTCCACCAAGGAAGGTAATGTATGTGCTTAGTTATTTCGGTATGTAGTTAAACACACATATACCAATGGGTAGGGCTTCATATCTGAGTTTCTGAAACATAACCAGATGATAAAACAAGTAGATCTTGTATTTATGTAAGCTAGGACTTCTCAATCTTTTTACACCAGGGGCCGGGTCATGCTCCCTCAGGCAGCTTCTGGGGCCAGATGGCCATTTTGCTTTTCATCCACCACATGATACTTCCTGGTGTGGTGGTGGTGGTGGTGGTGGGGCCACCTGAAATGGTGCCACAGGCTGCATCCGGCCCATGGGTAGCAGGTTGAGAATCCCTGAGGAAAGCTTTTGGCTCAAACTGAATGGTAGATTTTTTTTTGAAAACACACAAGATACATGGTCCAGAGCCAGGTCTACACATATACAACTAGGCGTAATGTCACACATCTTAAGGGCTGTGGATGATTTATGTAGCAATCTGACAATCACATGTAGGAATGGATAGTGCTTCATATCTGGGTTTCTGAAACTTAGACAGCAGATAAAAGAAGTATCTTGTATTTCATATGGCCTTTGGCTCAAACCGATTTTTTGAAAATATGCAAGTTACATTGTCCAGAGCCAGGTCTATGCATATGCAACTGCAGCAAGGGGGAATGCTAAGGCTCCAGGGCTGTGGGTGATTTATATAGAAAGTCTAGCAACCTGACAAATGGATTTGAAACCTGAGGCTTGAAAGAGAAAAATCCACCTGCACTCATAGATTAAAGAGCATTCACAATTGAGAGATTACAGGAGTAAGCTTTCTCACGAGCAGAAGAACGGATGAGCAGACAGACAGAATTTTTGTCTGCTCAATGCACATAAATAAATCATGGGCATTTATTCATTTTGCATTGTTTTTGAAGATCACAAGAGTAAAGTAGGTCCATATGAATCAATGGTATTTATGGAGCAGTTGACTCACAACGCAACCTATTATGATAACCAACAGCATTTTAGTCACTGAGTTGCTGCTTGAAAAGATTTTTGTGAAAACATTAATGGAGAAGCACTGCAACGTAACATGTGAATTTAGGTTTCACAAGCAATTTTCCAAATCATGAAAGCAAAGCAATACAGTCACACTTAAATACCACCCCGTAGCTTCTCCTGTAGCTTAGTAGTTAAAATACTGAGATTGGAGACTGGAAGGTTGGGGTTCACTACCTGAGGGTTGCACTTGGGAACATGAAAGGAGCCTCATTCGGGTGTTCTCTGAAAATCCTTTCAACCCAGAGTAATCTTTGGCGCAAAGTTATTATTACCACCCAATAGTGCTTAGTGCATTCTCTGGGCAGTTCACAAGCTAATTAGCATTCTGCCCCCAATGTGTGTAGTACTCATTTTACCAACTTCAGGAGGATAGAATGCTGATTCAAACTTGTTCCCTGGTCAGGACTGAACTCACAACATTTTGGTTGTTGTACTGCACTACCAGGGATCCTATAACATAACTTCAACAGAGGAGCAAAGTTGTGCTTGAACAGACAACAGGGATATTGTCGGTGTGCTAAGATGAGGTGTTTCATGTTTTCGTCTGCCCAGATGGGAACTCATGAAACAGAAGGTTTGTCCATTATGAACCACAGATTGTTGCACTCTTTATAGTTAGGTTTCTATAGTCCAGTGGTGGTGAACCTATGGCATGCGAGTCAAAGGTTGCACTTGGTTGCATCAACAAATTAAGGAGCTTGAGCTGTTCTTGGACAGAGCGGAGCAGACTATGCTGGACAAAGAAGAGACAGGGCACAATTCTGAGGGAGAAGGCCCTTCACTAATTCAGGAGGGAGATGGTTGGAGGAATGTGACTCAAAGGAGGAGAAGAATAGGGGATCACTCTGAGAGTCTGAAATTACATAATAAATTTGAGGCTCTTTCCCTCATCTCACCTCATGAGGACACACAGAGAAACAACTGGTTCCACCTGATGATCTCTCCTTCATCACACTTGATGAGATCCAGGAAGATAAACAACAGGAACAAACTGAGGTTCTCTCCCTTAATATGGTTAATGAGGTGCATGTAGATGAACAGATTGCAGGAGAGAGGCTCCTTGTACTAGGCGATTCAATAATTAGAAATACAGAGAAATGGATTTCTGATGCACATGATAACCGTATGGTGACTTGCCTGCCAGGTGCAAAAGTTGCAGACATCACAAGAAATCTAGATAGATTGTTAGAGAGAACTGGGAACGAGCCAGTTGTCATGGTACACGTTGGTACCAATGATGTTGGGAAGGCCAAGCGGTCTGTCCTGGAAGCCAAATTCAGGTTGTTAGGAAGAAGATTGAAGTCCCGGACTTCCAAGGTAGCATTTTCAGAAGTGCTGCCTGTCCCTCGCGCAGGACCTACCAGGCAGGCAGAGCTCAGAAGCCTCAATGCGTGGATGAGGCGGTGGTGTCGAGAGGAGGGTTTCAGATTTGTCAGGAACTGGAGAACATTTTGGGACAAGCCAAATCTGTTCAGGAGGGATGGGTTGCATTTGAACCATGATGGGACCAGATTGCTGGCACTCAACATCAAAAAGGCTGCAGAGCAGCTTTTAAACTGATAACTGGGGGAAAGCCGACAGGAGCTGGGCAGCATCCGGTTCGGGAAAGTGTGTACTTGAGTAGTGAGGAGGATGCAAAAATTACTGAGCAGAGCGAGGAGCTAGTCACTAGCATTCTAGCAGAAGGATGCAAGAGGCAGTCTAACAATGCAACTGGACACAAAAGACTGTGTCAGAAAAGCATATATAAATGCTTGTATACAAATGCCAGAAGCCTCCAGAACAAAATAGGGGAGCTGGAATACTTAGCAATAGAAAAGAATATTGATATTATTGGTATCACTGAAACCTGGTGGATGGATGATAACCAATGGGGTGCAGTTATCCCAGGCTACAAACTGTACAGGAAGGATAGGAAGGGGCAAATGGGAGGTGGTGTAGCCTTGTATGTCAAAGAAGTGATAAAATCATATGAATTGGAATATCTAGGTAATTTGGAGTCACCATTAGAAGCTCTGTGGGTAAGAGTACCAGGCCACAAGGATGGTCTAACAGTTGGCATATACTATCACCTCCGACCCAAACTCTTGAGGGAGACTGGCAGTTGGAGAATGTTGTAAAGGAGGCATCCAAGAAGGGAAGCCTGGTTATAATGGGGGACTTCAATTACCCTCACATAGACTGGGTGAACTGTTGTTCAGCACATGATAAAGAGATTAAGTTCCTAGATATGCTAAATGATTGTTCCCTGGGACAGATGGTTGAAGACCCAACTAGAGGTACAAGAATCCTTGACTTGATCCTGAGTAATACTCAGGATCTGGTGCAAGATGTTAATGTGACTGATCCAATAGGGAACAGTGACCACAACTCAATTATGTTTAACTTGATCATAGACCGCAAGTCACTGATAAAATCTAACACAGAGACCTTAAATTTTCAAAAAGGAAATTTCCCAAAGTTGAGGAAACTAGTAAAAAAGAAGCTGAAAGGGAAAATTGAGAGAGTCCAAACACTCCAAGAGGCATGGAGGCTGTTTACAAAAACAATAACAGAGGCTCAATTGAGAGTTGTCAACAAGCATGTGGATAAGGGGGATCCAGTTGACATTGTTTATCTGGAATTTCAGAAGGCTTTTGACAAGGTCCCACACCAAAGGCTCTTGAATAAACTTACCAGTCATGGAATAAAGGGACAGGTCTTGTCCTGGATCAGCAACTGGCTAAGGGACAGGAAACAGAGGGTAGCACTAAATGGACACTTCTCCAAGTGGAGGGAAGTAAAGAGTGGGGTCCCCCAAGGTTCAGTACTGAGACCCCTGCTTTTCAACCTCTTCATAAATGATCTAGAGGTAGGAGTGAAAAGCAAGGTAGCCAAATTTGCTGACAACACTAAATTATACAGGGTAGTGAAAACTGTGAGAGATTGTGAGGAGCTCCAGAGGGATCTCTTGACACTGGGGGAGTGGGCAAAACAGTGGCAAATGAGTTTCAACATTAGTAAGTGCAGAGTGATGCATGTTGGGGCAAAGAACCCCAATTACATTTATAAACTGGTGGGGTCTGAACTCTCTGCGACAAACCAGGAAAGGGACCTTGGTGTCCTGGTGGACAACTCAATGAAGGTGTCAACCCAGTGTGCCTCAGCAGTGAAAAAAGCAAACTCAATGCTAGGGATCATTAGGAAGGGTATAGAAAATAAGTCAGCAAGTGTCATTTTGCCTCTTTATAAATCTATGGTGAGGCCCCATCTGGAATACTGTGTACAGTTCTGGTCGCCATACCTCCAGAAGGATATTATGGAGCTGGAAAAAGTGCAGAGGAGGGCAACCAGAATGATTAGGGGACTGGAACACCTTCCTTACCATCTGAGGCTGCAACGGTTGGGCCTTTTCACTCTTGAACGACGACGTCTAAGAGGTGACCTGATTGAAGTTTATAAAATCATGCACGGTGTGGACAAAGTAGATAAGGAAAAACTGTTTTCCCTATCGCATAACACTAGAACTAGGGGACACTCCATGAAACTTTTGGGTACTAGTTCTCAAACAAATAAGAGAAAGTACTTTTTCACCCAGAGGATTACTGGCCTATGGAACTCCCTGCCAGAAGAAGTGGTGACAGCTGTCAGTCTTGACAGCTTTAAGAAAGGATTAGACAAGTTCATGGAGGACAAGGGGATCAATGGCTATAATTATGGATACTTAAGGACAACCTCGGGGTTGGAGAGATAGGCAGGATATCTCTCAATATCATTTCCAGGGAATCCTAAGCAGGTGAAGGCATCTGCTTGGGAATACCCTGAAGGAAATGGTGAGCCACTGTGTGAGACAGAATGCTGGACTGGATGGGCTGTGGCCTGTTCCAGCAAGGCTGTTCTTATGTTCTTATGTTGGAGCCCTCTCTGTGGGCACCTATGCAGTCACCCCAGCACTTCCTCCCTCTCCCAGCACAGAGTTCATCCCACCCCTCTGCCTAGCAGCCAAATGGGAGCATTTCCTCTCTCCCTTGTTACTGTGTTGGCACTTTGCGATAAATAAGTGGGATTTGGGTTGCAATTTGGACACTCAATCTGTAAAAGGTTAACCATCACTGCTATAGTCAATGCCCTCATCTCCCCAACCTACTCACAGTGCTGCTTTCAGACTAGTGATCTGTAGCTTGTATTTCCTAATAGTTTCATTGGCAGAGTTGCTGACTGTCTTTTTTTTTTGCTCGCACAGGTTTCACCAAATTTTTCAACGATGACAATTTTTGTATCGAAGTAGGTGGTAAATGCAAACACTTGCCATGCTATCCCAACCAGATGATTGGCCGTTGTCTGCTCCATACCTACTGCTGCCGAGAGTAAGAATAGTGGATGCCATTTACGTAATGATTTTCTTCCTTCCAGATTTAGAATCCAAAAAAATCATGCCTTGAATGATGGAGAAGCTGTGAAAGATAGCCAGAAACAATAAGAAACTGAATTGAACTCAAACTCATAATAACATTCTTTATAAATGAAAAAGAGAATTAGGAGATTTTTCTCTCTCAGCAGGAACATCTGAAATTTCGAGTATTGCTTTTAAGGAGGGGGAAAGTTCCATACAGAACAAAATAATTGAAACAAATTAAAATACCGTATTTTGGTCCATAAGACGCACCTGACCATAAGACGCACCCAGTTTTCAGAGCAGGGAAAAAATATTTAGTACTGTATTTTGCACCACCAACCAGTGGTGGCGCTGCAGGGGAAATGGACAGGCAGGCCAATTGCACTGAGGAAGGAAGTGATACTCTAGCCTAGCCTCTTGCTCTCCTTTCAACAAGGAAGCATGTTTTCCTCCTCCATTTTGTCCACGTGGTGTACAGACAAAGGCATTGAAGGTAAGTGAAACCCTTTCTTTTTAAGCACAGGTTTGGTTTCCCACTTAAATGCATTGGGAACATACAAACAGAAAACTTTTGAATACAAGAAATTTATTTCCAATGCATTTAAATGGGAAATTGCAATTTTCACCCTCTAGTGGCCACTTGTTTTTCATATGTTTTTCTTTCCCCTGCCCCAGAACAGTAGTAGTCTTCGGCCACCTGCGGCTCTTGTAAAATATCCTTTTACAGCAGCCACAGCTGGCCGAAGACCAGCATTTGGACTATAAGATGCACCCTCATTTCCCCTCCCCCCAATTTTCGGGGAGAAAAAGTGCGTCTTATGGTTGTTATGTATGACAAATTGTGTTGGTGACATTTTGAACATTCAAACTGCTGAAGAAACTGCACAAATTACTGTTAAACAGCCATGCTATTTGACAGTCACAAAATCTTGGCAGCTCACGTAATATCGCGAGACTTTGAGCATGCAAAATTCAAACGCTGAGAAGTGCGCACCAGAGCTGTCAAATGTACATACTCTTGTAACATATGTTCAAATCACCCAATAATGTTTGTTCCTGCTGTTTTGTATCAAGTTTATTGTGTACATAAGTCCCTGTTGTTCCCATCCAAGTTGTGTTCAGACCCCAGAAATAAAACCTGGTTGTCGCCTCTAGTTTCTGAACACCAAAATGATCCAAAAAATATGGTAGGTAGGGAAGAGTATTTGCATAGCTGTCCATGCCACTAAATGAACTGTGACTGTTTAATTTGAATAGATGATAACTCAATAAGAGAGCTATTACAAGAAGCATTAAAGGGAAATGAAGACTTCTGCTAATTTACCATATTGCCACCATGCAAGAAAACTCATTATGTGTTCAGGCTATGATGCCTTAGATCAGGGGTTCACAACCTTTTCGTTTCGCAGACCGGTCATGCTGCCCTTACACAGGTGAGCAGGACAGAGGCATGGTTCCTCTCACTGTTTCCAACACTTCTGGTTGCAGCAACAGCAGGTGCAGTCATGGCATGATCCTGGTTGTTTTCGCTGCTTCTGCAGTTTCCCCTGGCTGTGAGAGTGAAGGTGGGACATTTTCACTGCATTCCCAGGTTTTTTTGCCACATTTTTGTGGCGGTTTTGGCACTTCTGGAGCATTTTCAGTGGTTCTGGTGGTGGTGGCAGCAGCTCTGGCATCCTCACCATGGGCCAGATTTATTGGCACCATGTGTTGTATGTTGTGAATCCCTGCCTAAGATTAGAGGAAACATATGGTGGACATCTATTCCCTTCTCACCAGAGAAATAAAGAAATAGGGTGCAGTCAGTTCCATAGGAGTCAATTCACATGGAATGCCAATGTTCAAACCCTTCAGAGGTTGAGCTTTCATTGTAATTTTTCCTTCATGCATCTTGGAAAAAGAAAGTATGTGTACAAATATTGTCTGGATGATTAACTTTGTATAATGTTGATCTCTCATTCCACAGTCCAATTGTTTTTTACAATGAACAAGTGAACACCAATTTGGTATCGTATAACTTTTGAGTGACAGCACATCTTAATGATTATCAATGTACAAATGCAGATCGACTACCTTCTCCCCCCTTCCCTTTTCTTTCAACTGGGGGAACACCACAAGTTATGGTCTAAAGGTTTTGGTCACAATTGTATTAAAACTTTTTTATCCACTACCCTCTGGAGAAGCCTGGTCGAGCTATACACCTGGTACCAGAGCAAGGGAAGATAATCCCTTATCTAGCCAGAATAAGCAAATATTTGCCGAGTGCAGGGCTAAACATCAGCTACTGCCCAGACCATCTGTCAGGGAGACATCTTTGAGATTGTTCCCCACTCTGTTTGCATGAATGAATGTTTGGAGCACCCCAAAGATATCTCATGGCATGTCCTGTATGCCCAACTGATTTGCTCGATTCACATGAGGCAAGCAATTCCCACCTCCTCCAAAGCTGCCCTGTAAGATTTACATGTTCTATCCTAACCCATGAAAAATTGACCACACTATAACTAAACCCAAATGCCCTGTAAAAGCCAGAGTAGGAGAATAGCAAGCGACCCATCTGGAAGTCAAGCCAAAAATCCCTATACAGTCTCAAAAAGGTGACCCCCTCAGTACTCTAGGCTGCAGGGTGGGCCTTCTGAATCACAAAAGCCTAAGAGGCCACAGCTTGGGTGGTAACTAGCTTAAGCAGCTTTACAGCCCATGGCCTGATAATAAGTAATGATGTAATTATTTGCTGGCATGACTTTATCTTCATTCCCCCAGGTAAGAGAAACATGTGCCCCCACCCTTGCCCCATTTTAGGCTGCAAGTAGCTCAACTTGCACATTCTCTTCAACCATTTCTTGTATGAAGCTGAAACATTGAGGAAGTGATAGGTAGCTTTTCATGCCCAGGACAGGCCAAAATGCTTCCATCTTGCAGCGATCTTTTCAGAAACCTCCATTGTCATCAATGGCTAATCAGGGCAAACCCCTGTTCAATGCAAGAATCTATATCAAAGCTGAGTTGACAGATGGTTGTCCATTTTTCTCTTGAATGACTCCAGCATTGGAGTGCTCACCACCTCTCTAGGTCCAGTGATGGCGAACCTTGGCACTCCAGATGTTCTTGGACTTCAATTCTCAGAAGCCCAAGCCCCCATGAATCCACATGAATGGGTTTGCTGTGATTCATCCAGCCCACACTGTGCCACCCTTGTTGCTCCTGGAAGCAGAAGTAAAATGTGCCCCTACAGGGGCTTCAGGAGCGCTTCAGGAGCGACAAGGGTGGTGCGGCGTGGTCTGGATGAATTGCAGAAAACCCATTCATGTGGATTCATGGGGGCTTGGGCTTCAGAAAGGCACTTAAGACTTGGTTGTGCCAGCAGGTCTGGGATTCAACATGTGGCACCGCCCAGGCCTGTTGGTTAGTGTAGCCGCCCAAGCCTGCCTCCTGTGATATGTAATATGTTTGCCTCCTGTGATATGTTGGCATTTGAAATAATGTCTGTTTTTATGCTTGTTGCTTGAATGTTTTATCTTCTCTTGTTGTTTTATTCTCTTAAGAGGTTAGGGAGGGTATAGGAGGGTCTTTTATATGTTTTGTAAGGTTTTAATACTTTGTATTGGGTTAAGATTGCTCTCCTAGTTGTAGGGAGCATTCGTTACTGATTTTGTTTGCCGCTCTGGGTGGCGCTTGCGCCAGAAGGGCAGGATATAAATGATCCAAATAATAATGTGATTCCTTAAATTGGTAGGATTTTGGTCAGTAGCCAAAATCTTGCAACTGGGTACAAAACATGGGAATAGAAAGCCACAACATCAAAACTGGTAAGTTTTCCCATCCCTGCATATTAATATCTGTTTGCATGTTCCAGGTACAGATAAAACAGTTGCTGTTGCCACCTGTGGATGATATAAGGAACTAGAAGAAAAATGAGATGGAGTATTGAACCCATGCAATGTGTTCACCTGTCCACTGCTGCCTTCATCATAGCTGCAGTTACTCACAGCATACCCATGATTCTCAATGACAAAATGGTCTTCCAGTGTTAAAACCCTTCAGAGATACAGCTTTCGTTGTAATCTTTCTTTCATGCAGCTTGAAAAAGAGCATGTGCAGAAATATTCTCTGGATGTTTGACTTTGTATAATGTTGATCTCTCATTCCACAGTCCAATTGTTTTTACAATAAATGAGTGAACACCATTTCGGTATGTTATTGCTTTTGGGTGACAGCACATCATAATGATTACCAATGTACAAATGTAGATCGACTGCCTTCTCCCCCCTTTTTTTCTTTCTTTCAACTGTTCTCATAACAAACTGCTTTGTGACAGAACACAAATTATGCATGGGGGCATGCTAAAATTTAGTTTTAAAATTTAAATTTAGATTTGCAATATCAGTGATACGAGGAATTCTTGACACTGCTACATTACTAGATGTGGCAGGACTTTAAGGATTTCCTGCTAGAACTACTAACTCATTAACTATACATAGAGAGCACAACTATCCACACTGTATAAATCAGTTTTGACCCCGAGCATCACTGCATCAGAGCATGCTGCTCTAGTATGGAGTGCATTTGCACACGTAAAACAAGTTAGCATTGCTGTTATTGTGCCAAGATGTCTCAAACCTACACCAGTTGAGAAAATAGGTTCCCTTGTCGGTATCACTCCACTTAAGATCAGGAGACAGGTAGCAGTGGATGTGAAGAGAACTAAAGCAAGTGACTGACCCTTGACACCCTCTGAAAGGATATAAGCTTCAAGTCCGCTGGCTCAGATTCAGGAAGAGCTTTATAGTGGAAGAAAACATTATTGAGGGTATGCAAGCGCATAACCAATCTAGAAGGTGGAGAATGGAGCTCACTATACAAGGAATAACATTAAGTTAGCATATAGCTGAGCAACTCAACCTCCCCTACATCACTTGGAGGACTCTGAATAGGCTGAGTGTCACAGATTTGAAATGCAAGACAAACATACTCAAGTAGAGGCTGTAAGTTGACAACAATATGCTGTGTAAATGTGGAGAGATTCAGAATCTGGTTCATGTGCTGTTCTGCCGATTACTACCAGAAACATGTACCAAAGAGGATTCACGTTTGGCCAATGACAAAACCAAGAAGGTGGTTTCAGTTTGGCAATTCAAAGTCTGACCTAGGTACAGAAGAAGAAGTCTCAGGGCCATAGCCAGAGGGGGGCCAGCCCCCTGAAAACCCTCCTGAGCTAACAGCACACACCCCCAACCCACCCCGGGATGCAAATGGTGTGTGTGTGTGTGTGTGTGTGTGTGTGTGTGTGTGACTGACAGTGCCATTGTTGCCCCTCCTGACATTCCCCTCCCCCAATCTAGAATCCTGGCTATGGCCCTGAGAAGTCTGCTAAATAATTCACCCACATACCCAGTGGTGGGCTCCAATTTTTTCCTACCTACTCTGTGGGCATGGTATGGTGGGTGTGGCCAGGGGTGAAGCCCTGTGTTGCACCTGAATTAGGACTACTTTATTTCAAAACTTGGGTGGGTGGGACCAGCCAGAATGTCTGCAACCAGTTCTGGTGAACTGGTGCGAATCTGTTGATGCCCACCACTGCACATACCATATCACTCCCTCGAATGGAAGATACAAAAATGGGATGCTTCAATTCCTGCCTTTTCATTCTCATCGGTTTAGGCTTTTATAGACAGAGGCGCATTTGTAAAATTCTATCATTGCTCATGTACACATAGCTTAAGGTTCTCCAAGGTTCCCAGCTAATCTACATGAATAATATGTATTAAAGGCTAAGCTTGCAGTAGTATTTGTACATTTTGAAAAGGAATTTGACAGTGTGGCAGTTAACACAGTTCTTGGAACCCTAAAGGAGCAAGGAGTCCACCCTAGCTACATCAAATTACTCCAAGCAGCTCAAAAGGACAATTTCACTTCTATTACCCTCTTCAGCAATCCTGTATTTACAAAGGGGTTAAACAAGGTGATACAGTATTGCCTAAGCTGTTCTCTGTTTGCCTCAAAATGGTGGTGTGAAAGTTAAACTGGACTGAGGACTTTTTCCTATGGGTTTTCTCCGAGTTAAGTAAAAAAATATTTTTTCTTAAGGGTTTATTTCAAGTTACAAAAAAATTCAATTTAAGTAAAAGCCTACGGAACAGACTTTTTTTCGTAAGTAGGGGTTTTACTGTAGTAAAATTACGGTCAACCCAGCAGTTCGATAGCAAGAAATTGCAAGTAGATAAATAGGGACCACTTTGGTGGGAAAGGTAACAGCATTGCGTACTCTTCGGTGTCTAGTCATGCCTGCCACATGACCACGGAAACGTCTGCAGAAGCAGACAGCGCTGGCTCTTTGGCAGGATCAGATTTAAGCATAGGCTACATAGGATGCAGCCTATGGGCTCGCACCACAGGGGGGCCCGCACCACAAAATGCCCAAAAAATGAAGGCAGGCACCAGCAGGCAAGAAAGAGGCACGCAGGCAAAGGAGGAATCAAAGGAGGGACGAGAGCAAGAGTGATAGCCACCCGTTTGACTCAGGGGATTGGTTGGTACGTTGCCCTGACAATGGAGGGGAGGAGGCGGGAGCTGTGCGCACGCCTCTCCCTCCACCTCCCTTCCCCCACCCCCCACATTCCGCGTCATCTCCTGACTCCCCTCCTTCTCGGAAGGTGGGAATGGACTTTTACAGCATTCCCAAAAGGAATGCATACCCAAAAGGAAAAAGGGCACTGCCAGGTCCAAGAGGACTCCGATGTGGCTTACAGGAGCTGTTCGGGAAGTGATCAAAAGCAATAAAAGCTCATTTAGAAGATGGAAGGCTTGTCCGAATGAGGACAGCAGGCAGAAACATAAATTCTGGCAGAACAAATGCAAGGCAACAATCAGGAAAGCAAAGCAAGACTTTGAGGAGCGTATAGCTAAAAATACTCAGAGAAATAACAAAGACTTCTTTAAGTACATTAGAAGTAAGAACCCAACTAGGAAGGCCATTGGACCATTAGATGACAATGGAAGGCAAGGGGTTATTAAAGAGGAAACAGAGATTGCAGAGAGACTCAATGAATTCTTTGCTTCAGTATTCACTGAAGAAGACAGAGACCACATGCCCAAAACAGAGCCTATCTTCGTAGGGAGGGAAACCGAAGAATTAAGCCAGATAGAAATAACCAGGGAGGAGGTCCTTGCATGTCTTGTTAAACTAAACACTAACAAATCACCAGGACCAGATGGCATCCATCCATGAGTTCTCAGGGAACTTAAAGATGAAATTGCTGATCTTCTAGCCAAAATATATAATATTTCCCTCAAATCAGGCTTTGTGCCTGATGACTGGAAGGTAGCGAATGTAACACCAATTTTCAAAAAAGGATCCAGGGGTGATTCAGGAAATTACCGACCTGTCAGTTTGACATGTGTCCCAGGTAAAGTGATGGAAACGATCCTAAAAGATAGAATTAATAGGCACATAGAAGAGAAGGCGCTGCTAAAGGAGAGCCAACATGGCTTTTACAAGGGCAAATCATGCCTCACTAATCTGTTGGAATTTTTTGAGAGTGTCAACAAGCATGTGGATAAGGGGGATCCAGTTGACATTGTTTATCTGGACTTTCAGAAGGCTTTTGACAAGGTCCCTCACCAAAGGCTCTTGAATAAACTTACCAGCCATGGAATAAAGGGACAGGTCTTGTCCTGGATCAGCAACTGGCTAACGGACAGGAAACAGAGGCTAGCACTAAATGGACACTTCTCCAAGTGGAGGGAAGTAAAGAGTGGGGTCCCCCAAGGTTCAGTACTGGGACACTGCTTTTCAACCTCTTCATAAATGATCTAGAGGTAGGAGTAAAAAGCAAGGTAACCAAATTTGCTGACGACACTAAATTATACAGGGTAGTGAAAACTGTGAGAGATTGTGAGGAGCTCCAGAGGGATCTCTTGACACTGGGGGAGTGGGCAAAACAGTGGCAAATGTGCTTCAACATTAGTAAGTGCAGAGTGATGCATGTTGGGGCAAAAAAAAAACCAATTACATTTATAAACTGATGGGGTCTGAACTCTCTGCGACAAACCAGGAAAGGGACCTTGGTGTCCTGGTGGACAACTCAATGAAGGTGTCAACCCAGTGTGCCTCAGCAGTGAAAAAAGCAAACTCAATGCTAGGGATCATTAGGACGGGTATAGAAAATAAGTCAGCAAGTGTCTTTTTGCCTCTTTATAAATCTATGGTGAGGCCCCATCTGGAATACTGTGTACAGTTCTGGTCGCCATACCTCCAGAAGAATATTATGGAGTTGGAAAAAGTGCAGAGGAGGGCAACCAAAATGATTAGGGGACTGGAACACCTTCCTTACCATCTGAGGCTGCAAGGGTTGGGCCTTTTCACTCTTGAACGAGGTGACCTGATTGAAGTTTAGAAAATCATGCATGGTGTGGACAAAGTAGATAAGGAAAAACTGTTTTCCCTATCACATAACACTAGAACTAGGGGACACTCCATGAAACTTTTGGGTACTAGTTCTCAAACAAATAAGAGAAAGTACTTTTTCACCCAGAGGATTACTGGTCTATGGAACTCCCTGCCAGAAGAAGTGGTGACAGCTGTCAGTCTTGGCAGCTTTAAGAAAGGATTAGACAAGTTCATGGAGGAGAAGGGTATCAATGGCTATAATTATGGATACTTAAAGACAACCTCCGTGTTGGAGAGATAGGCAGGATATCTCTCAATGCCATTTCCAGGGAATCCTAAGCAGGTGAAGGCATCTCCTTGGGAATATCCTGAAGGAAATGGTGAGCCACTGTGTGAGACAGAATGCTGGACTGGATGGGCTCCTGTGGCCTGTTCCAGCAAGGATGTTCTTATGTTCTTATGTATAGATATGTTTTCTTGTGAAAAGAGAATTCTGATAGCTTAATAAAAAATCCTATACACGGAGTTTGCTGGGACTATTCCACCATTATGCCTGCAATCTGGAATAGCACTGCTGACTTTGCCAAAGCTGCTCCAGTGACACAGCCAACAGCTATCACTCAACTCAAACGTTCCTCCAGCTATGGGTCGCAACATTAAATCTCATTATGCTCTTCGCCATCATTGTTTCATGAACATAGTACACACAATGGGAGGAAAGGAGAAAGCACTTAATATCTTTGCAAGGATTCTTGGTTAGATGATACACTGGTAGAAGTGGTACAGCTTAGAAACCCCAGAGTCCTCCAGTATCCCCACCCCAGTGCATTCTTTATCATTCTTTATATATACATATACATATACATATACATATACATATACATATACATATACACATACACATACACATACACATATACATATACATATACATATACATATACATATACATATACATATACATATACATATATATATATATATATATATATATATATATATATATATATATATATATATATATATATATATATATATATATATATATATATATATATATATATATATATATATATATATATATATATATATATATATATATATATATATATATATATATATATATATATATATATATATATATATATCCCTTTTCTATTGTCCCTCTCCTCCTATTTTTCCCTTGCAGGTCTACCATCTGTCCTCATCCTCCCTTTCCCTCTGCTAATCTTCCTCTCTTCCCCTTCACCAAAAGGTCGCCCTTCCTCGAAAGCCAGTCGTATTCGACTCTAGGCTCATCTCCATTTACAGCCAAAGAGCCAGTGCTGCCTGCATCTGCATATGTTTCCGTAGTCATGACTAGACACTGGAGCTCATGGAACGAGTACTGCAGGATGGAATGAGCTCCTGTCTTTGTCCCAGCTCCTGTCAACCTAGCAGTTCGAAAGCAAGAAATTGCAAGTAGATAAATAGGGACCACTTCGGTGGGAAGGTAACAGCATTCCGTGTGCTCCGGTGTCTAGTCATGCCTGCCACATGACCATGGAAATGTCTGCAGAAACAGACAGGGCTGGCTCTTCAGCTTTGAAACATAAATGAGCACTGAACCCTAGAGTCGGATATGACTGGCTTTCGAACAAGGGAAACCTTTACCTTTACTTATTATTTTGTAAGCAACCTGATAAAATTGAGTTCAGATTTCAAATTGTTATTGCAAAATGAAATGTGTGAGAATTAAATTAAATTCCTTTATACTTCTCTGCATTAAGTATTGTATTGGTTATTGCACAATAGCAGATTATCCTAAAACTATAATAAGTTTAGATTTAAGAGGCTAGTGATGTTTAAACTATTTGTAATGGAAACTACCTGTACTTCTCTGGATTAGATCCCAATTTTTGATACTGCTTTCAAATTATTGCTATTTCAGCTCAGACTACTTTGCATTTTTAAACATGTTTACTTAAAATTAAGATATGTTATTTTAAAAATCGTAATACTCATATTTGCATATTTAGAAACATAGACTTGAATCTCAACTTTGTATTCTTTTTTAAAAGAATTTAGTTGTTTGTAGCAATGTTAATAAATCATGTTAAATACCATTAAGATATATTACCTTAATGATGTTCAGTTCTTTTCATTTTTATCATCTCATGAATTCATCAAATTCTAAATACTGTATAGGAATGTCGTACGTAAAATTTCTATAATTTAATAACAAACTTCAAATGTTTATTTTTCTGTTTTTAATTTGATAATTGCTGAAAATGTGGTTTTTGTAGGTTAATTTTAGAAAAATGCTTTCTCCGGTAGGGCCCGTGCCACAGGTTCAGCCTACGGGCCCACAGATCCTAAATCCGGCCCTGCTCTTCGGCTTTGTTTGAGCAGCAGACTCAAGAGTCAGATATGACTGGCTTTCGAGCAAGGGAAAACTTTACCTTTACTAGTAAAATAAACTGGTGGAAATTTGATGATTTCTTTTGCTTGTGCAGTGATTCATACTGTAAGCAGCTGTACATTTTCTGGGATAGTATAAAATGATATTACTGGAGATCTCCTTAAGATAGGTTGGAAATGGCCATTCTCAGGCATTCACAGCCTATGGCCCGTGGGCCAGCCCTGCCCCGCAATGCCAATTAATCCAACCCTTGCCACCCTTGCTGCATCCAGAAGCAGAAGTAAAACACACCCATGCATACACTGAATGCTGCCATAAATGTGTTCTGTGCATGCTTGTGCATGTTTTACTTCTGCTTCTGGTGGGAGGAACCAGTGACCGGCCTGAGCAGCTGTTGGGGTTGGTTGGACAGGCCCATGACCAGAAAACATTGTGAACCCCTGGGCTATCTGTTCACGGTTATCTGTCCAAAAAGAATTAACAGGATTCTGCTTGATAGATTTAAATCATTGGAAGGAACAGGATATGAATTTATCAATTTTAAAAAAATTCTGAAATCTAATTAATAATACAGTGGTACCTCATACAATGATTTTAATCCGTTCCACAGGGCTTGTTATTGTATGAAACAATTGCTATACGATGCATGCATCGTATAGCAATATCCCCTATGGGATGCATCGTACAACGATTCTTTTCGCTAAGTGGTTTTTCCCATTGAAAAATTGTTGTACAGATTATTTCCATAGAGAAAATTGTTATGCAGGATGCAATCCCCCACCCCCCAAAAAACCCACCTAATTGTTATTGATAGGGAAATGGTGGTGTACTGGGTGCTGAGTTCAAATCTAGCAGAGTGTAGTAGTTAGCTATGAGCGACAGCGGAGGTGCCCGTTTAATTTTCTCCTTCACACCCAGTCAATAACAGCAGAGACTCAGTTGAATGGTGCAAAACCTAAAGTGCTTTTACTCAGCAGAGGTGGTGATGAAAAGAACATAAACAGTAGTATCTTATCTGTGAACAACTATGCAAACAAACTTAGTCTTTCAGTTTCACAGTAAGTACTTGCACACAGCAAAATCTCCTGCTGCAGCCTAGCTATTCCCTGGCTTGGCTTGTAGAGTATGGCAAACAAATGCAGTCCCGGTTTCCCCAAGTATTTACAGTCTTAAGCTGGCAACCTCTCTCCCTGGAGAGTAAACTCACAGACAGCAGTTCATCCCTTCAGGCATGCAGTTCATAACCCTAGAAAGAACAACAGTCCATGCTCATAAGCATAAGAGAACAAACCTCTGTGCTCCTAGTCAAGTAAACATCCAGCAGAAGGCATCAAAGCTTCTTGTAGAACATCATTATAGCTTCAAGGTATAAAGTCCAAGAGCATTGGTCCATGTGTAGCAACATGGCATCTAGGTTAATTCCAGAGCATTCGGGCAGCGTGGCTACAAGATTAAATCAAGAGCAAAGAAGCAAACTACTGGGATCTATTTTATGCAGTTACAAATGCTGGTTCATTCCATCATTACTGTTGTGGTTTACCATCACCCGTCCACAGTTCGGTAAGTTACTCTTAAAGCTGTAGCACCACATATCATGTATTATTTACAATACCAGAGTGTTCCCCATGACATCCCTAACAGTTATGCGATTTCATTGCTATATGGGGCGATTGTTGTATAAGGTTTCACTGTAGTTTAATATTTATTTATTTAGTATATTTTTATAACGCTTTCCTCACCTATTGGTGACCCAAAATGGTTTACAGACAAACAAAGATGGTAAATTACATAAAACTTGAAATACAATTAAACATTGTGGCTGAACATCCGAGGGAGCCTAAGAGACAGCATCCAGGCTCAACGTCAGTGACGGAGCCAGGTACTCAAATCCTCTGCAACATCCTCGGGCATCTTAAGGCCCATGTCATGGGTAACAGCCGCTCCCACTCCCCTCCAACCGGCTGAGGGGAGGAGCTCAGGGTGCTCTGTGGCAGGGATGAAGGTGGAAAATGTCCTCCTGCCAAATAGCAATGGTCACTCCCACTCCACTCCATCTTTCCCACTCAAATAGCACCCCATCTTGAGTTCCCTAATCGGTTTAATTAATTCCCATTCAATTAAGGATTGCAGATAGAAAACAATTGTTAGATAGAGTAAGGCATCAGGACTCTGTTAACCAAAATCATATTGCTAAATCAGAGATTAAAATATTAATCAAAGGGAAAAGTCAGATTACCAGGAAAAATGGGTCCATCAAGAGGAGGTGTTTCTCTTTAATGGGTCTCTTTGATTTGTAACAATATGAAAAAACAAAACAAAAAACCACTTTGGCCTCTTAACAGCCAACCCAGCAACTTTATATCTGATGCAGAAGCAAAAATAATCATAGTGTGGGATGGCTTTTTTTAGCTCACCTAACTTTCTATCAGTAGGAGGTAGGATGGTAGCTTTGATCTCACTTTATCACCTCAGTTTAATACTTTTTGTTCTGAACTATTACAAACCAAATAGAATAATTAAGAAATAGGAAGTGATTCTTCTGTGCAGCCTGTGCCCTTATCTTTGATGTGGGGGAACCAGCCCACGATCCAGGCTGTTAAAGTGGTAAAATTAGTTAGAAAATGGTAAAAAGTCCAGTTGCAAAGAAGTTGTGGACAAAATGATAAACGATGCCGGACGGAAAACCTGAAGGAAAGCATTGGAAAGAGATCAAAGCAAAAAGACTTCTATCTCTTTCATAAGTAATGGCACATATTACCAATAAGAATTACACTTGTAAGGTTGGCAGGTCAGCAGTTTGAGACCTGAGTACTGCATGATAGAATGAGCTCTCATTTCTGTCCCAGCTCTTGTCAACCTAGCAGTTTGAAAGAAAGAAATTGCAAGAAGATAAACGAGTATTAAGGTGAGAGTAGGATCACCCTGGGGGCGGTGGTGGTGGTTAAGACATTGCTGTACCCACACCCCAATAACGACACAGACAAAGAATTTTGGATTATAATTGGGCCACATTTATTTAAATGCAAACAAGGCCTACCTTAACAATGGTTAAGGATCAGACGGGCCGCAATAGCACTGGCAAGGGGCAAATCCAATTAGAGTCCTGATTAACTGACTCTCACAACTTGCTACTGAGAGCCTATGCCAACAACCGGCTTCAGCGGAAGCGTGTCGTTGACCTACTCTGTGTGTTGCCTAACTAAGTAAGCTGGCTGGCCATACCAGTTTGGCTAACCTTGTCCTCCCTATGGCCAACCAACTGTATCTAGCCTGTTAAATGTTAATGTTGTTGCCCCTATCCAGTGCTATCCGCCACACGGGGAGGAGTTCACCGACTCACCGCCCCACCATGGCCGCAAACGGCCAACAGGCCCATCTGTATGGATGACAAAAAGAGGTCCATGCCCCTGTCCGACAAGTGTACACCATCAGCGCGATACAGACAGCGGTCCTGTATGCGTATGAACGGGTGTGGGACCACCGCCCACAAAGCGTTGGCATATACATAATGGGCCACTGCCCTGTTGACCGACCTGCGGGCCCGGTCAATGTTGAGTGCCTGATCGAACGAAGTGTACCGGACTGAGCATAGCTCGTCCGGTATAGCGTCGTTCACAGATTTACCAGGTGGGTAAGATAAATGGTGAATAAGGTGAAATTCCCCTGGCACCTTCTTGGGGACCAAACCAAGGGGCGACACTTTGAGGTTGGGAAAAGGTGGGTCATCAAAGGGACCAGCAACCTGGCCCTCCCGGACCTCCTTAAATATCTTAACCCGGGCAACCTGCTCCATCCCCCTCAGGGAGATCAAATTAGGGGCATCCTGTGGCAAGCGTGCCCCTACAAATGGGATATGAAAACCATCAGAGAAACCCACCAAAATATACTCGGCATCTGCCCGGTTGGGGTAGATGCATAGCCAACACTCCAAAACATCCAACTTAATTGGAGAGGGTGCCTTTAGCAGCCAACGGGTCAGCGTTAGGTCGGTTGGCACCCTGCTGTCCCCTGCCCCTACCCTGGGATCCCCCAGACCTGGAGCAAGCAGTGGCCGGGTGGGGCCCCAAACAGGTAGGGCATGCATGCCTAAATCTGCACTGCATGCGAGAACATCCAGCCGCCGACAAGTAGTTCCAGCACAACAAGGGGGTGGAACACCCTGCCCCGCCTGCTGGCGGGGGGATTGCGCTGAGCCAGGATGCTGTACAGCATGTCCAGAATGAAACCGGTTGCCGGTGGCTGGGCAGAATGGGGTCATGTAGTACAACCACAAAAGTTGGTTGGGCTCGTTCCAGCGCATCTCCGGGTGAAGCGCGACCCGCATACAAAATTCTTCATCATACACCAGCCACGATTGACCCGGGTATTCCACATATGCTTGATAAATGATATTGAGGTTTTGGAAGAGTGGAATAGCCAAATCCGGATGAGCCCTAAGGGAGACGACTGCATTAATGAGGTAGGCGGGCAATCAGTTGGCCCAGGTGCGTGAAGGTTTATGCCGCCAGGCCAACTCCTTATCATGGTCATCCTGCTTTTCTTTCTCATCCCAGGTTGGTTCCCTGTTTAGAAGGCTAAACAGGTCAACATATTCCCTACGTCAAATCTTATCCCTGGTGGCGGGGAGCAAGTGACCACCCAGGGGAAGCATGACCCCCGCGGTAGGCAACACAGAGGTGGAAACTGTATGATATCCAGTGTTGACCGGTGGGCCATAAGGCCAAACCAGATAAGGTAATTGCAGGGTGGCCTGTGGGACGGCCGGCGGTGGTGGGGGATAAGGAGCCCTCCATTCCCCAGCCCGAGACTGTGCAGCCATGATAGGCGACAAGTGTGACACAGAAGGAGCCGGACTGGAGCCAGCTGGCCATGGCCAAGTGGCTAACGCAGGAGTCACAGATTGAGTGTGCGTGGATCTAACTTCACCGTTATACTCACCGGACGCAACCCCTCCCAACACCCCCACCGGGGGTTCCACGCGGGCAGGGGCGTTGGAGCTCAGGAACGAACTAGAGCTCGTGCCATCCGGGAACCACACTCGATGCCCCCTGCAGATGCTGCCGCAGCTGGTGCATACACCCCCGCAGGGCTGGGCAGTGGGCGGCCCCCGGGCGTGGCCAGCAGGGCCCTCTCAAGCCGTGCTAGCCGGGAGTCGACAGATGCCGGAAACCAGTGGTCAATGGGTGAGCCAGAATAGTCATGATGGAAGGCAGCCTCAGCCCAAGGTTGGAGGCCTGCGGCCCTTTCCTATTTTTTTTAATTAACTTTTTTTCAAAAATATACAGACATACACAAAACAATACATCGTAAAAAAGAAAGAAAATGCATAAGTTTCATAAAAAATAACCACATACATGATAATTGAACTATTATCTATTATAATGTTGAACATCCACTAGAAAAACATCTAACCTATTTCAAAAGATCTTTACAGAAATTCTTTATTTAACACTACAACTATAGCCAACTCATAAAACATTTCAGTAGTACTATAATTTAGGTACAACTATCAAAATCCAATTTTCACTTACATTGCACCCAGTGTTTATTTACATTGCCCCGGAGAGCTCGGTCCCAATATTATCTCCAGAATCTGCTTTGAGATGGTACAGGTCTACAACATTCTGCACCCGTGAGAGAGTGATCAACAAAAGGCTTCCAAATATTCCAAAATCTATTTTCCTTCAGTTTATCCCTTTTTACTTTTACCTCCCATGTCAATTTGTCATTCAATGCTAAATTCCACATTTCTTTATACCACTCTCCCGTCTGTATAATTACATCATTTTTCCAATGTCTAGCAATACATTGTCTGCCCGTTGTTAACATTATTTCTAGTAACTCTTTTTCCTCCTTGTTTAAATGCATACCATCCACATCTATTAGCATAATGGTACCTGATGCCAGTTTAATTTTCTTACCCATTATTTCCCCAGCCTCTTTTTCTATTCTTCTCCAAAAATCATTTATCATTTTACAACTCCACCACATATGTTCATAGGTTCCAATACATCTCCAACATAAGTTATCCTTTTTATTATCGATCTGATGTAACCTCAGTGGTGTCAGATACCATTGCCACAACATTTTATAATTATGCTCCGTAATTCTTACTGCGGCCCTTTCCAAGGCTGCAAAACGGGCCTTGACCGGCCCATGGACATGTGGGCCGGGCAGGGGCTGGGGCTTGGCAGCTACCTGCAGGCCGGGAACCTGGGCCTGCAGGGAAGAGACCCCCAGGATGGGTGTGCCCCCCTGCTGGTTGGGTTCCCCCCCCCCGAGGCCTGGAGGAAGCCACCCTGCATGCCCTCCTACTCAGAGGGGGGGTGAGATTAGGTGGTGGAGCAGAGGCCGCTACCGGCTGAGGCGCGATCGTGTACGACTGGCCATGACCAGCCTTCCTCTTCGGCGCCACGTGCACCTGACAAAGGGGGAGGCCGGCACAAGAGGCACGGCTGCACGGCCGCAAGTAGGGCCCGTTTTAGGCAGCGCGCAGCCCCGGCCCATTCCCAGGCAGGAGCACAGCCGCCCATCCTAAAAGCTCAACGCACTAGCAAAAGAGGTGTGAACACCGCAAACCAAGTGCCGGCCTGAGCTTGGGCCGACCGAGGAGGGCGCTCGGCTCCAGCCCGCCCAAGGGTGAGAAGCGAAGCTTGCCAAGTGAGCTAAAGAATGCGCGGTCCATACCGCAACAGACTGGCGCTAGCCCGCCCCCGGGCTGGCAGCAGTCAGTTAATTCGGCTGGGCACGGAGCGAAAAAACGCACCGGGGCCCAGCCAAATTGTTGAAGAGAGGGCCGTTGGCCGTTAGTGAGTGTGATCCTGGAAGCTCTAAGGATAACACCAAAGCCCTTGGTGCTGTTCAAGATGATTACTTAGTGATAGTCAGATTATTTTGTTTTGTGGGAGAAAGGCATGAGTGTGGATTTCTCTAAACATACTTTTTGATTAGTGTAACCTTTTTGTATGAACCAAGAACTTTGGGTGAACCTGTATTCTTCTTCATGAATTCTGAACAATAAACATCTTTACTTCAACTACAAATCCTGTTCTTTGGAAGGGGGTAAACCACTGAGTTAAGCATACAACCACATGCTACCATATTTCTTTATAATCTCTCTACAACTCTTTGCTGGGTTCTTTCAAGGCAGGTAAAGCCCAGGTAATTTGCGGTCTTTGAGGTCGGACAGCCAACAGGTCTTCCTGAAGCTGGAGTCTGTGGGAGTTCCAAAGGTGCAGGCTGATAAAAGCCGAAGCCAGGAGCACAGAGAGGCATGCAGGCAAGGCACAGGCATAGGCATGGCGGTCATATGGTGGTCAGCTTGAAGTGGGACTTCTTTGATCCTATGTGTGGAAGGCTAACTCTTAACCCCTAGAAGACCAGAGTTGTTCTGCTTTTGAACTAGAAGCAGGGGAAGAGATTTCTTCAATCAAGGTTAAGGTTTACCTTTACCGTTACCGTTACCGTTGCCTTTACCTTTACCGTTAGGGTTACCGTTACTTAACTAATAAAAATGAGTACACTTCTGGGATAATTTTTTTGCCTGCATTCTGTCAATGATAGTTAGCACAAGAGGATAGCTTGTTGACCTGCTTCACTGTTGATATTGGTGTCATCAATTTTCGGTCTGGTCTTTGCCATATAAAGCTTGGCATGCTTTTTCCCTGGTGGCATTCAGTGATCTGAAGCCATTTTTAAAACAAAACTCTTCTCATCAAGCATGCCTTCTTTGGTTTCCTATAAATGAGCACAAGATGTTTATCTCTGATGCAGAAGCAACACATTATAGAGAGTAGGAAGGAATGGGAAATGATCTACCTTACTATCAGGTGTGATTAGGATGGTAGCATATTACATTCAATTCAAATTCAATTCAAATTTTAATTTGTACCCCGCCCTACTCAGCTTGTAGGCCAACTCAGGGCGGCTTCCAACATAATTAAGAATACAACAAAACAAAATATAATAAACATACAAAATGTCAATAAAAATAAATATACATTCGGAACAAAAATGCAATGAACACAATTCCTATAAAAACAGCATATAAACTGAGTATCAACAAACCCTGAAACACAGTAACAAAAATAAAGCAATCAGGCAAAGATGCATCATAAATACAATAATCAGAGCATGGATACATAAGTCATGCATCGAACAACAATACAATAATAATACAATACATTAATGAAATCAGAAAAGAAAACATCAGTCTCAAAAAAAAAATTAAGTTATAACATAGCAAAATTAATTACACAATCCTTCGGCCACCAATATCCCCAAAACAGAACCCCATGTCTTGCACGTCCCTGACGGAGCCAAAGAAGAGGACGACCTGGCCTTTAAGGCCAGGAAATGGACCGGCAACTCTGGTGGTACAACTTTGGTGGAAAAGTCCAGCCGCGGCAATACTGGTCAGCTGCGTTCCCACCACCCCCGCCGGACAGGGCGGGGGAGGGAGCCAAAGGTGGAATCACGGTCCTTTATACTCCCCGCCTGGCGGGCCAAGGGGAGAGGCTCAGCTGGGCTCCTCTTCCCTCCCCTGACTGTCTGAGCCAGAGGAGGGGGCCAAAGATGGTGTGGGCGTCTCTGGTGCGCTGGCGGTGGCTTTTTCAAGCCTCGCTGCAGAGACGAGGCTCAGCTGGGCTCCTCTTCCCTCCCCTGACTGTCCGGGCCAGAGGAGGGGGCCAAAGATGGTGTGGGCGTCTCTGGTGCGCTGGCGGTGGCTTCATCACATTTTTGTACTTTTATTATTATCTAATCAAAACAAATACAGCAATTAAGACATAAGAAGTAATTCTTTAGTGTAGCCTGTGCCCTGCTCTTGATGCAAGAGCCATTCAGCCAGCCTGTCAAAGTGGAAGGCTAAACAAAAAGTTATAAATAACTCAGGCAAAGAGGGTGTGGGTGATATGATTAAATAGCCAGAAGAAAAGCATAAGAAGGAAACCTAAGATAGAGGACTTCTGTTTCTTTGGTGAGTAATGGCAGACATTCTTAATTTACTTAAAATCAGATGACATATATTTGTCCTACATTCTCATCTTGTCATCGTATTTTTCTCCTCTTGAATCTCTAGACCAGTGTTTCCTAACCTTTGGTATTTGGACTTCAAGCCGAAGTCAGTTCCCCAAAGCACTGATCAGCCAATGTACTTGACTTAGGCTCTGCAAATTGAAGTCCCCCTGTGGGGTCTGGGCCCCACGTTGGGAACCACTGCTCTAGAGGATTATAAGGTACAAGCCAATTTGGAGGGTGGGCAAGGTAAAAATAATTTCAAATCAATTATGCTTGAGTTTAATAAACTTGTGTTCTGTTCACATCCAAGATGACAACATCTGTTTTCTTCACTTTAATTTGACTTTTCTAACAGCAAGATTGAATGAGACAAGCCTCCTATTTTACCAGTTGATGTTTAATGTATAGCTTTTGACTCACTTCCCACCATGAAGATGCTTTCTGTCCTCCTGTTCCTCTTGCTGGTGCTACTTGATCCAGGTAAGATGTACATTGAACGACTGATGCCAATAGTTATGTACTAAGCTGTTTGGAATGGATTTATGGGGACCAAAAATTTGCCAGCATGGGAAAATGTAGGGAACAAAGTTTAATTTTAATTTAATTTAATTTAATAGTCATATTTATATATGCCGCCTACTAAGGCAGAACCCGACTCAGGGCGGCATTACAACAAGTTCTAAAAACACATAAAAACACTTTAAAAGACCCACATTCCACCCACTTTAAAAGACCCATATCCCACCCACCCATCCCACCCACTATAAAAAGAAGAAGAGCGAGTTCTTAATGGTTTACATAAGCCATCAGGCGGGGACCGTGTTCCCATTCGGCCCCCCCCCCCACACCTGCCCTGCCAGCCAGGTCTTCAATCCTTTCCTGAAGGGCAGCAATTCTCTTTGAAGTCTTAGATCTGTTGGCAGGAGGTTCCAGAGAGTTGGTGCGGACACGGAGAAGGCCCTCCTTCGGGTGCTGGACAGATGTGCACCCCTAACTGATGGCACCATTAGAGAGCCCCTCCGGTCCGCTCTGGTTGGATGGGCAGACACTCTTGGGACGATGCGGTCTCTAAGGTATCCTGGCCCACTGCCATATAGGGCTTTAAAGGTCAAAACCAGCACCTTGAATTGCACCCGGAGACAAAGTTAAAATTATCTGGCCATCATTCTCAGTAAGTCAGTGTTACTTTAGTTCAGGAGTTCTCAGCATTTTTAAGCTGGGGACCAGGTCAACGCTCGCTCCCTCAGAGAGCTTCAGGGACCAGATGGCCATTTTGCCCTTCTTCCACCACATGGCACTTCCTGGTGTGGTGGAGGTGGTGGTGGGCCACATGAAATGGTGCTGTGGGCAGAGTTTGAGAATCCCTGCTTTAGTTTATTCAATGCCAGTTTGATTTTCTAAGCTATATGTCTCATGTGGTTTTGGTCTTTGCACATTGACGAAACAAGAACATGATGTTTGAGAAGGAAATGTCTTTATTCCATTAAATGAGTCATCCTCAACCATCCTCTTCTATCACAGGGAGAGTAAAAGTATGCAGGGACCATACAAGGTGTAATCATGACCAGTAGACAAATATTGGCTACACACTCATTGACTTAGCCAGTTTCAAATAGGCAAGGCACTTTAATGAAGAATTTTCAAGTTACACAGATTCCATGAATCTAGAATAAGACTATGGCTGAAATCCAGTAAGGTAAACATAAAGGTCTCACTTGCTCGAAAGCTAGTTGTATCTGACTCTAGGGAGCTGTGCTCATCTCTGTTTACAGCCAAAGAGCCAATGTTGTCTCTGCAGAGTAGATGCCAAAAACACATGGAACACTGTTACCTTTCCCATCAAGCGGTGCCTATTTATTTACTTGCAATTTCTTGCTTTCGAACTGCTAGGTTGGCTGGAAGAAAGTAAATCTTAATTACTGTAGGCCTGTTGAAACAATGGAACTTACATAGGCACTGACTCTCTAAATTCTCACTGATTCAACAGGCCTACTCTGGTTGTGACTTACTTCTGGATTTCAGCCAAGGGTGATTTTTCTTATCAAGGTTTCTGTGGTTTCCTCCTCAGAAGCAAGGCATGTTCATATGTCCAAACAGCAAGCATACGATGAGAGGCTGGTTGGTGACAAAGACATCAACAACCTTCCCATTTGGAATAGTTTCTGATTTTTAGCACTAATCCATTGTCTAGTTTTGTTTAATTTGCATGAAAATGGCTCTTGGCCATACCCTTAGCTCATAGCTCATCTGATGGATTCTGTTTATTAATTCTTAGGTCAAATACCTAAATACCTCAAATAGCCAGATGTATTTAGAGGCTGTACAAATTAATACCAACGTGGACTTCAATTACCCATTGCAGAGTGAAAGAGGTGGCTTTAAAAACCGAATTCATAAGTGAGGACTGATAAAATGAATGCACTTTGGAAACTGTGTATTAGCTGAGACCCCCAGCTTTAGAAACATGATGGAAAACCCCCAAGGGAATATAGAGCATGTCTTAGAATGCTGGACGTCATGCTCTGAATATAAGCTTCTCAGACTCTCCTATACTGGATCCCTATACTGGCTATGGGTTAGGGGCCCAGTGTTATCTCAGGAGCTACCATCATTGGTTCTGGAAGGGGCTACTTTGCCCCAAACAGACCCGGTGCATAATTTGGGGATCCTCCTGGACTCACGTCTACTGCTCAAAGAGCAGGTGGCAGCCCTGACCAGGAGGGCTTTCGCACAACTTCGTGTCATGCGCCAGTTACACCCACTCCTAGATTGGGACTTCATGCTTATGGTCACACACGCTCTAGTCACCTCCAGACTTGACTACTGCAATGCGCTCTACATGGGGCTGCCCTTGATGAACATTCGGAGGCTGCAACTTGTCCAGAATGTGGGTGATGGGGTGCGGGCGGTATGCCCATGCCTTGCCACTGCTTTGGGAGCTGCACTGGTTGCCGGTATGTCTCTGGGTGCAATTCAAGGTGCTGGTAATTACCTTTATAGCCCTACATGGTGGTAGGCCAGGATACCTAAGAGACTGCATCACCCCAAGAGCATCTATCTGTCCCACCAGAGTGAACTGGAGAGGCTCTCTAATTGTTCCATCTGCTAGAGAGGCATGTCTCTCTAGCACTAGAAGGAGGGCCTTCTCAGTGTCCACTCTGGCCCTATGGAATCTCTTGCCAACCGAGTTGCATCTCCAGACATAGTTGCTGCCCTTCAGGAAAGGTTTAAAAAACTGGCTGGCAGAGCAGGTGTGGGGCACCGGCAGTGCTGTGGCCCCAGCCTGCTGGCTGATTTAAGAATGTTCTCTCCCTCTTTTTAAACTGGTGGGAGGGTAGGGAATGTTTTGTGGAAGTTTTTAATGGGGTTTTAGTTGTGTTTTTTAAAATTGTGATGGTTTCAATATCTGTACGCTACCCAGAGTCGGGTGGCAATACAAATCCTATAAATAAATAAATAAGCTCTGGTGCTGTAGTGGCTAAGCTGCTGCACTGCAGCCAAAACACTGTGAGTGCAATCATAACAAGGACAAGGTTGACTCAGCGTTCCATTTGTCTGAGGTTGCTAAAATGAGTACCCAGCATGTTGAGGTCAAAAAGCTTATTAAATTGCAAACTGCCTACAGAGTGTGATGAGGCAGTATATAAGTGTAATTACTATTGGAAACACAATGGTGGGTGAGGCAAAGATATGATGTAACCTAGAACTGGTGTTCTTGTCATATTCCACTCTGAATGTTTACCTTGATTGAATTCCACTTGACTTCCTCAAATAGGCAATCAACCTTTTTTTCTCCTCCCTCAACAGGATTCTCTAAATATATCAAGACCGATTATCAATGTTTGTTTCTTGGTGGAAGATGTGTGTTAGGATTTGGCTGTAAGTTTCCCTTTAGTGAAAATATCGGACAGTGTTCTCCTTTCAGAAGTTGTTGCATGTTCTGACGCCATGTGATTTCAGCAGAAGCTTCACAGTCAAGAAACGTTCTGACAATTGTTAACTTTGAAAGTATGTGCCTTGTGCATGTCTACTTTGTGTAATAATTCTTTGCAACCATCTGTATTCTCAAGAATGATCAGTCATTCTGCCCATCTTGATGTTTTGAAGTGCTTTTATCAGTCTGAGGAATGGTAAACTATTCATAACGGGACCCTAGGAATAAGAACAAATTCTCTCCCAAGCTGAACCAAATGCGTCTGCAACATGATCTCCCAACATCTGGATTTTACTGGTTGATATTCTGCAAACTAGAGATGTGCAAGTATCATCTGACCTGTTCTGTGTCTGAATATTCAGTTTGTTACATCTCTTTTGTAGGTTTTTTTAAATCAATGGGTTACCTTTTGCCAGGTTGCTAGACCTGTCACAACTTCGCAAGAACTGATTCGGCTACATCTTTTCAGGATGATCTAGAATAACCTTCATGACTGCTGTAGCAGTTCTGTGACACAAGCCCATACAATACTTTGTCCAATCCTAGCAATCCCTTAATTTGACTTGTCACCATCTCTCAGGATGTGGACACAGAAGTTGGACTTTGAGAAGCATCTGAATATTTGCTGTAAAAATGGTGTCTGACTCCCTCACCCAAGCAGGTTTGGTGGTGGCCTGAACCAATTTCTTCTTGGAGTAGTGGAAATTGTACTTTTTCAGGCTGGAGAGAAGAGCAAGTGTGTGTGTGTGTGTATTGGGGGGAGGGGACAAAAGATTGCAACCTTGGATAAAGCGGTAGTTAAGAACATAAGAACAGCCTTGCTGGAACAGGCCACAGCCCATCCAGTCCAGCATTCTGTCTCACACAGTGGCTCACCATTTCCTTCAGGGTATTCCCAAGCAGATGCCTTCGCCTGCTTAGGATTCCCTGGAAATGGCATTGAGAGATATCCTGCCTATCTCTCCAACCCGGAGGTTGTCCTTAGTTATGCCATCAGTTTTGGTAATGTATGGACTTTCAGCATGTATGGACTTTCCCACTTCAAGTTGTGAACTCTAGTCCAGTGATGGAGAACTTTGGCACTCCAGATGTTATTGGACTTCAATTCCCAGAAGACCAAGTCCCTGTGAATCCACACAAATAGGATCATAGGGACTTGAGGTTCTGGGAATTGAGGTCCAAGAACAGCTAGAGTGCCATGGTTTGCCATCATGGCTCTAGTTGTTACCCAGCTCCCATGATTTCATATCCCCATCATACTTGCGCACCTGATACTCACCCCTCGATCTTCTGAACAGAGAGCTATGGGCATGAAGGTGTCAGTGACACAAGAAAGGCATGGAGAAAAAGGCTGGCAGTTATTATTTCACAAAGTTCTGGCAGAAGTTTCTTCTGCGTCTGGATAGCTCACTGAATTGGGGACCTGGCTGTGGAGCCAGACATTGGAAGCTTAATTCCTCTTTGTGGAGGAATGTAGCCCAGGGATGTAACAAATCAGAAACATTTCTCAATGTGTAGTTTCCTCCTAAAACAAATAAAGAAAATAGCAATTAAAGAACAAACAGAACTGCTATCTCCTAATTTTAATGCAATCATGTGAAAAAATAGGTGCACCTGCATTCATTCCTTATGGCCCCAATTTCTGATCTATAACCAAGGGGGCAGATTTTGTAAAATAACTATAAATATTTCAATAAAAAGGAGGCAGATGACCAGTTGCTTTATTATTATTATTATTATTATTATTATTATTATTATTATTATTATTATTATTATTATTATTATTATTATTATTATTATTATTATTATTATTATTATTATTATTATTATTATTATTATTATTATTATTTAAAAAAGACAAATATAAGAAGAAAGTCTGTGTTGGAACCGTTAAATCTTCCCATATTTTAGTAGATAATTCTAGCTACCTCTTTAAGCCCTACTGAGGGACCCAGAAAATATTTAATTGGGTCAAACGAGGAAAGGATGATTGTTATCTACTCTTTCTGTCACCATTTTCAAGAGTGGAAAACCACAGTCTGAACTAAAGAACTGGTTCCACTTACAAAGCTTCTCCATGGAATATGTAGCCATGATTTTTGAGACCACTGAACAGCTTATCTCCTCTTCCAGTAATTGCTATCCAGATACAAAAGTCAGCATTGGTTGCGAGGAGAGACTAGAACTCTCTCCTTCATGTTTAGATGACTCTCTCTTTTATATAGATGCCTTGGTGGTGCATTCATTACAGCCTTCTGTAGTATCTTGGTGTCTTTTTTCTTATCTTGCCATATTGAAATATTTTTGTCCACTGAATTATTGCACAAATAATTTAAATTTAGGCCAATTAGATGTTTTCTTAGTTTATTCACATAGTTTCAGAGTTAAGTGCGAATGGTTCAGCTGCCACTTTTCTTTTTGCACCATCAGCTAAGTTAATTTTTGTATTTCACTTTCAGCTTCTACTTTCCTCAATTAATTTAAAATGTTGACCATCTTTTTTAATTCAGATGAGATTTGAAGGGTCTGAACTTGCCCTAACCCAGGCCCATGTCCAGCATTCTTACTGATTAATTACACTAGCTCTATCAACTTGGTGGCTACTATATAAGGAATACTTGGCAACCCACATGTCCACATAATTGCATCGAGTCTTACGTCCATCCTGTACCTACTCCAACATTTGTTGTTGTACTGTTATGTGCTTAATTATCTAGAAGGACACTTGTTTAATTTAATCTAATTTAATTTTTATATTTGTATCACTGCCCCCTTACCGGACAGCTAACAATTCAAAGACATAAAAACACTCATGAAAATACAATAAAAACATTCAAAACCATCCCCCATTGAAAACCATCCCTGATACAAAAACCACACGTCCCATCCAAAAAAGAGGGGGAGGATCCAGTTCTTCATTCAGTCAAGACAGCAGGTGGGGGTCACCTCTCCATCAGTGCCCCACACCTGCCCCACCAGCCAAGTCTTCAGTCCTATCCTAAAGGGTAGAAATTCCATCCACAGTTGTAACTCTATCGGCAGAAGGTTCCATCGAGCTGGTGCGGCCCTTATTCTTGTGCTAGAGAAACAAGTCCCTCTAGCCAATGGTACAATTAGAGAACCCCTCCGGTCTGCTCTAGTTGGATGGACAGATGTTCTTGGGGAGACACAGTCTCTTAGGTATCCTGGCCCACTACCATGTAGGGCTTTAAATGTCATTACCAGCACCTTTAATTGCACCTGGAGGCACACTGGTAACCAGTGCAACTCCTGAAGCAATGGTGAGGCACATGCACATGAATGGCGAGCCCTTCATGGCATTGGTCCGGGGTATCTTAGAGACTGCATCTCCCCAAGGTTTTCAGCCCATCCCACTAGGGCAGACATGAGGGGCTCAGTTGTAGTCCCGTCTGCAAAAGAAGTCCATCTTACCGGGGCCAGGAGGAGAGCCTTCTCCATGTCTGCCCCAGCCCCGTGGAACCTCCTACCAATAGAACTCCGACTCCAGTCGGATCTGCTATCCTTTAAGAAGATGTTAAAGACATGGCTGTGCCAGCGGGTGTGGGGTGTGCTTGATTCCACCTCGCAGGCCCACTGGCTCATATAGCCTCCCTGAGGGATCTTGTGTATTTCGGTCTTGCTATTTTACCAGGGGTGGGGAGGTAGGATGAGGGTAGTTTTTAAGGTTTTACTGTTTAGGTTATTGAGATTTTTTACATTGATTTTAGTGGGGTTCATTGTTTTTATCTATTGTTGTTTGTAACTGTTTTTAGTATTCATCTCTATGTTGTTAGCCGCCCTGAGTGGTGTTCCCCACCAGGAGGGCAGGATATAAATCCATGAAATAAATAAATAAATAATGCCCACACCGCATCACCACCTGGGCAGCCATGTTCTGGACCAGCTGCAGCCTCCGAATGGTCATCAAGACCACTGTAGAGCTCATTACAATAATCTAGTCTGGAGGTGCCCTTAGCATGTGTGACCATGAACAAGGAGTCCTGGCACAGGAGTGGGTGCAACTGGTGAATCACACGAAGTTGTGCAAAAGCCCTCCTGGCCACGGCTGCCACATGCTCTTCGAGCAGAAGTCGTGACTCCAGGAGAACCCCCAAGTTGCACACCGGGTCAGTCTGGAGCAAAACAGCCCCATCCAGGACCAAAGATGGTAGCTCCCGGGATAACGCAGGGCCTTTTCTCCATAGCCACTCAGTCTTGCTGGGATTCAGTTTTTTTTTTTTTTTAATTTTCAAAAATTTATTTCTCGATACACGTCCAATAATTAAAAAAACAAGAGATAACAAACAGAACAATATAAGAAAATAAAAGACAAAATACACAGTAATATAAATAAGCAAAGAAAGAGAGAACAGGAAAAAAAAAAGAAACAGAACAAAATATCACCACGTGCTATATACAATGCTACGGAGACAGAATTTCCCCTTTTATCTATTATCATCTCAAAAATGCAATGTAATCTGGCACCGGCAGTTGCCCATGACCATTAATCAAGGTATAATCTATCAAACATTTCCAAATTTCCTGAAATTTGCTTTCTTTAATTAACCCTTTTCTTAAATTTAACTCCCAGGTGAGCTTATCATTCAGCGCAGTATTCCACAACTCCTTATACCAATCCTCTATTTTTGGGGTAACATCACATTTCCAATATCGCGCTATACACTGTCTAGCACTGGATAACATAATTGCTAATAATTCCCTTTTTTGTTGCTCTACCACCTCCACATCTGTTAACAAAATTAAAATTACATCCAATTTCATTCTTACATCTAGAATTCTCCCAATTTCGTGTTCCACCTTCAACCAGAATGAGTTCGTCTCTTTACACCCCCACCACATATGCTCATATGTTCCAATTTCCCCCTTACACCTCCAACAAAATTTCGACTTTGTATTGTCAATTTGGTGTAGTCGTACCGGAGTCAAGTACCACTTCCACAATAATTTATAATTGTGCTCTTTTATTCTTACAGACAAAGACCTCATTATTCTCCTTTTCCATTTAGCATTCCACTGCTCGTCTGTAATTATGATATTCAAATCTAGCTCCCATGTTTCTTTTAAAGCTTTCTGATGCTGATCTGAGTCATCTAAAACCTTATATATTTTGCTTACTAACCCCTTAACTTTTACCTGCCCACTTTTTAGACTAAGTACCAACTCTTCAAATTTCGTCCGCTCCCTATCCAAGCTCATTTCATCTAAATATCTTTTATTCCAACTGTCAATAGACATCAATTGAAGCCAATTCAATTTAAGTTGTCTACCTATATCTAACTTTCTTTCCTTGTCTCTACATGCTGTTATCCAATCCTTTAATAGAGTTATATTATTCTTATTCAATACTTCTTCTACGCTCTTATCCATTCTCAGTGGGAATGATTTCATATCACTCAGGCCTAATATTGGGGACAACCCTGGTGCCAATTTATTTTTCAGTAATGTCCAAGTTTTTAAAAGAGCTTTTAACAATTTATTTGTAGCATTAATTTTTGCTTTCCCTTTGCCCAAAAACATTAATATTTCTTCACCCAGTTTCTCTCGCAATTCAATTTTTCCCCAAATCGATTCTTCTTTCACTAAAATTTTACAAATATTCTTCAGTTGAAATGCCCAATAATAATTTTTAATATTTGGAATTCCTAACCCGCCCTTTTTTTGTGATGAATACCATAAAAACTTTGGTATCCTGGCCCTTTTTCCACCGTTACAAAAATTATTTAATATAGTTTGAAAAACCTTTAATTCCTTCTCTTTCATATATATTTGCAGGGTATCAAATAAGAAATTTAATTTGGGTAAAAGCTTCATTTTACATAGCGAAACGCGTCCAAACCACGACAAATTTAGCTTCTTATACCGTAAAATCATTTCTTTTAATTCTTTTTCCAATTTATCATAATTTAACCTTTTTAAATCATCATATTTATTTGAAATGTTTATCCCCAGGTATTTTATATTATCTCTAATTTGTATTTTAAATTTAGCTTTTAAACTTTCTTGTATGTCCAAATCCACATTAAAAAGAATTGCTTCTGACTTATCCCAGTTTACCTTAAGTCCCGTCACCCTTTGAAATTCCTCTAAATGCCCATATATCTTCCCTAGTGTATTCTGTGGATTTTTTATTGTTATTAGGGTGTCATCAGCATATTGGCTAATTTTTATACCTTCAATTCCAATTAATTCCTTATCTTCCCTTATTACATTAGCTAACAATTCCATGGCCATTATAAATAAAGATGCCGACAATGGATCTCCTTGCCTTGTGCCCGCTTCCAATTTAATCTCCCCTGTTAATTCCTCATTTAATTTAACCCTAGCCGAGCCTTGCTGATACAACTGCTCAATTACCCCACAAAATTTTTGTCCGAATCCATATTTCTTTATAATTTCCTTTATACTTATCCATTGGATCGAGTCAAAAGCTTTGAATATATCCAGGGAGAAGAAACCCACATGCTCCTCTTGTTCCTGAGCAATAATTGTCAAGTCAACCATCCTTCTCGTCAAATCCGACATATACCGATCTCTCATAAATCCCACTTGATCCTTATTAATGTATTTACCACTAAAATTATTCAATCTATTAGCTAAAATGGCCGTAAAATTTTTTGCGTCCTGATTCATCAGGGAAATCGGTCTATAGGATTCAATTTTTTCCAGATTTTTCCCTGCCGTTGGAATTAAAATTATAATTGTACTATACCACGATTTAGGAACTCTCCCTCCCTCCAAAATATAATTAAAAATCCTTTCCATTTTTGGTAACAGCATCTCTTTAAAATCTTTATAAAACTCCACCGATAAACCATCCTCACCTGGAGCCTTGCCTATCCTTAACCTTTTTATGACCTCCTTTATTTCCTTTTGTGTTATCTTTTCATCCATGTAACTCCTATGCTCCAAGCTTAAATTTATTCTTGACCACTTATCTAAATATCGCTCTAATTCATCCGTATTTACGTCCTTCCTCGAATACAATTCCTGATAAAAAGCCTTGACAATTTGAATTTTATCTACTAACTTATTACACCTTCTGCCATACTTATCTATCAAAACTGAAATTCCTCTTTTATCTTTCTTTTCTTCAGCGGCTCTAGCTAATAGCTTAGAATTTTTATTACTGTACTCGAAGTAATCTCTTTTCAAATAAATTAAATTCTTCTTTACCTTTTCAATATCTTTTTCAATAAATTCTCTTTTTAATTTTTGCATTTTATCGAATATGTCCCTATCTCCCGTTCTTGCATGAATATCCTGCAACTTCTTTATTTCGTCCTCTAACTCTTTTTCCTTTTCCTTATTTTGCCTATTATTAATACAAGAAAGCCTAATGCTTTCTCCCCTGAATATTGCCTTCATGGTATCCCATAATATTCCATCATTTACATCCTTTGTATCATTAATTTCCCAGCACTCTTCCCATCTTTTTATTATCGTTTCCTTACTCTTTTGATCTCTATATAACCTTGTATCATAGCTCCATGTACCCCTTTTTTGTTTGTCATCACTTAGTTTAAATTCTGTAATTATTTTAGCGTGATCAGATTCCTTAATCATACCAATTTCAATATTTTCAACCTTATCTATCATACTTTCTGAAGCCAAAACATAGTCAATTCGTGAATAAGAATTGTGCACGTGCGAAAAAAATGTATATCCCCGTTCTGAGCCTCTAATTTTCCTCCAAACATCCTGTAATCCCGTTATTTTTAACCACCTATCCATCACCCTATTAGTACATGTACGCTTAGCCACATTTGTAGTATCCAAACCTGATCTGATCAAATTAAAATCTCCAACCATTATTAACTTGGACACCCTTTCTGATTCTATACTTTGATACACCTTATCTAAAAATTCCTCCTGTTTTTCATTTGGCGCATATACATTAACAAAGGTTATATCCTCATTATTAATAAATCCCCTTGTTATAAGAAATCTCCCTTCTGGATCTACAACTGTCTTTACTTTTGTAAATCCTAACTTTTTTGATATTAATATGGCAACCCCTCTTGCCTTAGACGTACCCAATGCCTTCTCATAATATTCTATCCCCTTTATATACAATTTATTTACATCCTCACTTTTTTGATGCGTTTCTTGTAAGCATATCACATCTGGCCTATCTTTCCTAATTACCGCTTCCAAACGTTTCCTCTTAATAATACTGCCCGTGCCTTTCACATTCTATGATAACACCCTAATCGATTTCATAATTCTTTATTATTTTTCGCTTGCTACAATTCCATCTCCTACAAGCATGTGCTAATCCAACCCACAAAACATAAGCAAACAGCTGAACACAAAACATAAAACAATAAATCATCACCCTCCCCGCCATTTCGAAACGAAAAAGAAAAACACCCCTGCCAAACAAGGGGGGGAGGGGGGAGGGGAGACAACACTCACAAACCAAACCACCACTTCTCCTGCCTAATTACCCATTCTAAATACTATTTAATTTTTCATGCCACCATTTCCACATGAGGATTCTATCATCGCTTTATATTGTGCCTTACAGTTACTTCAATTGCAATTTTTACACCGTTATATCATTCCACACTACCTAGTTCATCCTGGCTAGACAACGCAACCCTCATATCCTTCATCCGCTCTTCCTCTTCCCTGTCATATGTTGTATAAACCCCTGCTATTATCAGCTCCTCTTTAAGATCTTCCCATTCCTTGGAGTTTCGGTCGATTATCTTTGCCTCTGCAAGTATGTCTAAGACATATGACCCATCCCTCAACACGTATGATTTTCCAGATACTATGAATTTTAGCTTTTTTAAGGCAAGCCAAAAATAAACAATTCCTTTTTCCCTCAACTTCCTGGTTACTGGTTTGATTTGTGTTCTCCATGTTCTCTCGCCAATAGAAATATCATTATAGATCTCTATACTACTCCCTTCCATTTTCAATATACTTGACCCAGATTTCCTGATATGTCGCATTAACATCACCTTCAAACCTTCACTAGCAAACCTCAATAGCACATTTCTGTCTGCTGTATTATGTTTCTTAGACCCTAATCTATGCACACTTAATACATCCTCAGCCTCGAACTTCCTATCCATACCTAAATCATTTAACCAACTCATTATTCTGGCCTTCAGCTGATCAGGGCGGGCCTCAGAAACATGCCTAATTATAATATTTCTTTTTCTAGATTGGTCTTCAAGTAACTCCAGTCTCACTTCATGATCATCCACTTTTACTTCTCTCCCTTTAGCTTTTTCCTGCACCTCTTGGACATGTCTCTTTACATTTTCAACCTCCTTTGAAATTGAACCCATTCCTTCTTTTACATCATTCACCTCTTCCATTATCTTGGCAATTTCAACTTTAGCTGATTCCATCAAACCTGTCACCACTGACAGCATTTTTTGCTGAAAAGCCTCAAAACTCTCTTGCTGCAGTTTAATAAATTCTTGATTATCCCTCGCTCGCTGCTCTTCTAAATTTTGAAACTTGGTCTGAAGATACTTCTCAAGACTATCTAATCTCATTTCGATAGAGCCTCTACATTCATTCACATCAGGGCTATCCCCTTCCACACTTTCCTCTACATCTCCTTCTATTACTTTCTTTTTTATAGCTCCCCGAGCACTGGCCTCTTTAAATTCAATTTGCTGATCTTCTTGATTTATATCTAACCGTTGTAATTGCTGTTTCTCTTGTACTTTCTTCTTTGCTGCCATGCCTGCTCTAAGCCTATCCAGCTGCTCAGCTTCCAAAATTTCTTCCTTTAAAGACTTCCTTCGTTCCTCACCGCCTGCTCTTACTAATCTACCTGTTCTTAGCCAAATTGGATCTATTTCTATCTCTTCTCTCAGCTGCTTTCTTTTTTCTTTTCGACTCATTCACTCTATTCTAAAATAGTCTAACCAGGTCTATACAACTTTATCCACGCTTTTAGCCAATACCCTATACAATTATCTCCTTATGCCCCAATACATAAACAACCATAGCTTACAATCCCTTTTATAATTAACTTCAACCACTATGGACTTTCAGGTTAATCCAGCTCATTACTCTACACAAGGCATATATACAAAACACAGATCTTGAAAAAAGAAAAAAATAATTGTTCCTATAGTCCAACCAGTTGAGCAGTACACAGCTGCACCTGATGATGAAGCAACTCCAGGGCTAGCCTTGATTTTATCACTGTCCTTGGCACAGCAGCTGTGAAAACTAATTTTCTTTTTTTTCCTTCACTTTCTCTCTTCTTTCTGCCGCAGTCAAAATCACAGTCACAAATTGCCCTCCACCACCTAAGTACCAGCTCTATTTTACACCCCCACAATGGTCCAATGATCAGGGCTCATGGAAGGACCCTGCCCGACAATCAATCAAACAGAATATCCTCTGCCCTTCCAGCACACCACTTGTAAAATTTGTAAAACAAGTTCAACACAATCCAAGTCCAAGTTCCAAGGGTAGAAGAAATAACAGCTCCTTAAAGACTTCCACACTTTCAGCCAACATTCAGTAGTATTTCAGGGGACGCACATCCAACCAATGCACTGGTCAACACGGGCTGCCCAGACTCCTGCTCCGGATTAGGGCCCTTTGGGATCAATTGGGACTCACTTCCGCACCCCCCAATTGACTCCCCTCAGACCCCTATCCCCACAGAGTAACGACTCCTTCTCCGCCCGACACAACCAGAGCACTCTCCTGACCACTTTGCGTTCCAGCGTCCCCAAACTCCAAGTGGCGCCGAGACTTCAGCCGCCCACAAAAGCGCTTCTCCTTGCCGAGACCTCCCTCCTAAACTCCGTCCTCTGTCCTCCGGCAGCGCCACTCCAGCCGAGACCAAAATCACCACTTCCTTCCACCCTGGAACTCTGCACGCGAGATCGTGCTCGACTCTCCTCCTTTCTCCTCTGCTCCACTCCGCCACTCGAGTCTCCTCCAAGCACTGCCGAACCCCAGACTTTGCCAAAATTCACTTCTCTCGAACACAGCTATTGCCAGCTCCCAAGGAAGCGCTTCTCTTTGCTGTCACCTCTGCTCATAAACTCCCTTCTCCAACAGCACCACTAACTCAGCTCTCGGCACTTGAGAAACAGCTGCAACAGTTTTACTCCTTTCCGTTGTCCTCCAGGCTCCAAATACCTCCAATTACAATCCATCAACTTCACATTCCTTCCAGAAACATTTTTCTTCAAAAACGTAACAGTTTAGCATTATATATCCACATTTGTGGCTCCCCTTTCCAGGCAGTGGTGAGAGAAACGATGTGCTCAGTCTGCCATGATGCTCCTCCCCCCCTGGGATTCAGTTGTAGCCCATTGCCCCCCTCCCCCAAAGACACCAACAGCCTCCAGACACCTGGATAGGACTTTGACAGCATCGCTTGGATCACCACGGGCTGAGATGTACAGCTGGGTATCATCAGCATAATGATGATACCTCACCCCATGTGAACGGATGATATCACACAATACCTTCATGTAGATGTTGAATAGGAGAGGAGAGAGTACCGAGCACTGAGGCATCCCATATTGGAGAGGCCTAGGGCTGGACATTTCACTCTCCAACCACATCAACTGGGTCTGGCCTTTCAGAAATGAGGAGAACCAAGACCATGTTTTCCTGGAGGGTTGTATTTTCTTATATCCTGGATGTTCCTTCCCTTTTCTATATGCTGCTTGTGTGTGGCTTTACAGATGTTACATTGAACAAGTAAGATCTTGCTGCTGGTAACTGCTCCCTGGAAACAGAAAGGTGATACTCAAGTCCAAGTCCTTAGCGCAGTGAAGGTGAACATTTGCAGTCCAGGAGTTCTTGGATTTCAATTACCAGAAGCCCAAATTAGCACTCCTGCTGATCAGGGCTTCTAGGAAATTGAAGTTGAAGAACACATGCAGTGCCAAGGTTTGCCCTCACTGTCTTACAGCCTTTTTCACAATTACTTACAAGAAAAATTTCACACGACTGATGCAGACCAGAACCTTGATTGTATTTTACCTCCTGCCCTCCATATAAGGACAGGGCTAGAAAAGGATCTGCCTACACTCCAAGCTTTGAACATGAAGAAGTATGGTATGAATTGATCCTATACATCCCCCTGAGTTGGCATGGACTTTTTGGAAATTTTCTAAATAATCAAGACAATTATTATGCTGTTTTGCATTTCTGGTTTTTTTGTCTTCTTTTTAAAAAAATAAAATAAAAAAGCACAATTGCTTTAAAAATGAAATATGATTCATGATGCCAAGACGGAATAGGAAATTATTGCCAGAAGTAATAGTATTGGGAGGAACGTACCATTCAGATTCCTCCTACCTGTTGTGAGCCTGTAGGTAGCATGGAAATTAAACAAGAGCTACTGAGTAGAACTTACCGGTAGATGCAGAACAAGTAGACTGCACTTAAGGAACAATATTGATTCTGCTACAATCATCTAGAAAGGTTTTACAAGTGGGTGGATTCTCACCGTACCATTATAAATAGTCCAAAGAGCAAGAATAACAAAGAACATCTAACCAGAAGTTGTGGAAACTTCTAATCTTCCTTAGCAAGTAACTGCAGACAACTGCTTAATTTTTACCTTGTGAAGCTTTTTTGTGCCAGGTCTGTAATATAATTCTCTTATTTGACTTCCACCCATAAGTGTATGCAATGCTGTGGAAATTAATGTTAGTTTTAGCAAGCTGTCATTGTTGTGTTCCATGGAACCAAATAGGTTTTAGGTTTCTATCTGTGGAAACTGTTGGCTTTGCAGTGCAGCAGCTCACACTGTGAGACAAATGAATTCAGGCTGAATGGATAGTAGTATGGTTTTATATTGTAAATAATATATAGTATTGACAAACCAAGGACTGCAGTGGCTCAAGTGGCTAAGACGCTAACTGGGAGGCGGAAGGTCAGCAGTTTGATTCCCAAATACTGCAGGATGGAATGAGCTCCCATCTTTGTCCTAGCTCCTGTCAACCTAGCAGTTTGAAAGCAAGAAATTGCAAGTAGATAAATAGGTACCACTTTGGAGGGAAGGTAACAGCGCTCTGTGCGCTCCAGTGCCTAGTCATGCCTGCCACATGACCATGGAAACGTCTGCAGAAGCAGACAGCGTTGGCTCTTCGACTTTGAAACAGAGATGAGCACTGAACCCTAGAGTCAGATACAACTGGCTTTTGAGCAAGGGAAACCTTTACCTTTACTATTGACAAACCTGGGCTGTTAAGTCCCTTATCTTTCAGCTGTTTTCACTAGGACAATATCTAACTCACTTATTATTTCTCCAGCTTGTTCTGATTCAGTTAACACAGAGACACTATATAATTTGGAAGCATGAAGACATATTTTCTGTTAATCATAGTTTTCATCTTGCCATTATTTCATTCAGGTAAGTTAATTTCTTCTTTGCAAAATTAAAACAAAGATATTTGCGAGAAGGATATGTGACTACAGAAAAACAAAGAAATAACAGGTTGAAGGAAAAAATAGTTTTATACAATAAAACAAAACATGGGATGGTGTGATACTTCAGAGAGGCATGCAAACATCTCAATTAATCAGTAATAAATCAATAACTGCAGTGGCTCAAGTGGTTAAGATGCTGACTGAGAGGCAGCAGTTCAAAACCCGAGTACTGCATGATGGAATGAGTGCCTGTCTCTGTCCCAGTTCCTGCCAACCTAGCATTTCAAAAGCAAGATATTGCTAGTAGATAAACAGGTACCACTCTGGTGGGATGATAAACAGCATTTTGTGCACTTCAGTGTCTAGACATGCCTGCCACATGTCCACAGAAACGTCTGCAAATGCAGACAGCACTGGCTCTTTGGCTATAAACAGAGATGAACACTGAACCCTAAAGTTGGATACAACTGGCTTTCAAACGAGGGTGACCTTTACCTTTACCTGTAAATCAATAAAGTGTCAAACTTTTCTTTCAATATAGGAATGTATGCTAGTTTACTTTTTTAAAAATGCATTAATTTTTTAAATATAGATTACCATATCAGGAAGCAAACATATTATGATTACCAAATTATTTATTTTCCAGTTTGAGGAATAGAAGACAATGACTGTGTTAAAAAATGGCAGGAATGTGCTGCTAATTACCAAGCTAATTACCTAATCCTACTAAATGGTCTGGGTGGGAACAACAAGAGGATTAAAGATGTTCTGAAGAGTAACGAATGCCAACATTTATGACTATTAACTACAAATTTAATCCTTATCCTATTCCCATCCAGAGTAGATTTTTGTATGGCAGCCCAAAAACATGCATGAATTGAGAAAGTAAGTTTCCTGTTTAGGATACGGAAGTGCTAATTAATAAGAGAACATGTGTTCCTCCACCAGGGCCGCCATCAGAAATTTCTGGGCCCCATACTGAGCAATCCTACCCCCCCCCCACACACACACACACTTTTCTCTCTCCTCGCATTGGGGTGGCGGCGGCGGGTGGAATAAACAATTTCCCAAAAGAAATCGATGGGCAGTTGTATCCTGCTTTAGAGTTCAGTGCTCATCTCTGATTACAGCCAAAGAGCCAGTGGCCTTGATCCACAAAAGCTCACAATGAAATACAGCAGTCAGTCTTTAAGCCTTGCTTGAAAGCCAGTTGTATCCAACTTTAGAGTTCAGTGCTCATCTCTAATTACAGCCAAAGAGCCAACAATGCCTGCATTGTTTCCATGGACATGTAGCAGGCATGACTAGACCCAGAATGCTATTTACATTTCTAATTATGAGCTCCCGTCATCCCTCCCAGCTCTTGCCAACCTAGCAGTTGGAAAGCAAGAAATTGCAAGTAGAAAAATAAGGATATCTATTAGCAATTTCTTGCTTTCCAACTGCTAGGTTGGCAAGATCTGGGACTGAGATGGGAGCTCATCATCTTCTGGAGATGAAGCTGCTGCCAGGTTACCTCCCTCCTTCCTGTGCCGGGGAGGGGGAGCCATTGCTTCGCCCACCCACTGCCCTGCTGCTGCCGCTTGCCCAGAGCAGCGTGGCTAGGGGGAACTTGCCAGGGCACGCGCTTCTTTAGGCTCAGCTGTACTTCCTTTCTGTGTGCATCCTTCGGCAATGCTCCCACAAGGTTCCTGGAGGAAGCAGCCCCGGTGTGTGCGGTCTCTTCCAGACCGAGCCTGGCACAGTGTGCCTTGTGGTCAAGGCTTCAGCCCATGAGGCAGGCTGGTCCCAGTCTGGAAGAGACCATGCACACCGGGGCTGCTTTCTCCAGGAACCTTCGGGCTTTGGCTCTGGTTGAGCGAGGCACGTGTGGGAGCAATTGCCAAAGGACACGCACAGAAAAGAAGTACAGACAGATGAGCCTAAAGAAGTGCGTGCCCTGGCAATTTCCCCCTAGCCACACCCCTGCAACTCTGGGCAGAGGCGGAGCCCTCTGGTGGTGGCTGGGCATGCACAGTGGTGCCACACGCTGCACATAAAAAAGTAAAAATTATATATATATATATATAGTCATTTGTGGTAGAGGTGTGGTGTGTGTGGCTGGGGAGAGCTCACACCGCTCCACCCAGACCAGCGTGTGCACCACCACAGAAAGCTCCTCCCTTCCCCTGGTGGCAGGATGTGGAGCGCGGAGTGAGCAGCACAACTCTCGCGATGCCCAGGCCCCAGACATCCTGCAGGAAGAGAACTTCCTGCAGGATGTTTGGGCATCGCGAGAGTTACACTGCACACTTAGCCTGGAGGGAGGGGGAGGGAGATGACGATGACAGGCCAGCTGACATGGCTGCTCCTCCTCCTCCTCCCTAGCTCTGGTGGTGGCATGAATACAGGAGATTTATGGGATTTACAGGATGGCGGGAAAGAGGGGTGAAATACGGCTTTCCTGGCAAATACGGGATACTTGACAGGTATGGTTGTACACCACCCAGAGCAAGCTTCTTCACTACAAATAGCATTGTAAACATTAAATAAATGAACTAGCAAGCAGGCAAATAAACAAACATATATTTTCATTTTTAAAGAAGCTACAGTATTAGAAAAATTTCAAACCGGAAGGACTGTGCAGCCATGAAAGGAATATGTATTTTTGGACTTCACTGCCCATGGCCTTTTAATTTCAAAACAGGACACTGCCAGTTTCTGAGATCTTGTTGCCATTATTGATGTCAAATGGCTCAAAGGGAAAATTCGCAAATGTATTCTTTGGTAGAATTCAGAAAAGTAGCATTTCTGTGTTTTGTAAAGACTACTTGGTAGTGCAGAAGACATTGTGTAATGCATCTATTTATTTCTAATCCCATTAAGATCCCATGGTTCAGAAAAATGGTTCACAGACTTGTGAGAACAAAACTAAGCATATATATCAGGGGTTCCCAACCTTTTCAAGCCAGGAGCTGGGTCACACTCTCTCAGTCAACTTCAAGGGCTGGATGGCCATTTTGTCCTGCCTGCATGATGGTGTTGGCCATTTTGTCCCAACAGTTTCAAAGGGGGTGTCCATTTTATTTTGCAAATGTCCTGGCAGGAGTGGGGGGCCACATGAAATGGTGCCAGGGGCCTGCCATGGAGCCAGGCCTTAGGTTGGGAACCCCTAATATATATGGTTAATATATACAGTGGTGCCTCGCTTAAAGAGCATAATGTGTTCCACGGGATTGCTTTTTAATGAGTTGCTCTTTTAGCGAAACACTTGGACAAAGCGCCACCACTGTCATTGTAAGTGACTGATCTTGACATCTGGCGGTGGAGGGGTTGTGAACCCCGATTTAGTTGTTAAGCGAGTTTTTAGTTGTTTTTAGTTGTTAAGCGAGGGCGACCATTCAGAGAAAATTCTGCTCTTTAAGTGATTTAGTCTCTAAGTGAGGCACTCTTTATGCAAGCTTTTACTATATACAGTTAATATCAGGCAAAAGACAACAGAAGGTTGAGGCAAGGATGAAGTAAGAAAAAATGCAATCAATCTATCTGCTCCTTAGAAGGTCAAATAGTAAAGATGAAGCTGAAGTACTTTGGACATCCAATGAGAAGAGAGGATTCTGGGAAATGTGGAGGGCAAAAGAAGAAGGGGAAGGACAAAGATGAGATGGTTGGATGGTGTGGTAGACTCAATGGGCACAGAGCTGGGTGGGTTGAGGAGGATGGTGGAGGATAGAGGTGCCTGGAGGACAATGGTCCATGGTGTCGCAAAGGATCAGAATCGAATGTGTGAATGAACAACAAAAAAATCTATCTACAGGTGATGAACATGGGGAACTTGGTGCTTGCAGGCCATATTCTGGATATCTTTTAAAGGATCTCACCCATTTCAATAGCAGGAAGACAACCAGAGCATTCTAAGAAGAGAGTTAACTCTTTTAAAACTGTATAACTGAAAATACAGATTTCAATAGTGATGCATTTGAAATATCATACTGTTTTCCTGTTTTACTCTGTGTGTTATTAACATAAATAATAAGTAATAAGAGCTTTCAGTAATATTTCTCACCATTTATACAGATGTGTCTTAACTTTTTGGTTAACTTTGCAACTACAAAGTTTGCCTCAATGCAATGCATTGAAGAAATTAAAATACTTTAAAATGAGACCTATTTTCTACATGATAGTTTGCCAATGTCATATTTTAATGTTAAGCTATTGAGTTATACATGTATGAATATAGCAACTACACTATATAGCCATATATACTTGTAAGAATATACAAACATTAAACGTTACGTTTACATATTTATCCTGGTATTTCTCTTTCTGCAACTAATGTAAGCAATAAGTACTTTCTAATACTGTTATTTGTCATTTATATGAAACCTAGATTTTGAAACAATTAATTATGCCATATATACTTATGTTAAATAAATTTAAATAAAGATGATTTTTTTTGTCTTGCCATGTTCATTGCCTCTCAGTCATTGTAAAAGGGGATAGTAAAGGTAAAGGTTTCCCTTGCTCGAAAGCCAGTCGTATCCGACTCTAGGGTTCAGTGCTCATCTCTGTTTCAAAGCCGAAGAGCCAGTGCTGTCTGTGTTTGCAGATGTTTCCTTGGTCATGTGGCAGGCATGACTAGACACCAGAGCGCATGGAGGGCCTAAGTCACTTCCACAAAGCCATAAGTGTATGTCATGCAGTGGAAATGAATTTTAATTTTGACAAGTTGTCATTGTGGTGCTTCCGTCTGTAGAAACTGTTGGTTTTGCAATGCAGCAGCTCAGACTGGAAGACAAACGTTTTCAGGCTGCATGATATTACTACACTTTATATGATAAATAATATAGTGACAAACCAAGGCTGTTAAGTATCTTACACTTTCAACTGTTTTCATTAAGAGAATTTCCAGCTCTCATGTTAATTCTGGACCTTTTTCCTGATTCAGTTAATGCTGAGACACCATTTCATTTGGAAGCATGAAGACATGTTTTCTGTTAGCAATTGTTTTCATCTTGATGATTCATCATTCAGGTAGGTGGCTTTCTTCTTTATGCAAAAAGAGTACATGGCTACAGAAATGCAAAGCAACAAAAATATGGAATATTAAAGTAAAGGTAAAGGTCTCCCTTGCTTGAAAGCCAGTCATATCCGACTCTAGGGTTCAGTGCTCATCTCTGTTTCAAAGCCGAAAAACCAGCGCTGTCTGCTTCTGCAGATATTTCCATGGTCATGTGGCAGTCATGACTAGACACCGGAGCGCACGGAACGCTGTTTACCTTCCCACCGAAGTGGTCCCTATTCATCTACTTGCAATTTCTTGCTTTCGAACTGCTAGGTTGGCAGGAGCTTGGATAAAGACGGGAGCTCATTCCGTCCTGCAGTACTCGGGAATCGAACTGCTGACCTTCCGCCTCCCAGTCAGCATCTTAGCCACTTGAGCCACTGAACCAATCTCAGTGAAGATGGGATGGTGACTGTGGTGGCTTAGTGGTTATGATGCTAAGCTTTAAGACTGGAAGGCCAGGGTTCGATACCCAAGTACTGCATGACAAAGTGAGCTCCCATCTCAGTCCCAGCTCCTGCCAACCTAGCAGTTCGGGGGAAAAAAGAAATTGCAAGTAGATAAATAGGTACCACTTTAGTGAGAAGGTAAATAGTGTTCCATGTACCCCGGTGTCTAGTCATGCCTGCTACATGTCTATGGCTCTTTGGCTATAAACAGAGATGAGCACTGAACCCTAGAGCTGGATACGACTGAGTTTCAAGTAATGGTGACCTATAATGAATTTTTAATATTATTGTAAATTTTAAACAATATTGAACTACATGGTATGGAACTTTCACTTGTCAATTTGTGTATTTGTATATTGGCATGCATTTTATTTCTGGCCATGTACCATAAATAGACTTGTTGTTGTTGTTGACTAAAATGGTTTTATACAATAAAGCAAAAATTAGGATCACATAATACATCAGAGAGGCATGGAAACATATCAATTAATCAGTTAATCAATCAATCGTCAAACCTTTCTTTCAATGAAGAAATGCAAGCCAGTTTACTATTTTAAAAAATTGGATTCAGAGCAAAAAATAAATATTTATATTAAGAAGCAAACATATTACCATTACTGAAATATTTATTTATTTATTTACCATCTACCTGGTAGTAAACACTAATCTAAGCAGTTCGCAGTAATGAATACAACACCCCAATCTACTCATCTAAAACAACAAATCGACCAACAAGCACCATAAATGACTACAAATGGTGGCAAAAATTGAGACTGGACAATACAAATTATTGAAGCGGCAAGATATTGATACATTTTAGAGTACATTATCTCCTAAACACTGTTCTGCATCACTACAGTAAAAATGACCATATTAGATTGATTGAGGAAGAGAACACGTCTGGTTAGCATCCTACTGGTGATCTACGCGAGTCTATTTTCTGGGTGGAAAGCGAAGGAGGACTAAAGATGTACTGAATAGTGGAGAAAAGATTATCACTACAACTTTGATCCTTATTCTATTCTAATCCAGAGTTCTTTTTTGTATGGTACCCCATAAACATGAATGACATGGGGATTTAAGTTTCCTGTTTGGGATTTAGAAATGCTAATGAATAAGAGAATATATGTTCCTCCACTACAACATTGAGATATCGTCCAGCACAAAAATAGCACACTATATACCTTGCTAGCTTGGGTTGATGAGGCTTAATTTCTTTATTCTACATCTCTAGGAGGCAATAAAAAAGTCTGGCCAGGTTATCCTACTATGGTAATAGAGTAGACCATACTGCCAGCAACTGAAAGCTGAGTGTCAGGGGGCAGTTAATTAACCTGGCAATGCTGAAGACTAATGGCCTTGGGTGATGAAGTCCATGGGGAAGGGTGATAGTCCATAAATGGATTAAATCCCACTTGACTCCAACTTGATGGAGGGCAGCAGCTTCATCAATACTGGCCTGGAGCTGAGGAGAACTTTGCCTGCCAAAAGGGCTCAGGACCATAAAATGACTCATGGAAATGGATCAGGAGAGCCTCCGGTTCCCTCATGGTGATGCAGCAATAATTTTTCTCTCCCTACCACCCCAGGCTTTTAAATCTTTTATAATAGTTCAAAATTTCTATAATATTTTTATATATTTATTTACTATATATAATAGTTTTTAAATTTTATCTCAGTTTTTTTAAAAAAAATATTCCGAAAGAACTTTTAAATTCAAGCTCTTATTATACTATCAGTGTTTTTACCCTGATTGTGTTTAGCCTTCCTGTACTTTTATCAGAGAGTAGCTATACTTATGTTGCTGGAATCGAATCAGTGGTGTGGGTGTCATGCTGTGATGTGGAAGGCAGATGAAGGGCCACTGCATTATATTGTCACAGGACAGAATTCATGGCCGATCACCATGAGGATTGCCTACATTTGGATTCGGATATAGCAGGAGGAGGAGGAGGCAATAAGTAGCTTCTTAGTTCCATAAACACCAAATAGTTTTCTGAATGCACTATGAAAACTTTAGAAGCATTTAAAGAAGTCTGCCAGACTACAACAATTGTGATTGTTAGTAGTAAAACAATGTGTTTTTGAATCAGAAAGATATACAGTGTTGCCTCATGCAATGATATTAATCCGTTCCATGGGGCTCATTGATTTATGAAACAATTGCTATATGATGCATGCATCGCATAGCGATTTTCCCTATGGGATACATCATACAATGATTTTTTTCCCCGCTAAGTGGTTTTTCCCATTGAAAAATTGTTATACAATTTTTTTCCATTGGGAAAATTGTTATATGGGATTCCATTTCCCCCCAAAACCTAATTGTTATACGATTTCGTTGCTATATGGGGCGATTGCTGTATGAGGTTCCACTGTACATTTTAGTCTAGTGCACATATGAAAGGCAAGAGTGAATCTGATTTGTATTATATTACTTTGGGTGAAATACTTATTTATGCCTTTCGAAGGATAATCATTGGCAGAGAGCAATTTTGACTAGTTAAAACTTTTCTACTTCTGTCTTAAAGTTTTTCTGTGTCCTATGTAATCTCTTTCATCACATAGGAACTGTGGGAGTTATAGGATGGAAGGTGGAAGTCTTGTGTTACAGAAAATTGCCATGGCTGGACATTACCAGAAATAATCAAATACATTCAGTGGTTAAAGACTCTCTCCCTCTGTCCTATGGTATCCACAGCTACCATGTTTTCAATGCACTGAAAGGCATAACACCATCAACTATACAGAAAGAAGTAGAAAGGTTTAATTACTGAAAAATTCATCCTGCTGGTGCATAAGTTACTCAGCAGGATTTCAGCTGCTTCTTTATGATTGTTACATTTATATCTCACCTTCCATCCTATGAGCTCAACCTCATCCTCCTTATTTTATCTACACAACATGTTTATGAGGTAGGTCTGGCTGAGACAGTTTAACTAGTCCACTACCTTTTGGGCAATTACATGCATATTTTGTTACCAGAGCTAGTAGTGATGTTGTTTTCTATGCCTTCACATGTTGACCAGAAGCTAATGAGGCAAATTCCTATTATGAACTGGGTGGCTAACATGCTGTTCTCCCGTTTCAGCCTTTGTTGAGTATTATGGTTAATTCTCAGTTGGTGTCTGTAATAAGATATCCTGGCTAGATGTATATCACCCAGAGCAAGTCTCTTCATTGGGAATAGCATTATAAACATTAAATAAATGAACAAGCAAGCAAACAAATAAACAAACATTTATTTTCTTTTTTACAGAATCTGTTACCAAAGTTACAAACAGGAAGACATGTTTAGAGGTGAAAGGAGTATGTGTTACAGGGCATAAATGCTCATGGCCTTTTTTTTCCAAACTTGGATATTGCAACTTTATAAAGTCTTGTTGCAGGTATTGACATCAAACTGCTCCCAGAAGAAATCCCCAAATCTCTGTTATAATTAATAAAAGTGGTGTTTCTGTGTTGCATAAAAACTACTTGGTGTGACAGAAGACATGATGCGATGTGTTTATTTCTAAGCCTAATTATTGGCCACTCTTCAGAAAAATAATGGTTCACAGACTTGCCAAAACATCAAGTACATATACAGTTAGTATCAGGCAAATAACAATGGGAGGTCAAGGGAAGGATAAGGAAAGTGCAGAAAACTACAATCAATCTACAGATGATGAACATGCGGAAATTGGCTCTTGCAGACCAATTTCTTGCAAAGGATCTCTACCATTCCAAAACCAGGAAATCAACCAGAGTATTCAAAGAGGATTCCAAGTCATAGGTCAGTTTAGACCAGGGGTTCTCAGCCTTTTTAAGCTGTGGGCTGTACCATGTACCCTCAGACTGTTGGTGGGCTGGACTCCTGCCACTTCTGCCACCACCGCCTCATATATTTCCCCCTCTGCTTAACTTGGCTTAACATCTACATGAAGCCGCTGGGTGAGATCATTCGTTCTCACGGGGTGCGGTACCATCAGTATGCAGATGACACTCAGTTGTACATCTCAGCCTGTGGGGACCCCAGTGATGCCGTCAAAGTCCTTTCCAGGTTTCTGGAAGCTGTTGGGGTCTGGATGGGGGCTAACGGGATATAACTGAATCCCAGCAAGGCTGAGTGGCTATGGATAAGGGGTCCTGCGTTATCCCGGGAGCTATCATCTTTGGTTCTGGATGGGGCTATTTTGCCCCAGACAGACTCGGTGCGCAACTTGGGGGTCCTCCTGGATTAGCAGCTACTGCTAAAAGAACAGGTGGTGGCTGTGACCAGGAGGGCTTTCACCCAACTTCGGGTGATTCGCCAGTTGCGCCTGCTCCTGGCCTGGGACTCCTTGCTCATGGTCACTCACGCTCTGGTCACCTCCAGACTAGATTATTACAATGTGCTCTACATGGGGCTGCCCTTGACGACCATTTGGAGGCTACAGCTGGTCCAGAATGCGGCAGCCCGGATGGTGATGGGGTGTGGGCGTTATGCCTGCGCTTCACCACTGCTCCGGGAGCTGCACTAGTTTCCAGTTTGTCTCCAGGTGCAATTCAAGATGCTGGTTTTGACCCTTAAAGCCCTATATGGTAGTGGGCCAGGATACCTAAAAGACCGCATTGACCTGAGGACATCTGTCTGCCCAACCAGAGCGGACTGGAGGGCTTCTCTAATCGTTCCATCAGCCAGAAAGGCTCGCCTCTGTGGCACAAGGAGGAGAGCCTTCTCCGTGTCTGTGCTGGCCCTCTGGAACCTCCTGCCAACAGACCTACGTCTCCGGACGGAATTGCTGCCTTTCAGAAAAGAACTTAAAACCTGGCTGGTGGGGGATGTGTGGGATGCAGGTGGAAGGGTAACCTCCATTGGGTGGCTGGTGTAGAAGAACTCCTCCCCATGGTGCCTTTGGATCCTGCACCCCTTGTTTTAGGGGGTGGGTAGTTTTAACTGTTTTTAACATGTTTTTAAATTGTCATTGTGAGCCACCCTGAGTCGGCTTTGGCCCAGTGGGTGGTATATAAATTTGACAATTAAATTAAATTAAATTAAATTAAATTAAATTAAATTGGCATGTCTCTAATGGTGAACCATACCATGGTGGATGTTTTAAGCCTTACAACATCCACCCTTCTATGGAGTACTGTTAGGGCCATGCCAAGCCAATCAGAGGGGAAAAGAATTGAGGTGGTGGCAGTGGAAGCAGTGACTGGAGTGTGGGCATGGGCAACATTAAATGGTGCCATGGGCCGGGGCTGGCCCAAGGACTGTACGTTGAAAACCCTTGGTTTAGAGCATCCAATTTCTTCATATTGCAGGGTTCAACCTTGAGATCGGAAAGTGAGGTTTTTTGATATCATTGGGGCCAACCTCTTGAGACATCATAGGGAAATATGATGTGGTGTCCATATGGTGAACTATCATCTTTAACTCTGGAGAAAGTTATTGGATAAGGAATTTGTCTTACAATTGGCTTTTGCAAAAGCTTAGAAGAAAGAACCATTTTGGAATTCTTTTCTGCAGACATTAGCTCCAGTAGGTTTTACGGAGTGGGGTGGGGGGAGGGAATTGGATTTCTGCATCATATTTCCTGCTTTCAATCTTGTCTTGTGTTTTGCCTTATAAAGATGGTGCAAACTATAGCCATAGTTATTTTATTAAGCATATAATAAGTTTTTATTTAAAGAACCTGTCAGCACTTTCACTGAAAACACTCAAATAAGGGTTAATGTTGAGCTTAAGTTAGTCGCAGTCAAGCATTCAAACACCATCTTTTTTGGACTCCAACTCTTAGGACCCTTTACTATTTGACATGCCTACTGGGGTTTCTGGGAACTGAAGTCCAAAACAGGTGGAAAACCATATCTGTTGAGACACAGACTAGGCTCAAAGGCTGTCCACAGACTAGCCTATCCTGCATTGAAATATGTCAGGTGGAATGGAACATGGGAACCATACTTTGGGAAGCCTACGTGGAAGTATGATTCTTCCAGAAAGTAAGTCACACAGTCTTCTTTTTAAAAAAGGAAGTGAAGTTCAAATTACTTTAGGTTAGTGTTTCCCAACCACTGGTTTTTGGACTTCAATTCCCAGAAGCCTAAGTCAGTGCATTGGCTGATTTGTGCTTTGGGGAATTGACTCAGGCTTTTGAGAATTGAAGTCCAAAAACCAAAGTTTGAGAAACGCTGCTTTAGAAGTTCCCCAAACTTTTATTTCTGATGGGATGTGGACACCAGTTTGGGGCCTAGTTTTGGAGATTGGGATTATGTTGTGGATTTATTAGGAGCTGTTCAGCCCTTGCTTTAGGGCATTAAGTTCCCCCTTTGCCTCTACTCCACCATCATTATCCAACTTGTACTACCAAACAAGCCATGAAACAATGTCACTGCCTAAATAGAGAGCAGTGCCATATTTAGCACTGGGTTAAATCTATGCTTCACAAAGTAGTTTTAGACAGATCTCTCCACTTGATGTTCTTGCATAGCTAAGATATTTTTAGCCTCACGTTTCCACCTGGAAAGCAATTTGGAAACTGCAAAAGGTTTTTAAAAGGTTGAATTCATATGCTTAGATGTCTTTGTTCTTTGAATTCTGCTGCTTGATCTTTTTAATTCAAGATAAGAGCTTCATTAAGCTGGTGGCAGGGTTCAGAGAAGCCATGTACATATACTAGACCAGTGGTGGTGAACCTCTAGAATGCATGCCAGAGGTGGCACTTGGAGTCCTCTGTGTGGGCACCTGTGCAGTCACCCCAGCATAGAGTTTGCCCCACCCCTCTGCCCAGTGCCCAATGGGAGCGCTTCCTTCCTCCACACAGCACAGAGTTCACCCCACCCCTCTGCCCAGCAGCCCAATGTGAGCATTTCCCTCCTCCCCTGTTGCTGTGTTGGCACTTTGTGATAAATAGGTGGGTTTTGGGTTGCAATTTGGACACTAAAATGTTTGCCATAACTGTACAAGACACTTCATTGTATTCCAAGAGTTCCTTAGATATACTCTGATCATGGAGCCAAAATATTTTAGTTGAGAAATATTCAGTGGTAATGCAATCCAAAATAAGAAGCAGACCTTTCTCCTCACTTCCCACTAACTAGGACAAGAGTTCTCAACCTTTTTCACACCACAGGCCAGACCATGCACCCTCAGACAGCTGAGCAGGCTGGACTGGTGGGTCCCCCTGCCAAAATGTTGCTGTAAAACACATCAGCGACTGTCGTAAATACATTTACAACAGCCAGAGGGACATTTACAGCTGTTGTAAATGTGTCCACTTCCAGTTGCAGGTGCAGTGGCAATGTGGGCCACATGGAATGGTGCCATGGGCTGCATCTTGCCCATGGGCCATAGGTTGAGAATCCCTGCATTAGGAGTTCCAAAGACAGAATAACAAAACCAGTGAGTTGTAGGTATACCATTTCCTGCCAGTCAAAAAGTCGAAACTGGGTCATGTTTCAATGTCATGGTGGAGTCTAGAGTTTGAATCCCTGTTTAGTCATGGAAATTTACTTAGTGACCACAGTATCATAGTGTGTAAGATGCTGAGCTTGATGACTGCAAGGTCAGGAAGTCAGCATTTCAAGACCTGAGCATTACACAATGGAGTGAGCTCCTGTCATCTGTCCCAGCTCCTGCCAACCTAATAGTTCAAGAGCAAGAAATTACAAGTAGATAAATACTGAGAACTCCAGCATCTAGTCATGCTTGTCTGCAGACATAGACAGCACCAGCTCATTAGCTGTGAACAGACATGACTGGCTTTCAATCAAGTGGCACTGGAAGAAGAAAGACTGATAGTTTAAAAGAGGTCTTCTGTTTGATATTCAGATTCAGATACGACAGAACTGCCTTCATTTTGGCAGTTTCACATCTGGCCTAGACATGGGAGGAGGAGGAGGAAGAGTAGGAGAACTGAGACTCACCACTGCTCCTCATAGCCAACTTCCAGTTAAGGTTTCACAGCAAGTTTTGCAGTCATTTTCTCAGAAGAACAGTACTTTACTAGACTAAAGGCTGGTCTCAGAGGAAGAAAGCTAGTTCATGGTCTTGACGTACTTCATAGTGAGAAGGTAAACAGCATTCCATGCACTCTGGTGTCTAGTCATGCCTGACACATGTCCACAGAAATGTATGCAGATGCAGATAGCACTGGCTCATTGGCTATAAATTAAGATGAGCACTGAACTCTAGAGTTGGATACGACTGGATTTCAAACAAGGGCAACCTTTACCTGAAGAGGGTCTGATTTTGGGCTCTTCAACAACCTTTTGCACAACTCTGATACAAGCAATGCAAAGCTTAAATTTCTTGGTAGCAACACGAGTCAACACTTATTGCACTTAATGTGTATCATTGATGTACCTGTCTGACCAGACTGGTAGGAGAACTGGTGGGCCATGCCCACCTCCCTGCCACACCATGCCCACCTCCTCCTTCCCCTCTCTCCCTGCACTCCAGACACGACCAGGAGCCAGGAAGAAGAGGAGGAGGAAGAGCAGCCACCGCTGGCACTGCTGGAAGGTGGGCAAGATGGAGTGGTGGGCTGGCTGCCTCCCCCTTCCAGTGCCACTGGAAATGCTTCCCATTCACTTCGCCCAGGGCAGAAGGCATGCGGGAAGTGCGGAGGTGAAAGCGCGCCTTCAGCCCTGGCTGGGTGAGTTGAATGAGAAGTGTTGCTGGTGCTGCTGGGAGGGGGAGGCTGCCAGCCCACAAACCCACACCACTTCCCTCCAAGCAGCGCCACCGGTGAAAGCGTGCCTGGTGAGGGAATGACCCGCCAGCACCTCCTCCTCATCTTCAGGACAACGGGCGAAGCAAGAGAGCAAGGTAGGTTTCTTTTTTCCCCTTTTATCTTTGGGGGTGGGGGTGGGGTTTTGAAGCCATGGCCACAGATAGCCATGCCCACAATTAGCCATGCCCATAGTTTGGGTAGTAATTTTTTTAGAGTGCAATACTGATGTGCCTTATACCTCAAAGAGGAGATTCACTGCACCAGATTAGATCAATACATTGCATTATCTGGGTTGTTGAAAACCATTATGGGAAAAAGTGATAAATCTGATTGGACCATGCTTGTTGTACTTGTTATTGTTGTTGCGTGGGGAGGTGGTGGTAAATGATGCAAGTGGTTAAAATGTGGGGATTTTGTTTACAATATTTACAGCAGAGGTCTTGTGTGTGGATTCTGCAACACAATTTGGATTTGGGGAACTAAAATTCCCATTCTAGGTTCATTAAGTTTAAGTCACAGACAAGCTTGCAAATATTTTTCTTGGAGTGGTTCCCAGTTGGATTGATATGTGCAACCTTCCAATGAATACTGTAGACTGTCACCACCCCAACCCTCCTCTGAGGTTCACAATGTACTGAGTTAAAAGCCTTGTCACCTCCTCCTCTCTTGCAAAGACCAGCTCCTCTCATGAAACAATTTAATCCAAGAACCTCCACCTACACGTTTCAGCCCAATATAAAATTACATCTTTCATCACAACACCTATCAAAAGATCCAGTATTGCACCTTCTGAGATCATTCTGGTTTGAGATCTTTCCTTTCAACACTGCTCAGGTTTCCAATCAAGTGCTAGCTATGAAGATCCTTTCCCTTTATGCGGCTGCTATGTTGTGGATGCTCTTATCTGGTCCAGGTATATATTCTTCTTCTTGTGATGTATCCAGTTCTCAGTATTGGTGATCATCATGGCGATCAGCCATGAAGATTGTCCTGCGAATATAATGTTGTGGGCTTTCATCTGCCTTCCAAATCACAGCATGACCCCTGTACCACTGATCCAGTGCTACGAGTCACTCTCTGGTCTTGAGCCCATTTGGCATGGAAAGTCCTCCTCAGCCCCAGTCAATTATTGATGATGATGCTACTCTCCATCAAGATGGATTCAAGTCAGATTTAACCCACTTGGGGACCATCCCCCAGGTATATCTAGCAGGAGTTCTCAACCTTTTTAAGCCAGGGGCTGGGTCATGTTCTCTCAGATGGCTTCAGGGGCTAGACGGTCATTTTGCCCTTCCTTTATCCATCACATGGCACTTCCTGGTGTAGTGGAGGAGATGAGGAGCCACATGAAATGGTGCTGAGGGACACATCTGGCCCATGGACCACAGGTTGAGAATCCCTGATATATAGTCTTTGTAAATAAAGGGAAGTGCTCTAGATTATCTACCATATATACATTGTAAACAACAATACCATCTGTTGGCTAAAGTATTTTAAATAAGAGGTGAACTTCAAATTAGATGTAACCACACCTCCTTTGGCTTTTCTAGCTGAAGATACAGTTAAAATATTACTAAATTTTATTTATGGGTGCAGTGTTTCGTGCACCTTGCTCTTGGAATTTCTGCTTTGGAGGTATTTATCAGGATCTGAATTTACCTTAGTCATATAATGCGTAGTCTTACTGTGTTTTGGAGACATCAAAAGGGGAATTCTTGGAGAGACGTAATTCAAGATTTCCCTGTAAGAAATGGTGCTTAACTCTAGAATCCAGGAATTGTAATTGAAAATAAAATTTCCAGACTCTGAGGGAACTACAAGCTTATTCACTGAATGGAAGGCAAATTAGGTCCCTATTATTTATTGGTAGAAAAAAATAAAGTATGAGGATGTATTAATGGAGACCAGAGGTTACATCATGTGCAATATTGTTTTCCAAATCATTATATATGGATGTGAAAGCTGGACTATGTAGAAAGCTGAAATATATATATATATATATATATATATATATATATATATATATATATATATATATATATATATATATATATATATATATATATATATATATATATATATATATATATATATATATATATATATATATATATATATATATATATATATATATATATATATATATATATATATATATATATATATATATATATATATATATATATATATATATATATATATATATATATATATTTTTTCATGTTGGGGGATCCCTTTCAGATACCTTGGACTTCTTCTGTGTCTAGGTCAGATGCATAACTGCCAAAATGAAGGCACCTTTTGGTGAGTTCATTCTGTAGTTCCCTTCACCTGATTTAGAGTGAAAAAGATTAGCTGGCAACACAAAGTTGCTGTTACCAAGGTATTCCTGATTCTTGGTCAAAAAACCCACAATCTTCAGGGAAGCTCTTTCTATGTAACCCACCCCATTCCTTGGACTGACAGAAAAGAAAACAAATAATTGCTAGATAAAATCATGTCTGAATTCTCTGTAGAAACAAACAAAGAATCAGGCACTCTTAGGGTATGTATTCTCCCTTGGATTGAACTAAATGTCACCTGGAAGTATACTTAAATTGTGTTTAAATTCGTTCTTCTATTCAAACAAATGTAAATGCAAACACAAATTGTAACCATAATTCTAAAGCCCAAACATTTTGGACCACAGGCCACTCATATGGTTGAGCGGGCTGCTCATGTGGTTCCTCCCACCAGAAGCAGAAGTTAAATGCACCCGTGCATGTGCAAAACAATGCCACAAATGCACTCACAGCTGTCATAAATGTGTTTACAACAGCCACAGGTGCTTTATGATAGCGTTTTGCACATGCATGGGTGCATTTAACTTCTGGGAGCAGCCATGAGTGGTGCAAGCCAGATTAATGAGCACCACAGGCTGGATCTGGCCCATGGACTGTAACGATGTGAGCTGGCAGACAAGCCTTCACCCCAGGAAGAGGAGGAGGAGCTCTTTGGCTGTAAACAGAGATGAGCACTGACCCTAGAGTCGGATACGACTGGCTTTTGAGAAAGGGCAACCTTTATAGAGGGATGTTCAGAGCCTCAGAGGTTGTCATGGGGTGACAATCAGGTTCTTGCTCCCACTGAACTCATGAAGGACTTGCCTTCTTAGTAGATGTTGCAATTTCAAGCAGTGAACCTAGGAGCATCTTTGGTAGTGCAAAGCTTTTTTCATCCTTTGATCAGAGAGTAAACAAGACAAAGAAATGTTGTTGCACCTTAAAGACTAACTGATATATTTCAATGTTAACTTTCATGGATCAAGTCCAATTTGTCAGACATAGGGGGCTCTATCCTCTTCTCTGCTTGATCTGTACACAAAACATGCTCTCATGGGACGGGTTGATGTCCTAGGGACAACGCTGACCCTGAGGTATGAAGTGTGGTTGAAAACACAAAGGTGGGATTGCAGTAGAACATGTTGAGATCTTATAATTTTTTGGCATTTCATTTGCTTATTTATAGATGTCATAACCTGCTGCTGTTGAATGCTATATCAATCAATTTTATTCCACCTACAGGATGCACAGCTTATGTGACAAACCCTGCTAGCTGTCAAAGTGCTCATGGATTCTGCACTCACAGTCAGTGTGGGGAGACTTTCCACACCCTTGGGGAATGTGCTGTTGGACGAATGTGCTGCAAAAGGTAAACCAATATGGCACAGATACCAAGGATGAGGGGACATGCAACCTCCTAGATTTTAGATAGAACTGTCCAGCAGGCACAATGAAAAAAGAAAAAGAAAATGGCAGGTATAACCCAAGAATACTGTATGTTTCCAATTTTTCCAAATATATTCTAAACTCACATATTATATTCTGGAGGATTCTGGGAGACTGCCAAGGTTTGGGGAAATTTCTTAACAGATACAGATGTATGATGATGATACCCATGACTGCAGGATGTCGTGAGCACTCCAACACTGGAAGCAGTAGTTGACTCCAGTTTGGTTATATCAAATGGACAATACAAAAATTAAAAATTGTTGGAGATATAATAATAATAATAATAATAATAATAATAATAATAATAATAATAATAATAATAATAATAATAATAATAATAATAATAATAATAATAATAATAATAATAATAATAATAATAATAATAATAATAATAATAATAATAATAATAATAATAATAATAATAATAATAATGATGATGATGATGATGATGATGATGATGATGATGATGATGATGATGATGATGATGATGATGATGATGATGGTGGTGGTGGTGGTGGTGGTGGTGGTGGTGGTGGTGGTGATGTTTTATTTATATCCCGCTTCCCTCAATCCAATGGACGACTCGAAGCGGCTTACAAAAATATAAAGATACAATGACTAGAAATACAAATTACAAAAAAATACAATATAACAACAATGGCAACAATGTAATAAATAATAATGTAAGAATATAATGGGGACCTATGAACATATGTGGTGGAGTTGTAAAGTGACTATGGATTTCTGGGTAAAGATTGAGATTGGGACATCAAAAATAATGGGTATTGACCTTAAGCTGGAGCCAGGTACTGCCTTATTAACTAACAGATGTAGACAAGATAGATATTGAGATAAATAAAAAGGATTTATCTATACCTATGAAATGGTGCGTTAACCGTTGGAATGTGACAAAGGATGTTGCACCAGGCCCCACTAGCCCCGTCTGAGCCTCCGTTCACTCGCCCGAACGGGGTTCGCAGGTAACTGTCAGGTTGAAATTTTCGACCCAGGGGCAGGAGCCCCCCAGTCGCAAACAAAAAAGGGAACTTCAATTCCCAAAGTTCCTTTCACCGCGCCGCACCAGAGCCAATCAGGCTGAGCGGCGTGGCAAAAGGAACGTTCGGAAACACGCCACGGCCAATAAAAAAAAAACTGCAAAAGAAAAACCGCCGCAGAAACCAAACACGCGCAGCCAAAACTACAAGCCCCAGTAGCACGCAGGACGCTGAGGCAGCCAGCGCGTGAAAAATAAAAGCAAAAAAAAATAAATAAGCCCGCCGCCACTGCAATTCATCCCCACGGGCGAGCCAGCATGGCTCGTGGGGGGGGGAAATACCCCCCTGCTGCCGCTGCCCTTCCGTTCGAAGGGCCAGCCAGCGCGCAAAAAAGAAGTTTTAAAAAAAACACCCCGCAACTGCCCTTCTTCACCACGGGCCAGCAAGTATGGCCCGTGGAGAAAAAAAATACAACCACGGCCGCCGCTGCCCTTCCATTCGAAGGGCCAGCCAGCATGCCAAAAATAAAAGCAACCCACCCATCCACCCACCCACCCCCGCAACTGCCCTTCTTCCCAACGGGCCACCAAGCATGGCCCGTGGGAACGAAAGGCACCCTCCCTGCAACAACGCTCCCTTCCCAAGGGCCATCCAGCATGGCCCATGGGAAGAAAAGGCACCCCCGCCGCCAGTGCCCTTCCTACCCACGGGCCACCCAGCATGGCCCATGAGAAGAAAAGGCACCCCCGCCGCAAGTGCCCTTCCTTCCCACGGGCCACCAAGCATGGCCCATGGGAAGAAAAGGCACCCCTGCTGCCAGTGCCGTTCCTACCCACGGGCCACCCAGCATGGACCATGGGAAGAAAAGGCACCCCCGCCGCAAGTGCCCTTCCTTCCCACGGGCCACCAAGCATGGCCCGTGAGAACAAAAGGCACCCCCAAAAAAAAGAACGCACCAAAAACAAACCAAAAACACTCAAAAAGACACAAAAAGAAACCCCCAACCAAAACCCAAAAACATTCAAAAAAACACACACACAAACCACCACCCAAAACCCTAATCAAAAAAGAACGCCCACAACCACCCCAAAAAAACCCTTAAAAACACACACACACACAAACCCCCACCCAAAACCCTAAACAAAAAAAGAACGCCCCCCAACCCCAAAAAACCCCTTAAAAAAAAACACACACACAAACCCCCACCCAAAACCCTAAACAAAAACAGAATGCCCCCAACCAAAAAAAATCCCTTAAAAAAAGGGAAAGAACTTACTAAAAGACGTCTTGCCCTGATGAAAACCGGAAATGAAATGAGGAGAAGAAGAGACTCGCCGGAATAAGCAATTCCAAAAAATTGCTCATCACCACCACCCAGTGGCCAAAGGAGAAAAAACATCCAAAATATTCCCAAATATTTAATAAATCCCCAAAAATAGGGTAATCAATTTAAAAAAAATCAAAAATATCCAAAAAAAACCCAAAAATAATTCGCAGATAAAATAAAAAATAAAGTTTCAATAAAAAATAAAAAACACTGTAAAATACATTCAATTTAAAAAAACATAAATTTACACATTTTTAAAATTATTATCCAAAATAAAACAATTTACAAAATTCACAAAGTAACACATTCTTTTTTAAAATACAATAATTAAAACAACAACAACAACCTAACCTCTTTTTAAAATCCAAAAAACAACAACATAACAACACAGTTTAAAACAGTTTAAAAAACATTTTCATAAACACAAATAACACACTAACCTCATTTCCAAAAAACCCCCCAAAAAACTTAAAAAAACACTTCAAACAGCCCGGCACTGAAGAAGCCAGCACACAAAAAAAGCCAAAAAAAGCCCCCACTGGGAGCGCAAGTCTGCCACAGGCGGACGCAGCGCCTCAAAGCCAAAAAACCAAAAAACCTTAAAAAAGCACAGCACCATTGGTTCAAGAAAAAAAAGGAACCCTTTACTATCCAACACAATTTTAAAAAGCCTGGCACCGCCGGGCAAAATATGCTACTTTTCTATAACAACAGCAAGACAATGCATTGCAAGAAACTGGAAGAATGGTTTTCTGGAAGTAGTAATATAGTGCCATGACAAAACTCCAGGGCTTTGTAAATATCATAGGGTGATATTAGTTTATATCATATCACTGGGTGATATGAGTTTATTTTAGAAATTATTTTAAGAAACAATGTGAGGAAAAGGTATTGCAAGGTGTGTGTGTGTGTGTGTGTGTGTGTGTGTTTGTGTGTTTGTGTGTCTGTGTGTGTGTAGGCATACATATGAGAATATGTTTTCTAAAATATAAGAAAAATATAATAGATAATTATTTAGAAAACAGGAGAAACTTAATAAAAATTAATAATAAAAAGCAACAATCCTGAAAGCATTCAATATTGAAATGGACAACCATCTGTCAGATCTGAGTTGATTCAGATTCTTGTACTGAGCAAGGTGTTGGACCCAATGGCCTAAAAGGACCCTGCCAACTCAGTGATTCTCTGATTCTCTGAAGATAAACTCATTGATCACTATGGGACTTAGCTTTTCAATGGCTAATATCTTACTGCTTGGTGTACTAAATTGTGTTAGAATAGGCCCATTTGCTCAATTGGAATTTGCTGTTTTCATGAAAGAGAGCCTTCCTGGAAACCTGACAGTAATATACACATGGGTTGGGAAATGTGGCCAGGGCACCCAATCACAAAGGACCACTGGGTTTAGTCAACACAAATTTGATTCAAATAGGTCTACTCTGGTTGCAACTTACTTTACCATGGTAAACCTGAGGTAGAGTAGGCCCATTTGAATCCATGGAACTAATGGAGAAGTTAATTCATTAAATCCACATGGAGCCAATGGGCCTACTTAGTGCAATTTACTATACTAAAAGCAAGAAAACTTCTGCCAGTATGTTGCAACCATTTAACAACAAGGCAAATTGTGTCGTGAAACTAGGGTACTAGAGAATGAGTGGTAGGAGAGAAAGTTTGTTTGGGTTACATTTTAAAAAGAAATGACGTAGATAATTTCCCCCAAACCAATAGGTAAATCAAAGCAACTATTATTTGTCAGAAAGGGAGACATTTAAAACTAATCTGAATAATCTATTGTTACTGCTAGCTGTAGGAAGCTGTATTGATATGCATGATTGTCTGTCATTCTGCTTGAATACTCTTTACATCAATGCTTTGTGATCCTTTTGCCTTGTGACATCTTGATCCCTACATCTGGGGTATATAAACCATGCCTGGAAGTTTTACTTCTTGTCTAAAAAGGTGACTTAATCCATGAAAGCTAACAGTAAAAATATAGCAATTAGTGTTTGAAATGCTGCAGTGTTTTTCTTTTTAGATATGCTTGAACCACAGACTAGCACAGCTACTATTCCAAAACATCCAACTATTATTTCTCAGTTTACTTACTTTTCCCAAATTTGTAAAGCAATTCTTTCCTTAAAATGTGTACAAAAATCCATATAGCAAAGAAAATTTTGCTTGAAAGGGAAAATTAAAAGAAGCCTAGCACTTATTTTCATTTAGGCTATACATATAGAAGTGAAACTGATATGGAAATAGGCATCAATATAGTTGTTTTAAGTATTGTGAATGTTGTAGGAACAGATAGAAACCAGTTTATCTTCGAATGATTTCCCTTTCTTTCAGCAAATTCCTGCAGAAATAGAAAATGGAGGCATGAAAGAAGCCATTCCTTGGTTTGCCAGTGATCTGTTTCTCAAGCATGCCAATAAGGTCTTACTCTTTGGCTTCTACAATACTCTGGCAGTGCAAAAGGAAAACTATCTAGAGACCGAGAAAAGATTTCACTGTTATTATAAGAAACTGCTGAATTCTTAATAAACACCTCTTTAAAATCTGCACATCGTGTTGTATTTTGTAAAAACTTTGGTGATTTGAAAAATTATCCCAAAATGCATAAATAAAATGACATGCATTTTAAAAATCTGTACGCACATCTGGAGGAGGGGAATGTACAGGTGTAGATGGTCTCACTGCAAGAATGAAAGAAATGAAGACACACAATTTTTCAGGTTGGCACACAGAGAAGAAGCCTGATAGGGTATGAGGATGGAGTTACTATTGGTTAGTAGGATGTAACTCTCATGAAGAGTTACTACCCCTTAAGTGCACTACTCACAGTAGTGTCTGGTGGATGATTGTGATTCCGTTACTCCACTAAGGTTGTTTTTCCAACAGCTTGGCCCTCAAGAGATCCTATTTGGATATCTTTCAGTTCCTTGCCAGAATCCTTCTTAAATTTTACTTCAGAGTAAGGTGAAATTATGCACGTCGCAGTGATGAATTGCAGCTAATTAATAGGCACTAGCTGCATGCCTGCTGACATGTTTGGTCACCAGACTAGCATTCAACTAGGCACATGATTTCCACGGCATTAATTTTCAGTGAGTCCCCCCTCCCCCCCATGACCTCTGCAATCCCATTTACACTAGATTAAAAGCCCAAGGCGATTCTAGGTCAAGGTCTTGCAACTTCGGGTGGATCTATTTTAAAAAATTCATCTCCCCATAGGATTACAGAAATCTGCATGTGGATCCATAGTCATAAAATTACTCACAGAAGGTCTTTTATCTCATACCTTGATTTGCAGCTGGTGATATAGGTCAATATAAAATTGCATGCTACATTGGTTTTGATGATTCCTCTGATGAAGACCACTGATGGGAGTCAGTCCTTGCCTATCACTATTATTTCCCATGTTTTTACACTTACAAAATTATTTTGTTGTTGTTCTTATGTACTCTCAAGTGGTCTCTGACTTACATCAGACCAAAGGCCTATCCAGTTGATCATCTAGTGGCCAACCAGTTGCCCATAGATGTTTACCATCAGTACATAAGTGATGGAGATGTCCATTCCACAGTCTATCACTCTCAACAAAGAACTGAAGGAACAGGTCTTTCCTCCTCCTCCTCCTCTCCAATCTATGGTGACCATACAAATGAGAGATCACCAGGATGTCCTGTTTCAACAGCCCTGCTCAGCTCTTGTAAACTCAAGCTTGTGACTTCTTTTAGGGAGTCAATCCATTTCAGAGTCTTCCTCTTTAACTGCTGGCTTCTGTCTTTCCCAACATTATTAAATCTTGCCCTCTCACAATGTGCCCAAAGTAAGACAGGCTGAAATAAATAAAATCAATCACACTTATATAGTGCTTAGTGCACTCTCTGGGTGGTTCACAAGTTAATTAGCATTTTGCTCCCAACATGCTGGATACTTATTTTACCAACCTTGGAAGGATGGAATGATGGGTCAACCTTGATTCGTTTACTTTCTGATATGCTTGAATCACAGACTGACATGGCTACAAGATTTCTCATTAGATTTCTCAGAAAAAAACAAAGAGGGGAAAAAAGAACCAAACCCTAACACAGACAAATCTCACTGCAGGAATGGAAAAAATTTCCCTTCTCTATGTCACTGAGAGAATGATGCTGGAAAATTCATGTGCCTAGTATACTGAGGGGGAAGAAGACGGCAAGGGTGTACAATTAGGAAGAGAGAGAGAAAAACACCCCGGAAGTAGAACGGGCAAAAATTATTTTGTAGATAGCAAGTAACAACTTTATTATGATAATTAATACAGTGGAAAAGCAAGGGTCACACATCCACTCACTGCATAACTAGATAAGGTACATACATATACAAAGTGATACTAAGTGCAAAACCGTATATCAACTGGAAATTGATACACAGAATTCTCATACACAGCATGGGCTATCTCATGGAACAAAGGATGAATTCACTCAATTGTCGATCGATGCTGAAGAGTAAAGGTTGGTCTTAATTTAATTTAATTTAATTTAATTTAATTTAATTTAATTTAATTTAATTTAATTTAATTTAATTTAATTTAATTTAATTCTCTCACTTGTATGCCGCCCACTCAGGAAACCCGACTCAGGGCAGCTCACACAATAGTATACAGTAAACACAATAATACAATATACAATATAGATATTAATTGTACCATATCCATCCTACAAAACACATATCATAATATAAAACAATACAACAATACAATGGTACAATGACCTCTCCACTCCGGTCGCAGGCAAGTGCACTGCCATAGCGGCCTTTTGTGTGTGGGCCTGGGGCAGGGCCTGGACACTGGCGGTGGTGAATGGTCCCATTGCTGCAGTAGCCTCTCCGCCCTGGCCACGAGGAAGACCGGGGGTGGCAGCGAAGTCCTGTCACCGTGGTGGCCTTTTGTGCCCTGGCCCAGGACGGGGCCCAGGACATTGGCAGTGGTGTAGGGTCCCAGCGTCCGGCGCTGCAGCGGCTTCTCCACCTCAGCCATGAGGAAGTCCAGGGGTGGCAGCCTCTTACTCTCAATTTGCAATATGGGGAAGCTTCACAACTAATCCGAATAACAACCAGAACTCTTCTGCTGTTACTAGCTGTAAAAAAGCCATATTGATCTTTATAGTTGTCTGTTATGCTAACCAAGATCTACTAAGCATATAACAGTTACAAAAATCACAATTACAATTATAAAGTAATTACCAAAACTTTTCAAAAGAAAAACTCAGAAATACATTACAAACTCAGCCCGAACCACAATTATTACAATGCACAAGTACAGAAGAACTGCATAACTTTAATGCTAACGAGTAATGCTTTTTATTTATTTGTGACAGAAGCATCACAATTAAAATGTTTTTTTTAATTGTAGCCATGTCAGTCTGTGATTCAAGCATATCAGAGAGTAAACAAAACAAAAAGACAAAAATGTTGTGGGAGTTTAAAGATTAACTGCTATATTTTAATGTTAGCTTTTGTGGATCAAGATTGACAAAGTGGACTTGCTCCACAAAAGCTAACATTAAAATACCGTAGTTAGTCTTTAAAGTGCCACAATATATTTTTGTCTTTTTGTTTTGTTTACTCTATGAGATACAATTAAAATGAACACTAAAATGTAAGATTTACAATTAAAATATAGTGTTTACATCATTTTATAATTTGAGTAAGACAATTATTACCCCAAAGTATATTGCATTCTATTGTGTTGTCATGAGGTCCTCAAAGGTACATTGAGTAGGACATAAGCGGTGGGTGTACACCCATGTGGCTGTGTATACCTCTCTAAAAACCTAGAGCAGTGGTGGCGAACCTTTTAGAGACCAAGTGTCCAAAATGCAACCCAATATCCACTTATATATCACAAAGTGCCAACATAGCAACAGGGGAGGAAGGAAACGCTCCCACTGGGCTACTGGGAAGAGTGGTAGTGCAAACTCTGTGCTGGGGGTAGGGAGCAAGTGCTCACATTGGGCTGCTGGGAAAAGGGGTGGGGAAAACTCTTTGGTGGGGTGACTACACGGATGCAGACAGAGAGGGCTCTGAGTGTCTCCTCTGGCATATGTGCCATAGGTTCACCATCACTGACCCAGAGGGATGGCCCCAGCATGGATCTCCATTTCATACCAGCAAGTATGAAACTGAAATTGTGAAAGGTTTTGTGTACTTTGAGCCACTGCAGTCAAAATTTGAATGGTGAACACACCCAAAATGTCAAAATAAGATTCAAACTTAAAATGGTAGTTGTGTAGGAACTTGCAAAGACCATCAGGATAAGAATTTTAAAAAGATCTTGACAGGCTTGAACACTGGGATTGAACACTGAACTGAAACCAACAGAATGTAAATAAGCACGGAGATGTGCAAAGTTTTGCAGCTAGGGGAAGACCAACCAGCTGCACAGATACAAGATGGGGGGGGGATATATTGGGGTGGTAGTTAAATGTTATACACCACCCAGAGTGGGTAAATATCCCAGATGGGTGGGATATAAATGCAATGATTAAATAAATAAATAATGTTATTGGAGGAGGGGCTTACAGCCATGAGCAAGTGAGTGGCCAAATGCCTCAGTTTCCAAAAATTTCTATTTACACCTCTGTTCTGCAATCTGGGTCGTATGCCTTGATGAGGAAATCAACAATCTTCTTGACCTGCCTGTGACACAAGGCCTGAATAGAAAATTGAGAATAAAATGTGGATAGCAATCAAAGTATTAAAGGTGATTTTAAATGAGACTCCTTTCCAAACCACTGAATCCTAAAAATAAAAACATGATTAGAAGAAGGATAAGATACTGCCATATCGCCTTCTGACACACCTGCATCTCTTTGAGATTTCATGCACCAATGGTTTCTGCCATTCATCTCTTGTGCCAGAGATATTAACACCCACACCGTCTGTGTCAGTAGATTACAAGGTGTATTAAGAGCTGATCTCCAAGTTTTCAAGGACTTTCTAAATCATTCTTCTCTTTATACTCTCCTCAAAAACACCATCACATTTCAAGTATGCCAACTGCAATTGTTTGCATTGCTGTCCTTTCATGGATACTTCTGAGTTCTCCAGGTAAGGTATCTGTTGGCATCTACAGTATTCAAATACATGTTATGGAATTACATCAGTAAAAAGAAACCTCGAGGCTACCTTGGGGGCCAGTTAGTTTTGTATTGTTATGGACCAGAGTGAGAGGTTTCCCTTGCTTGAAAGCCAGTTGTATCCGACTCTAGGGTTCAGTGCTCATCTCTGTTTCAAAGCTGAAGAGCCAGCGCTGTCTGCTTGTGCAGACATTTCCGTAGTCATGTGGCAGGCATGACTAGACACCGGAGTGCATGGAACACTGTTTAACTTCCCACCAAAGTGGTCCCTATTTATCTACTTGCAATTTCTTGCTTTTGAGCTGCTAGGGTGGCAGGAGCTGGCACAAAAACAGGAGCTCATTCCATCCTGCTGTACTTGGGAATCAAACTGCTGACCTTCCGCTTGCCAGTCAGTGTCTTAGTGTCTTAGCCACTTGAGCCACTGCTTAGCTGAAATACTGCAGAATATTAGTTAAGATGTAGGAAGCTATTGAAGGGACTGTGGTGGTTATGAAGCTGAACTTGATGACTGGAAGGTCAGCAGGTCAGCCGTTTGAGACCCAACTACAGCACGATGAGGTGAGCGTCCATCTCTGTCCCAGTTTCTGCCAACCTAGCAGTTTGAAAGTAAGAAAAGAAATAGATACCACTTTGGTGGGAAGGAAAACAGAGTTCTGTGAACTCCAGTGTCTAGTCATGCCTGCCACATGTCTATGGAAATGTCTGCAGACACAGACAGCACGGGCTCTTTGGCTATAAACAGAGATGAGCAGTGAACCTTAGAGTCAGATTCGACTGGCTTTCAAGCAAGGGCGACCTTTACATTCACCTAGGAATTTATTGATGCCATTGGGTTATGTTAAGGAGGCATTAATTGCAATAATGATAAATATAATAGGCATGAGAAGATGTTTAATTTGTATGTATATTCAGCTAAGGTGAGTAATGGCACTATTGATGGAGTTGGTTTGGTGAAAATTCAGTGAGTGATGAGGTCTGCTAACTCAACCCCCGAGTGGCCTAGACACACCAATGTTGGAGAGATTCTTCTGCTGATACTCCTCTCAAAGCTCTCCAAGTTTGATAAAGTTTGGAGTTAGAGTGTCAAGGTAATTCCCCTTCCCAAATCAATAGTGGTGGCCTATGATTTTTGCATAGTAATATAGCTTAGCAAGGTAGTTATAGTATCTGGCTGCAGAGTCAGAGGTTGGGTGTTGAATTCTCCACTGCATAGTTATTATTAATATTTACATACCACCCAACTTAATGTGGACACTATCCTAGGTGGTTTAACAGTATACAAACATCAAGTTGTTGTTGTTGTTGTTGTTGTTGTTGTTGTTGTTGTTGTTGTTGTTGTTGTTCAGTCGAACAGTCGATTCCAACCCTTTGCAACCCCATGGACCATTTTCCTCCAGGCACCTCTATCCTCCACCATTCTCCTCAGCCCACCAAGCTCTGTGCCCATTGTGTCCACAATACCATCTATCCATCTCATCTTTGGACGCCCCCTTCTTCTCTTTCCCTCCACCTTTCCCAGCATCAAGGCCTTCTCAAGTGAGTCCTCCCTTCTCATTTGATGTCCAAAGTACTTTAGCTTCATCTTCACTATTTGTCCCTCCAATGAACATTCAGGATTGATTTCTTCCAGTATTAACCTATTTGTTCTCTTTGCTGTCCAAGGGACTCTCAGGACTCTCCTCCAACACCACATCTCAAAGGCATCTATTCTTCTGCACTCAGCCTTCCTAATGGTCCAGCTCTCACACCCATACATTACCACTGGGAATACCATTGCTTTGACTATGCAAATCTTGTTTTTAAGGTGATGTCTCTGCTTTTCACTATATTCCCCAGGTTTCTCATAGCTTGTCTCCCCATAATCAGTCGTCTTTTTATTTCATGGGTACATTCACCATCTGCAGTGATCTTAGATCCCAGAAAAGTAAAATCTGTCACTGCTTCTACTTCTTCCTCATCTATTTTCCAGGGACTGATCGGACCTGTTGCCATTATCTTGGTTTTCTTGATATTGAGTCTCAAGCCAGCTTTTGCACTCTCCTCCTTCAGTCCAATCAAGAAGTTCTTTAGGTCTTCCTCACTTTCTGCCATTAGGTTGGTATCGTCTGCATATCTCAAATTGATGTTTCTCCCAGCAATTTTGATCCCATATTGTGATTCCTCCATCCTTGCATTGCACATTATGTGCTCTATGTATAGATTGAATAAGCAGGGTGATAAAATACAGCCTTGTCTTACTCCTTTTCCTATTCCAAACCACTCTGTCATTCCGTGTTCTGTCCAAACTGTTGCTTCTTGGTTCGTGTACAGATTTCTCATGAGGCATATGAGGTGTTCTGGTATTCCCATCTCTTTAAGTACTTGCCACATTTTGTTGTGATCCACACAGTCAAAAGCCTTGGTGTAGTCAATAAAAAAAAAGTAAACTTGTTTCTGGTATTCTTTTGTTTTCTCCATGATCCAACGTATGTTGGCAATGTGGTCTCTAGTCCCCCTGCCTCTTCTGAAACCAGCCTGCACCTCCGGTAATTCTCTCTCCACATGTTGTTGAAGACTATCCTGTATTATCTTGAGCATCACCTTGCTGGCATGTGGGATGAGCGTAATTGTTCGGTAATTTGAGCATTCTTTGGCATTGCCTTTTTTGGGGATTGGAACGTACACTGATCTTTTCCAATCCTGTGGCCACTGTTTTGTTTTCCAAATTTGCTGGCATATTGAATGCAGTAGTTTGATTCCATCATCTTTTAGGGCTTTGAAAAATTCAACTGGGACATCATCATTTCCACTAGCTTTATTGTTTGCTGTGCTTTTTAGGGCCTTTCTGACTTCACTCTCCAGAATGTCTGGTTCAAGTTCAAATTTCTCTTTATTGTTATTATCAGGAGTGTTGAGGTCCTTTTTGTAGAGTTCCTCTGTGTACTCTTGCCATCTTTTTTTGATCTCTTCTGCTTCAGCTAACTCTTTTCCATCTTTGTCCCTTATCATGTTCATTTTTGCTTTAAATGTTCCCTTGATTTCCCCAATTTTTTTGAAAAGATCTCTAGTCCTGCCTTTTTTGTTGTTTTCTTTGCACTGTTCGTTCAGGTATTTTTCCTTATCTCTCCTTGCTTTTCTTTGAAATTCTGTATTCAGGTGGTTGTATTTTTTCCTTTCTCCTTGGACTTTTGCATTCCTTCTTTCCTCTGCTATTTTAAGAGCCTTATCAGACAACCACTTTGCTTTAACATCAAGTTACAATAAAATAGCATAATAAAATCAACCCAGAAACAAAATGGCAACACATAGAATCCAACCAATAAACCCAGAAGTATTACACTAAGCATTACAGAAGAGCCAGCCTGCATAGCTTAGGGCAAACTGCAGAGTCCTAGCTAATCCACAGAAGAAGGGAATTATAAAACACTTCTGCATATTCCCTGTCTAGACAATCTTGGAAAGGGCTGCCATAAGTCAGAATTAACTTGAGGGAACACACCTGTTATCATTAGAGGATAGTGAACTTAATTTGAAGAGGTTGACAGAAATGGATGTGAGCTTCCCAGCATCTTGCTTTCATTGAGAGATTTTATTTATTTATTTATTTATTTATTTATTTATTTATTTATATACCGCTTTCCTCGACCTGGGGCGACTCAAGGCGGTTTACATGTCATAAGTTATACACAGGGCCCTAATGGCTCCTCTTCTGATGAGATGAGGTGCGAGGTTCTGTGGGTGATCCTTCTTGTCTCATGATAGTGAGATATCTCTGTGTAAGACTGATTGATTAACTGATTCATTGACAGGAAATTTTGTAGGACTTCTTGAATATTGTGTGGTCGTCATTATGGCAGAGTAGAGGAAAACCAGCCTATGCTGAATTATTTTAATTCCTGTGCAAAATGGCAACAAAGTACCCTGGATAGGACACTGAACTGATCTGAATGTAGCAGGGTTTTGTGTGTTGTTTTGTTTTTGTGTTGTTGTTGTTTTTGCATAAATGAAGATGCAAGAAACAAAACAAAAATGTGATAGAGGGAAAAAATTAAGATGAAGTGTTTCATTGTTGTGGGAGCCCAGGAAAGTTGCTGAGGCATAGGTTGGTTTCAGCAAGGTGTTTTGTGGGATGAAACTTGGAAAAAGCAGAGAACAATAGCTTTTTCAATTACTTGCTACATTCATATTGGATAGAGCCTAAAAGGTTTGGACTAAATGCCGGAAAGAGAAGCACTGTACACATGTTATTGGAATCACCAGACTCCATTGGTAAGCTATTAGGATCAGATGAAGTACCTATGTCAGTGAAGATGAACCTTGGCACTCCAGATGTTCTTGGACTTCAACTCCCAGAAGCCTAAGCCCCCATGAATCTACACAAATAGGTTTACTGTGATTCATCTGGCCCACGCCACCCTCATCGCTCCTGGAAGCGGAAGTAAAATGCGCCCGTACGGTTAAGCCTCATCCGAGTTAACCCTTCCTCTGTATGGGCGTGTTTTACTTCTGCTTCTGGGAGCAACAAGGGTGCCGTGCGCTGGATGAATTGCAGTAAACCCATTTGTGCGGATTCATGTGGTCTTGGGTTGTGGGAATATATGTCCAAGAACATCTGGAGTGCCAAGGTTCACCATCACAGACCTATGACATTGAGGGTGAACCTTGGCACTCCAGATGTTCTTGAAATTCAATTCCCAGAAGCCCTGATCAGTAGAAGTGCTGACTTGGTAATTGAAATCCATTGAGTTATGTGGATCAGAAGTAGCAGCTGTACAGCAGCTGTATTAATTCCTTCATAGATACATGTCCTTCGTTGACATAGGTTTACATCAATCAGCCATTCCATTGCACATTTATAGTACCTGAAAGGACAAATAAAAATAATTTAAACAAGCAAGGATTAAATAAATTTATTTATAACTACTTCAATTAAAGGATTTGATGTAATTCCCAACTTTTTTTATTTCTAGCTTGCAATTGTGCTTTGCCTACCTTTACTGAGAGGGAGTGTTTGACTCAAGAGATCTGGGCTTCTTGTTCTGATGAGGAATGTGATATAAACAACGAAGGGAATTCATTGATCGGTTACTGCATTGGAGGGAGAAATTGCTGTGCTAAGTGGTATGACATGTATACATTCTTCCTATGAAACAAATCCCAATCTTCATTTTTTTAATTGCTAATACACAGAAAGATCCTCCTCGAAGACTGTGGTATTTTTGAACCACAATTGGGTGTACCCTGGTAATGGCAACCTTGTGTTGCCAGCTGATCTTTCTCACACTAGGTCAGACAAAAGGAACTACAGAAAGAACTCACCGAAAGGTGCCTTCATTTTAGCAATTTCATGTCTGGCATAGACATGGAAGAAGAAGAATTGGTAGCAATTTACCTAGATAGTATATTTTATATAAGTCTCTTCTATTTAGGATGCGAACAATTTGGAGCATGAAACCTTCAGGGCACCTAGTAAAAGTAAATGTTTCCCTTGCTCAAAAGCCAGTCGTATCTGACTCTAGGGTTCAGTGCTCATCTCTGTTTCAAAGCCGAAGAGCCAGTGCTGTCTGCTTGTGCAGACATTTCCATGGTCATGTGGCAGGCATGATTAGACACCGGAGTGCACAGAATGCTGTTACCTTCCCACCAAAGTGGTCCCTATTTATCTACTTGCAATCTCTTGCTTTTGAACTGCTAGGTTGACAGGAGCTGGGACAAAGACGGGAGCTCATTCCGTCCTGCAGTACTCGAGAATCGAACTGCTGACCTTCCACCTCCCAGTTAGCATCTTAGCCACTTGAGCATAAATGTGTTAATTGTGCAATCCTACAGACAGTTCCCAGGACTGTCATTGGACTCAGTGGTAATTGCTATAAGATTGCACTGTTCACATATTATTTCTTCCTACATTCCTACATATTCAAATACTCAAACTCTGGCAGTTTTCAACATTAAAAAAAGGTGTTCATCAATTCCAAGCCAGGTTCTGGAGCACCATTTCTTTATCTAGGGGGGGGTATTTCTCTGTTTATGGACCTCCTTTCTCCACAAGTAGTTCAAGGCAGTGCTGGGCTCCAAAAAAAATTACTACCACACTGTGGGCGTGGTATGGTGGGTGTGGCCAGGGGAAAGCCCTGTGTTGCACCTGAATTAGGACTACTTTATTTCAAAATTTGAATGGGCAGGGCCAGCCAGAATTTCTGCTATCAGTCCTGGTGAATTGGTGCGAACCTGCTGATGCCCACCACTGGTTCAAGGACTAAACAAAGACCTTCACCTTCTAAATACAGTCAACCAAACATCTCTGCCTTTCTTTTTTATTTTCATTACAATTTCAGTGCTTTGCTCTCTCATTTGTTTCCATTCTAATGCTTCTCTAAGTTAAACACATATTATACTATATTGCTCTCACTCTTTCCCACAGAAATGAGGGGTCAAGCTGGCGACTGGAGAGAGGGACAGCTACGAGGATGTTGTGTGTATGGCTGAATTGCTATTGCTTGTTCTTCAGAAAAGGCTATTACAGCGAATGTCCCCAAGACATCTTCTCTTCTGCTTTAAAAATAAAAACAGCACACAATTTTGAATAAATATCCATTATTTGACCGAGTATCATGTGCGTGTGTGTGTATGGTGTGTGGTGCGTATCAACAGGTGACAATTCTAAACTGTGACCTCTTTGGAGAAATTAATTTTCTTCTGTAAGGTTCTGAAAAACTGGATACTTCTGGTTTGTTTCAGCATTTCCCCCTGATTTATGAAACTGTCTTCTACCAAAGATCACAACTTCTCATAAATCAAAAAATAGTTATCTTTGATTATAGGCATCACTGGAACCTGCTCTTTGGTATGCAGGTAATAGCGGATGTCACTCTGTCTACCCAATAGAGAAGAGGTTCCAAACCTAAGGCTGATGGGCTAGATCCGGCCTGTGGTGCCATTTCATGTGGCCCCCCACCTCCTCTAAGGGCATTCCAGAAACAAAATGGCCACCCCTTTGAATCTGCTGGGACAAGATGGCAACCCCATCATGCAGTCAGGGCCAAATGGCCATTCAGCCCTCAAAGCTGACTGACAGAGCATGACCCGGCCCCTGGCTTGAAAAGTTTGGAAGCCCCTGTGATAAAGATATGACCTGCCATTCCTTTTGCCAAATGCCCTGAGAGCTAGCTCACAGCAGGAACAGGAAGCTTAGATGAAGCTAGACATTTTTATTTTATTCTTAAATTTCTATGCCGCCCACTCGGGGAACCCGACTCAGGGTGGTGCACAACAGTAAAAACAGATAAAACATAGTAAAATACAACAAAACAAATTAAAACCCTCACACGACCACCCACCAACACACCCTCCCACTCCCACCCCACTTAGAAGACTTAAAAAGGGAATATGGAATGGAGGAATACAGCAGTGCACAACACAAAAAGGAGGGACAGTTGAGCTCTAGTTGGAAATAAGCCAACAGGCTGGGGCCATATTCCGATTAGGGCCCCACGCCTGCCCTACCAGCCAGGTTTTCACTCCTTTCCTCAAAGGCAGCAACTCTGTCTGTAGCCTCAATTCTGTTGGAAGGAGGTTCCAGAGGGTTGATGCAGACACGGAGAAGGCCCTCCTCCACATGCCAGAGAGGCGAGCCTCTCTAGCTGAAGGTACCACCAAGGATCCCCTCCGGTCCGCTCTGGTAAGACAGGCAGACACTCTTGGGACAATGCGGTCTCTCAGGTATCCTGGCCCACTGCCATATAGGGCTTTAAAGGTCAAAACCAGCACCTTGAATTGCACCCGGAGACGAACTGGTAACCAGTGCAACTCCCAGAGTAGTGGGGAGGCATGGGCATAATGTCCACACCCCATCACCACCCGGGCAGCCACATTCTGAACCAGCTATAGCCTCCAAATGGTCAACAAGGGCAGCCCCATGTAAAGTGCATTACAGTAATCTAGCCTGGAGGTGACCAGAGCATGTGACCATGAGCAAGGAGTCCCGATCCAGGAGCGAGCGCAACTGGCGAATCACTCAAAGTTGAGCAAAAGCCCTCCTGGCCATGGCCGCCACCTGTTCTTCCAGCAGCAGCTGCAAGTCCAGGCTGACTCCCAAGTTGCGCACCGGGTCGGTCTGGGGCAAAACTGCCCCATACAAGACCAAAGAAGGTATCTCACTGGGTAACCCCGGACCCCCAACCCATAGCCACTCAGTCTTGCTAGGGTTCAGCTGAAGCCTGTTGTCCCCCATCCAGACCCCAATGGCCTCCATGCATCTGGACAGGACTTTGACCGCATCACTGAGTTCACTATGTGCCGAGATGTACACCTGAGTGTCATCCGTTTACTGATGGTACTGCGCCCTGTGGGAACGGATGATCTCACCCAGAGGCTTCATGTAGATGTTAAATATGATAGGAGAGAGCACCGAGCCCTGCGGCACCCCATATTTGAGGGGCCTAGGGCTGGACCTCTCACTCTCCAACCACATAGATGAACCTCAAAACTTTCCAGTTTAGGCCTTTACTCATAGCAGAGTTAGATGCAGGTGCGTGTAAGGTATTTGTCATGGAACTGTGGGGGCTTAGCAGTTAAGACGCTGAACTTGATGACTGGAAGGTTAGCAGGTCAGCAGTTTGAGATCCAAGAGCTGAATGATGGAGTGAGCTCCTGTCTCTGTCTCAGTTCCAGCTAACCTAGCAGTTTGAAAGCAAGAAATTGCAAGTAAATTAATAGGTACTGCTTTGGTGGGAAGGCAACAGCATTCCATGCACTCCAATGTATTGTCGCACCTGTCACATGACTACAGAAACATCTGCGTACATGAACAGCGCTGGCTCCTTGATTGTAAATGGAGGTGAGCATCACACTTTTGAGTCCAACGTGACTGGCTTTCAATTAAAGGTGAACTTTACCTTTACCTAAGGTATCTTCCAGTCAAACAAAACTCCCTGGATGGAGAATTTTGCAATTTGCACTCTAAGAAATCAAAATATCCCATCTCTAAATCTTTTCTAGAGAAATTACTCTTAATATGAAAATTACATACATTTTGACTCTTCATGAATTGATATTATGGATCTACTTTATTCAGCACTGTCTGTTATATTTTGACTTGTGATTAGTAAAGAAAAATAAATGTTTGGTTTTATCTCAAACTGATGACACCAAACCCTCAAACTCCAGATTGTCTCTCCAGCTAGTTCAGAACGTGGCTGCCTGGGTGGTGATGGGGTTTGGTGTTTAGGGAATCAAGACGATTGAAGCAGCTGCAGTCTGGCTAACACATATTTATTGCATGAAGTACAGTACGAACACGAGGTAATGGTGGCGATACAACTCCTTTCATACAGTAACTATACATTTGAATGTGGTTACACGGTAGCCTATTGGCTACTGTCGGCGTGACATCATCCGGAGTCACGCCCTTCTTGTCCAGGTGAATCCATGGCGGGAAGGTTTTCCCATGGCTGAGTATAATTAGAGAATTTGAGCCATGTGAGTTGAATGCTCGCTACTACCATCTCTGGTAGAATGCTCACATTCCAATAGCAGCTGGGAACAATGTGTTCTATACAATTGGCTTTAGCAAACATTTCCTGTAGAACCTGTAGGACTGGTTACATTCATTCACATTCATCTTAAATGTAAAGCATTACAGTACTATTCCATACACAACACCCCTCCCCCCTAGGATGGGACGAAGTCCCTCAACCAATGTGGTTTCCCGCATGTGCGCATGAGACATGCGGCTGCTGCGCTTGGCTCAGGGGTGCTAGCTCTTCTCTGTCCCCTTGGCTCCTGTCCTGTAATTGGAGAGTTAGACTCATTAGTGGCTTGCCGCGTTTGTGTGGCCCCTGACTGGGAATGGGGAGAAGTAGGGGTGCTTTTTTGTGGTGACCCTGACTGTGAATGTGGGGTAGGGGTGAATTCTAATGTCGAGAAACCAGGGGCTCCTGGGACTAACAAAAAACCCTGCTCTTCATTCGCACGGGTGGGGGACCATTCCGAAAAATCCCGCTGGTTTCGAAAATCAAAATCAAAATCAAATTCTCCTTCTTGGTCAAACTCACTCCTCTCTTTCAAAGTATCCCTGGTGTCCAAAGGATATGGATTTATATCAACCCCCTCCCCCCTAGGTGAGGATTGACGATCTGCATTCGTACCCGAGGGGTACCCCTTGGGATAAGTGGGTGGGGGAGGACACTAACACTGAATTCTGGGGCTGGCTTTCTGTGTCCTGCCTATCGGTAACCCTTCGCCTCAGCTGATCGGCGTGCCTTCTCCAGAGTAGACCTGTGCTGGTCTCTACACAGTATGAAACTGGCCCTGTTTGCTCAATGACTACCCCCGGGACCAAGGCTGGCCCTGCGGCCGCATAATTTCTACAATATACAGGCTCTCCTACTTTGAAACTTTTGCTGTTTCCCAATTCTATGTTCCTCCCTTTATCTTCCACTCTGGTTGGATCTAAACTAGTCAGAAGTGTTGTGCGTTTCCAGCGCATGAGGAGCTCTGCAGGCGAGAGCCCCGACGCAAGTGGCGTCACCCTGTAGCACAGCAGGAACTGGCACAGTTGCAGGTTCAGGTCCCCAGGGCCCATTTGCCACAATGCTTCCTTTGTAGTTTGCACCAATCGTTCTACCTGACCATTTGTAGCGGGGTGGTAAGGGGCGGAGGTGATGTGCTGAATGGCATTTTTCTCAATGAATGCCTGAAATTTCGCAGACGTGAAGGTACTGGCATTGTCGCTCACAAGCACGACTGGTATCCCGAAACAACTTAACACCTTGCACAATTACTTTACGGTTGTGGCTGACGAGGTGCTAGACATCGGGATAATCTCCAACCACTTGGAGTATGCATCTACTATTAACAGGAAAAGGGATCCTCTGAAAGGACCCACAAAATCTACATGCACCCGAGACTGCGGTCCTCGGGGTGTGTCCCATTCTCTATGAGGTAGTCGGGACTCCTCGGGTCAAGAACTTTGGCAACTCTCGCACTTGCCGACCGTGTGCTCTATGACAGCATCCAATTGTGGCCACCCGAAGTAGCTTCGGGCCAGTGCTTTAGAGTGAACGATCCCGGGACGGCTGATATGCAGTCACTTGAGCACTCTCGACCACAAAGACATGGGAATGACCACCCTCTGGCCCCATAGGAGGCAGCCCCTTTCTGTCGAAAGCTCATCCCTTTTTCTAACATAAGCCGTGAATTCCTCCCCGGGGGAAATCGTTGGCCATCCTTTCTGCACCCAGGAGCTTACTAGGGAAAGGGTTTTATCCTTCACCGTGGCCTTGGCGAGGTCTGCGGGGACTATCGGGGGAGAGTCAAGGGCTTCGATCAGCAGCACTTGATGATCTCACTCCACCTCGCACTCAGGGTCTCCTAGCTGTGGCAGAGGTGACCTGGAAAGAGCATCTGCATGGCTAATGTCTTTCCCCGGGCGGTGGACCAGCGTGTGCTGGTATGCATTGAGAAAGATAGCCCATCGGAGCATTCTGGGGGACCGAATCTGTGGCGTGGGCTTGCCAGTCATGAAAATACCTAGTAGGGGTTTGTGGTTGGTCACAATGGTGAACGGGCGACCATACAGAAAATCGTGGAACTTCTTTGTACCAGCGACTATGGCGAGGGCCTCCCTGTCAGTTTGCGCGTAGTTGTGCTCCACCTTAGATAGTGATCAGGAGTAAAATGCAACTGGGGCCTCCTGCCCCCATTGTCTAACACGTGGCACAGCACCACCCCGACCCCCACTGGTGAGGCATCGCAGACTAGAACTACTGGCTTCCTGGGGTCAAAGTGGGTCAGAACTGCTTCTGAGGACAGAAGTCACTTTAATTCCTTAAATGCCTTTTCCTGACTGTCTCCCCACCACCAAACCGCATCCTTCTTGAGTAACTGATGCAGTGGCTCCGCAACGGACACTTTCCTTGGCAAGAAGGAATGGTAAAAATTCAGGATCCCTAAAAATGACTGCAACTCCGGTTTTGCGGTGGGGTGAGGGGTATTTTGGATAGCCACAACCTTTGATTCGGAGGGATTTAAGCCATCAGGGGTTACTCTAAACCCAAGGAACTCAACCTCCCTCGCTAAAAACACACATTTGTTCTTTTTCAACCACAACCTCACTTTTTTGTATACTGACAGAACTTTGTCTAGCCTCTTAGACAGTTCTGATAGGCTCCCCACTGTTATCAATATGTCATCAAAGCATGGGAGAACCCCGGGGAACCCATTAAGCAGACGTTCCACAAGGTAATGGAAAATCCCGGGGGCCGAATTTACGCCGAACTTGCGCAGCGATGGCAGCTGGAGTTACGGTCAGCTGTTGGTACGCCTGCGCCAAATCTAATTTAGCGAAATACTTTCCCCTGTGCAACATGGCTAATAGGTGGCTAACAACCGGCACCGGGTATGGATTTGGGCGGATTGCCTTATTTATCGTACATTTATAATCTGCACAAATCCTAACCTCCCCATTAGGTTTCAAAGCAGTTACAATAGGAGTTTCCCACTCCGCAGAGTCCCCTGGAACCAAAATCCCCTGGCCCATCAGTTTGTTCAGTTCCACTTCTATTTTGTCCTTGAGGGAGAATGGGACCCTCCTTGGCTTGAGCTGAATGTGCCAGATTTCTGGTTCCAAATCAAATGAAACTGGGGGCCCCTTGAATTTCTGGAGCTCCTTTTCAAATACCACTGGGTGTGCATTGCAAACAGCGTGGATGGGGTTGGACCCGACGGCATGGAAATTACCAGGGGCTTGAACCACTGTGTTCCCGGGAGACAACAACTCCCCTCTTTCAGGACTACTAAGGGCAGCTTCTCCCTGTGATGTTTGAATTGTACCTTGAATTCCTCCACCCCCAACAATGGGATTCCGGCCCCTTGAACGTCCCACAATTGAGTATTTAGGGCCTTGAGCTTGGGTCGCTCATTGGGGGAATATGCAGGAATTCCCACTGGGATATAATGGAGTAGGAAGACCCCGAGTCTATTTCCATCCAACTGGGAACCCTTACAATAGTACCTCAACAAAAAATGGGGGTGCCCCAAGAACACGCTATGGACAGCCGTGCTGCTGTTGCCGCAGACCCACCAGTACACGCTGTGCACTTCTGGGACGCTGTTGTCAGAAACCCTGCCAACGCCGTCCAGTTTCCTCGGGGGACGTTCCGCTGAGCCCTTGTACTCTCCTCGCTGTCGTCTCCATACTTTGGTGATGTGGCCCCTCCGCCCGCAGTTGTGGTACTCGGCCTTCCAGAACGGGCACTTGCTTCGGTCGTGGGATGCTCCACAGCCATCGCAACGGTGACTGTCCTTGCCACGCTTCTCAGTCGCCGCCTTCCGTACCTTTCGGATGCCCTCATCCTCGCTGGCGTCTGAGGAGGAGGGTGATGCTGGGGATCGATGGTCCCACCATGCTGCTTGTACTGGAGTCGATGCCCCGTCGGATGGCGGGGTCCTTGACTTGAAAAGCTTGACTCTAGCCCTCGTGGCCTCGGCCTCCTGTGCTTCCCTCATGACCTCTTGGAACGTCAGGTCGTGGCCACGGGTCATCAGCTTTTGTTGGGTCTCCTTGTCTCACAGACCACAGAGAAGACGGTCCCTGAAAGCAGTTTCCAGGTCTGCCCACTCACATGGGGTTGCCATCATGTGGAGGCCCGCTGCAAACTCTGCCACAGACTTCCCTGGGCAATGGTCCCATCTTCCAAAGGCAGCTCTGGCCGTGAAAATGGATACGTTCGGCTGGAAGTGCCCTCACAACGCTGTTAGGAGGTGTTTGACTGGGACCTCCTCCACCTTCTTCGGTGCCACAAGGTTGACCAGGAGCTTAACGGCATGGTACCCCAACATTGTGATGAGCTGGGCACGCTTTTTCCCTTAGTCGTGATTTCGGCGATCGCCAGCGTGCTCCGAAAATGCATTTCAAACCATTCCCATTGGTCCGGCTGATTTACATCAAAAATTGGTTGCGACTTGTTCCTGTGGGAAGCCATATCCCACCTTCGTCACCAATTTGGTGTTTAGGGAATCAAGATGATTGAAGCAGCCGCAGTGTGACTAACACATCTTTATTGCATGAAGTACAGTACGAACACGAGGTAATGGTGGCAATACAACTCCTTTTATACAGTAACTATACATTTGAATGTGGTTACACGGTAGCCTATTGGGTACTGTCGGCGTGACGTCATCCGGAGTCACGCCCTTCTTGTCCAGGTGAATCAATAGCGGGAAGGTTTTCCCACAGCTGAGTATAATTGGGGAATCTGAGCCATGTGAGTTGAATGCTCGCTACTACCATCTCTGGTAGAACGCTCATATTCCAATAGCAGCTGGGAACAATGTGTTCTATACAATTGGCTTCAGCAAACATTTCCTGTAGAACTTGTAGGACTGGTTACATTCATTCACATTCATCTTTAAGGTAAAGCATTACAGTACTATTCCATACACAACATGGGGTGTGGGCATTATGCCGGTCCCTCACCGCTGCTATGGGAGCTGCATTGGCTGCCAATTTGCTTCTGGGTGCAATTCAAGGTGCTGGTTTTGACCTTTAAAGCCCTTCATGGTAGTGGCCCAGGTCACCTGAGAGACTGCATCACCCCAAGGTTGTCAACCCATACTACGAGGGCGGATCATAGTCCCATCAGCTAGGAAGACATGCCTCACTGGGACTAGGAAGATAGCCTTCTTGGTGTCTGCCCTGGCCCTTTGGAAACTCCTGACACTGGAACTGCACCTCCAGGCAGAATTATCCCCTTCAGGAAGGCTTTGAAAACTTGGCTTTGCCAGCAGGTGTGGGGTGTTTTTAGATTGTTTTAGTAGTCAGTTTTAACAATGTGGGGGATGGGTTTCTTTTTTAACCTATGCTGTGAGCTACCTTGGGTCGCCTAGGTGAGAAAGGTGCCCATACAAATCTAAAAATAAATAAATATATAAAAATAAGTAGTTAATGAACACAATAAATATCATGGGGAGCAAGAGAAATCCTTGAGGGTTTTTACAGCATCTTGGAGAATACCTGGAAAAGGAAAGTTTGAATTCAGTTCTCAAGGGAAGACTGCATATATCATGATATTGTTTTTTGTTCCATTCCAGTTGCAAAACTCAAGTACTGCACAATGGAACCTTGGTTAATGGAATTAACGCTTTCTCTGGAATGTTTTGTACAATGAAAATTACTTAAACTGAATTTCACATAGGAATGCATTGAATACAAATTCACATAGGAATGCATTGAAAACCAAAATACGTTAACCAAGTGCATTGAACATAAGAACAGTCTGGCTGGAACAGGCCACGGCCCATCCAGACCAGCATTATGTCTCACACAGTGGCTCGCCATTTGCTTCAGGGTATTTCCAAACAGATGCATTCACCTGCTTAGGATTCCCTGGAAAGGGCATTGAGATATATCCTGCCTATCTCTCCAACCCGGAGGTTGTCCTTAGCTATCCATAATTATAGCCATTGATATCCTTGTCCTCCAAGGGTATCCTCCATTGTCCTCCATTGAAAACCAATTAATCAATTCTGGGGGAGATTCCATAAACTGAGCCATTATTTTCTATGAATTTCCTTTCCTTATGCGATTTTTACATTAACCATGCTGTTAGTTAACTGAGGTTCCACTGTATACATGGTTGACATTATCAGCAGAACCAACACAGGTATATTGATATGGTCCAGTGCCCAGAATAAATCACCGATTATTAAGTCAGTAGAAACAATACCAGTCTTAAGACCTGCAGCTAAACTAACAAGGATCTAAACAATCCATTTTATCTGCAAAACAAATGCAGGTCAGATGCTACTACAGATCTTTGTAAGAACCCATTAAACAAATGCCATCCCATCTAACATTAGGATTTTCTAGTCTACATATAATAGCAACAAGAAGAGCAAGCCAAGATACACAACATTGAGTTCATTCTTTTAATCCTCATGATCTTGAACTGAATTGTTTATTTATACGCCACTCTTCTAGTGCATGTACCACTCAGATTGGCTTCCAACAATAAATAATATATCATATACAGTGCAAAAATAATAAAAATACAGTGCAATACATAATAATCATAATCATATAATATCCAAATACAAAATACACAATACAGTAAAAGGTTAATCACAAAATACAGCAATACAAAAATTCAAAAATAAGCATCACAATGCAATACAATCAGTACAATCACAATATGTCAACATTATACATCATACATCAGCACAATAATGTAACATCAACAAAAATATCAAACAACAAGTAATAAACCGTCCTCTGTCTTCATATCCCCACAGTCATTGTGGAGCCCAGGGCTCAACACCCTTGATGAGCTGAGGGCTCAATGTCCTTATGGAGCCCGGGTGGTGGGGATGCAGTTTTTAAAGTCCTCTCCATCGCGGGACCAGGTGTTGCTCCTTCCCTCTGACCAGCCAGGCTGGGGAAGGGGGCTTGGGGTGTCCATGGCAGGGATGCAGCTGTCAAAGTCCTCTTCATCATGGGGTCAGGTGTTGCTCCTTCCCTCTGACCAGCCAAGCTGAGGAAGGGGGCTTGGGGCATCTATGGTGGAAACGCAGCTGTCAAAGTCCTCTCTGTCGCGGGGCCAGGTGTTGCTTCTTCCCTCTGACCAGCCAGGCTGGGGAAGGGGGCTTTGGAAGGAGAGCCAAACAAAGGAAGTGAGCACTGGTAAGTTTTGGGCATGCTTGCAGTTGGAGTAGAGCTGCTTTAGAGGCAAATGTGTACATTTTTGAGGCCCAGAATATTGCACTTGTTAAAATGGATTCTGAGGGAACAGCTGTAGTTACCTGTAATACTTGTGCCATGTTTGTGTTCTTGCCAAAGCACATGGAGAACTACACTTGCAGCAAGTGCAAGCTGGTTGCACTACTAGAAGAGAAGGTCCAGCAGCTAGAGGCCCGCATATCTATCCATCAACAAATTAAGGAGTTTGAGCTATTCTAGGACAGAGTGGAGCAGACTATGCTGGACAAAGAAGAGACAGGGCACAATTCTGAGGGAGAAGGCCCTTCACTAACTCAGGAGGGAGATGTTTGGAGAAATGTGACTCAAAGGAGGAGAAGAGTAGGGGATCACTCTGAGAGTCTGAAGTTACAGAATAAATTTGAGGCTCTTACCCTAATCACACCTGATGAGGAACACCCAGAGGAACAACTGGTTCCACCTGAGGAACTCTCCTTCATCACACTTGATGAGATCCAGGAAGATAAACAACAGGAAAAAGCTGAAGTCCTCTCCCTTAATACGGTTGATGAGGTGAATGTAGATGAAAAGATTTCAGGAGTACTAAGCAATTCAATAATTAGAAATACAGAGACATGGATTTGTGATGCACATGATAACCGTATGGTGACTTACCTGCCAGGTGCAAAAGTTGCAGACATCACGAGAAATCTAGATAGATTGCTAGAAAGAACTGGGAACGAGCCACTTGTCATGGTACACGTTGGTACCAATGACGTTGGGAAGGCCAAGCGGTCTGTCCTGGAAGCCAAATTCAGGTTGTTAGGAAGAAGATTGAAGTCCCGGACTTACAAGGTAACCTACCAGGCAGGCACAGCTCAGAAACCTCAAAGCGTGGATGAGGTGGTGTTGTCAAGAGGAGGGGTTCAGATTTGTCAGGAACTGGAGAACATTTTGGGACAAGCCAAATCTGTTCAGGAGGGATGGGTTGCAATTGAACTATGATGGGACCAGATTGCTGGCACTCAACATCATAAAGGCTGCAGAGCAGCTTTTAAACTGATAACTGGGGGAAAGCTGACAGGAGCTGGGCAGCATCCAGTTCGGGAAAATGTCTACTTGAGTAGTGAGGAGGATGCAAAAATTACTGAGCAGAGCAAGGAGCTAGTCACCAGCATTCTAGCAGAAGGATGCAAGAGGCAGTCTAACAATGCAACTGGATTCAAAAGACTGTAACATAAAAGCATATATAAATGCTTGTATACAAATGCCAGAAGCCTCCAGAACAAAATAGGGGAGCTGGAATACTTAGCAATAGATAAGAATATTGATATTATTGGCATCACTGAAACCTGGTGGACGGATGGTAATCAATGGGATACAGTTATCCCAGGATACAAACTGTACAGGAAGGATAGGAAGGGGCAAATGGGAGGTGGTGTAGCCTTGTATGTCAAAGAAGTGATAAAATCGTATGAATTGGAATATCTAGGTGATTTGGAGTCACCATTAGAAACTCTGTGGGTAAGAGTACCAGTCCACAAGGATTGTCTAACAGTAGGCATAACAGTCTAACAGTCTGGTCTAACAGTCGGCCTCTGACCCAAACTCCTGAGGGAGACTGGCAGTTGGAGAATGTTGCAAAGGAGGCATCCAAGAAGGGAAGCCTGGTTATAATGGGGGACTTCAATTACCCTCACATAGACTGGGTGAACTGTTGTTCAGCACATGATAAAAAGATAAAGTTCCTAGATGTGCTAAATGATTGTTCCCTGGGACAGATGGTTGAAGACCCAACTATAGGTAGAAGAATCCTTGACTTGATCCTGAGTAATACTCAGGATCTGGTGCAAGATGTTAATGTGACTGATCCAATAGGGAACAGTGACGACAACTCAATTATTTTTAACTTGATCATAGACCGCAAGTCACTGATAAAATCTAACACAGAGACCTTAAAGGAAATTTCCCAAGATGAGGAAACTAGTAAAAAAAGAAGTTGAAAGGGAAAATTGAGAGAGTCCAAACTCTCCAAGAGGCATGGAGGCTGTTTACAAAAACAATAACAGAGGCCCAATTGGAATGCATACCCAAAAGGAAAAAGGGCACTGCCAGGTCCAACTAGGAAGGCCATTGGACCATTAGATGACAATGGAAGCAAGGAATTATTAAAGAGGACACAGAGATTGCAGAGAGACTCAATGAATTCTTTGCTTCAGTATTCACTGAAGAAGACAGAGACCACATGCCCAAAACAGAGCCTATCTTCATAGAGAAGGAAACCGAAGAATTAAGCCAGATAGAAATAACCAGGGAGGAGGTCCTTGCATGTCTTGTTAAGCTAAACACTAACAAATCACCAGGACCAGATGGCATCCATCCACGAGTTCTCAGGGAACTTAAAGATGAAATTGCTGATCTCCTAGCCAAAATATATAATCTTTCCCTCGAATCAGGCTTTGTGCCTGATGACTGGAAGGTAGCGAATGTAACACCAATTTTCAAAAAAGGACCCAGAGGTGATCCAGGAAATTACTGACCTGTTAGTTTGACATGTGTCCCAGGTAAAGTGATGGAAACCATGCTAAAAGATAGAATTAATAGACACATAGAAGAGAAGGTGCTGCTAAAGGAGAGCCAACATGGCTTTTACAAGGGTAAATCATGCCTCACTAATCTGTTGGAATTTTTTGAGAGTGTCAAGAAGCATGTGAATAAGGGGGATGCAGTTGACATTGTTTATCTGGACTTTTAGAAGGCTTTTGACAAGGTCCCATACCAAAGGCTCTTGAATAAACTTACCAGTCATAAAATAAAAGGACAGGTCTTGTCCCGGATCAGCAACTGGCTAAGGGACAGGAAACAGAGGGTAGCACTAAATGGACACTTCTCCAAGTGGAGGGAAGTAAAGAGTGGGGTCCCCCAAGGTTCAGTACTGGGACACCTGCTTTTCAACCTCTTCATAAAGGATCTAGAAGTAGGAGTAAATGGCAAAGTAGCCAAATTTGCTGATGACACTAAATTATACAAGGTAATGAAAACTGTGAGAGATTGTGAGGAGCTCCAGAGGGATCTCTTGACACTGGGGGAGTGGGCAAAACAGTGGCACATGAGCTTCAACACTGGTAAGTACAGAATGATGCATGTTGGGGCAAAAAAACCCCAATTACATGTATAAACCGAGGGTTTCTGAACTTTCTGCGACAAACCAGGAAAGGGACCTTGGTGTCCTAGTGGACAGCTCAATAAAGGTGTCAACCCAGTGTGCCTCAGCAGTGAAAAAAGCAAACTCAATGCTAGGGATCATTAGGAAGGGTATAGAAAATAAGTCAGCAAGTTTCATTTTGCCTCTTTATAAATCTATGGTGAGGCCCCATCTGGAATACTGTGTACAGTTCTGGTCGCCATACCTCCAGAAGGATATTATGGAGTTGGAGAAAGTGCAGAGGAGGGCAACCAGAATGATTAGGGGACTGGAACACCGTCCTTACCATCTGAGGCTGCAACGGTTGGGCCTTTTCACTCTTGAATGACAGTGTCTAAGAGGTGACCTGATTGAAGTTTATAAAATCATGCACAGTGTGGACAAAGTAGATAAGGAAAAACTGTCTTCCCTATCACACAAAAGTAGAACTAGGGGGGCACTCCATGAAACTTTTGTGTATTAGTTCTCAAACAAATAAGAGAAAGTACAACTGTGTGTCATCCGCATACTGGTGGTACCACACCCCATGGGAACGGATGATCTCACCCAGCGGCTTCATGTAGATGTCAAATAGGAGAGGAGAGAGTACCGAGCCCTGAGGCACCCATATTTTAGGGGCCTAGGACTGGACCTCTCATTCTCCAACCACATCAACTGGGTTTGGCCCCTCAAAAATTAGGAAAACCAAGAGCACACAGTACCCTGGATCCCCAATCCTCGGAGCCATTCCAGAAGGATACTGTGGTCAACTGCTGGACTGGATAGGCTGTGGGCCTGTTCCAGCAAGGCTGTTCTTATATTCTTATCTTAAATATATCAAGAAAGAACAAAAAGGCACAAGACAGTGTAGTTGGCATGATGTGTTCTTGAAGAACTCATGTCAAATCTTTGTGATTTCACAGGGGTTCTCCTTAAATGCCCTTGGATTGGCTGGTTTGTCTTCTGTTCTAGAGCCTTTTCACGTTCCATCATCAGTCTGACTGGTCAGAAATTGCTGTAGTGAAGATGGGAAGAATAATTGCCTGAAGAAGAATAAAGACCAATGTAGTACTTTCCCACTTTTCCAATAATTTTCCAAAAAAATAAACAGATGAAGTGGGAATTTGTCACATGTTCTTTTAGTATCCTAGGATCTAATTTGTCTAACCTTGAAGACTTCAACAGATCATTGGCATTAGGAACTTATCCCTTGATAGCCTGGACAATCAAGAATCAAGGAATTAGCATTATAGCATCATACAGTAAAACCTCCCATAAAGAGTCTAACTCGTTTAAAGAGCAGAATTTTCTCTGAATGGTTACCTCACTTAACAACCAAAACCAACTAAAAACTCACTTAACTAAATCAGGGTTCGCAATTCCCCGCACCAGAAATCACAATTGGTCACTTACAAGGGTGTTTCGCTTAAAAAGCAAACTTGCTTAATGAGCAATCCCATCAAACGCATTATACTCTTTAAGTGAGGTACCATTGTACTTCTTTACTTTCTTTAGTCTGGAATTCTCTTTCATCCTAATTTGCTCTGGTTTTGACAGATCAGGACCAATTTCTCTCCATTGGAAAAAAAAGGCCCAAATGTTAAATGAAATGAAATATTTATTGGGATTGTTACAGAGGTTGTCTCTATTGATCCATTGGTGCTTGTTTGTCGTAGCTTGTGATTATTCTCATCTATACATCTTGTATACATTTTTCCTGCTTCAGGAAAAAATGCATTCTTGGATATCAGTTGCAGTCAACAACAACAACAACAACAACAACTTGTATTTAGCATGCTGTGTTTTGTGATAGGATTGTTGGAAGGCAAACAGGGTCTTAGCTTCCAAGTCCAAAATATTTGTCTGATTTCTCTCTTAACATTTAACATTTTTACATTTTGTCCACAAAATAGACGTTTATTACTTTGTGGCTGCTTCTCTTGTTCCATCAGAGTAAAAATATCGATATTTCTTATTGTTCACTTTGCATTGTATCTACAGGACCAAAAAAATAAGAATACAAGCCAAAACAATTGCATTCCTATAGCATCTGAAAGTCTTTTCTGTACTGACCTGCATGTAATGTACAGCTCAGTTTAGTTGATAAAGTTGTGTAATATAACAAGAGAAAATGGAGAAGAGGGGTAAAATCTGAAAAATACTGGAAGGTTGGCAGGTCAGCAGGTCATGACCTGAGTGTTGCATAATTGAGTGACCTCCCATCTTTGTCCCAGCTCCTGCCAACCAACAGTTCAAAAGCAAGAAATTTCAAGTAGATAAATAAGTAACACTTTATTGAGATGCAGATGCAGACAGCACTGACTCTTTTGGCTATAATTTTCCAAACACGGACACCTACTCTGGTGCAAGCGGGGGCAGTTAGAGACTAGCCCTAGCTGTGGGGTGGTCAGCATGGGCATAAAGACCCTTGCCATTGTCATTGCTGCCGGAGCCACCGGAAACCTGCCCCCATTGCTAGTGGGGGCGGGGAGAGACTGGACCCAGCTGTGGGGAGGCCGGCATGGTCATGAAGACTCTTGCCGCTGCCGGAGCCACCACAGCTACAGGACACCTGCCCCGGTGTCAGCGGAGGCAGGGAGAAACTGGCCCCATCTGTGGAGCAGCTGGTGCAGCCATAAAGACCCTCACTATTGCCACAGCCGCTAGAGCCACAAGACGCCTGCACTGGTGCGAGCAGGAGAGGGGAGAGACTGCCCATAGCTGTGGGGCAGTGGGGTGGCCATAAAGACCCTTGCCATTGGCAGAGACATTGTCATGGCCAGAGGGGCCTTGGCCAGTGGGATCTCTGTGGAACTGGAACCTGGAACTTACCATCTTTGGGCCAGCTAAGGTGCTGAGCACCGCGACTTCCCCTCAGCCTTTTTCCTGCAGCCTTCCTAAGTTGAGCCCTGGGCTTTGTTGGGGGATGTTGAGCCCAGGCTTCATTGAGGACGTTGAGCTCTGTCCGAGACGTTGAGCCCGGGCTCTGTTCAAAATTTATTGTATTTATTGTATTATTGCATATTGTGCTTTATATACTGTTTATGTTTATGTGATACTGTGTTAAATCCCTTAGTTATATTGTAAGCCACCCTGAGTGGTGTTTGCACCAGGAGGGTGGGGTATAAATAAAATTTCTAAATTTCTAATCTATAAATTGAGATAAACACCCAACCCTGTTAATGAAGCCATGTGGACAGTGACAGGATGCCTTAAACCTACACCAGTTGAGAAAATATACCCCTTGTTGGTATTCCTTCATCTAAGATCAGGAAAGAAGTAGCAGCAGATACTGAGAGAACTAAGCAAAGGAATGACCCTCATCACCCTCTGAATGGATATGAGCTTCAGGTCCACCACCTCAGATCCGGGAAGAGCTTTATGGCAAGAACAAATTTTCTTGAAGCTACACAAGAGCAAAAGCAAATTAGAAGATAGAGGAATAAGTTCATTGGGAAAGGAACATTGGGAAGATATAGCTGAGGATCTCAACCTCCCCTATGTCACCTGGAGGACCTTGAAAAGGCTTAGGGTTGGAGTCCCTAAATGTGCTCAAGTGTGGACTGCTGGTGGACAACTGCATACAGTGTGAATGTGGAGAAACACAGACTATTTGCTGGTCTGCTGATTGCTGCCAGAGACACACACTGATGGGTACTTGTGTTTAAGCAATAACAGAGCAAAGAAAGTGGCTTCATTTTGGCAGTCCACGGTCTGCTCAGGGCAAACACACAAAAAAATTAAGAAGTACCCAACCCTAGAATCAAGCGAGGGAGACCTTTACCTTTACCTAATGGAGTGAAACTGGAATATCCTCCACCAAATGTACTATGCTTTAGTGGTTTTTTCTGGTACATCATGGTTTCTTGAGGAGCAATGAAACATGAATTTCTACCAATAGGAACATGAAAAATAAAGGCTACTATGTCACCAAGATGTATAAATAGGTAAGATCCTACTTTTCAGATGTTTTTCACTAGTTTGAGATCTCAATCAATCATGCAGTATACCAGCCTTTCGTTTGTTATACTTCCGTTGATGCTCTTGGCTGCTACAGGTAAGACATACATACAGTGGACCCTCGATTAAATACGTGTTCAAATAGCATCATTTTTGATTAATGACAATGCTCCCAATGTGATTGTTTGAATAACGACATTATTTGAATAACGATGGTACTTTTCCCTGTCGTTATTCTAATAATGACATTGTTATTCGATTAATGATGGTATTTTTACCGTCATTATTCGAATAACAATTTTTTCCGTTATTCGAATAATGACGTTATTTGAATTGCTATGCTACTTGGGAAACCAAGTAACATTGTTATTCAAGGGTCCACTGTACTCGATATATAGGAAGGATATCATGACATAGCTGATCAGACCCTTTTGATTGTTCAGACAGCGCTTGACGGTTGTCCATGGGCTATATCAACCCTACCAAGCAGTAGATTTTTGTATATATTTAAAACATAAGAACATAAGAACATAAGAACACCCTTGCTGGAACAGGCCACAGCCCATCCAGTCCAGCATTCTGTCTCACACAGTGGCTCACCATTTCCTTCAGGGTATTCCCAAGGAGATGCCTTCACCTGCTTAGGATTCCCTGGAAATGGCATTGAGAGATATCCTGCCTATCTCTGCAACCCGGAGGTTGTCCTTAGGTAGCCATAATTATAGCCATTGATACACTTGTCCTCCATGAACTTGTCTAATCCTTTCTTAAAGCTGTCAAGTCTGACAGCTGTCACCACTTCTTCTGGCAGGGAGTTCCATAGACCAGTAATCCTCTGGGTGAAAAAGTACTTTCTCTTATTTGTTTGAGAACTAGTACCCAAAAGTTTCATGGAGTGTCCCCTAGTTCTAGTGTTATGCGATAGGGAAAACAGTTTTTCCTTATCTACTTTGTCCACACCGTGCATGATTTTATAAACTTCAATCAGGTCACCTCTTAGACGTCGTCGTTCAAGAGTGAAGAGGCCCAACCGTTGCAGCCTCAGATGGTAAGGAAGGTGTTCCAGTCCCCTAATCATTCTGGTTGCCCTACTCTGCACTTTTTCCAGCTCCATAATATCCTTCTGGAGATATGGCGACCAGAACTGTACACAGTATTCCAGATGGGGCCTCACCATAGATTTATAAAGAGGCAAAATGACACTTGCTGACTTATTTTCTATACCCTTCCTAATGATCCCTAGCATTGAGTTTGCTTTTTTCACTGCTGAGGCACACTGGGTTGACACCTTCATTGAGTTGTCCACCAGGACACCAAGGTCCCTTTCCTGGTTTGTCGCAGAGAGTTCAGACCCCATCAGTTTATAAATGTAATTGGGGTTCTTTGCCCCAACATGCATCACTCTGCACTTACTAATGTTGAAACTCATTTGCCACTGTTTTGCCCACTCCCCCAGTGTCGAGAGATCCCTCTGGAGCTCCTCACAATCTCTCACAGTTTTCACTACCCTGTATAATTTAGTGTCGTCAGCAAATTTGGCTACCTTGCTTTTTACTCCTACCTCTAGATCATTTATGAAGAGGTTGAAAAGCAGGGGTCCCAGTACTGAACCTTGGGGGACCCCACTCTTTACTTCCCTCCACTTGGAGAAGTGTCCATTTAGTGCTACCCTCTGTTTCCTGTCCCTTAGCCAGTTGCTGATCCAGGACAAGACCTGTCCCTTTATTCCATGACTGGTAAGTTTATTCAAGAGCCTTTGGTGTGGGACCTTGTCAAAAGCCTTCTGAAAGTCCAGATAAACAATGTCAACTGGATCCCCCTTATCCACATGCTTGTTGACACTCTCAAAAAATTCCAACAGATTAGTGAGGCATGATTTGCCCTTGCAAAAGCCATGTTGGCTCTCCTTTAGCAGCGCCTTCTCTTCTATGTGCCTATTAATTCTATCTTTTAGGATGGTTTCCATCACTTTACCTGGGACACATGTCAAACTGACAGGTCGGTAATTTCCTGGATCACCCCTGGATCCTTTTTTGAAAATTGGTGTTACATTCGCTACCTTCCAGTCATCAGGCACAAAGCCTGATTGGAGGGAAAGATTATATATTTTGGCTAGGAGATCAGCAATTTCATCTTTAAGTTCCCTGAGAACTCATGGATGGATGCCATCTGGTCCTGGTGATTTGTTAGTGTTTAGCTTAACAAGACATGCAAGGACCTCCTCCCTGGTTATTTCTATCTGGCTTAATTCTTCGGTTTCCCTCCCTACGAAGATAGGCTCTGTTTTGGGCATGTGGCCTCTGTCTTCTTCAGTGAATACTGAAGCAAAGAATTCATTGAGTCTCTCTGCAATCTCTGTTTCCTCTTTAATAACCCCTTGCCTTCCATTGTCATCTAATGGTCCAATGGCCTTCCTAGTTGGGTTCTTACTTCTAATGTACTTAAAGAAGTCTTTGTTATTTCTCTGAGTATTTTTAGCTATACGCTCCTCAAAGTCTTGCTTTGCTTTCCTGATTGTTGCCTTGCATTTGTTCTGCCAGAATTTATGTTTCTGCCTGCTGTCCTCATTCGGACAAGCCTTCCATCTTCTAAATGAGCTTTTCTTGCTCTTGATCACTTCCCGAACAGCTCCTGTAAGCCACATCGGAGTCCTCTTGGACCTGGCAGTGCCCTTTTTCCTTTTGGGTATGCATTCCAATTGGGCCTCTGTTATTGTTTTTGTAAACAACCTCCATGCCTCTTGGAGTGTTTGGACTCTCTCAATTTTCCCTTTCAGTTTCTTTTTTACTAGTTTCCTCATCTTTGGGAAATTTCCTTTTTGAAAATTTAAGGTCTTTGTTTTAGATTTTATCAGTGACTTGCAGTCTATGATCAAGTTAAACATAATTGAGTTGTGGTCACTGTTCCCTATTGGATCAGTCACATTAACATCTTGCACCAGATCCTGAGTATTACTCAGGATCAAGTCAAGGATTCTTGTACCTCTAGTTGGGTCTTCAACCATCTGTCCCAGGGAACAATCATTTAGCATATCTAGGAACTTTATCTCTTTATCATGTGCTGAACAACAGTTTACCCAGTCTATGTGAGGGTAATTGAAGTCCCCCATTATAACCAGGCTTCCCTTCCTGGATGCCTCCTTTACAACATTCTCCAACTGCCAGTCTCCCTCAAGAGTTTGGGTCGGAGGCCGATAGTATATGCCTACTGTTAGACCATCCTTGTGGCCTGGTACTTTTACCCACAGAGCTTCTAATGGTGACTCTAAATCACCTAGATATTCCAATTCATACGATTTTATCACTTCTTTGACATACAAGGCTACACCACCTCCTGTTTGCCCCTTCCTATCCTTCCTGTACAGTTTGTGGCAGTCTTTTGAATCCAGTTGCATTGTTAGACTGCATCTTGCATCCTTCTGCTAGAGTGCTGGTGACTAGCTCCTTGCTCTGCTCAGTAATTTTTGCATCCTCCTCACTACTCAAGTACACACTTTAACGAACCGGATGCTGCCCAGCTCCTGTCGGCTTTCCCCCAGTTATCAGTTTAAAAGCTGCTCTGCAGCCTTTTTGATGTTGAGTGCTAGCAATCTGGTCCCATCATGGTGTAAATGCAACCCATCCCTCCTGAACAGATTTGGCTTGTCCCAAAATGTTCTCCAGTTCCTGACAAATCTGAAGCCCTCCTCTCGACACCACCGCCTCATCCACGCATTGAGGCTTCTGAGCTCTGCCTGCCTGGTAGGTCCTGCGCGAGGGACAGGCAGCACTTCTGAAAATGCTACCTTGGAAGTCCGGGACTTCAATCTTCTTCCTAACAACCTAAATTTGGCTTCCAGGACAGACCGCTTGGCCTTCCCAACATCATTGGTACCAACGTGTACCATGACAACTGGCTCGTTCCCAGTTCTCTCTAACAATCTATCTAGATTTCTTGTGATGTCTGCAACTTTTGCACCTGGCAGGCAAGTCACCATACGGTTATCATGTGCATCACAAATCCATTTCTCTGTATTTCTAATTATTGAATCGCCTAGTACAAGGAGCCTCTCTCCTGCAATCTGTTCATCTACATGCACCTCATCAACCATATTAAGGGAGAGAACTTCAGTTTGTTCCTGTTGTTCATCTTCCTGGATCTCATCAAGTATGATGAAGGAGAGATCATCAGGTGGAACCAGTTGTTCCTCTGTGTGTTCCTCATCAGGTGTGATAAGGGAAAGAGCCTCAAATTTATCACTCTCAGAGTGATCCCCTACTCTCCTCCTCCTTTGAGTCACATTCCTCCAACCATCTCCCTCCTGAGTTAGTGAAGGGCCTTCTCCTTCAGAACTGTGCCCTGTCTCTTCTTTGTCCAGCATAGTCTGCTCCGCTCTGTCCAAGAACACCTCAAGCTCCTTAATTTGTTGGTGGTTAGATATGCGGGCCTCTAGCTGCTGGACCTTCTCTTCTAGTAGTGCAACCAGCTTGCACTTGCTGCAAGTGTAGTTCTCCATATGCTTTGGCAAGAACACAAACATGGCACAAGAATTGCAGGTAACTACAGCTGTTCCCTCAGAATCCATTTTAACAAGTGCAGTATTCTGGGCCTCAAAAATGTACACGTTTACTACCTTTCTACCTAGTAAGACTATATTCTTCTTTTTGTTACTAGTCTGTAATCTGTAACCTAACGGCGCGCGGGCCTCTAAAGCAGCTCTACTCCAACTGCAAAACTTACCAGTGCTCACTTCCTTTGTTTGGCTCTCCTCAGCAGCAGCTCTGCTTAAGAGCACATGCAGAGTCATTTAATTATTTACCAGTTTAGTTGGCTCTTTCCAGCTGTACAAAATACAGATATCAATATGGCTATGGTACAAATAGGCACATAATGCTGTGGCTCATGATCACCTGGTTTATAACTGCATAGTTTATGATTACTAGATTGGCATAGAAAACTGCTCAGTTGGTATGTCAGATGTTGGCTGCTTGCATCAATGATAAATCTAGCCTTTCCACTTTTTCATCTGCCACCTACGCGGCTGGCCATATACTTCAGATCTCTGATCCACAACAACTCAAACAGTCCTCGTAACTACATTTCTGCTTTGATACCAATCTGTATGACCTCTGCCTCCTCCCCATTGACTTAAGACATTGGCTCCTAATTAAATATTAAAATTAATTGAGCATCTACTGTTCCAGCCATTTTCTGTCCTTTCTTACTTTTATTTATTTATTTATTTATTTATTTATTTATTTATTTATTTATTTATTTATTTATACTTACTTACCCCTTCCACGCATGCGCAGAAGTGCTACGCCACTTGTGCAGCCCCTACGCAAGCGTGGAAGGGTAAAACCCTTCCACGCATGCGCAGAAAGCACTACACCGCTTGCGTAGGGGCTGCACAAGCAACGTAGCGCTTCCACACATGCACAGAAAGCGTTTTCCCCCACTGACAAATTATGGGGTTTTGGCAGCGCGGGGCGGGTTATGACGTCAATCAACGTGAAATTATGGAGTTTTCCCGGCCGAATCGGGATGGTTGACAGGTATGCTCAGAAGGCTCTTAGAGCATTAAACAGTAATCCATGGAAAAGTTAAAAGCAAAACATTTGTCATTGTCGTCCATGAATTTATTGCTTTTAACTTTTCCATGGATCACTGTTTAATGTTATAAGAGTCTTCTGAGAAGGTGGCATAAGTAATGAAGTAAATATAAACAAACAAACAAATAAATAAATAAATCCTTTTCCCACCTTCTCATCAGACCCTTATAGTATTAAATAGTGATCCATATAAATGTTAAAAGCAATACATTATTGCAGCCTTAAAAAGAGTTAAACAAATATATTAAAAACTCACAAATAAAAGCAACCCTTAAGAATACATTTTAAAAAAATTAACAGCCTCATAAAAATATTTAAAAGATAGCCTGCCTGAAGAAAAAGGTCTTTGCCTGCTTGTGGAAGGATAGCAACAAATACAGCTACTTTCTCCTATCCCATTCAAAGTTTCTTGCTGTTACTTGCTGTGTTCTGTGGCAATTACCTCATCTTCACAGTAAAGTGTAAGTAACTGATACTTTATTGTCTTCTCACTGGTAAGAATGGGAAGGAATTAAGTCCTACTACTCAGGACTGCTAAGGACTAGAACATTTTGGAAGCTACTCATTTATAGGGTCACTTGACTTTTTAGACAGTGTTTTTTCTTGAGTGAGAATGATTTTTAGCTCAAAACATCTCCATTTTTTAAAAAATAAAAGGCTTAAGGTGAATGGGCTGCCTGCAACATTCTGAAAAGTCATCTACTCCTTTGTTTCTTGCTAAACCACTCTGAAAACATCTCAATAACTAAAAATAACAACTACAAAATGTTAGAGCTTAATCCAGAGGATCCCCTCTTAGATGTTGTCCTGAATGGAGTACAAGAGTTTGAGATACACCCTTGAGTTCACTGGAGTTGAACAGGGGTGGTGAAGGACAGAGCTTTTTATAGGTTGCAAATTCTTAGTGTCACCCAATATCAGAGGATACTTGAGAGCTCATAACAACAACTATCCACAATTGGTCTGATGGGATTTAGGAAAGTAATATATTACAGGTCACATCCTGTTGTGTATACATGCAGTTCGGCTGCTTGCCATTAGCGCAGTTGATGGTGCTCACATGGCTACAATTCACCCAATGAGTAACTAATGTGGGAAACCTTCCCACCACAGGTGAAACAATGTCAGGTATGCATGACATCAGAAGGACGTCGCAATACTGTAACCTATAGGTGCCTTCGGGTGAGATTCAAATGTATTATGTGCCATGTATAAGGAGGCAAGACTCTGCCATTGCCTCATGTACAGATTGATGATGTTGCAATAAAGTAGTGTTTAGCCCATCAGCCAGCATCATGTGCAATCAATCTGCCTACAACAAATTGGCGATGAAGGTGGGATAATGGCATCCCACAGGGTCACCATCTCTCTGTTCGATACCTCCCAGCCGGAGTCATGGGACCTCTACGAGGAACAGTTTCTGTACACGATGGACATGGAGAAGATCGATAGTGAAACACAAAAGCGAGCCTGCCTACTGGCAACTCTGGAACTGGCAAGGAACCTCCTGATGCCAAGGGTACTCAAGATGGTACCACTGGCCAAAATTCTTGCTGCCCTGCAGACACATTTCAGCCCAAAGGTGTCCATGTTCCTGGCCAGATTGGTGTTCAGCTGCTGAGTCCAATGACCTGGAGAAACTGTGGCAGAATACATAGCCACACTTAGGTAGGTGGTCGTTCCATGCTGGTGGGGTGCTTTCCTGGCTGAGGCCTTGTGAGACTGCCTCCTACTCAGCCTGTGGGACAAATTTAATTAATTTAATTTAATTATCACATTTATATACCGCTCACTCGGCCAAAGCCAACTCAGGGCGGTTCACAATAAAAATTAAAAACACAAATTAAAACAGTTAAAACAGTTAAAACTACCCACGCCCTAAAAACAAGGGCTGCAGGATCCAAAGGCACCATGGGGAAGAGTTCTTCTACACCAACCACCCAATGGTGGTTACCCTTCCACCTGCACCCCACACTTGACCCGCCAGCCAGGTTTTAAGATCTTTTCTGAAAGGCAGCAATTCCGTCCGGAGACGTAGCTCTGTTGGCAGGAGGTTCCAGAGGGCCGGTGCAGACACGGAGAAGGCTCTCCTCCTTGTGCCAGAGAGGCGAGCCCCTCTGGCTGATGGAACAATTAGAGAGCCCCTCCGGTCCGCTCTGGTTGGACGGACAGACGTCCTCAGGGCAATGCGGTCTCTTAGGTAACCCAGCCCACTACCATATAGGGCTTTAAAGGTCAAAACCAGCACCTTGAATTGCACCCGGAGACAAACTGGCAACCAGTGCAGCTCCCGGAGCAGTGGCAAAGCACGGGCATAACGCCCACACCCCATCACCACCCGGGCTGCCGCATTTTGGACCAGCTGTAGCCTCCGAATGGTCGTCAAGGGCAGCCCCATGTAGAGCGCATTGCAATAATCTAGTCTGGAGGTAACCAGAGCGTGAGTGACCATGAGCAAGGAGTCCCGGTCCAGGAGTGGGCGCAACTGACGGATCACCCGAAGTTGGGCGAAAGCCCTCCTGGTCACAGCCGCCACCTGTTCCTCTAGCAGTAGCCGTGAATCCAGGAGGACCCCCAAGTTGCGCACCGGGTCTGTCTGGGGCAAAATAGCCCCATCCAGAACCAACGATGGTAGCTCCCAGGTTAACGCAGGACCCCCTATCCATAGCCACTCAGTCTTGCTGGGATTCAGTTGTAGCCCGTTAGCCCCCATCCAGACCCCCACAGCTTCCAGGCATCTGGAAAGGACTTTGACGGCATCACTGGGGTCCCCATGGGCCGAGATGTACAACTGAGTGTCATCCGCGTACTGATGGTACCGCACCCCATGGGAACGAATGATCTCACCCAGCGGCTTCATGTAGATGTTAAATAGGAGAGGAGAGAGCACCGAGCCCTGAGGCACCCCCCATTTGAGGGGCCTAGGACTGGACCTCTCACTCTCCAACCACACCGACTGGGTACGACCCCTCAGAAATGAGGAAAACCAGGACCACACATTACCCTGGATTCCCAATCCTTGGAGCCGTCCCAGAAGGATACCGTGGTCAACGGTATCGAAAGCCGCTGAGAGGTCAAGAAGAGCAAGGACGGATGGGTGACCACCGTCCCGCTCCCGCCAGAGATCATCCATCAGTGCGACCAATGCCGTCTCGGTACCATATCCCGGCCTGAATCCTGACTGAAAGGGGTCCAGATAATCCGCTTCATCCAGCACCCCCTGCAGCCGACACGCCACTGCCTTCTCCAACACCTGAGACAAAGAGGCTCAGTGGAAGTTGCTAGCCTGAGACAAGGACATCACGTTTGAGCAGGTCTTGCGGTTCGCACAAACTGCTGAATCGGTAAAGGTTGGAGTATGAGCATGCAGGATGAGGCCCACAGTCCCAGGAAGCTCTGCGGTGCAAGCCCACAAATGTTCATCACCATGTGCATGAGGGATGAAAGCTGCAGCATCTGCCACCACGTCTCCTTTGGGATCCAGCGAGAGCGAGCCAGAGGTCCAGAAAGTGAGAAAAAGGCCATCCAAAAAAAAAGACACCACCGAAGCAAGCCGGTGCTGCGAGGGGTGCAGGGGCCCACACAACCAGAAGAAATGCCCCTTCATGAAAGCAGAGAGCCACAGCTGCAGACGGTTGGGACACACCGCAAAGGTGTGCAAACAACGCAGAAGTTGAGACCCTGACCAGACCAGCCGCTACGGTCGAAAGGACGAGGCCATCGGGAAAGTGCACGTGGGGGACACTGTGGTGAGACGTGTGTTGGACCGGCTCACCCATTTTTGTGTGAAGGTACTGTTGCAGGGGGGCCAAGTAAAGATAGTCTCGCAGATGGAGTTCTTGGGAATACCACCTAGTGACCGCCCGAAACTGAGAGCCCTCAGGATGAACTTGTGGGAACTTGGGTAAGGTAACTACATTCCAATCCTGGGGGTGGGAGATTTCACCGTCTAGTTCAAAAACTTCACAAAGAAGCTGCCCCTAGTAGTTCTTATGGGGGGTTCCAGTTGTCTTCTAGGGACCCAGTAGTTTGAACCACTGGGCATTGCACTGACTGGCATTAACGCCATCCGGGCTGACCCCATTCAGGACATGTGCAACATACATTCCACCGTTTTTGAGAAAGGACTTGGGAAGTACAGGGGGTCTCCAGTGGACTTTGAAATTGATCCTTCCATGCGCCCTGTACGGCTCAAGCTGCGAAGAGTGCATTTTCCACTAAAGGACAAGATAGAAGCGGAATTGGTCAAACTGGTGGGGCAGGGGATTTTGGATCGGGTGGATTCCGCAGATTGGGAAAAATCTAACGGGGAATTTAGAATTTGCGCTGATTACAAGTGTACTATCAATAAGCCAATTTGCTCCAATGCCTACCCGGTGCCAGTAGTTAGCCACTTGCTGGCCAAGTTACACGGGGGTAAATGCTTTGCGAAGTTGGGCTTAGCACAGGCTTACCAACAGTTAACGGTTACACCTGTGGCCGCAGCTGCCCAGATGATAGTTACGCACAAGAGTGCGCTTAAGGTGACATGCCCCTAGTTTGGCATGAATTCAGCCCCCGGGATATTTCAGGCACTTGTGGAACGCCTCCTTAAGGGTCTCCCTGGAGTCTTGCCATATTTTGACAACGTATTGATAATAGCTGGGAATGAGTCAGAGCTAGCCCAGAGGTTAGACCAGGTACTATCTGTGTTCGAGAGGGCTGGGTTATGCCTAAGAAGGGACAAATGTGTGTTCTACACAAACGAGGTTGAGTTTCTGGGGTCTCAAATCACCCCCGATGGGGTAAAACCATCGAAATCAAAAGTTGTGGCAGTACAGGACACCCCCAGACCAGCCGCCAAACCAGAGCTACAGTCATTCTTAGGGCTCCTGAACTTCTACCACTCCTTACTCCCATGGAAGGCATCCGTGGCAGAGCCGCTGTACCACTTACTAAAGAAGGATGCAGTCTGTCGGCGGGGGGTGGGTCAAGAGTGGGCATTCAATGAGTTAAAGCAGCTCCTCTCTTCCGAGGCAATATTAACTCATTTCGACCACAGGAAGCCCATAGTACTCATGTCTTATGCCTCACCGGTAGGGGTCGGAGCTGTCCTCTCTGCCTACATCAAACGTCCCATATCTGTGGGTCTGAAAACATCCCTGGTTTCAGTTATCTGTGGATCTTAAAATATTTGATAAAAATACTAAAACACAAAGACATACATGTATTTCAAAGAAACATTACTCAGAGCGGGCCAATAGAGGCTACTGTCTACAAAGTAAAGTATAGGGTTTATTGCTATCTGGGGTTTCAGGTATCCACGCTAGGCATCATAATGTATTCCCTGTGGTTAAGGTGTGTGTACTATATTTCATATCATACTATTATGCCATGTTGTCACTCGCAGGCTGAAAGCCTGCTGAGTAGCTAGGGGAACATAATGCTATGTTATTCCTGCAGCAGCTGCCGTCACACTAAGTTGAAAGAGCTATTCATGATACTCTTTGCAGGCGCACCCCCCAATAACGGACTCAGACACCATTGAAAGTGGATAACGGCATTGGGCCACATTTATTGATTCATGCCCTAGTCCGAATTATAAATTTGTATTGGTAAAACGACCAATCATAATTCTTAAGGCAAGCAGGCCGAAGTAACACTGGTAAGGTACCACCCAAAATTGCCAACGGCAATTGGTTACAATGTATCAATTTGTATCAATTTGTTTGTTGACAACAAACAAATTGTTGACCGTAGTCAATATCTAACTCATGACCCCACCCTCTGACTCGTATCCGTGAAATCACGGGGTGATGCATGCTGGCTAGCTATCGCCATCACCCCGTCGCCTGGTTCGTCGTTGACCGGACAACGTTTAACTAATTTATTCCTATCTAGTGTTGTCCAGTCAATTGCGAACCTGCCGGATACCTGTGGGTCATAACTGTTTACCTTACCAGTGCTACCCGCCACACGGAGGGGCTTCAAAGAAGGCCTGACGCCCCCCCCCAGACCATCAGCTCGGTCAACAGGCCTGCTCGCCAATCAGCCAACAGGAGATCCATACCTCCTCGCGACAGATGGACCCCATCCCCTGCATACAAGTCATAATTTTGTAGGCTAATAGCGGGGTGACGACTGACCCGTCCCCAAGCCTTGTCGGCAAGGAACCGCGCCACCGCCCTATTGACCGTGCGCCTAGTGCGGTCAAGGGCCATGAGGTCAACTCCCCCTCTGTAAGAATGGTGCGGGATCATGTCCGACCAAACCAGGGTTGTGGGAGGCCAGACATAGTGCAAATAGGTGAGGTCCTGGCAAATCGCATGCTTGAGCGATAAGCCAGTGACCCGGCCCAAATCATTGCCCCCCAGGTGCATGATGAGAATGTCAGGTGGGTCAGCATTTCTGCCTGAAAAAAGAAAAGGCAGCAGCTCCCGCCATAACATCCCCGGCTTACCATGCCATGCGAGACTGGCGTGTTCACCCAGTCCCAGTTGGGGTCCCCACTCTGTCGCCGCAGCGTAACGCGCTGCCCTTTGCACGTAGCTATGGCCCACCAGCCATACTGTCACCGGTGTAATACGACACCCAGGGTCTGTAAGAAAATGAGGAAAAAAGGAAGGTAAGGTGACTGTATTGGTACTCACGGCGGAAGTGGGCGCACATAAAACTGAAAACATTGTGAACCCCACCTCCCCATGCTGCGTATGTCAGCCCCGGAGTACCCAAAAGCAGCTGCTGTAGAGGCTGCCCCAATACGGAAAGAATGTGTGCCATAACGGGCACCTGGTAGGCCCACCCTGGCGAGGGCTCTGCCTGTCACCTTCCAAAACTGAAATTTAGTAAGGGGAGACCCATCTTGGTGACAGAAAAACGGGCCATGGTGCGTGCCACGCAGTGCAAGAAACTCCTGTAGGGCACCAACCGGACAGATGTCTCCCAAAGAACACCGCAGCAGTCTCACACCACTGCCTGCGCCATGCTGATCGGTCTTAGAGGAGCGTATCCTCAACTGGGCCCAGTCTTTAGCAACATAGACATCTTCGAGTTCCAGTGCCCTACAACTTGCATCCGCCTTAGACAGCATCACAAGTTCGCTGATGCGGAGCGCTCCAAAAAATGCCACCGTTGTGGCTGCATGAAAAAGGGCTGCCTCATAACGATCAAAACAGAGGCCTGGCCAGCCCCGGGCCAACTGGGTAAGAACCCCTGGGGAAATAGGGTGCCGGTCGTCCGGGCAACGCCCGCGCTCGCGCACCCACCCCTCCAAAACATGTCTCACACGGAAGTCAGAGGTGGTGTCCACATGACCCCCCACTTTGGCCATAAAAGCCAGAGCCGAGAGCTTGGATGCTATGGTGCGAGGTGCGAGGCCCTGGGAATGCAGGTGAACCATGTACCGCAGAACATGGTCCACCGGGATAGGCAGGTCTCTGGCAGGTGAAATTGGGCAGAAAATGCCATGTAAGAATTAAATGCTTGTTGATACGCCTTACGCGTGCGGGGGGCCAGTGACAGGCCGATCGCCCGGTTCACCTCTCCTTGCCAATGGTCCACATCTCGTCCGGGAGTGGCGAGGGAAATTCCTCCGCATCCGGGGCCAAGGCGCGGAACCGGGAGATCTGCAGGCGGGACAAAGCGTCAGCAATATCATTATTAACCCCTGGGACATGCCTAGGCCTGAACAAGACGTTGAGGCGCAGTCAGCGCAGCACAAACTGGCGCATTAGATCCATGACCCTGGGCGATTTGGAAGTCTGTGCATTGACAATGTGGACAACAACAGCGTTGTCACACCAGAAATGCACAACCGAGTTGGCCCATTCCTCGCCCCATAGCATCAAAGCCCCCAGGATAGGAAAAAATTCAAGGTATGTGAGATCGCGCAGGCGACCCGTGCCTGCCCAGGCCGATGGCCACCCACCATAGGCCCACTTCCCATTGAAGTACATCCCATAACCCAGGGATCCTGAGGCATCAGACTGGATCTGAAAACTTGGGGAAGCCAGGAGGTCAGACCTCCAAAATGAAACCCCATTGAACTCCCTCAGGAACTGTAACCAGACAAACATGTCTGCCCTAATACCCCGGGTAAGCCTGACTCTATGGTGAGGCCTGGATAACCCTGCCATGGCATCGCATAAGCGCCGAGCAAAAGCCCTGCCCGGCGCGATCACCCTGCAAGCAAAATTGAGGTGACCATGTAGCACTTGCAGCTCCCTCAGTGATGCCTTGCGCTTGGCCAGCAAATCAGAGATAAGGGCCACTATCCTGGACACCTTATCCCCCGGTAACCTAGAAGCCTGTGCTACTGTGTCAATCTCCACCCCCAGGAATACTAGCTTAGTAGATGGGCCCTCGGTCTTTTCGGGCGCTAAAGGGACACCGAGTTCCGCCATTAGCGTCTGAAATGTGTTGAGGAGACGCGTGCACGTGTCCCAGCCCCGTTCACCCCCGGATAAAAAGTCATCCAGGTAATGGGCTACAGACCGGGACCCTGACCTGCGGACGAAAGCCCACTCTAGGAAGGTACTGAAACGCTCGAAAGCCGAGCATGATATGGAACAGCCAAAAGGCATGGCCTTATCAAAATAATATTTGCCCCGAAATTTGAAACCCAGCAACTCAAAGTCGCCCGGATGCACTGGCAAGAGGCGAAAAGCCGACTTAATGTCGCACTTAGCTAGCAGGGCACCCGGGCCACACGAGCGCACCATGCGCAGCGCGTGGTCAAAAGATGTATACCTGACCGAACAAAGGTCATCAGGGATAGCATCATTGACCGATCGGCCGGCTGGGTAGGACAAATGATGAATAAGGCGAAACTCGCCTGGAGACTTTTTGGGAACCAAGCCTAGGGGCGATACCTTAAGATTGGGAAACGGGGGTGCAGGGAAAGGGCCAGTGACCCTGCCCGCATCTACCTCCTTCTTAATGCTGGCAGCAGCCACCTCCTCCCTCCCCCTAAGGGACAAAAGGTTGGGGGCATCCTGAGGGAACCTATCACCCCTTAAAGGGATACGGAACCCCTGCCTAAAGCCCTGAAGGAGATAATCAGCATCCTCCCACTTCGGGTACAATGTGAGCCAACGCTCCAACATGTCCACATTAATTGGGGAGGGGGCCCTTCGGTGAACCAGCTCCATCTGCGGCAGTCTTGCCAGCCCCCTGACCGCCCCTCCCTCTGCCTCGCGTCCCTCCAGGCCTGGGACAGGCAGAGGCCGCATGGGGGCCAGCACAGGTGGGACACTCATGTCTGTATTTGCAATTCTTCCTGTTGCAGGAACCATTGGACGAGAAAGTCCAGCACAGCAGGCGGGCTGGAACCCCCTGCCCCGCCATCTGGCGGGGAACCTGTGCTGGAGCCGCTCGCTGGACCGCATGTCCACAATGGTATCTCTCCCCTGGCGTGGGGCACGTGGGCGTCATGTACAGAAGCTAAAGCCTCTGGCACGGCTCATCCCACCTCATCTCAGGGTGCAGGGGAATCCGCATGCGGAATCCCTCGTCATAAGCCAACCACGAGGGGCCTGGAAAATCGACCATCGCCCTATAGACGTTGTCCAAATATTGGACCATCGGAATAGCCAAGTCCGGCCGCGCCCTCAGGTACACTGCCATGTAGATTAAGTAAGCCGGCAGCCAGTTGGCCCAGGTACGTGGTGGCTTGCGACGACGTGCCTGCTCCTTATCCTTCTCATCCTGCCCCTCCCTCTCCTCTTTGGTGGGCTCTCTGTTTAGGAGTGAGAAGATATCTACAATCTCCCCCCGCCATATCTTTTCTCTGGTGGCCTGTGCTAGGTGGTCACCCAGTGGCAAAGAATACCCCGCAGTTGGCAAGGCCGACACCGGCACCGCAGACAACGCGGGCATCTGAAGAGGGGCCTGCGCTAGTCCCGCCACCCCCAATACATTCCCCGCAGGGTAGGGAACACCCCCGACCCCAGGGCTCTGGGTGGCAGTTATCATCGCCGAGTGGGGCGCCGGCGGGTGGGCCACCGCACCACTCGCGCGAGGCCAAGCCCATTGAAAAGCCCCCCCCCCCGTAGCAGCAATGTGTGTAGGTGTACTGGCTTGGACCGCATACTCACATGTTGCACCCCCGCGGGCCGCCCCCACCGGGGGTTCCGGCCCACCGGGGGCGTCGGAGCTCACGACCGCCGTAGAGCTCATCATCGGGGCCTGACCCACACCTGCTTGCTGGCTGGGGAGCTGCGAGGCAGTGGCCGAAGTCGCACCACGTGCCTGCAGCAGCTCGACCCGTCCCGTCGCCTGCTGTTGCCCAGCCGGCGCCGCTTCCAAACGAAACCCACAGGGAGCCCCAGCGTGGCTGGCCCGAGCCAAGGACGCCTCCAGGGCCGCAACGCGGGCTAGTAAGGCCTCCATGCTGACCTGGGGCCAAGGGCCGGCCGGCCCGCCTGATACAGGCGCGGGTACAGGTCCCTGTACCCCAGGACCCGAATAGGGCCATTGCCCCACACTGAAGCCCGGCAGGGTCGGAGCAGGCACCTGGCAAGGCATGGGGCCACACCACCCCCCAAGGCTAGAAGGCCCCGGGGGAAGCTGCACCCCAACTGCTGCAGACCCAGCAGGATGGGCAGAAACAGGAGCGGTGTCCCCCGCTTGCGGGCCGCGGGCCGCAGCCCTCACCGGGCCCATGCTCGGGTCTCCCGCTTCTGGCCAAGGGGTGATCGACCCCATCCCGCCGGTCCCGGCGGGCAAAGGCGGCTGCTGGGGAGGCGCCAGCGCGGTCCTCCGACCCGGATTGCGCCTCCTGCCAGCGCGAGCCGCGCTCGAAACCGCCTTCTTCTTTGGAGGCATCTGAATCTGGGCAAAGGGAAGCCGAAATAGAAGATTCGCCGCCAAAAGGCTTCCCAAGCTAGGTAAGGAGCGACGGAGACACAGGGAAAGAAAAAACTTCTCCGCTCCGTCGCTTAGCTAAAATGGCAGCTCGGCTGCCTCGTGGCCACCCCTTTTATAAGGGAGCTGGCCACGCCCCAAACTACCCGGATCCTTCGTCCTGTGGGGGGGGCCCGCAAAGAGCGCGGCGGCCATTTTGGCGCCGCGCTTGCATTTGCTTCACACAAAGGCAGCCAGACTTTCCCAGTTAAAGCAAGCAAAACACATACACTCCCTGCCTCCCCCCCAGACTGCTCTCTCTTTCCATTTCTCAGTCTGTTCAATTGGAAGTTAGGTTGGTGCTTCTGCACAGCTAATTGTAACATGGCTTACAGTTTCACTAAATATCCCAAGCATCAGCATTGCAAGACAGAGCGTTGCAAGACCCAACTGCTACTTCTCTCTCTCTTTGCTTGATTGTCTCCTTCCCTCAACATGAGGTTCTAGGTGTTTTATTCCATAGGAAGTAGGTAGACGCTGCTGTGTAGAACACCCCTAGACAAATGAGGGGCAGACCGTTCCTCCGGAATGTTAATGGAGATATATTATTAATGTTCAGGTAGAAAGATTGGGTAAAAGCATTTACTTTTGTGAGATGCATTTATGGCGCTGAAGAGTAGACCCAACAGAAAACTAACACAACATGAATATTTGTAGACCATTGAGAGCATCTATAACTGCACCCAGTATAAACAATCACATTCTGATGTAGATAGGTTTATGAAGAATGGAATGGACTGCAATTAAAATCAATATGCTCTTTCAAAAATGCATAGCAGGGACATGTTCACCAGCTTGTGAACTCTTCTCACAAATCAGTATTCTTGTTGTTGTCCCTGTTCAAGTCTTTCGCTTCCTTTCCTTCTCCTCCTCCTCCTGCTCATACACCTCTCTGTATGACACATTGAGGGGTATTATTGCTGGAAAGTATTAGTTTGATGGGAGAAGCAGTAATGAAAGATCACTGGTATATATGAGCTAGATATAACAAGATACTGTAATACCTTAAGAGATTTTTTCCCCTCCCTCCCCCCCTCTCTCAAGGGTATGCCTATCCTGCGATTCCTATAAGGACTGAAGAGGCCTGCAAAGCGGTTGGTGGCTCCTGTGTCAATGGATTTAGCTGCAAATCAATTTTACCCTCTCTGGGATTTTGTGGCGGTATCATCTGGTGTTGTCGTCCGTAAGTTTTCTAGGACAAGTACTTGTAATGTACTGGTAAAGAGAGAGAGCATATCACCCTTTATGAAATAGCTCCATTGCACAGGACTCGGGTCTTGAACTGCTGACCTGCTGACCTTCTGATCCTCAAGTTCAGCATCTAAACCACTGATAAGGAGAGGAGCTATCAATGAATCACTTCTTGTGCTTCTGGGTTGAAAGGATTAGCCTGTGAAAAATCTCTGTTGCTGGTGATAAATCTTCATTGCCCAGGGGATGGCTGATCTCTGAAGTAGCACTCTTCAGGGAGGCTCCTTTCATGCCCCCTTCCCAACTTGCTTTTTGATCACCAACCACCAAAGCAGAGACTGAAATCAAACATAGCTTCCTCACAGCTGCTACCCCTCCAAACAACAAGCCCCTACAGACCACCTTCGACCTATGGAAGGCGAGCAAGGAGCTACCAGACAATTGGGCAGAACCACATGACTCGGCTACTTTGCCAAGAACAACCATGGCCTGTGTGGAAAGCTTTAAATAGACTGTATGCAGGGGTAGGAAGATCAAGGGCTAATCTGAGAAAGTGGGGTATCCCTGTAGATGACAGCCTGTGTGAATTTGGGGAAGTACAAACTATCTCCCATAGGATACAATGCACACAATGCCCCTCAATATGCACTGAGGAGGACCTTATGTTGGCAAGAGGAAATGTTGTTGAGTTTGCCCTTTTGAATAATAGAACTTATAGAGAAGTAAATTCACCCAGTCCCCATTGATTTAATGGTCCTACTGTGGTATAGATTAGTACAATGATGGCCAACCTTGGCACTCCTGGTGTTCTTCGACTGCATTGTGCACCACCCAGAGTCACTTCACTGAGTGGCCATATAAATTTAATTAATCAATTGATCAATCGATCAATCGATTGATTCCCAGACTTGTGCTTCTGGTAATTGAAGTCCAAGAACACCTGGAGTGCCAAAATTTGGCCATCATTGTCTTAGTATAATAAGGAACAGAATTTTAACCACTATGCTGTACCACCTGTATTTTATTAAATTCTTATCATGTTAATACTTTTTTATCAGCACAGAAAATTTTCACTTATTGTAATAACCTGTTTTTCTGCAGGCTCACTGAAAGCGTTAAAGAAATAATGAAGATGATAGAAGAAGAAAATAGACAATTAAGAGAACAAGGATTGCTAGTTGTGGAAGATTTTAAATAATTCAAGAAAAAATCTGTGTGAAATACAATTCCATTGCCCTGGTGATGATCACATTTTGTCCACTTGTGTTTAATGTCATCATCCACTATTCTTTCATAATTTCTACAAGTATATCATGCTTGCATTAGAGCTTTCCTTCAACTATACAAATTGAATGAATGAATGAATGAATGAATAATATACTAACCACTCACTGATGGTGGCAAACAGAAGTGACTTCTAGTGCAAAAAACATCCTCGGTATTAATTCCTGAGGGAAGGTTAAACTAGACATTAAAAAGAATACATCTTCCCTGCATTATAATGCTTCCCATGGGAGTTCCCAGAGATGCCTGTCTCTGCAAATTGAACCTGCAAATTAAACCCTTCTTCACCTCCTAGTGACAAAACAGAACTGATCCCTGGTAGCACAGTAATTGAATTGCTTTACTGCTGCAGGCAAAACCTGCTGCTGATGTAGTGAGATCGATCCTGATGTGGTTCAAGGTTGAGTCAGCCTTCCATCCTTCCGATGTAGGTAAAATAAGTACCCATCATGTTGGGGGGGGGGAATGCTAACTACCTTGGGACTACCTGGAGAGTGCACTGTTTGCTATGGTGATAGATAAATGAAATAGCTATTGCTATAGTACACAAAACAAGATACAAAGGTGAGGAAAGTAATGTTTTTTTTGTTGTTGTTCAGTCACACAGTCGATTCTGACCCTTTGCGACCCTATGGACCATGGTCTTCCAGGGACCTCTGTCCTCCATCCTCCTCCTCAGCCCTCCCAACTCTGTGCCCACTATGTCTACAATACTATCTAGCCAACTCCTCCAGCACCACATTTCATAGGTGTCTATTCTTCTGCATTCAGCTTTCCTAATGGTCCAGCTCTCACAGCCATACACTGTACCTGCAAACATTTCCATGGTCATGTGGCAAGCATTGACTAGATGCTAGTGTTCGCAAATGGCTGTTTTCTATCCACTGAGCCACCATGGCTGTTCACTTTGGAGGACATCATTGCAGAAAACATAGACCATGAATCTTTTGGTCTGACCTAAAGCACTTGTCCATTTAACTGACTTGTAGGGACACCAGTGGCTTAGTGGTTAAGACATTAAACTTGACGACGGGAAGGTCAGCAGCGCTGCGCAATGGAGTGAGCTCCCATCTCTGTCTCTGTCCCAGCTCCTGCCAACCTAGCAGTTTGAAAGCAAGAAATTGCTTTTGTCAGAAAGGTAACAACATTTGGTGCTCTCCAGTCTAGTCAAGCTTGCCACTTGACCAAGAAAACAGACAGTGTAAATGGAGATGAACACACCCCTAGATCCAGATAAGACTGGCTTTCGAGCAACGGTTACATTTACCAATAAACACACATTTGAACTATGTTACACTTTTTCTCATAACCTTAATAAAAGATGGGATGCTCACTAGGGAAGATACTGATTCCACATTTAGAAACAAAACACAGTTCTGAGTCAACACTGTTCTCTTGATTCTTCCATGAGATTCCCTCAGTGCAAATTTTGAAAGTTAGGACTTATCTATACTAGCACACTTGGTGCAGGATTTGTTGGGTTGTCAAAGGTTGATAGAGGATGAGGGAATGAGATAAATCATGGCTAGCCTGCCTCTCCATTTACACAATCATGTAGCACCTGATTGTCAGCCTTCCAGAATTGCAAGCTGATTGGTGGTAGTGCTGCTGCCGATCAGCTGGTGAGGCTGGTAAGGTCATAAAGGTAAAGCTCACTCTTGCTAAAAAGTCAGTTGTGTCTGACTCTACAGTTCGGTACAGTTTGGTACTCTATAGTTCGGTACTTTGCTACGTTGGGTTCGCTGTATTATATTTATATGTATTGTATTTTTACGATGTAATTATGTAGTGTACTTTTTTGCATTTTGATACTATGCTTACCTGTATTGCTCTCTATTTTAGATTTATTGTACCTCTGTATTGTTATTTTGTATGATTATATTGTTAGCCGCCTTGAGTCGGCCTCGGCTGAGGAAGGCGGGATATAAATTAAACTGATTGATTGATTGATTGACTCATCTCCACTTATAGTCAATGAGCCAGCGCTGTCTGCCTATGCATACATTTCCATGGACAAATGGCAGGCATGACTAGAGTGCATGGAATGCTGTTTACCTTCCCAACCAAAGTGATAACTATTTCTCTACTTGCAATCTCTTGCTTTCAATCTGCTAGGTTGGCAAGAGCTAGAAAAGAGACAGGATCTCACTCTGTCTCGAACTACTGTCTTTCCATCCTACATGAGGTCTGAACCCTCTGCGACAAACCAGGAAAGTGACCTTGGTGTCCTGGTGGACAGCTAAATGAAGGTGTCAACCCAGTGTGACTCAGCAGTGAAAAAAGCAAACTTAATGCTAGGGATCATTAGGAAGGGTATAGAAAATAAGTCAGCAAGTGCCATTTTGCCTCTTTATAAATCTATGGTGAGGCCCCATCTGGAATACTGTGTACAGTTCTGGTCGCCATACCTCCAGAAGGATATTATGGAGCTGGAAAAAGTTCAGAGGAGGGCAACCAGAATGATTAGGGGACTGGAAGACCCATACCTGTCAAGTGTCCTGTATTGGCCAGGATTATCCCGTAATTTTGTGCTAAGTTTTGCCATTTCCCGCCCGGAGCTGCTGCTACCCTGTAATTTTGCAGAGGGGGGAAAGGAGTTACTGTGCATTCCTTCTGCACAGGTCCTTTCTATGCATGCGTAGAACCCTTCTACACATGCATTGAAGGCTTTTGTGCAGAAGGGGATGCGTAGAAGCCTTCTACGCATGCGTAGAAGTGACCTGCGTAGAAGTGACCGGCGCAGAACGGTCCTGCACAGGTCCATTTTACGCATGCGTAAAAGCCTTCTATGCATGTGTAAAAGCCTTCTACGCATGTGTAAAAGTAACCTGCGCAGAACGTTTCTGAACAGGGTCACTTCTATGCATGCGTAGAATGGACCTGCGCAGAACCATTCTGCGCAGGTCACTTCTATGCATACGTAGGCTTTTATGCATGGGTTGAATGGACTTGCGCAGAAACATTCTGCGCAGGTCCTGTAATCTCCGGAGCTGGGCTTGACAGGTATGGGAACACCTTTCTTACCATCTGAGGCTGCAACGGTTGGGCCTATTTGCTCTTGAATGATGATGGCGTCAGAGAGGTGGCCTGATTGAAGTTTATAAAATCATGCACAGTGTGGACAAAGTAGATAAGGAAAAACTGTTTTCCCTATCGCACAACACAAGAACTAGGAGACACTCCATGAAACTTTTGGGTACTAGTTCTCAAACAAATAAGAGAAAGTACTTTTTCACCCAGAGGATCTGGTCTATGGAACTCCCTGCCAGAAGAAGTGGTGACAGCTGTCAGTCTTGACAGCTTTAAGAAAAGATTAGACAAGTTCATGGAAGACAAGGGTATCAATGGCTATAACTATGGATACCTAAGGACAACCTCCGGGTTGGAGAGATAGGCAAGATATCTCTCAATGTTATTTCCAGGGAATCCAAAGCAGGTGAAGGCATCTGCTTGGGAATACCCTGATGCAAGAAAGCTGGGGCTAACGATTATGTAAGGCCAATAATAAAGTCTGTATTTATTCTTGTAAGAGTAATACTTGATATTTAACTTCAGTAAAAATTAAAATGAAAATTAGTTAACTCACTGTATCTGATTTGCAAAAATAATGTAAACAGTTCATAGGATTCTGTGTCACAAATAACAATATTTTGACTTCTGTTTTAACTGCAAATAAAAATAGTTGATTTACTGTGCCCATATCCAAGGGTAAAGTAAATGGTTCATAGTATTCTGTACAAAATATATGTGATACGGTAGACTACAGTGTGTCTATATATCTCTTTGCTCAAAGTTCGCTGATTAAATCTAAATAAACTCTTTGCTTTGACTCAGCTTGACTTCGCATAAACACTTTGCTTCTCAGCTTGACTTTGCATTAACACCTTGCCGGACCCACTCCCCAATAACAAGACGTACACTTATGTTGGATTTAAAAATTGGGCCACGTTATTAAATTATAACTTTACTTAACTTTGTTAAGGCAAACGGGCTGAAATAGCACTGGTAAGAACTAGATGTTATTTCCAGATCTTAATTGGCTACATTGTATCAATTTGTTTACTTAATTAAACAAATTGTTGACCCCAGTCAGAATGCCACTTGTTAACTCCAGCTTCTGACATATATCCGGTGAGCTCTCAAGGTTTTGCAGGCTGTCTTGAGCATAGCATCACCTTGTTCATGGTCCACCTTTGATTGGCCAGCCAATCTTTCCCCCTACCTTGTCCTTCAGGTGGCCAACCAACTGCGTACCTTCCGGATTCCTAGGGGTCATCCACTTTCTCCTTACAAGTGCTAGCCACCACACGGGGAGGAGTCTTCCATGACTCACGGGGCCCCCCCCTGACCGCCAGCACGGTCACCAGGCCTGCTTGCAAGGAAGCCAGAAAGAGGTCGATGCCCTGTGCAGAGAGGTGCACTCTCTGCGGTACAAACTGGCATCTTCTATATGGATCGTGGGATGCTGGACCACGGTCCCCAAGGCATACTCCTCGAAATGTAGAGCCACTGCCCAATTAACAGACCGCCGGGCCCGGTCAATGTGGCAAGGATCACCACCTCCCCGTAAAAATGATCGTGGAATGATATACAACCATATAATACGGACCTGTGGCCAATGTTGGCCAATCAGGCCCTGGTCCCTGCGGTATGAATATGACCAAATCCAAGCCGGTAATTTGGCCCAAATCATTGCCACCCAGATGAATCACCAACATTTGGGGTGGGATAGAGTTCCCAGTGGACAGAATAAAGGGGATTAGCTCATGCCACCTCATTCCACGAAACCCCCCGCCAGATGAGGCGTGCTATGGCACAAAGCCCCAGGTGCGCGCCCCACATAGACAAAGCAGCATGACGGGCAGCCCAAAATATGTAACTGTGGCCAACAAGCCACACTCGTACTGGTGTGTCCAGGTGCCCAGGAGCTGCTAAAGAAGAGAAAGAAAAGAGCCAGCAAGGTGCTCAATGCAACATGGGGCGAACATATGAATGAAAGTGAGCAGATCCCCACTGGCCCATACGGAAGTCTCCCATGGTGTCCTGGTAGCCCTGAACCTTTGCGGCAAAAGCCAAAGTGGAGAGGGGCCCACCAATAGTACGAGCAGCCAGTCCACAACTGTGCAAGTGTACCATGTATTGAAGTACATGGTCAACCGGCACAGGCCACAAGTCAGGCAAGAGCACATTCTGATGGAATGTAATAAACACCTGATAACTCCGGTGATACACCTTAAGGGTGCGGCTGGCTAGGGAGAGGCCAATGGTCCTGCTCACATCACATCACCAAACATCCACATCTCGTTCGGGAATGGAGAGGGAAGCTCCTCGGCCGCTGGTGCTAGGGCCCGAAACCGGGCAATCTGAGGCGGGATAAAGAAATGACCTGCAGGTGCTTCATGGTTACCTCAACTTTGCCTGCAGGGTCGTCGCGCCTGGCTGGGCTTTCACTCAACGTCTGTGCGACGCCATGATTGGGCTTTCCAGGAGGCACCACAGGGCCCGGGTGATGCTTGGCATGGGGGCTGACCTCCGGGTCTGGCTCAACTTTCTCTCCGATTTCAATGGGGTTTCCTTCTGGTGCCGGGAATGAGCCCTCTCCCCCGGTTTCCAGGTCCATTCTGATGCCTCTGGCACTCTGGGTTATGGCATCTATTTTGACAGTCATTGGTGCTGCGGCAGTTGGCCGGATGCTTGGCAGGCTACGGATGTCCTCCGGGACTTAACCTTCCTGGAGTTCTTCCCTATCCTGGGCACACTTGTGCTCTGGGGCCGCCTGTGGAGGGATTCTGTGGTCCATTTTTGGTGTGACAATGCAGCTGTTGTCCGCATCATCAACGTGCAGACTTCCCTTTCGCCCAGGGTGATGTCGCTTGTCTGCCAGTTTGTGTTGCACTCCTTGCATTTCAACATCATTTTCAGGGCCCGGCATGTGCCTGGTCTTGACAATAGTATAGCTGATGCTTTGTCCCGCTTACAGATCTCTCGATTCCGGGAGCTCGCAACGGGGGCCGATGACCTCCCTTTCCACTTGCCCAGCGAGGTGTGGACGTTTGGCAACTCAAGGCATCCCGGGCGTTAGGCCTGTTGCTGTCCGATCGTACTCGCCGGGCGTATGCGAGCTCTTTCCAGTCCTTCCGGGAGTTTCGCCGGGCCATGTCCCTCTCGGACATGTGGCCCATCCTGGTTGATCATCTCTTGCAGTTTATGGTTCATATCCATGATGGTGGGTTGGTGCCGCGCACCATAGCCGGCCACCTGTCGGCCTTGGTGTTTGCTGGTAAGGCCCGGGGTTTTCGCGATGCCACGTCCGACTTTAGGGTCCGTAGGGTTTTGGAGGGCTGGTCCTGGGAGCGGGGCTCTCACCTGGATTCCCGGGAGCCAGTTTCCCCGGCTCTTCTCTCCCCCCTGGCTCATGCCTGCCATTCCCTTTGTTTTGATCAGTACAAAGCCTCCCTTTTTCACGCAGCTACCATGGTGGCCTTTTTTGGGGCTTTGTGGATCAGTGAGCTGGTCCCCCTTCCTTGCAATGACCGCTCTTGTTGGTGCCTTGAGTTGGCCGATGTCACTCTGGACTGGCGCTCCGTCCGTTTGCGCATTCGTTCCTCCAAGTCGGACCAGCAGGGTAGGGGTTGTTTTGTCTCCCTCTTCCGCTGTGCTTTCCCTGCCATTTGCCCGGTCGCGACCCTGTCGGCCTTTTTGGTGGTCCGTGGCGTGGTCCCCGGTCCTCTATTCTCTCACCAGGATGGGCGGCCGCTCACCAAGTATCAGTTCTGGAGGGTCACGGGGGCTGCCCTGGCTAACCTTGGCCTCCACGGTGCTCGTTATGGTACGCACTCATTCCGCATAGGCGCCGCTTGGATGGCCACCCTTTTTGGTTACTCGGATGATGACATCCGCAGGATGGGCAGGTGGGGTTCCATGCGTTTCCGCCTGTATGTTCGCCCCATGTTTTGAACACTTGCTGGCCCTTGTTCCTCTTGTTTTTTCTTGCAGCTCCTGTCCTCCGTTGTTGGCTGGCTACCGTGTGGATTGTGGGTCACAGTTATATATTCTGGGTGGCTCATCACGCAGCGGCATCCCGTTGGGCTCCTCATCTTGGCTTGCAGGCTTTGGCCCGCCTCAGTTGGCATGGCCTTCGAGGGATGTGATGGCACCAGTTTCTCCCTTTCCTTTTTTCCCTGCAGGCTCCTTCCTCTCCTGATGTTCTTCTGATCCATTTGGGAGGCAATGACTTGGGCCAGGATACGGGCCTGGGTTTGATTATTGCCATTCACAGGGACCTCTGCCTCTTGAGGTGCCGTTGGCCATGTACCCGCTTCATCTGGTCCTGTATTGTCCCATGGTCCTTTTTCCAGGGGGGGGGGCGGTGGTGACCCTCACCGTATTGGCCCAGCCCGGCAGTCGGTTAACCGGGCCGTTGCCCATTTCTTGGGTGACCATGCCTTGGGTACCATGGCAGAGAATCCGGCCATCAGTGTTCACGATGCTGGCCTGTACCGTAGGGACGGAGTCCACCTCTCCCCGAGGGGGATGTATTGGTTCTTGGCTTCCTTGCAGGCGGGCCTGGTGACCGAGTTGGCAGTCGGGGGGGCGGGGAGTCGTGGTAGGTGCCTCCCTGGGTGGTGGCTAGCACTGGTAAGGAGCCACTGGGCGACCCCTACGAGTCCAGCAGCAGCACACTCTGCTGGCCACTGGCAGGTCTAGATAGAGGGTTAATCACATGGCCAATCAGGTGTGCTCAGGAACAAGGCGATGCCATGCTAGACACAGCGTGCAAAGCCTTCTAGTCCACTGGACACTTGTCAGAAGCAGAGGTTTGTTCATTTGCGCTTCTCTGGGGGTCATTATAATTGGTTATTACCATCGCTCCTTACCAGTGCTATGTCGGCCCGCTTGCATTAAGTGAACTATTCTTAATAAAGTGGCCCAGTTACATTCCCAGCACTGTGTCCATATCTTTATTGGGGAGTGGGCCCTGCAAAGGATGTATATTGCATGGAACAAAGTACCTCCAGTATAGCATCACTGATTGATGAGCACGCTGGGTAAGAAAGGTGATGTATAAGACGAAATTCACCTGAAGACTTCTTGGGTATCAGGCCAAGTAGGGACACTTTTAGATTCTGGTATGGGGGCTCTCTGGAAGGGCCAGCGCCCCGCCCTTCTCGTACCTCCTTAAAAATCTTTGCTCATGCCAAATCCTCCTTACCCCTCAATGATTGTAAGTTAGGCGCATCCTGTGGTGCGCGTGCACCTACAAAAGGAATGCAAAAGCCAAAAGAAAAACCAGCTAACAAATAGGCCTCATCAGCGTGCTTGGGGTACACGTGAAGCCAACGCTGAAGTACCTCAATTCTAATTGGGGAGGGGCCCTTTAGCAGTTGCTGCTGCATCTGGGGGGGGGGGCATGACCTGAACCCTGTTGTCCACGACCCCTACTTTTCGTCCCAACCGGATCGGAAGCAAGTGGTGGCTGAATGAGGTCCAGCACAAATGGAACACTCGTGCTTGAATCTGCACTGCATCTGGGTGCAACCGCCTGGTGATAAGAAATTTCAGCATAGCAGGTGGGCTGGAACCCCTGCCCCGCTGGCTGGTGGGGAGACTGTGCGGAGCCGGGTCGTTGGACAACATGGCCACAATGGTAATGATTGCCAGAGGCAGGGCGGGACGGGGTCATATAAAGTAGCCAACGCATCTCAGGGTGGAGTGCGACCCGCATACGGAATTCCTCGTCGTAAGCGAGCCATGACTGACCCGGGAAATCTAGGCACACCCTTTATATAATGTCCAGGTACTGGATTAAAAGGATCGCCAGATCCGGGCAGGCCTTGATGGACACAGTGGCATAAATCAAATACGCAGAGCCACTTGGCCCAAGTACGTGGAGGTTTACGACAGCGGGCTAATTCCTTATCCCGTTCATCCTCCTTTTACTCCATGGTCATTTCCCTATTTAGGAGAATAAACAAGTCCACAAATTCCTGGCACCAGATCTTATCTCTGGTAGCCGGTAAAAGGTGATCCCCAAGTGGCAATGAAATACCAGCAGTCGGGATGGCTGAAGTTGGGATGGTGTGATATGCCGTGTTCACCGGGGGGCCATAAGGCCATATTGGGTACGGCATGTTAGGTCCTTCAGGCTGGACCCCAGGCGGTACGGGCGGATAAGGCGCCCTCCAAGTGGTAACTTGCAGGACCGTAAACATGGGGGCCTGAGTTGTAAGCGCGGAAGCTGACTGCTGCAGCCAGGGCCATTGGACCGCAGAGGTTGAAGGCCCGGAAACCATGTAATGTGAGCTAACTTGACCAGTATACTCACCAGGTGCATTCCCCCAGCCGCCACCACAGGGGGTTATGGCTGCTGCAGAGCGTCGGAGCTTGCGGCCGAATTCGAGCCCGCTGGACCAGATTACGAGGACCCCATGAGACCGGAGCCACCTGCCTGGGTTGAAGCAGGCTGGCTGGCCGAAGTGGCCCCGGCCAGTTGGGACATCACCAGGGGCTGGGTGTCTACCAGCTGTTCCACCCTCTGACTGAGTAGTGTGGACAACTGGGGCCAATTTAATTTAATTTAATTTAATTGTCACATTTACATACCGCTCACTCGGCCAAAGCCAACTCAGGGCGGTTCACAATAAAAATTTAAAAAAACATGGTGAAAAAAGGTAAAACTGCCCACCCCCTAAAACAAGGGGTGCAGGATCCAAAGGCACCATGGGGAGGAGTTCTTCTACACCAACCACCCAATGGAGGTTTCCCTTCCACCCACACCCCACACTTGACAGCTTAGTCCATGTCAGCCTAGTCAAGCCCCCATGATGTCGACTGCCTAGCCGACCGGCACATGGTTGAGGCAGGCTTGAGGCCTGCAGCCTGCTCCAAGGCTGCGATATGGGCCATGAGGGCCCTAGAATCAACAGGCAAGGCCTGTTGCAGGGCCTGCTGCCCCCTAGAGGGGCTGGGGAATACCCCTGGTGTAGCGGTGGGCCCAGCTGGGTCCCAGTCACTAACAGGAAGAGTTGCTGCCTGGCGAGGCCCAAAGTGGCCCTGCCTCACTGGGAGGCCCCATCGGGGGCTGCTGTTCTGGGCCTAGCCCGAGCACTGTGACTTGGGGGAGGCCCAGCCTTGGGCAGCAACCGCCAGCACCTAGGCAGGGCCCTGCCCTCAGGCAGGGGCCTAGTGTGGGCCAGCACCGGCCTTGATGGACGAGGGCAGCGTGGAGCCAAAGGCCTGCTGGAGAAGGCCTTCTTCTTTGGCACCATGGTGCTGGGCCTGTCGAGACCACCCAAGAGAGGGGGAAATCACCCCAATCGGCCCTGCAAGGCCCCAAGTAAATAAGGCCGAGTATGGCCGAAAACCCAGCCGCGTGTCGCCTGCCCAATCGCGGTTCGGGTGGTGATGGCGCTGGGGCCTCGAACGCCTAGGCAAAATGCTATGGCAGCAAAGGAAGGCTCAGGCGGTGCTGGGGCTGTAGCCTGGCTTAGCACCACTCGAGCCCTGGAAAGATCGCCTGGAGAGGGGAACCAAACACGCCCTTGGCCCAGCCGATCTGTTTGAAATGCTGGCAAGGGTGTGCGGAGCCTCCCCTTTTAAAGAGGAGCTCAGCTCCACCCCCTCATGGCTAAAGTGCCCGGCTCTAAGGGCCGGGGCTGGCAAAGCGCGCAGTTGCCATATTCCTTGCTGCCACGCTTCCCTTTTCTGGATTTTTTTGTTATAGTAGCCATGTTAGTCTGTGTTTCAAGCATGAAAGGTTTTTGGAAAGGTGCTATAATATAACAGCACAGAAACTTTGCAGTAGAATTCTCATCCACAGCATAGGCTATCTTATGGAACAAAGGATGAATTCACTCAATTGTCAATCAATGCTGAAGAGTAAAGGTTGGTCTTAATTTAATTTAGTTTAATTCTCACACTTGTATGCTGCCCAGTCAGGAAACCCGACTCAGGGCGGCTCACACAATAGTATACAGTAAACATAATAATACAATATACAATATATTGTCCGAATGAGGACAGCAGGCAGAAACATAAATTCTGGCAGAACAAATGCAAGGCAACAATCAGGAAAGCAAAGCAAGACTTTGAGGAGCGTATAGCTAAAAATTTTCAGAGAAATAACAGACTTCTTTAAGTACATTAGAAGTAAGAACCCAACTAGGAAGGCCATTGGACCATTAGATGACACTGGAAGGCAAGGGGTTATTAAAGAGGAAACAGAGATTGCAGAGAGACTCAATGAATTCTTTGCTTCAGTATTCACTGAAGAAGACAGAGACCACATGCCCAAAACAGAGCCTATCTTTGTAGGGAGGGAAACCGAAGAATTAAGCCAGATAGAAATAACCAGGGAGGAGGTCCTTGCATGTCTTGTTAAACTAAACACTAACAAATCACCAGGACCAGATGGCATCCATCCACGAGTTCTCAGGGAACTTAAAGATGAAATTGCTGATCTCCTAGCCAAAATATATAATCTTTCCCTCAAATCAGGCTTTGTGCCTGATGACTGGAAGGTAGCGAATGTAACAACAATTTTCAAAAAAGGATCCAGGGGTGATCCAGGAAATTACTGACCTGTCAGTTTGACATGTGTCCCAGGTAAAGTGATGGAAACCATCCTAAAAGATAGAATTAATAGGCACATAGAAGAGAAGGCGCTGCTAAACGAGAGCCAACATGGCTTTTGCAAGGGCAAATCATGCCTCACTAATCTGTTGGAATTTTTTGAGAGTGTCAACAAGCATGTGGATAAGGGGGATCCAGTTGACATTGTTTATCTGGACTTTCAGAAGGGATTTGACAAGGTCCCACACCAAAGGCTCTTGAATAAACTTACCAGTCATGGAATAAAGGGACAGGTCTTGTCCTCGATCAGCAACTGGCTAAGGGACAGGAAACAGAGGGTAGCACTAAATGGACACTTCTCCAAGTGGAGGGAAGTAAAGAGTGGGGTCCCCCAAGGTTCAATACCACACATCTTAATATGGACACTATCCTGGGTGGTTTAACAGTATACAAACATCAAGTTACAGTACAATAAAATAGCATAATAAAATCAACCCAGAAACAAAATAGCAACACATAGAATCCAACCAACAAACCCAGAAGTATTATACTAAGCATTACAGAAGAGCCAGCCTGCATAGCTTAGGGCAAGCTGCAGAGTCCCAGGTAATCCACAGAAGAAGGGAATTATAAAACACTTCTGCATATTCCCTGTCTAGACAATCTTGGAAAGGGCTGCCATAAGTAAGAATTAACTTGAGGGAACACACCTATTATTATTAGAGGATAGTGAACTTAATTTGAAGAGGTTGACAGAAATGGTTGTGAGCTTCCCAGCATCTTGCTTTCATTGAGAGATTTTATTTTTTTATTTTTTTATTTATATACTGCCTTCCTCGCCCTTTGGTGACTCAAGGCAGTTTGCATGTCATGAAATATACACAGGGCCCTAATGGCTCCTCTTCTGATGAGATGAGGTGCGAGGTTCTGTGGGTGATCCTTCTTGTCTCATGATAGTGAGATATCTCTGTGTAAGACTGATTGATTAACTGATTCATTGACTGGAAATTTTGTAGGACTTCTTGAATATTGTGTGGTCATCATTATGGCTTAGTAGAGGAAAACCAGCCTATGCTGAATTATTTTAATTCCTGTGCAAAATGGCAACAAGGTACCCTGGACAGGACACTGAACTGTGCAGAATGTAGCAGGTTTTTTTGTGTGTGTGTTGTTGTTTTTTTGCATAAAAGAAGAGGCAAGAAACAAAATAAAAAATGTGATAGAGGGAAAAAATTAAGATGAAGTGTTTCATTGTTGTGGGAGCCCAGGAAATTTTGCTGAGGCATAGGTTGGTTTCAGCAAGGCGTTTTGTGGGATGAAACTTGGAAAAAGCAGAGAACAATAGCTTTTTCAATTACTTAATACATTCATATTGGATAGAGCCTAAAAGGTTTGGACTAAATGTCGGAAAGAGAAGCACTGTTCACATGTTATTGGAATCACCAGACTCCATTGGTAAGCTATTAGCATCAGATGAAGTACCTATGTCAGTGAGGATGAACCTTGGCACTCCAGATGTTCTTGGACTTCAACTCCCAGAAGCCTAAGCCCCCATGAATCCACACAAATGGGTTTACTGTGATTCATCTGGCCCACAGCACCCTCATCACTCCTGGAAGCGGAAGAAATATGCGCCCGTATGGTTCAGCCTCCTCCAAGTTAACCCTTCCTCCGTACGGGCATGTTTTACTTCTGCTTCTGGGATCAACGAGGGTGCCGTGGGCTGGATGAATTGCAGTAAACCCATTTGTGCAGATTCATGTGTTCTTGGATTGTGGGAATAGATACCAAGAACATCTGGAGTGCCAGGGTTCACCATCACAGACCTATGCCATTAAGGATGAACCTTGGCACTCCAGATGTTCTTGAATTTCAATTCCCAGAAGCCCTGATCAGCAGGAGTGCTGACTTGGGCTTCTGGAAATTGAAATCCATTGAGCTATGTGGATCAGAAGCAGCAGCTGTACAGCAGCTGTATTAATTCCTTCATAGATACATGTCCTTCGTTGACATAGATTTACATCAATCAGCCATTCCATTGCACATTTATAGTACCTGAAAGAACAAATAAAAATAAAAATAATTTAAACAAGCAAGGATTAAATAAATTTATTTATAACTACTTCAATTAAAGGATTTGATGTAATTCCCAACTTTTTTATTTCTAATTTGCAATTGTGCTTTGCTTACCTTTACTGAGAGGGAGTGTTTGACTCAAGAGATCTGGGCTTCTTGTTCTGATGATGAATGTGATATAAACAACGAAGGAAATTCATTGATCAGTTACTGCATTGGAGGGAGAAATTGCTGTGCTAAGTGGTATGACATGTATACATTCTTCCTATGAAACAAATCCGAATCTTCATTTTTTTTTAATTGCTAAAACACAGAAAGAGCCTCCTCGAAGACTGTGGTATTTTTGAACCACAATTAGGTGTACCCTGGTAATGGCAACCTTGTGTTGCCTGCTGATCTTTCTCACATTAGGTCAGACAAAAGGAACTACAGAAAGAACTCACCGAAAGGTGCCTTCATTTTTGCAATTTCATGTCTGGCATAGACATGGAAGAAGAAGAATTGGTAGCAATTTACCTAGATAGTATATTTTATATAAGTCTCTTCTATTTAGGATGGGAACAATTTGGAGCATAACACCTTCAGAGCACCTAGTAAAAGTAAATGTTTCCCTTGCTCAAAAGCCAGTCGTATCTGACTCTAGAGTTCAGTGCTCATCTCTGTTTCAAAGCTGAAGAGCCACCGCTGTCTGCTTCTGCAGAGGTTTCCGTGGTCATGTGGCTGGCATGATTAGACACCGGAGCGCACGGAATGCTGTTACCTTCCCACCGAAGGGGTCCCTATTTATTTACTTGCAATCTCTTGCTTTCGGACTGCTAGGTTGACAGGAGCTGGGACATAGACGGGAGCTCATTCTGTCCTGCAGTACTTGGGAATTGAACTGCTGACCTTTTGCCTCCCAGTCAGTGTCTTAGCCACTTGAGCATAAATGTGTTAAGTGTGCAATCCTACAGACAGTTCCCAGGGAGTAAATCTCATTGGACTCAGTGGTAATTGCTATAAGATTGCACTGTTCACATATTATTTCCTCCTACAATTTTACATATTCAAATACTCAAACTCTGGCCGTTTTCAACATTAAAAAAAGGTGTTCATCAATTCCAAGCCAGGTTCTGGAGCATCATTTCTTTATCTAGGGGGGGGGGTCTTTCTCTGTTAATGGACCTTCTTTCTCCACAAGTGGTTCAAGGCAGTGGTGGGCTCCAAAAAAATTTACTACCGCACTGTAGGTGTGGTATGGTGGGTGTGGCCAGGGGAAAGCCCTGTGTTGCACCTGAATTAGGACTACTTTTTTTCAAAATTTGGATGGGCTGGGCCAGCCAGAATTTCTGCTACCGGTCCTGGCGAACTGGTGTGAACCTGCTGATGCCCACCACTGGTTCAAGGACTAAACAGAGACCTTCACCTTCTAAATACAGTCAACCAAACATCTCTGCCTTTCGTTTTTTATTCTCATTACCATTTCAGTGCTTTGCGCTCTCATTTGTTTCCATTCTAATGCTTCTCTAAGTTAAACACATATTATACAAAAAGGAGGGACAGTTGAGCTCTAGTTGGAAATAAGCCAACAGGCTGGGGCCGTATTCCCATTAGGGCCCCATGCTTGCCCTACCAGCCAGGTTTTCACTCCTTTCCTGAAAGGCAGCAACTCTGTCTGTAGCCTCAATTCTGTTGGAAGGAGGTTCCAGAGGGTTGGTGCGGACACGGAGAAGCCTCTCTAGCTGAAGGTACCACCAAGGATCCCCTCCGGTCCACTCTGGTAGGACAGGCAGACACTCTTGGGACAATGCGGTCTCTCAGGTATCCTGGCCCACTGCCATATAGGGCTTTAAAGGTCAAACCAGCACCTTGAGTTGTACCCGGAGGCAAACTGGTACCCGGAGTGCAATTCCTGGAGTAGTGAGGAGGCATGGGCATAACATCCACACCCCATCACCACACAGGCAGCCACATTCTGAATCAGCTGTAGCCTCCGAATGGTCATCAAGGGCAGCCCCATGTAAAGCGCATTACAGTAATCTAGCCTGGAGGTGACCAGAGCATGTGACCATGAGCAAGGAGTCCCGATCAAGGAGCGACCGCAACTGGTGAAACACTCGAAGTTGAGCTAAAGCCCTCCTGGCTACGGCCGTCACCTGTTCTTCCAGCAGCAGCTGCGAGTCCAGGAGGACTCCCAAGTTGCGCACCAGGTCTATCTGGGGCAAAACTGCCTCATCCAAGACCAAAGAAGGTAACTCACTGGATAACCCCGGACCCCCAACCCATAGCCACTCAGTCTTGCTAGGGTTCAGCTGAAGCCCGTTGTCCCCCATCCAGACCCCAATGGCCTCCAGTCATCTGGACAGGACTTTGACCGCATCACTGAGATCACCATGGGCCAAGATGTACACCTGAGTGTCATACATGTATTGATGGTACCGCACCCCGTGGGAACGGATGATCTCACCCAGCGGCTTCATGTAGATGTTAAATATGATAGGAGAGAGCACCGAGCCCTGTGGCACCCCATATTTGAGGGGCCTAGGGGTGGACCTCTCACTCTCCAACCACATAGATGAACCTCAAAACTTTCCAGTTTAGGCCTTTACTCATAGCAGAGTTAGATGCAGGTGATTGTAAGGTATTTGTCATGGAACTGTGGGGGCTTAGCAGTTAAGATGCTGAACTTGATGACTGGAAGGTTAGCAGGTCAGCAGTTTGAGATCCAAGAGCTGAACAATGGAGTGAGCTCCTGTCTCTGTCTCACTTCCAGCTAAGCTAGCAGTTTGAAAGCAAGAAATTGCAAGTAAATTAATAGGTACTGCTTTGGTGGGAAGGCAACAGCATTCCATGCACTCCAATGTATTGTTGCACCTGTCACATGACTACAGAAACATCTGCGTACATGAACAGCGCTGGCTCTTTGATTGTAAATGGAGGTGAGCATCACACCTTAGAGTTCGATGTGACTGGCTTTCAATTAAAGGTGAAGTTTACCTTTACCTAAGGTATCTTCCAGTCAAACAAAACTCCCTGGATGGAGAATTTTGCAATGTTCACTCTAAGAAATCAAAATATCCCATCTCTAAATATTTTCCAGAGAATTTACTCTTAATATGAAAATTACATACATTTTGACTCTTCATGAATTGATATTATGGATCTACTTTATTCAGCACTGTCTGTTATATTTTGACTTGTGATTAGTAAAGAAAAATAAATGTTTGGTTTTATCTCAAACTGATGACACCAAACCCTCAAACTCCAGAAGGTCTCTCCAGCTAGTTCAGAACGTGGCTGCCTGGGTGGTGATGGGGTTTGGTGTTTAGGGAATCAAGACGATTGAAGCAGCCGCAGTCTGGCTAACACATCTTTATTGCATGAAGTACAGTACGAACACGAGGTAATGGTGGCGATACAACTCCTTTCATACAGTAACTATACATTTGAATGTGGTTACACGGTAGCCTATTGGCTACTGTTGGCGTGACGTCATCCGGAGTCACGCCCTTCTTGTCCAGGTGAATCCGTAGGGAGCAAGAGAAATCCTTGAGGGTATTTCACAGCATCTAGGAGAGGACCTGGAATAGCAAAGTTTGAATTCAGTTCTCAAGGGAAGACTGCATATATCATTATTTTTTTTGTTCAATTCCAGTTGAAAAACTCACGTACTGTACAATGGAACCTTGGTTAATGGAATTAACACTTTCTCTGGAATGTTTTGTACAATGAAAATTACTTAAACCGAATTTCACATAGGAATGCATTGAATACAATTTCACATAGGAATACATTGAAAACCAAAGACATTAACTGAATGCATTGGACATAAGAACAGCCTTGCTGGAACAGGCCACAGCTCATCCAGTCCAGCATTCTGTCTCACACAGTGGCTCGCCATTTGCTTCAGGGTATTATTCCCAAGCAGATGCCTTCACCTGTTTAGGATTCCCTGGAAATGGCATTGAGAAATATCCTGCCTATCTCTCCAACCCGGAGGTTGTCCTTAGCTATCCATAATTATAGCCATTGATACCATTTTCCTCCAAGGGTATCCTCCATTTTCCTCCATTGAAAACCAATTAAACAATTCTGAGGGAAATTTCATAAACTGAGCCATTATTTTCTATGGATTTCCTTTCCTTATGCAATTTTTACATTAACCAAGCTGTTCATTAACTGAGGTTCCACTGTATACATGGTTGACAGTATCAGCAGAACCAACACAGGCATATTGATAGGGTTCAGTGCCCAGAAAAAAATCACCTATTAAAAAGTCAGTAGAAACAACACCGGTCTAAGACATGCAGCTAAACTAACAAGGATCTAAACAATGCATTTTATCTGCAAAACATATGCAGGTCAGATGCCACTACAGATCTTTGCAAGAACCCATTAAACAAATGCCATCCCATCTAACAATAGGATTTTCTAGTCTACATATAATAGCAACAAGAAGAGCAAGCCAAGATACACAGCATTGAGTTCATTCTTTTAATCCTTCATGATCTTGACTTGAATTGAATTGAATTGTTTATTTATACGCCACTCTTCTAGTGCATGTACCACTCAGAGTGGCTTCCAACAATAAATAATACATCATATACAGTCCAAAAAAAATAAAAATACAGTGCAATACATAATAAGCATAATCATATAATATCCAAATACAAAATACACAATACAGTAAAATAAAAAATGTAGTTACAAGGTTAATCACAAATTACAGCAATACAAAAATTCAAAAAAATAAGCATCACAATGCAATGCAATACAATCAGTACAATCACAATATGTCAACATTATACATCATCCATCAGCACAACAATATAACATCAACAAAAATATCAAACACCAAGTAATAACCCGTCCTCTGTCTTCATATCCCCACAGTCATTGTGGAGCCTCCTTATGAAGCCTGGGTGGTGGGGATGCAGTTTTTAAAGTCCTCTCCATCGCGGGGCCAGGTGTTGCTCCTTCCCTCTGACCAGCCAGGCTGGGGAAGGGGGCTTGGGGTGTCCATGGCAGGGATGCAGCTGTCAAAGTCCTCTTCGTCATGGGGCCAGGTGTTGCTCCTTCCCTCTGACCAGCCAGACTGGGGAAGGGGGCTTTGGAAGGAGAGCCAAACAAAGGAAGTGAGCACAGGTAAGTTTTAGGCATGCTTGCAGTTGGAATAGAGCTGCTTTAGAGGCTTGCGTGCCGTACGGCGCAAAAGATTTCATACTAAGAACAAAGGAAGAATATATGCATACTAGATAGAAAGGTAGTAAATGTGTAATTTTTGAGGCCCAGAATACTGCACTTGTTAAAATGGATTCTGATGGAATAGCTATAGTTACCTGCAATACTTGTGCCATGTTTGTGTTCTTGCCAAAGCACATGGAGAACTACACTTGCAGCAAGTGCAAGCTGGTTGCACTACTAGAAGAGAAGGTCCAGCAGCTAGAGGCCCACATATCTATCCATCAACAAATTAAGGAGTTTGAGCTGTTCTTGGACAGACCGGAGCAGACTATGCTGGACAAAGAAGAGACAGGGCACAATTCTGAGGGAGAAGGCACTTCACTAACTCAGGAGGGAGATGTTTGGAGAAATGTGACTCATAGGAGGAGAAGAGTAGGGGATCACTATGAGAGTCTGAAATTACAGAATCAATTTGAGGCTCTTACCCTAATCACACCTGATGAGGAACACCCAGAGGAACAACTGGTTCCACCTGAGGAACTCTCCTTCATCACACTTGATGAGATCCAGGAAGATAAACAACAGGAACAAACTGAAGTCCTCTCCCTTAATATGGTTGATGAGATGCATGTAGATGAAAAGATTGCAGGAGAGAGGCTCCTTGTACTAGGCAATTCAATAATTCGAAATACAGAGACATGGATTTGTGATGCACATGATAACCATATGGTGACTTGCCTGCCAGGTGCAAAAGTTGCAGACATCACGAGAAATCTAGATAGATTGTTAGAGAGAACTTCAAACGAGCCAGTTGTCATGGTACACGTTGGTACCAATGATGTTGGGAAGGCCAAGCGGTCTGTCCTGGAAGCCAAATTCAGGTTGTTAGGAAGAAGATTGGAGTCCCGGACTTCCAAGGTAGCATTTTCAGTAGTGCTGCCTGTTCCTCTTGCAGAACCTACCAGGCAGGCAGAGCTCAGAAGCCTCAAGTCGTGCATGAGGCAGTGTTCTCGAGAGGAGGGGTTCAGATTTGTCAGGAACTGGAGAACATTTTGGGACAAGCCAAATCTGTTCAGGAGGGATGGATTGCACTTGAACTATGATGGGACCAGATTGCTGGCACTCAACATCAAAAAGGCTGCAGAGCAGCTTTTAAACTGATAACTGGGGGAAAGCTGACAGTAGATGGGCAGCATCCAGTTCGGGAAAGTATCTGCTTGAGTAGTGAGGAGGATGCAAAAATTACTGAGCAGAGCAAGGAGCAAGTCACCAGCACTCTAGCAGAAGGATGCAAGAGGCAGTCTAACAATGCAACTGGACTCAAAAGAATGTATCATAAAAGCATATATAAATGCTTGTATACAAATGCCAGAAGCCTCTGGAACAAAATAGAGGAGCTGGAATACTTAGCAATAGATAAGAATATTGATATTATTGGCATCACTGAAACCTGGTGGGTGGATGGTAACCAATTGGATACAGTTATCCCAGGCTACAAACTGTACAGGAAGGATAGGAAGGGGCAAATGGGAGGTGGTGTAGCCTTGTATGTCAAAGAAGTGATAAAATCATATGAATTGGAATATCTAGGTCAATCAATCAATCAATCAGTTTAATTTATATCCCGCCTTCCTCAGCCGAGACCAACTCGAGGCGGCTAACAACATAATCCAACAAAGTAACAATAAAAGGATAATACAGAGAAACAACAAGTTCAAAATGGAAAACAATCCAGATAAGCATAATATCATAATACAAAAACTACACTACATAATTAGATCATAAGAATGCAATAAATATAATTATACTACAGCAAACCCAACATAGCAAGACCCCCATGTCCGCTGGAGAACAGTCGTAGGAGCTACCACTCCCCCAACAGCTTGGGGAAGGAGGTCCACGTCTCAGTCTCAACATGAGCCAAGGCAGCCACAGCAAGGAGCCAAAGACGGCGATGGTCCTGGGGGCGGCGGCAGTCCTGGGCCTGGCCCGGCGGCCCACGGCCCTTTATCTCCCCGCGCAAGGGACGGGAGAGAAGGGCGGGGCCAGGTGGAGAGGCCGATGGAATGGCCCTCTCTTCGCCCCCACCGGGCAGGACGCGCAGCGGCGGCAGGCTCACCCGGGCGCCCCTCGCCTTTTAAGTCCAAGGGCGAGGGGGAAGGCGGGGCCCGAGGACGCCGGCCAGGTGAGAGGCCGATGGAATGGCCCTCTCTTCGCCCCCACCGGGGCAGGACGCGCAGCGGCGGCAGGCTCACCCGGGCGCCCCTCGCCTTTTAAGTCCAAGGGCGAGGGGGAAGGCGGGGCCCGAGGACGCCGGCCAGGTGAGAGGCCGATGGAATGGCCCTCTCTTCGCCCCCACCGGGGCAGGACGCGCAGCGGCGGCAGGCTCACCCGGGCGCCCCTCGCCTTTTAAGTCCAAGGGCGAGGGGGAAGGCGGGGCCCGAGGACGCCGGCCAGGTGAGAGGCCGATGGAATGGCCCTCTCTTCGCCCCCACCGGGGCAGGACGCACAGCGGCGGCAGGCTCACCCGGGCGCCCCTCGCCTTTTAAGTCCAAGGGCGAGGGGGAAGGCGGGGCCCGAGGACGCCGGCCAGGTGAGAGGCTGATGGAATGGCCCTCTCTTCGCCCCCACCGGGCAGGACGCGCAGCGGCGGCAGGCTCACCCGGGCGCCCCTCGCCTTTTAAGTCCAAGGGCGAGGGGGAAGGCGGGGCCCGAGGACGCCGGCCAGGTGAGAGGCCGATGGAATGGCCCTCTCTTCGCCCCCACCGGGGCAGGACGCGCAGCGTTAGAGTCACCATTAGAAGCTCTGTGGGTAAGAGTACCAGGCCACAAGGATGGTCTAACAGTAGGCATATACTATCGGCCTCTGACCCAAACTCCTGTGGGAGACTGGCAGTTGGAGAATGTTGCAAAGGCGGCATCAAAGAAGGGAAGCCTGGTTATAATGGGGGACTTCAATTACCCTCACATAGACTGGGTGAACTATTGTTCAGCACATGATAAAGAGATAAAGTTCCTAGATATGCTAAATGATTGTTCCCTGGGACAGATGGTTGAACACCCAACTAGAGGTAGAAGAATCCTTGACTTGGAGCAAGATGTTAATGTGACTGATCCAATAGGGAACAGTGACCACAACTCAATTATGTTTAACTTGATTATAGACTGCAAGTCACTGATAAAATCTAACACAGAGACCTTAAATTTTCAAAAAGGAATTTTCCCAAAGATGAAGAAACTAGTAAAAAAAGAAGCTGAAAGGGAAATTTGAGAGAGTCCAAACACTCCAAGAGGCATGGAGGCTGTTTACAAAAACAATAACAGAGGACCAATTGGAATGCATACCCAAAAGGAAAAAGGGCACTGCCAGGTCCAAGCGGACTCCAATGCGGCTTACGGGAGCTGTTCGGGAAGTGATCAAAGGCAAGAAAAGCTCATTTAGAAGATGGAAGGCTTGTCCGAATGACAACAGCAGGCAGAAACATAAATTCTGGCAGAACACATGCAAGGCAACAATCAGGAAAGCAAAGCAAGACTTTGAGGAGCGTATAGCTAAAAATACTCAGAGAAATAACTTCTTTAAGTACATTAGAAGCAAGAACCCAACTAGGAAGGCATTTGGACCATTAGATGACAATGGAAGGCAAGGGGGTATTAAAAAGGAAACAGAGATTGCAGAGCAACTCAATGAATTCTTTGCTTCAGTATTCACTGAAGAAGACAGAGACCACATGCCCAAAACAGAGCCTATCTTCGTAGGGAGGGAAACCGAAAAATTAAGCCAGATAGAAATAACCAGGGCGTAGGTCCTTGCACGTCTTGTTAAACTAAATGCTAACAAATCACCAGGACCAGATGGCATCCATCCATGAGTTTCCAGGGAACTTAAAGATGAAATTGCTGATCCCCTGGCCAAAATATATAATCTTTCCCTCAAATCAGGCTTTGTGCCTGATGACTGGAAGGTAGCGAATGTAACGCCAATTTTCAAAAAAGGACCCAGGGGTGATCCAGGAAATTACTGACCTGTCAGTTTGTCATGGGCCCCAGGTAAAGTAATGGAAACCATCCTAAACAATAGAATTAATAGGCCTATAGAAGAGAAGGCGCTGCTAAACGAGAGCCAACATGGCTTTTACAAGGGCAAATCATACCTCACTAATCTGTTGGAATTTTTTGAGAGAGTCAACAAGCATGTGGAGAAGGGGGATCCAGTTGACATTGTTTATCTGGACTTTCAGAAGGCTTTTGACAAGGTCCCGCACCAAAGGCTCTTGAATAAACTTACCAGTCATGAAATAAAGGGACAGGGCTTGTCCCGGATCAGCAACTGGCTAAAGTACAGGAAACAGAGGGTAGCACTAAATGGACACTTCTCCAAGTGGAGGGAAGTAAAGAGTGGGGTCCCCCAAGGTTCAGTACTGGAACCCCTGCTTTTCAACCTCTTCATAAATGATCTAGAAGTAGGAGTAAATAGCAAGGTAGCAAAATTTGCTGATGACACTAAATTATACAGGGTAGTGAAAACTGTGAGAGATTGTGAGGAGCTCCAGAGGGATCTCTTGACACTGGGGGAGTGGGCAAAACAGTGGCAAATGAGCTTCAACACTAGCAAGTGCAGAGTAATGCATGTTGGGGCAAAAAAACCCAATTACATTTGTAAACTGAGGGGTTCTGAACTCTCTGCAACAAACCAGGAAAGGGACCTTGGTTTCCTGGTGGACAGCTCAATGAAGGTGTCAACCCACTGTGCCTCAGCAGTGAAAAAAGCAAACTCAGTGCTAGGGATCATTAGTAATTGTATAGAAAGTAAGTCAGCAAGTGTCATTTTGCCTCTTTATAAATACATAGTGTGGCCCCATCTGGAATACTGCGTACAGTTCTGGTCGCCATACCTCCAGAAGGATATTATGGAGCTGGAAAAATGCAGAGAAGGGCAGCCAGAATGGTTAGGGGACTGGAACACCTTCCTTACCATCTGAGGCTGAAATGGTTGGGCCTTTTCACTCTTGAACAACGGTGTCTAAGAGGTGACCTGATTGAATTTTATAAAATCATGCATGGTGTGAACAAAGTAGATAAGGAAAAACTGACTTCCCTATCACACAAAAGTAGAACTAGGGGGCACACCATGAAACTTTTGGGTATTAGTTCTCAAACTAATAAGAGAAAGTATAACTGTGCATCATCCGCGTACTGGTGGTACCGCACCCTGTGGGAACGGATGATCTCACCCAGCGGCTTCATGTAGATGTTAAATAGGAGAGGAGAGAGTACTGAGCACTGAGGCTCCCCATATTTTAGGGGCCTAGGACTGGACCTCTCACTCTCTAACCACATCAACTGGGTCCGGCCTCTCAGAGATGAGGAAAACCAGGAGCACATAGTACCCTTGATCCCCAATCCTCGGAGCTGTTCCAAAAGGATACCGTGGTCAACTGCTGGACTGGATGGGCTGTGGCCTGTTCCAGCAAGGCTGTTCTTATGTTCTTATATTCTTATCATAAATATATCAAGAAAGAACAAAAAGGCACAAGACAGTGTAGTTGGCATGATGTGTTCTTGAAGAACTCATGTCAAATCTTTGTGATCTCACAGGGGTTCTCCTTAAATGCCCTTGGATTGGCTGCTTTATCTTCTGTTCTAGGGCCTTTTCACGTTCCATCATCAGTCTGACTGGTCAGAAATTGCCTGTGTAGTGAAGATGGGAAGAATAATTGCCTGAAGAAGAATAAAGACCAATGTAGTACTTTCCCACTTTTCCAATAATTTTCCAAACACATAAACAGATGAAGTGGGAATTTGTCACATATTCTTTTTGTATCCTAGGATCTAATTTGTCTAACCTTCAAGACTTCAACAGATCATTGGCATTAGGAACTTATCCCTTGATAGCCTAGACAATCAAGAATCAAGGAATTATAACATCATACAGTAAAACCTCGCATAAAGAGTCTAACTCGCTTAAAGAGCAGAAATTTCTCTGAATGGTAACCTCGCTTAACAACCAAAACCAACCAAAAACTCACTTAACTAAATCGGGGTTCACAATTCCCCACACCAGAAGTCACAATTGGTCACTTACAATGGTGTTTCACTTAAAAATCAAACTTGCTTAACGAGAAATCCCATCAAACGCATTATACTCTTTAAGTGAGGTACTGTACTTCTTTACTTTCTTTTGTCTGGAATTCCCTTTCATCCTAATTCCCTTTCATCCTAATTTGCTCTGGTTTTGACCGATCAGGACCAATTTCTCTCCATTGGAAAAAAAAGTCCCAAGTGTTAAATGAAATGAAATATTTATTGGGATTGTTACAGAGGTTGTCTCTATTGATCCATTGGTGCTTGTTTGTCGTAGCTTGTGATTATTCTCATCTATACATCTTGTATACATTTTTCCTGCTTCAGGAAAAAATGCATTCTCAGTTGTCAGTTGCAGTCAACAACAACAAAAACAACAACTTGTATTTAGCATGCTGTGTTTTGTGATAAGATTGTTGGAAGGCAAACAGGGTCTTAGCTTCCAAGTCCAAATTATTTGTCTGATTTCTCTCTTAACATTTTTACATGTTGTCCACAAAATAGACAGCTATTACTTTGTGGCGGCTTCTCTTGTTCCATCAGAGTAAAAATGTCGATATTTCTTATTGTTCACTTTGTATTGTATCTACAGGACCAAAAAAATAAAAATAAAAGCCAAAATAATTGCATTCCTATAGCATCTGAAAGTCCTTTCTGTACTGATCTGCATGTAATGTACAGCTCAGTTTAGTTGATAAAGTTGTGTAATATAACAAGAGAAAATGGAGAAGAGGGGTAAAATCTGAAAAATACTGGAAGGTTGGCAGGTCAGCAGGTCATGACCTGAGTGTTGCATAATTGAGTGAGCTAACATCTTTGTCCCAGCTCCTGCCAACCAACAGTTCAAAAGCAAGAAATTGCAAGTAGATAAATAGGTAACACTTTATCGAGATGTAGATGAAGACAGCACTGACTCTTTTGGCTATAATTTTCCAAACAAGGGCACCTACCCTGCTGCAAGCGGGGGCAGTTAGAGACTGGCCCCACCTGTGGGGTGGTCAGCACGGCCATAAAGGCCCTTACCATTGCCATTGTCATTGCCGCCGGAGCCGCCGGAAACCTGCCCCATTGCTAGTGGGGGAAGGGAGAGACTGGACCCAGCTGTGGGGAGGCTGGCATTGTCATGAAGAGCTGGAGCCACCATGGCTGCAGGACACCTGCCCCAGTGTCAGCGGGGGCAGGGAGAGACTGGCCTCAGCTGTGGGGCAGCTGGTGCAGCCATAAAGACCCTCACTATTGCCAGAGCCACTGGAGCCACTGGACGCCTGCACTGGTGCGAGCAGGAGCGGGGAGAGACTGCTCATAGCTGTAGGGCGGTGGGGCAGCCATAAAGACCCTTGCCATTGGCAGAGCCACCATCATGGCTAGAGGGACCTTGGCAAGTGGAATCGCTGTGGAACTGGAATCTGGAAATTACCATCTTTGGGCCAGCTAAGATGCTGAGCACCGTGACTCCCCTCAGCCTTTTTCCTGCAGCCTTCCTAAGTTGAGCCCTGGGCTTTGTTGGGGGATGTTGAGCCCAGGTTTCATTGAGGACGTTGAGCTCTGTCCGAGATGTTGAGCCCGGGCTCTGTTCAATGTGGAGAAACACAGATTATTTGCTGGTCTGCTGATTGCTGCCAGAGCCACACACTGAAGGGGTCTTGTGGTTGGGCAATAAAAGAGCAAAGAAAGTGGCTTCATTTCGGCAGTCCAGGGTCTGCTCAGGGCAAACACACAAAAAAAGTAAGAAGTACCCAACCCTAGAATCAAGCGAGGGAGACCTTTACGATTACCTAATGGAGTGAAACTGGAATATCCTCCACCAAATGTACTATGCTTTAGTGGTTCTTTCTGGTACATCATGGTTTCTTGAGGAGCAATGAAACAGGAATTTCTACCAACAGGAACATGAAAAATAAAGGCTACTATGTCACCAAGATGTATAAATAGGTTAGATTCTGATTTTCAGATGTTTTTCACTAGTTTGAGATCTCAATCAATCATGCAGTATACCAGCCTTTCGTTTGTTATACTTCCGTTGATGCTCTTGGCTGCTACTGGTAAGACATACATACAGTGGACCCTCGATTAAATACGCGTTCGAATAGCATAATTTTTTATTAATGATGCTACAATGCTCCCAATGTGATCGTTTGAATAACGACATTATAAAAATAATGATGGTACTTTCCCCCATCGTTATTCTAATAATGACATTGTTATTCGATTAATGATGGTATTTTTACTGTCATTATTCGAATAACAATTTTTTGCCATTATTCGAATAACGACGTTATTTGAATTGCTACGCTACTTGGGGAACCAAGTAACATTGTTATTCGAGGGTCCACTGTACTTGATATATAGGAAGGATATCATGACATAGCTGATCAGAACCTTTTGATTGTTCAGACAGGGCTTGACAGTTAGTTGTCCATGGGCTATATCAACCCTACCAAGCAGTAGATTTTTGTATATATTTAATTATTTACCAGTTTAGTTGGCTCTTTCCAGCTGTACAAAATACAGGTATCAATATGGCTATGGTACAGATAGGCACATAATGCTGTGGCTCATGATCACCTGGTTTATAACTGCTTAGTTTATGATTTCTAGTTTGGCAAAGAAAACTGCTCAGTTGGTATATCAGATGTTGGCTGCTTGCATCAATGATAAATCTAGCCTTTCCACTTTTTCATCTGCCACCTACGCGCCTGGCCATATACTTCAGATCTCTGATCCACAACAACTCAAACAGTCCTTGTAACTACATTTCTGCTTTGATACCAATCTGTACTACCTCTGCCTCCTCCCCGTTGACTCAAGACATTGGCTCATAATTAAATATTAAAATTAATTTTGCATATACTGTTCCAGCCATTTTCTGTCCTTTCTTACTTTTATTTATTTATTTATTTTTACTTACTTACTTACTTACTTACTTACTTAAACCACCTTCTCAGAAGGCTCTTATAGCATTAAACAGTGATCCATGGAAAAGTTAAAAGCAATACATTTGTCGTTGTCGTCCATGAATGTATTGCTTTTAACTTTTCCATGGATCACTGTTTAATGCTATAAGAGTCTTCTGAGAAGGTGGTATAAGTAATGAAGTATAAATAAATAAATAAATAAATACTTACTTATCCCACCTTCTCATCAGACCCTTATAGTATTAAATAGTGATCCAAATAAAAGTTAAAAGTAATACATTATTGCAGCATTAAAAAGAGTTAAACAAATATATTAAAAACTCACAAATAAAAGCAACCCTTAAGAATACATTTTAAAAAATTTAACAGCCTCATAAAAATGCTTAAAAGATAGCCTGCCTGAAGAAAAAGGTATTTGCCTGCTTGTGGAAAGATAGCAACAAATACAGCTACTTTCTCCTATCCCATTCAAAGTATCTTGCTGTTACTTGCTGTGTTCTGTGGCAGTTACCTCATCTTCACAGTAAACGGTATGTAACTGATACTTTATTGTCTTCTCACTGGTGAGAATGGGAAGGAATTAAGTCCTACTACTCAGGACTGCTAAGGACTAGAACATTTTGGAAGCTACTCATTTATAGGGTCACTTGACTTTTTAGACAGTGTTTTGTCTTGAGTGAGAATGGTTTTTAGCACAAAACATCTCCATTTTTTTTAAATAAAAGGCTTAAGGTGAATGGGCTGCCTCCAACATTCTGAAAAGTCATCTACTCCTTTGTTTCTTGCTATGTATATGTATAGTGATGATAAACCACTCTGAAAACATCTCAATAACTAAAAATAACAAAATGTTAGAGCTTAATCCAGAGGATCCCCTCTTAGATGTTGTCCTGAATGGAGTACAAGAGTTTGAGATACACCCTTGAGTTCATTAGAGTTGAACAGGGGTGGTGAAGGACAGAGCTTTTTATAGGTTGCAAATTCTTAGTGTCACACTATAGCAGAGGATACTTGAGAGCTCATAACAACAACTATCCACAATTGGTCTGTTGGGACTTAGGAAAGTAATATATTACAGGTTGCATCCTGTTGTGTATACATGCAGTTCGGCTGCTTGCCATTAGCACAGCTGATGGAGCTCACGTGGCTCCAATTCACCCAATGAGTAACTAACACGGGAAACCTTCCCGCCACAGGTGAAACTATGTCAGGTATGCATTACGTCAGAAGGACGTCGCAATACTGTAACCTATAGGTGCCTTCGGGTGAGTTTCAAATGTATTATGTGCCATATATTAGGAGGCAAGGCTCCGTCATTGCCTCATGTACAGATTGACCATGTTGCAATAAAGTAGTGTTTAGCCCATCAGCCGTCGTCATGTGCAATCAATATTCCTACATCAAATTGGTGACGAAGGTGGGATAATGGCATCCCACAGGGTCACCCTCTCTCCGTTCAATACCTCCCAGCTGGAGTCATGGGACCTCTATGAGGACCATTTTCTGTACGCAATGGATGTGGAGAAGATCGATAGTAAAACACAAAGGCAAGCCTCTGGAACTGTCAAGGAACCTCCTGCTGCCAAGGGTACTCAAAACAGTACCACTGGTCGAAATCCTTGCTGCCCTGCGGGCACATTTCTGCCCAAAGGTGTCCGTGTTCCTGGCGGGATTGGCGTTCAGCTGCCGAGGCCAACGGCCTGGAGAAACTGTGCCAAAATACATAGCCGCACTGAGGCAGGTGGCCGTTCCATACTGGTGGGGGGATTTCAAGGCTGAGGCCTCCTGAGACCACCTCCTACTCAGCCTGTGGGACGAAGAGCCTCAGCAGACCTTGCTAGCCCGAGACGAGGACATCACATTTGAGCAGGTCTTGCCGTCTGCACAAGCTGCTGAATCGGTAAAAGATGGAGTGTGGGCATGCAGGACAAGGCCCGCAGGCCCAGGAAGCTCCATGGTGCAAGCCCACAAATATTCATCACCACGTGTGTGAGGGTTGAAAGCTGTAGCATCTGCCACCACATCCCCTTTGGGATCAAGCGAGAGTGAGAGTGAGCCAGAGGTCCAGAATGTGAGAAAAAGGCCATCCAAAAAAAGAGACACCACCGGAGCAAGCCAGCGCTGCGAGGGGTACGAGGGCCCACACAACCAGAAGAAATGCCCCTTCATGAAGGCAGAGTGCCACAGCTGCGGACGGTTGGGACACACCGCAGAGGTGTGCAAACAATGCAGAAGTTGAGACCCTGACCGGACCAGCCACTACGGTCGAAAGGACAAGGCCTTCGGGAAAGTGCACATGGGGGACACAGTGGTGAGACTTGTGTCGGACTGACGGACCCGTTGTTTTTGTGAAGGTACTGTTGCAGGGGGTCCAAGTAAAGATAGAGGTTGATTCAGGGACCACTTATCCCATAGTCTCACAGACGGAGTTCCTGTGAATACCACCTAAGGACCACCCCAAACTGAGAGCCCTCAGGATGAACTTGCGGGACGTTTAAGATATCTACATTCCAATACTGGGGTGGGAGATTTCACTGTCTGGTTCAAAAACTTCACGAAGTACCTGCCCCTAGTAGTTCTTAAGTGGGGTCCAGTTGTCTTCTAGGAACCGAGTAGTTCGAACTGCTGTGCATTGCACTGACGGGCATTAATGCCATCCAGGCTGACCCCATTCAGGACATGTGCAACACACTTTCTGCCGTTTTTGAGAAAGGACTTGGGAAGTACAGGGGGCCTCCAGTGGACTTTGATATTGATCCTTCCATGCGCCCTGTACGGCTCAAGCCATGAAGAGTGCCTTTTGCACTATAGGACAAGATAGAAGCGGAACTGGTCAAACTGGTTGGGGCAGGGGATTTTGGATCTGGTGGACTCCACAGATTGGGAGACACCGATTGTAACTGCTATGAAATCTAATGGGGAATTTAGAATTTGCACTGATTACAAGTGTACTATCTATAAGACTATTTGCCCCAACGCCTACCCGGTGCCGGTAGTTAGCCACTTGCTAGCCAAGTTACACGGGGGTAAATGCTTTGCAAAGTTGGGCTTAGCACAGGCTTACCAACAGTTAATGGTTACACCTGCGGCCGCAGCTGGACAAACGATAGTTATGCAGAAGGCTGCATTTAAGGTGACGCGCCTCCAGTTCGGCGGAAAATTCAGCTCCCGGGATATTTCAGGCTCTTGTGTAATGCCTCCTTAAGGGTCTCCTCGGAGTCTTGCCATATTTTGATGACATATTTATAACAGCTGAGGATGAGTCAGAGCTAGCCCAGAGGTTAGACCAGGTACTATCTGTGTTCGAGAGTGATGGGTTACACCTGAGATGGGACAAATGTGTGTTCTACACAAACGAGGTTGAGTTTCTGGGGTTTCAAATCACCCCCAATGGGGTAAAACCATCGAAATCAAAAGTTGCGGCAGTACAGGATGACCCCAGACCAGCCACCAAACCAGAGCTACAGTCATTCTTAGGGCTCCTGAACTTCTACCACAACTTCCTCCCATGGAAGGCATCCGCGGCAGAGTTGCTGCACCACTTACTGAAGAAGGATGCAGTTTGGTGGTGGGGGACGGTCAAGAGCGGGCGTTCAATGAGTTAAAGCAGCTCCTCTCTTCCGAGGCAATATTAACTCATTTCAACCCCTGAAAGCTCATAGTACTCGTGTGTTATGCCTCACCGGTGGGGGTCGGGGCTGTCCTCTCTGCCTACATCAAATGTCCCATATCTGTGGGTCTGAAAACATCCCTGGTTTCAGTTATCTGTGGATCTTAAAATATTTGATAAAAATACTAAAACACAAAGACATACATGTATTTCAATGACACATTACTCAGAGCTGGCCAATAGAGGCTACTGTCTACAAAGTAAAGTATAGGGTTTATTGCTATCTGGGGTTTCAGTTATCCACGCTAGGCATTATAATGTATTCCCTGTGGATAAGGTGTGTGTACTATATTTCATATCATACTATTATGCCATGTTGTCACTCGCAGGCTGAAAGCCTGCTGAGTAGCTAGGGGAACATAATGCTATGTTATTCCTGCAGCAGCTGCCGTCACACTAAGTTGAAAGAGCTATTCATGAAACTCTTTTGCTTCACACAAAGGCAGCCAGACTTTCCCAGTTAAAGCAAGCAAAACACATACACTCCCTGCCTCCCCCCAAGGCTGCTCTCTCTCTCTCCATTCCTTAGTCTGTTCAATTGGACAGCTAAATGTAACATGGCTTACAGTTTCACAAAATCTCCCAAGCATCAGTGTTGCAAGACACAGCATTGCAAGACCAAACTGCTATTTCTCTCTCTCTTTGCTTGATTGTCTCCTTCTCTCAGCATGTGGTGCTGGGTGTTTTATTCTATAGGAAGTAGGTAGACGTTGCTGTGTAGAACACCCCTAGACAAATGAAGGGGAGACAGTTCCTCCGGAATGTTAATGGAGATATATTATTAATGTTCAGGTAGAAAGATTGGGTAAAAGCATTTACTTTTGTGAGATGCATTTATGGCGCTGAAGAGTAGACCCAACAGAAAACTAACACAACATGAATATTTTTAGACCTTTGAGAGCATCGATAACTGCACCCAGTATACACAATCACATTCTGATGTAGATAGGTTTATGAAGAATGGAATGGACTACAATTAAAATCAATGTGCTCTTTCAAAAATGCATAGCAGGGACATGTTCACCAGCTTGGTAACTCTTCCCACAAATCAGTATTCTTGTTGTTGTTCGTGTTCAAGTCTTTCTCTTCCTTTCCTTCTCCTCCTCCTCCTGCTCATACACCTCTCTGTATGACACATTGAGGGGTATTATTGTTGGAAAGTATTAGTTTGATGGGAGAAGCAGTAATGAAAGATCACTGGTATATATGAGCTAGATATGCCAAGATACTGTAACATCTTAAGAGATTTTCCCCCTCCCTTCCCCCTCTCTCAAGGTTATGCCTGTACTTCAACTGCTATAGAGACAGAAGAGGACTGCAAAGAGTATGGTGGCACTTGTGTCCATGGAGATAACTGCAAATCAATTTTACCCTCTCTGGGATTTTGTGGTGAAGGCATCTGGTGTTGTCGTCCGTAAGTTTTCTAGGACAAGTACTTGTAATGTACTGGTAAATAGAGAGAGCATATCTCCCTTTATGAAATAGCTCCATTGCACAGGACTCAGGTCTTGAACTGGTGACCTGCTAACCTTCTGGCCCTCAAGTTCAGCATCTAAACCACTGATAAGGAGAGGAGCTATCAATGAATCACTTCTTGTGCTTCTGAGTTGAAAGGATTAGCCTTCTGAAAAATCTCTGTTGCTGGTGATAAATCTCCATTACCCAGGTGAAAGAGGAGTGAAAGAATTAAGATATTAATTCTAATATTAATTCTGCTTAAAAGCAGAAATCATTCCTCTCTATTCTGAAATGAAAAAAAAAGCAGTTCAGTGTAACCCTATCGATTCACTGTGACAATATAACTAAAATCAACAGAAGCCGAACAAACAAGTAGTGTAAACACAGGATATTTCTGTGAAATGACATGATGTGACATGAGACATGATATTTTCCTTATATGACATGACGTGAACAAATCTGAATGTTCTAACCTGAACTCCATGACAATGTCAAAAGATTAATTAATAATTGGCTGATGCCATAATAATGATGTTAGCAATTTCTTGTTTATCATATGGTATAAAAGAAGGCTCTGAAAATCTACTTGTCATTCAGGGATTATTAGCTTGTTAATTCGTCCCTGAATCTGTTTGGCCAAATAATAATAATAAAACTCCAAAATCTGTCTTAGCGTGTGGAATGTGATTTTGTCTAGTTCAGTATTCCATAACACAGGGGATGCCTGATCTCTGAAGTAGCAATCTTCAGGGAGGCTCCTTTCATGTCCCCTTCCCCACCTCCTATTTGATCACCAACCACCAAAGCAGAGACTGAAATCTAGCATAGCTTCCTCACAGCTTCTGCCCCTCCAAACAACAAGCCCCTGCAGACCACCTTCGACCTATGGAAGGCGAGCAAGGAGCTACCAGACAACTGGGCAGAACCACATGACTCGGCTACCTTGCCATGAACAACCATGGCCTGTGTGGAAAGCTTTAAATAGACTGTATGCAGGGGTAGGAAGATCAAGGGCTAATCTGAGAAAGTGGGGTATCCCTGTAGATGACAGCCTGTGTGAATGTGGGGAAGTACAAGCTATCTCCCATAGGATACAATGCACACAATGCCCCTCAATATGCACTGAGGAGGACCTTATGTTGGCAAGAGGAAATGTTGTTGAGTTTGCCCTTTTGAATAATAGAACTTATAGAGAAGTAAATTCACCCAGTCCACATTGATTTAATGGTCCTATTGTGGTATAGATTAGTACAGTGATGGCCAACATTGGCACTCCTGGTGTTTTTCGACTGCATTCTGCGCCACCCAGAGTCACTTCATTGAGTGGATGGCCATACAAATTTAATTAATCAATCGATCAATAGATAGATTCCCAGACTTGTGCTTCTGGTAATTGAAGTCCAAGAACACCTGGAGTGCCAAAGTTTGGCCAGCACTGGCTTAGTGTAATAAGGAACAGAATTTTAACCACTATGCTGTACTACCTGTATTTTATTAAATTCTTGTCATGTTAATACTTTTTTTATCAGCACAGAAAATTTTCACTTACTGTAATAACCTGTTTTTCTGCAGGCTCACTGAAAATCTTAAAGAAATAATGAAGATGATGGAAGAAGATAAAGAATTAAGAGAAAAAGGAGTGATAATTGTGGAAAACTATACATAATTCAAGAAAAATCTGTGTGAAATACAATTCCATTGCCCTGGTGATGATCACATTTTGTCCACTTGTGTTTAATGTCATCATCCACTATTCTTTCATAATTTCTACAAGTATATCATGCTTGCATTAGAGCTTTCCTGCAACTATACAAATTGAATGAATGAATGAATAAATAAATAATATACTAACCACTCACTGATGGTGGCAAACAGAAGTGACTTCCAGTGCAAAAAACATCCTCAGTATTAATTCCTGAAGGAAGGTTAAACTAGACATTAAAAAGAATACATCTTCCCTGCATTCTAATGCTTCCCATGGGAGTTCCCAGAGATGCCTGTCTCTGCAAATTGAACCTGCAAATTAAACCCTTCTTCACCTCCTAGTGACAAAACAGAAAGGATCCCTGGTAGCACAGTAGTTGAATTGCTTTACTGCTGCAGGCAAAACCTGCTGCTGATGTAGTGAGATCGATCCTGATGTGGTTCAAGGTTGAGTTAGCCTTCCATCCTTCCGATGTAGGTAAAATAAGTACCCATCATGTTGGGGGGCAAATGCTAACTACATTGGGACTACCTGGAGAGTGCACTTTTTGCTGTGGTGATAGATAAATAACTATTGCTATAGTACACAAAACAAGATACATAGGTGAGGAAAGTAATGGGGCTTTTTGTTGTTGTTGTTCAGTCACACAGTCGATTCCGACCCTTTGTGACCCTATGGAACATTGTCTTCCAGCCACCTATGTCCTCCATCCTCCTCCTCAGCCCTCCCAACTTTGTGCCCATTGTGTCTACAATACCATCTAGCCATCTCCTCCAGCACCACATTTCAAAGGTGTCTGTTCTTCTGCATTCAGCTTTCCTAATGGTCCAGCTCTCACAGCCATACACTGTACCTGCAAACATTTCCATGGTCGTGGCGAGCATTGACTAGATGCTAGTGTTCGCAAATGGCTGTTTTCTATCCACTGAGCCACCATGGCTGTTCACTTTGGTTCACTTTGGAGGACATCATTGCAGAAAACATAGATCATGAATCTTTTGGTCTGACCTAAAGCACTTGTCCATTTAACTGACTTGTAGGGACACCAGTGGCTTAGTGGTTAAGACACTGAACTTGACGACGGGAAGGTCAGCAGGTCAGCAGCGCTGCACAATGGAGTGAGCTCCCATCTCTGTCTCTGTCCCAGCTCCTGCCAACCTAGCAGTTTGAAAGCAAGAAATTCCAAGCAGGTAAATAGATACTGCTTTGGTCGGAAAGGTAACAACATTTGGTGCTCTCCAGTCTAGTCAAGCTTGCCACTTGACCAAGAAAACAGACAGTGTAAATGGAGATGACCACAACCCTAGAGCCAGATATGACTGGCTTTCGAGCAACGGTTACATTTACCAATAAACACACATTTGAACTATGTTACACTTTTTCTCATAACCTTAATAAAAGATGGGATGCTCACTAGGGAAGATACTGATTCCACATTTAGAAACAAAACACAGTTCTGAGTCAACACTGCTCTCTTGATTCTTCCATGAGATTCCCTCAGAGCAAATTTTGAATGTTGGACTTATCTATACTAGCACGCTTGGTGCAGGATTTGTTGGGTTGTCCAAGGTTGTTAGAGGATGAGGGAATGAGATAAATCATGTTTAGACTGCGTCTCCATTCACACAACCATGTTGCACCTGATTGTCAGTCTTCCAGAATTGCCAGCTGATTGGTGGTAGTGCTGCTGCTGATCAGCTGGTGAGGCTGGTAAGGTCATAAAGGTAAAGCTCACTCTTGCTAAAAAGCCAGTTGTGTCTGACTCTACAGTTCGGTACTCTATAGTTCGGTACTTTGCTACATTGGGTTCGCTGTATTATATTTATATTTATTGTATTTTTATGATGTAATTATGTAGTGTAGTTTTTTTTGCATTTTGATACTATGCTTACCTGTATTGCTCTCTATTTCAGATTTATTGTACCTCTGTATTGTTGTTTTGTATGATTATATTGTTAGCTGCCTTGAGTCGGCCTCGGCTGGGGAAGGCAGGATATAAATTAAACTGATTGATTGATTGATTGACTCATCTCCACTTATAGTCAATGAGCCAGCGCTGTCTGCATTTGCATACATTTCCATGGACAAGTGGCAGGCATGACTAGAGTGCATAGAATGCTGTTTACCTTCGCACCAATGTGATAACTATTTCTCAACTTGCAATCTCTTGTTTTCGATCTGCTAGGTTGGCAAGAGCAAGAAAAGAGACAGGATCTCACTCTGTCTCGAACTACTGACCAGGAAAGTGACCTTGGTGTCCTGGTGGACAGCTCAATGAAGGTGTCAACCCAGTGTGCCTCAGCAGTAGTTTAGTGGACCTACTTGCTGTCAAATTTGACAGCCGGAAGTGATGTCATCGCCATGTGCTTTTGTTTACCCATGTGACCGGAAGTGACGTCACACCATGTGCTTTTGTTTGCCCACGTGACCGGAAGTGACGTAATCACCGCCATGTTTGTTTGCCCACGTGACCGGAAGTGATGTCACACCTTGTGCTTTTGATTACCCACATGACCGGAAGTGACGTCATTGCCACCATGTTTGTTTGCCCGCGTGACCGGAAGTGACGTTACAGCTTCCATGTTTGTTTCCCCAAGTGGTCGGAAATGACGTCACAGCCATGTGCGTCAGAAATGACATAGTAGCAATGTGCCCTGTTTACTCACGTGGTCCGAAATGGCGTACATTGTTAGCCTCCATTACCAGAAGTGGCACGACGGATGCCACGTGGAAGGAAAGGCCACCCGGAAGCGGAAAGTGCTACCCTCAGGTATACCCCTGACCTGGAACATGTGGCTTGCCACACCAGAAATGAGGGCAGGTCAACTCTAGCGCTGATTGGTGGTGTAGGGACACGTGATGACCTCTATAACCTATATGACCTCCCTAGAATGGCCCTTTTGAAACAGGTTTGGGCTTTGGCGTGCCCGGACAAGTTCTGAGGAGCGGACGTGAAGATAGCTAGCAGTCCACCGAAGACTGTGGACCTTTATTTACCACATAAAACACCAAAAATACAATGGAGGAAGAGGATTTGGGCAAGACATGTAAGCTCCCCGCTACCTGAAGCAGATCTGGGTTTTGCAGGCATGCCCGTACCCCTTGCACCCTTGAAGAAAAAGGTGAAAAAGTCTAACTTACAGCCTAGGGGTTTTTCATTTCCTCCCTTGAGTCTGAAAATAAACTCTTTAGACTTGGATTTTTCTACAGCTTTTTAGAAAGGAAGAAATAAACTTTTTTCTGCAGGAGAGAGCTTACCGGTAGCCATTTTTACAGCTGGTCAAGACTCAGATCCCAAAAGCACCACCCTGACAAAATGCTATTTGGAACATAGTGAGCAGAGGACCTACTGTAGCTGTGAGTGCGATCTAAAAGGACTATTCCAAAAGCTGCAAACCATAAGATCTTCAACTATTAAGGAATCTGTTGAGGGTTTTCCAAAACCTTTAGATGTTGTGGATGGGGGGATGCTTTTCATAGCCGCCAAACCAAGCGGTGAGAAAACAAAGCAGGAAGCATTTGGACCTACCTGGTCTCTGGCCCGGTTATACTTTGATGAACTTTTGGAAGAGGAAGAAAATAAAGATGAAGAGAAGGCAGCCTTAAATGAAACCCTGGAAACTGAAGTGCACAAAGAAACCACACAAGTAAGAGTTTTATTTCTCAGTGTGCTTTTATTGAGAAAGTGTGTGTGTGTGTGTGTGTGTGTGTGTGTGTGTGTGTGTGTGTGTGTGTGTGTGTGAGAGAGAGAGAGAGAGAGAGAGAGAGAGAGAGAGAGAGAGAGAGAGAGAGAGAGATGGTGGGGAGAAATTGAAAAGTTTAATAAAATGTTCTTTTATTTCATTTTGTTTTTACACAGGAGTATGTTCTTCATAGAGATCTTGCTGAAAATCTGCACATCGGTGATTCAAAGACATATTCCTTTTCCTGCATTTCTTGCAAATCCAGCAGACCTGAGTACTAAGCCCTCCCCCTGCTTTTATTCTTACCAATAAAAAGATTTACACTACACCCCTGTATTCATTTATGTTTTAGCTGACAAAATGGCAGAGCATGAAAAAATCTTAAAGAATATATATTATACACCTGGGGGGGTTGGGAGCTTTGGGGGCATAAATCCTCTTTTTCAAGAGGCCAAAAAACAGAGCAAAGGCCTGAAGAGAGGAGAGGTCATCAAATGGCTTTCGAACCAAGATCCTTACATGCTACATAGACCAGCCCGGATCCATTAAAAAAAAAACAACCAAGACTAGTGTTTCTGGACTAGACGCCCAGTGGCAAGCTTATTTATTAGATATGCAGAATTTTTCCAAGTATAACAAGGGTTACAAGTATATATTTTAACAGTGATAGACATCCTGTCTAAATATACCTGGGCTTTACCTCTAAAAGACAAGACAGGCAGAGAAGTGTCCCAAGCGTTCAACGCTATTTTCAGGCAAGGTGATAGGAAGCCTGGAAAATTACACACAGACCGTGGTCGTGAGTTCTTAAACCGGTCTGTAAACAAATTGCTAAAACTACATGGTATTCATCACTTTGTCACCAATAATGAAGTCAAAGCAGGGATGGTGGAAAGATTTAATAGAACTTTGAAAACAAAAATGTGGAGTTATTTCATGGCTAGTAACACCTTTACATATATTGACGTACTACCACAGTTCCTAAAAAGCTACAATCATAGTTTTCACCGAACCATCAAAGCCAAGCCAGTAGATGTTAATCATTCCAATGCTCTTTCGATCTGGAAAACCATTTATGGAGAGCATATTAAAAGAAATGAGGAGATTCCACGTTTCCGGAAAGGTGACCATGTGAGGATTTCTAAGATCAAAGGGGTGTTTACTAAAGGTTATGAACAGAATTACACCACAGAGGTATTTGTAGTGGACTGTGTCATCGGAAAAGCAGAGAGGCCCGTATTCCTGTTAAGAGACTATGACGGAGATCCTGTAGTTGCCTCTTTCTATCCTGAAGAATTACAGAATTACATAATGCCAACAAAGACAGGGTGTATAGAATTGAAAAAATTCTAGCTACAAAAAGCTGTGGCAGGAGAAAACAACATTTAGTCAAATGGGAAGGCTGGCCAAGCAAATTCAACTCATGGGTGCTCTCATCCGAGATTTGTGAACCTGCGTAAATGGTCAGAGAGAGAGGAGAGGCGGACATGGGAGATAGTGGATTTTACGTAACCCTTCCTAGCAACGCCTGCTCACTGATTTTCCCACAGAATACAATCTCAAGCTTTGCCATCTCTTTAGTGAGACCTCTGGACCTACCAGGAGCGTGGGAAGTGGGTTTAGCCGAGATACAGTACCCACACAGTTGAAACAACATAACCGCCGATGTAAAGTTTGAAATTTCAAATGGGATAAAGACTTGGCCCTTCCTTCTAAAGCTTGGGTATTACTCCAGCATACCTGAACTGTTGGAAAACATGAACAGCCTTATACTCAGCGGCTGTGACCCCCCCTGAAGTGGCTCTGCATTATGATTCGATAACGAGAAAGGTTAGACTTAAATCTGAGACTCAACACACGTTGTTAGTCGGCGCAGAGCTATCCTATATATTAGGAATGGCCCCCAACCACCATGTCAAAAAGATGCCTTTCACAGCTGACATCACAGGGGTTTTTAACACCCTGTATATTTACACGGATATTGTTGAGCACCAGATGGTGGGTGACTTTTACGTGCCCTTGTTGCGTTGCGTACCTGTACATGGACAGAATAACGAATATATCAATATTTGCTATGACAAACCTCATTACATTCTGGTAAGTAAGCATCACATCGATACCATCACTGTTGAGATAAAGACGGATCAGAATAAAAATGTGCCATTTCGATTTGGAAAGCTGATAGTGAAGCTACACTTCTGCCCCCGGAGAAACTTGCTCATTTAAATATGGCAATCTTGAAAACATATGGGGACCCGGCTCTTTATAGGGATTATTACAGAGCCCAGGCCAGAAGTGCTCTTCCAGGTTTTCAAGGGGCACCTGTTCTCTATGGTGCTGGACTGGGTGGCCTGTTTAGAAGTCTTTTTCAAAAAGCAGTCCCACTTTTGAGAAGAGGTCTAGACATAGTTAAACCTCATGCAAAAATAGCGGTTCGTAACATTGCTAAAGATGTGGTTGGTCATGTTACTCAAGCCGTTTTGAATCAAGTAAACACACTGGATCCACAAGAGGGATCAGGCCTGATGTACGTTAAAAGAAGGAAGGGCATTAAAAGAAAAGCCTCACGGGTGAGGCCCATTGGCCCGCCCAACCCCTTAAAAGAAAAGCGACAAACAGAAAGAACCCCAGAAGCAGAAGGCCATGAGAAAGAGGAGGAGAATCGCAACAGCTAAAGAGGACATCTTTTAAACTACCAATATGGCCTTTATCCACTGCATCTCTGAAGAATGTACAAAATCAGAATTAGATTTATTCCGCATCGGGCCTATGCAGACCAGTATTGAGAGAAGTTTGTACATCGAGGTGCCTCCATTGACTGCCCTGACAGAAACTGCTCCGGTAGACTTTTTCATTGCTGGAAATGGTGAAGACTATATGGATTTAAATAATACCCTGCTTCACCTGTGCTGCAAGATTGTAAACGGAGATGGAACAAACCTAACGCCGCAGTCTGAAGTGGGCCTGGTGAATTATCCGATAGCATCCATCTTTAGCCAATTAGATGTAACTCTGGGGGATCGCCTGATTAGCCAAAGCAGCAACTGTTACCCCTTTAGAGCTTTCATAGAATCTGTGCTAAACTATAGCACAGATACACTTGCAATCCAGTTTTCTACAGGGCTGTTTTACAAAGATACGGCGGGAGAGCACGAATCAGCAGACGTAGGTGACAATAATCAAGGTTTTATCAAAAGAGCAAATCTGACAGCTGAAAGCCGAAAAATAGAACTGCTGGGACATCTCCACGCTGACCTGTTCTTTCAAGAAAAACTGCTGTTAAATGGTGTAGATGTTAAAATTAAACTCACACGCAACAACGACGCATTCTGTTTAATGAGCGACGATGATGCCGCTGGGTACAAACTGCAAATTTTGTCAGCTTCTCTCTTTGTCAAGAAGGTGAGAGTAACTCCAGGCGTGCGTTTAGGACACACGGAAGCTCTGCTGACAGCCAATGCCAAATACCCTGTGGACCATGTGAGCATGAAGGTGTTCAGCATCCCGAGAGGCAGCCATGTCACCAACCAAGAGAATTTGTTTTTGGGGTAGCTCCCTAAACAGGTGGTTATTGGCCTGGTTGATAATGATTCCTTCAGCAGAGCTTACAATAAAAATCCCTTCAACTTTAAGCATTATAACTTTGCCGCGCTTTACCTGGATAGTGAGCAGAACCCGCCAAAGCCATTCCAACCCAATTTTGAAGATGGAAACTGCGTGAGAGAATACATGAGTTTAGTACAGACCTCTGGAAAGCATATGAAAGACTGGTCTCTTTTAATTGACCGTGAGGAATATGCACGAGGATACACTCTTTTTGCGTTTGACCTGACTCCAGACTAAGAATGCGGGGACCACTATTCCTTGATTAAAACCAGAAACCTGAGGCTGGAACTACGCTTTGCTAGAGCCCTGCCAACAACAGTCAACATGATTGTGTATGGCGTTTTTGACAACGTAATTGAAATAAATCACAGGAGAAACATCTTGTTCGACTACATGTAACATGGACAGTTTACAGTTAACTTGTATCCTGGACTCAAACCCCCACACTCGAAATAATTTCTACAGCATCTTCCCTAGCGACATGCTCCCCAAAGAGATGTTGCTACAATGGCCTGTGGGATTGGTTCTCAACACCCACCCCCATAATCTACCTGGAGAACACTGGCTGGCCATCTATCTGACAGAAAATAGGACTGGGGAGTTTTTTGATTCTTACGGTCACCCTCCAGACCATCCTCTGTTTCCTAAAGGCATCATGACTTTGTAAAGAAAAAATGCCTCCAAAACGGTATTTCAGCCAAGGCAGCTACAGGCTCCGGACTCTGTGGTTTGCGGCTACCACTGTGTATTTTTTCTACAACAGCGCTGTAAGGGGTTAACATTTTAAAATATTGAAGAATTATATTCTGACAATCTACAAAGAAATGATGAGATGGTGGTAAACTTTGAAAAATCCAAGAAAAACACACCCAGATTTACCTCAAACATGTTTCAGCTTACCCAGGGGTATAAAACATGTAATGACTTTCACTGCTGTGCTTCTCAATAAACTGTGTGCTTTAAAAAAAAACAACAGCTTGTGTTTGTGTTTATGTGTGATTACCTACCTAGCCACCCAGCCGCCCCCCGTCGCAGCCCTTAATTTGAAAGCAAATTGTGACAGAAAATTCTTCAATTTTCACCCAAAATCAACTTTATTTTTGTTTGTTTCTATTACAAACTGAGCCAGTTTGTGCTGCTTGCTTGCCTCTGCTTCTTAGAAGCCCGACGGGAAGGTTGAACCGGTGTCTGAATAGCGCTGCCTGGGTTCTTCAAGGCATCTAAACGTTCTCTGATGACAGTATTCCCCACTATAGATGTTGGAACATTTAGCTCAGTCATAGCTCTCATAAAAGCATCCCAACCCTTAGGAACACGTTTGGCTGAAAGGGCCTCATTCTGTGTGACCCATTTGACCAAGTCCAGCTTGTTGGAACCGGCCACAGCCTGTCCTTTATACATAAAAGATCCCGTTATCATTCCACACAGAAACACTCTTGTTTTGTTTCATTTTGTTTAGCAGCAGCCTTGCTTGATCCTTATACCTAGCAGGCAGGTTGCCAGTTACTTCTTCAAGGACTGAGTCAGATGATGTTTCTGAGATTTCTTCAGAGGCTTGCTGTGGTGTTGGTGGCAAAATCATATTTAGGCTTTCCTTCTAATTTTCCTTTAGCCTTACGTGGGTTAGATAATTTTGAAGCAAAGCATCATAACGTTTGGCTTTTTCGTATTCTGTTAGGTCGTTCCTGCTAAGAACATCCTGCATTTCCTTATCTAGAGTATAGATTGCAGCAGTTCTGATGTTTACCTCCTAAAGGGTTTGTGTCTTCAGTTGATGGCTGGGCACCAAATACATCTTTTCTGCATGTTCCATTACCGGCTAGTTAAAAGGCCTGTTATCAGGGGAACAGCAAAACTCAGTAGTGGTCCTAGAAACCCCCTTAGGTTACGCCTTTTCTTTAACACATGCACCTGCTGTGAAGATAGAGGGATGTTACCTTTTAAAGTGTTGAGAGCTGTTTCTGAGATGGTGGCTATTAGGTCCTCTGAAGCTGCAAATAAAATGGATTTTCTCTGGTGTGGCGGTGCCTTAATAAGAAGTTCCAAGAGACCCAGGTTTCTTTTTATGCGGCTAGACATGTTTCCCTAAGGGTGAGATAGCTGCAATAGATGCAAAGGTGTTAAAACAGCTGCCTTTTGTAACCAGCTGAAAGCTTCTTCATGCTGTACATGGCAGGCCAGTCTGGTGGGAAGAGACCTGTTCTTAGTATGTAAGATTATGGAGTGGAAGAGTTTAAATCCACCACCAGGTAACCATAGGGTTTGCTTGTAGCATCAGCAAATGCCTCCATGAAGAACTGGACATTTCGTGGGTACATCTGGCGTGCTAAAGTTGCTATTTGTAACTTGTCCCAAGGATTTTTAAAAAGCACCATATATTTTGCATTTAAACTTATGGTGCGGTTGCTTTTTCCTTTGCAAAAAATGTTTTGTGTGATGGAAAAAATACTCAGATTCCTGTGGTGCACGTACTGAGTAAAGGCCTTTTCAACCTCGCTGTTACCAGATGCAGACATTATCAAATCATCAATCACCAAAATATTTATTATATTGGTGGGCAACAAATCGTCATCATCAAATTTATCAGGCAAACCCTCTACAAATTGAATAAAAGGATATTTACACAGGAGTTCTTTATACAATGGCTGCCAGCAAGAAAAACACCATACAATGTTTTCAGGAATTGCTGAAAATACACTGCACGCATTTTCCAACATATTTTATATAAAAAGGTTTTTCCCACAATTACTTGGACCTGCTAAGATGGCTCAGAACGGATGTTGCCAGCGTGTATCCATATCAAAACCCATAAGGGAAGGTCTTAAATCCATCAGTAAGCACTCTCTTGTTGTACACCACACGGAGTGTTTTTCTGAGTGCCCCTGTCTCAATGTGCCACTGCTTTTTATTCCTCACAATAGCACCCTGTTGAACCATTATGCTTTTGGGGTCTGACCCCACATGATAATGCAAGACCAGATCCTTCAATGAGTCAAAGTTCACCTTCTCTGAATTAGAATAATTTGACTTTCAGACACACCCCACCTGATGACAATTGATACCCGTACATTTTGGGGCCACCTGAAACAAACTCTGTGATAAACTGCCCAGATGGAATTTTGCTTGTCAAATCCCCCAAAAAGTCCCCCAAAGGCGGGTTCCACTCCCCCCCTCATGACTCACAAATATCACAGAATCTGTGTCGTGGTAGAGAACTCTGTCCTGCTTCTTATCTAATAAACTGTAAAGCTCCAGGCAGGCATAGGCCGTAGTAAAACACGCTATTACCACTTTAGTTTTCCCTGATAGTACATGGCAGTCTTTTGCCTGTTTCCAAGTCACGCTGATGGCATCTTCATCTACCACATCAAAATTTGAAACCACAGTGTGGGGAAAAGGCATATGCCAACAGTTCAGAAGGATCCCTCACAATTGTGGTGTTTGGCAAGTTTGAACGCTGCCCAAATTTGCCCCACAGAGAATTCAGAAACACCTTGGCGATTTGACGTTTGGCAGGATTCACAGAAATCTGCTGTGGTCGCAACTGAATGCCCTCTCTTTCATAGTAATCTTTTATATACTTTGCTTTTTTTCTCACCACCTGTACACCAAGAGGGGTACCCAGAAGCCTCTTGCTTCTGTCATAAGTGCATTTTTATAGACTCTGCAAACAACTGGTCAGACTTCTGTTCAAAGTGCCAGATTTCAGAAATTGACAACACCTCGTACCCCTTTTCTATTGCGTTTAGGAGCTCAATGGTGCACCAGGTTCCTTCGACAGCCCTTTCTTCCTCTGCGTGCGTGCAGTGCTCCTGTTGTTTATTCTCAACACACGTGCGACACAGCGGGAACATGAGTTTACCACCTACCCTGAAGGGCAAACTGGGAAGTAAAGGCCAAGTGGGGGCAGCACTTTTGCCCTCACAAGGCCAAAATAATCAGAAATTGGCCCAAAGTCTTTATATATGATTGTGGGATGTCCAATGAGATATTCTTTAGTTTTGTTCACGTATGGGTACAGACTGGTGAAATCGATGTAGTGAATCTAATGAACCTTACCGGATGAAGAGCGGGCTGACTGCCGCCTCATCCTTTTCCCCATTGCTGCATCAAAACCAAAATTCGAAGCAGCAATGGGGAAAATAGGAACTGACAAGCAGGCCATTCCTCATGGGGCGGAAAAACACAACAACAAAACCAAACATTTTCCAAAAACTCCAAACACCAAAATTAATAAAACGCAAATAAATTAAATAAAAAAGCAAACAACAAAATCCACAAACAAAAAGATCCACAAAACCAGAAAAGCACAGAAAAAACACCTAACTACAACACAAAAATACCTTACTCTAACAACACAACTACCACAAATTACACAAATTACACAAATAAACACCAACAAAATCACAATAAAAGAAACCAGAAATAAACAAACCAATTAAACACATCTACAAACCAACAAAACTACAAAAGAACAAACAGAAACACCTCCCAGTCCACCACCACAAAAACCAAACAAAGAAAAAAACCAGAAGAAAGAAAACCAGAGAACACACCAGCACGTCCTTAGCTTATCATTCAATGCAAGATTCCACATCTCCTTATACCATTCTTCTATTTTCAGAGTTGCTTCATTTTTCCAATTCCTGGCTATACACTGTCAACATTATCGACAATAGTTCTTTTTTATCCTTATTTAAACCCATATTTTCCACATCTGTCAACAAAACAGTACTTGGCCCCAATTTAAGTCTCATACACATAACAGCACAAATCTCTTTCTCAATTTTCCCCAAACTTCCTTTACCACATTACAACCCCACCACATGTGTTCATATGTTCCCAGTGTATCCTTACATCTCCAACACATTTTATCTTTATTTTTATCTATTTGATGTAACCTCACTGGGGTCAAGTACCAATACCACAACATTTTATAATTATGTCTTTTCACTCTAACAGACATTGTTCTCATGATCCTTTTCTTCCATTTATTTCTTCAAACCTTGTCTACTATCTTTATTTTCAATTCTTGTTCCCAATTTATTTTCAATGCTTCTTGTGGATTACCATCTTTATTTAATATTATATATATATTACTTCCTAAGCCCTTAATACACCTTTCTCCCTTTCTTATCTTTGATATGAATTCTTCAAACTCAGTCATACCTCTTTTCAAACTGACTTCCATCAAATATTTACTATTCCATTTATTTACCAACACAATGTGAAGCCAGTTCAACCTGAATTGTGCAAACATATCTGCTTTTCTCTCTCCATCTTTACAAACCCGTATGCAGTCTTTCAACAGGAAAACATCATTTCTAAACAAAACGTCTTTCACCCTTTTGTCAATTTGTATTGGAAATTTTTTAACATCCTCTATTTCTATTTTAGGAGATGTATCTGGAGCCAATTCCATCTGCAACTTTTTCCATACTCCTAATATTTTCTTCATCATTTTATTTTTTGTAACTATTTTCCCCATATTACAATCTAAAAAGACCATTTTCCCCATTTGATTTAGATCCCTCATCTCGATTTCTTCTCATATTGCCTTTTCCCTCGCTAAAATGTTCACAATATTTTTAATTTGAAAAGCTCTATAGTAATTCCTCAAATTTGGCAATCCTAGTCCTCCTTCTTTCTTAGATAAGTACCCAAGTTTTTTTTTACTCTTCTAGGTTTCCTTCCACCATTACAAAAAATATTTAACAAATTTTGAAATTCCTTAATTTCCTTCTCACTTAATTGGATCGGCAGGGCATCAAACAAAAAATTAATTCTCGGTAGCAACATCATTTTACATAATGCAATCCTGCCGAACCAAGACAACTTCAACTTTTGATATTGCTGTATTTTTTCTTTAAATTCCACTTTCTGTTTTCCATAATTCAATTTCTTGAGGTCCTCAAATTTATTTGAAATATTTATTCTCAAATATTTCAAATTATATTTAACCTGTAATTTAAATTTACCCTTTATTTTCTGCTGTTCCTCCTTATCAATATTACACAATATCATTTCCGACTTATCCCAATTTATTCTCAAACCTGTCATCTCTTCAAAATCTTTTAAGTGCTCTTCCTTCGATGCTTCATTGTTATCAAAGTATCATCAGCATACAAACTAATCTTATTTCCTAGTATTCCTTCAATATCCTTATCTTCTCTTATAGCCTTTGCCAACAACTCCATTGCCATGATAAACAAAAATGGTGATAATGGACAAGCCTGCCTTGTTCCAGCTTCTAATTTTACTTCTTCTGTAACATCAACATTTACCCTAACAATGGCAGTACCATATTGATATAATGGTTCAATTGTCCTTCTAAATTTGTCTCCAAATCCAAAACATTTAATTATCTCGTTAATTGTTGTCTACTGTAATGAATCAAATGCCTTAAAATATGTCTTCCTTTTAAAAAAACACAGTTTGATATTCGTTTATATAACCCATAAAACTGTTCAGTCTGTTTGCCAATATTGCTGTAAAAATCTTAGTATCTTGATTTATCAAAGAAATAGGCCTATATGATTCTACTTTTTCTAAATCCTTTCCAGGTTTTGGTAATAAAACAATTATAGTTCTATACCATGAAGTCAGAATTTGCCCTCCTTCCAAAATATAATTATATAATTTTATCAATTTTGGAACCACAATGTCTTTAAATTCCTAATAAAATTCAGCTTGAATGTTTGGTTATAATGACAAGAGACAGGACGCAGCTCCCCTTTGGCATTGTAATATATCACATGGTGATTTTTTCCCTTTTCTTTTTTGTGTATTCATCTTTTTTTTAGCTTCACTTGTTGTAGTTTTTTTTTTTTTGAGAAGATGAAGTGTAGAGGAGGGGAGGATATTAAGTAATAAGGCAATTAAGCTTAATATTATTGGAATGCTGATATATGCTAGGGAATGTAAGGGGTTTAGTCATAAAGTTTATATATTCTCTCCTCTTTGGATTACTTTTATATGCATATAAAAAGAGTGATTATTATTTTTTATATTTCTTTTAGTTAATGTATGTCTTATGTTTTGTTCTTGTGTTTTTGTGGAGTTGTGAAAATCAATAAAAATAAATAAATAAAATTCAGCTGGTAACCCATCTTCCCCCGGGGCTTTATCTGACTTCAGGTTGGCTATTACATCTTTTATTTATTTTTCCATTATTCGCTCTTCCATTCTATTTCTATGTTCCTGTTTTATCTTATTTTTTATTTGTTTCCCCAATTGATCTTTTAACTTTCCCAAATCTATATTCTTTTTAGCATGTAAATCCTGATAAAAATCTTTAACAATCTTACATTTATCTCTAATCCTAATACATCTTATTCCCTCTTTATTAATCAAAATTCCAATTTCCCTTTCATTTCTCTTTTCTTAGCAGCTCTTGCTAATAATTTCGAATTCTTATTTTCTTATTACTGTATTTAAAATATTCCTTTTTTAAATACACCAAATCTCTTTTTACCTTCTGAATGTCCTTTCCTACCAATTCTGTCTTTAATTTTTGCATCCTGTCGAAAATCTTCTTATAATTTGTCTTAACATGCTCTTCTTGTAACCGCTTTATCTCTTTTTCGACTTTGTCTTGCGTTTCCTTAAATCGTCTATTTCTAATACTAGCCAACTTAATACTCTCCCTTCTAAAAACAGACTTCATGGCATCCCATACTATATTATAACTCACCTCATCCGTATCATTCCAATACCAACTTTTCTTCCATTTTTCAATTATTTGCTCTTTACATTTATGGTCTTTAAAAACTTTAGCATCATATCTCCAGTTCCTTCTAATGTTTTTTACTCCCTCTATCCTTAATTACATCAGCACTTTTGCATGATCTGATTCTTTAAAGATTCCCACTTCCACCTCATATATATTCCTAATCATACTCTCTGTGGCAAATATATAATCTATTCTGGAGTATGTATTATGCACCTGTGAAAAATAATGTATAAACCCTTTCTGACCCTTTAAACTCCCTCCATGCATCTTTCAAGCCTAGAGATTTCATCCATTTATCAGGAATCTGCATTTTAGATCCTCTTTCACTCATTGCTATATTCGTACAATCTAAATTTCACCTTATAAAATTGAAATCTCCAGCTAAAATCATTTTTGTTGCTTTTTCTTTCTCCATATACCATATATTTTGTCTAGAAACTCCCCTTGATGATCATTTGGTACATAATCACTAAAATTATTTCCTCATCGTCAATCTTCCCTTTTATTATTAAGTATCTACCTTCCAGGTCAGAAACACTATTTATCATCTTGAAACCTAATCTACTTGAAATCAGAACCGCAACCCCTCTTGCTTTTGATGTAGCATAGGACTTTTCATAAATTTGCATCCATCCTAAAAAAAGCTTAGTTGTATCCCCCGATTTTTCATGAGTTTCCTGCAAAAAGACTACATCTGGTTTATCTTTCCTCAGGGCTGATTCTATTATTCTCCTCTTCACTTGAGAACCAGTACCTTTCACATTCCAAGATAACACTTTAATATTTCTCATACCTTAATCTTAAAAACCATCTTCTATGACCTTCGTTTCCTCCTACGGGCGTGATTCTACAAAAAGTCGCCCTTGACTATCAAAGAGAGGAGGGGGGAATGTGCAAGATGTGCCTACTACCTAACGCTCCAGTGCCCAATCTTATTTTTGAAAACACAGAAACATTTATAAAGATTATTTCTTTTACCCTACATGCTGGCTTATATGAGGGCCACCCAGGCTTTCAGTTTTTAAATCTAATGTTGTGGGTGGGAGGGGCATTTTGATATTTTAAATATTTGTAATAGTTTTAATGGTTTTAAGTAAGTTTCTTGTGATTTTATTGCTGCATGATGTTTTTATATTTGTGAGCTGCCTGGAGTCACCCAGGCAAGAGGGTGGCAATATAAAACAAATTAAATAAATAAGTAAATCTATACATATACATCCAGATGTTAACCGTTGGACTCCAGCATACATTATTGCACCCATCCACACTATCCCATACCGAGCCTCCTTCACTCACCTGAACCCGGCCCGCAGAGCACCGTATGGTTGCTGAAGCCGGAAGTGGTGCAACAGCCCCACGAACATGAACAAAGGGAAACAACATCAAATCCCAACATCCTCTGTGCCTTGCCGTGCCTCAGCTAATCAGGCTGACAGGCGTGAGCAAATAGAACATTAGAACATTAGGAAATGTGTTGCACCCAAAATACCATAAAAGCACAGAAAAAACATCTAACTACAACACGAAAATACCTAACTCAAACAACAAAAATACCACAAATTAAACAAATAAACACGAAAGAAATCAGAAAAATAAAAAACAACCAGAAAGAAACAAAACAATTAAACACATCTAAACCCCCAAAAAACCATAAAAGAACAAACAGAAACAGCTCCCAGCCCAACACCACAAAAACAAAGCAAAAAAAAACAGAACAGAAAAAAACCAGAGAACTCACCAGCACGTCCTCCCTCCACGAGTTTGGAACAGAACTGAATAAACAAAGACTACTTACCGGAGGATGCCCCACCTAGAGGCCGGGAGAGAACAAACAAGTCAAACAAAAAAAGAATCCAACACTATTACTAACAGACCCACCTGCAGGCCAGAAGATTAAATACAAGTAAAAATAAAATGCAAAGCAGCCCTCTTGCTAACAGCCCCACCTAGAGGTCACAAGAGTAAAAACAAGTCAAAAAAATAAATAAATCAAAATCACAAATAAATCTAATAAAATATATCAAAAAATGTCACAAACAACAAATACAAAACACCACCCAAACCACCCCTCACCAAAAAACATACATAAAAATGGCCCAGCAATGCCAGACAAAATTATGCTAGTAAGTAAATAAGGCTGCTGCAGCTAATTGGATGGTGTGCTCTATTTTAACCCATCTTCAATTGCACATATGCTAGGATTGGACTTATTTTTATTTTATTTATTTTATTTTATTGTCAAATTTCTATACCGCCCACTCAGCCAAAGCCGACTCCGGGCGGTTCACAACAATGGGTAAAAACATATAAAAACAAATAAAACAGATAAAACCAGCAATAAGAACCCACCCCTAAAAAGAGAGGGGTGCAGGAACTGAAGAAACCGTGGGGCAGGCATCCTCCCCTATATTAACCACCCAACGGAAGCCACCCCTCCACCTGGACCCCAAACTTGGCCCGCCAGCCAGGTTTTTAGTTCTTTTCTAAAGGGCAACAACTCCGTCTGGAGACGCAGTTCCACAGGCAGGAGGTTCCAAAGGGCCGGTGCGGACACAGAGAAGGCTCTCCTCCTTGTGCCAGAGAGGCGAGCCCCCCTGGCTGATGGCACAATTAGAGAGCCCCTCCGGTCTGCTCTGGTTGGACGGACAGACGTCCTTAGGGCGATGCGGTCTCTAAGGTAACCTGGCCCACTACCATATAGGGCTTTAAAGGTCAAAACCAGCACCTTGAATTGCACCCGGAGACAAACTGGTAACCAGTGCAGCTCCCGCAGCAGTGGTGAGGCATGGGCATAACGTCCACACCCCATCACCACCCGGGCCGCCGCATTCTGGACCAGCTGCAGCCTCTGAATGGTCATCAAGGGCAGCCCCATGTAGAGCGCATTACAGTAGTCTAGTCTGGAGGTAACCAGAGCATGAGTGACCATGAGCAAAGAGTCCCGGTCCAGGAGCGGGCGCAACTGGCGAATCACCCGAAGTTGGGCAAAGGCCCTCCTGGCCACAGCCGCCACCTGTTCTTCTAGCAGCAGCCGCGAATCCAGGAGGACCCCCAAGTTGCGCACCGGGTCGGTCTGGGGCAGAATAGCCCCATCCAAAACCAAAGATGGTAGCTCCCGGGATAAGGCGGGACCCCCTATCCATAGCCACTCAGTCTTGCTAGGATTCAGCTGTAGCCCATTTGCCCCCATCCAGACCCCAACAGCCTCCAGACAGCTGGAAAGGACTTTGACTGCATCACTGGGGTCCCCACGGGCCGAGATGTACAACTGTGTATCATCCGCGTACTGATGGTACCGCACCCGTGGGAACGGATGATCTCACCCAGCGGCTTCATGTAGATGTTAAAAAGGAGAGGAGAGAGTACCGAGCCCTGAGGCACCCCATATTTTAGGGACCTAGGACTGGACTTCTCGCTCTCCAACCACACCGACTGGGTCCGGCCCCTCAGAAATGAGGAAAACCAGGACCACACAGTGCCCTGGATTCCCGATCCTCGGAGCCGTTCCAGAAGGATACCGTGGTCGACGGTATCGAAGGCCACTGAGAGGTCAAGAAGAGCAAGGACGGACGGATGACCGCCATCCCGCTCTCGCCAGAGATCATCCATCAGCGCGACCAATGCAGTCTCAGTACCATATCCAGGTCTGAATCCTGACTGGAAGGGGTCCAGATATTCCGCTTCATCCAGTACCCCCTGCAACTGACGCGCCACTGCCTTTTCCAATACTTTCCCCAAAAAGGGGAGGTTGGAAACAGGTCTGTAGTTGGTTATGACTGCTGGATCGAGGGATGGCTTCTTCAGGAGGGGGCGCACCAAAGCATGTTTCAATGGTGCAGGAAATATCCCTTCCCGAAAAGTGCATTGCGGTAATTTAAGAGAACCCATTGAAGAAATTTGAAAATGGAGCAGATTAGGTTTGATTTGCCTTCCAATTGCCCACAGAACATGTGAACTTAGTCAGACAAACCCTTCTCAAAATCTTCCCTATATGTGATCTATATGACTGTATAGGCAATTTTTACATTTACAGTCTTCTTAATATATTAAATCCTAGTGTCGTCATGTATGTACTCATACACACCGACACCCAGGTACCCAGCACACTGGAAACTGCGCACACACCTACCTTAAACATCAGGGGTGGCCGGCTAGGGGAAGCGGCAGCACACTTCAGGGCTCTTGCCCCAGAAAAGGGGGCACAAAGGGGGCACCCCTACCCACCACAAAGACTGCCAGGAATGGGCGAGACTGCGCATGCATGACCTGCATGCCCAACCCAGAAGAGCCAGCATATCAGCCGGCCAACCCAGTGAGGCCAGCAACGGAAGGTGGGACTGCGCTTGTGCGACAGTCCCAGACCGCATACCAGACTGCACACACCTGCCTGGCGTTTCTAACTGTGGTGCATGAACAGAATTCTGCACATGCGCCAAAGCCTGCCCAACACTCCAGGCAGCTATTATGGGTGCCGACCCTCCCCCAATGACCCCTGTTGGTGGGCGGTCAATGTGGCCTGGCTCCTCCGCACTCCTGAAGCCTCAGTGGGAAGGGACAACAACAACAACAACAACAACAACAACAACAACAACAACAACAACAACAACAACAACAACAACAACAACAACAACAACAATAACAATAATAATAATAATAATAATAATAATAATAATAATAATAATAATAATAATAATAATAATAATAATAATAATAATAATAATAATAATAATAATAATAATAATAATAATAATAGTTCATTTATACCCCGCCATCCTGACACAAGCATCACTCAGGGCAGCTACAACATAATAAAAAATATGGCAATATACAAGACACCCACAGCTGGGTGGCGGGTCACAGACAGGCCTGGGCCGCCACCTTCCGCAGGCTGTGTGGCTGCAGAAGGTGGCAGCCCAGCCCTGTCCTCCACCCATCCACCCCAAATGGAGCCTCCCTTCCACCTGAGGTGACCCACGGGAGGATGGGGGAGCCAAGCTACAATGGCTGCCTGCCAATTGTAGTTGCTGGGGAGGGCACCATCGCCCCAGCGTCTACAGCCAGTGGGCGGACAACACAGCCTAGCTACTCTACACTCCTGATGTGCACCTCTGGCGGAGGAAGAACCCACAGCCTGGGAGCAGATGGAGGATGGGACCAGGCCACTGTCTTCCAGAGGCCTCATGGCTGCTGAAAGCAGCGGCCCGGCCCCGTCCTCCATCCCCCCAAATGGAGCCTCACATCTATCTGAGGCAACCCACAGGAGGATGGGGTAGCCGGGCTGTGATGGTGGACCACCGAATGTAGTCACTGGGGAGGGCGCCCCCACCCCAGTGACTACTGTTGTCGGGCAGTCATCACAGGCCGTCTCCTCCGCTCTCCAGAGGAACGCATCAGGGGGAATGGAGAACTCGCCGGCAGGGGGCAGGCTGAGGATGGGACTGGGACCAGGCCTCACCAGGCCTACTGGGGATCGCCACAAGAGAAGTGGCCACAGCGTCGGCATCCACGGCAGGCCATGAGGTCACAAAGAGTCGGAAACGACTGTGTGACTGAACAACAACAAAATTAAATCAAAGTACCTATTATAGTTAGAACTGCCATTAAATGTTTTTCTAACCCAGTGAAGCCTGGATATCATCAAGCTCACATGAACCAATTAATTTCTTCTTCCTGGAACATCATGACTTGTTGAGCAGTGATGAACCGATATTTTCTCCAGCACACAGACTGAATCAGGAATACAATGACCTAGCGAAAAAACGAGTTTCATTATGGCAGTACAGGGTTTGATAGGGACACAAAAGAAGAAGAAAATGAAAACAGTAGACATACGTTTAGGCAGAAATATCAGATTATTCTGTCCTTTGGCCCTAACAAGTGTGATGCCTGGCATGCGTGAAAGAAAAGCCTCAGGAGCAATTCAAGATTCATCTCTATTTTATGAATCTTGCACAGTGTCCAAAACATAAAGATACAATGTGAAGCTATAAAAAAGGGAAGCACGGTGGCAACCAATATGGCTGCTACACTCTTTGCCAGCCCCGTCCCTGGAGAGCCGGGCACCGGAGCTGGGCAAGGGGGTGTGGCCAACATCCCCTATAAAAGGGGCAGCCACGCTTTCCCTCGCCGCCATTTTCGATCGGCTGGACCAAGGGTGCGTTTGGCTCCTGCTCCAGCCGATCCTCTGTGGAGATTAAATGAAGCCTCGTTCGGCTTACCTTGCAAAGAGCCTTGAATAATCGGCTGCAAAAGCCTTCCAAGGCTCAGAGTCCCTTTGCGGAGTACTGCACAGGGACGAAGAATGGCCTTTTAGAGGCCACGGACTTGGGCGCGATGGTGCCAAAGCAGAGGGCCTCAGCTAGGCCCTCAGCCATGGGGCACGGTGCGGCCTCCCAGCCTGTGGCCTTAACAGCTTGGGCCGAGAACAGTTGGGCTCGCCCTACCCCTGCTGCCCAGGGAATCGGGTCTCCCCCGAGCCGGAGGGATCGGGTCAGGCCTCATCGGGCAACACCACTTAGAGCCTCCTCGCCCTGCAGGTCTTCCAGCCTGCCAGCACCTTCCGGTCCTTAGGGCACTGTAACCCTGGCCTAGTGTGAGCTACAGGCCCTCTTGGCCCACATCGTGACTCTTGAATGGGTTGCAGGCTTCGGGCCAGCAACTGACCCACATGGCATGGCATGCCAGCCTGTTGGGGACGGGCCTACTCAGGCTGATGCTGAGTGGCCCTGATTGGCCACTGAACTACAACGTCGGGTGGAGCAGCTGGACATGGCGTGGCCTACCACTCCGGCCCAGCCTTTGCTCCCCGACCAGCCCTGCCAGCCAGGCTCAGCTTTGGTGGGTGAGTGGTCTGAAAGTGGGACACTGGTGTCTGGTAAAGCAAGCACGAATGTGTTTGCAAGCTCTGACGCCCTTTGCGAGCCGGTGGGGGTGGCTGGGGGAGGGGGTGCACCCTGTGAGTATGTTGGTCAAGTTAGATCACACACCGGTAAACTTAATTCCCCGAATGTGTTCCAATGGCCCTGGCCGCAGCAGGTGGCTAACGTGTTACCGACGCAGGCCCCTGCTCTACCCATGGCTCAGGTAGAGCACCTTATCCTCCCTTGCCACCTGGGGTCCTGCCAGCGGGACCCAATGTACCATATCCAGTGTGGCCGTATGGCCCTCTGGATAATGCAGCTTATCATTCAGAGCCACTGTCAGCCATGCCTACTGCTGGTTATTCTCTGCCCATTGGCAACCATCTCTTACCGGCCACTAGAGACAAAATATGGCACAGAGACTATGTTGACATTTTTAGTCTACTTAACAGGGAGCCCACCAAGGAAGAAAAGCAAAGGGAGGACGGTCAGGATAAGGAACTATCCCGTTGCCGCAAGTCACCTCGTACCTGGGCTAACTGGTTCCCCGCCTTTATAATCTACGCCGCTTTGTCCATAAGGGCTCACCCGGATTTGGTGATTCCCATGATACAATATTTGGACATGATATACAGGGCGTATGTTGATTTCCCTGGACAGGCATGGCTCACGTACGACAAAGAATTCCGTATGCAGGCCGCCCTTCACCCGGAAATGCGCAGGGATGAACCAAATCAACTCCTCTGGCTCCTCTACATGATGCCTTCCCAGCCTGCAGCCGGGGACTGCTATCACTGTGCTCATGCAGTTCAGTGGCCCAGTAATGCGCAGTCCCCCCACCAGCCGGCGAGGCAGGGGGTTCCAGCCTGCCTGCTGTGCTGGAGTTATTCATCCTTGGGTACCTGTAACAGAAGGCAGTGCAAATTCCGCCACGAGTGCTCTACCTGTGTGGGGCCTCATTCGGCCTTCACCAGTACCCAGGCTGGAGGGTCCCATGGGAGGGGTCGAGGACAGCAGGGTCCAGGCAGAGGCTCTTCCAACACGGCAGCACCTCCAAAGGGCCCCCTCCCCAATTCAAATTAATGATTTAGAAAGAGGGTTGAGCGTCTATCCTAAAAGGGTCAATGCAGTTTATTTGTTAGATGGTTTTAGGTTTGGTTTCCGCATCCCTTTCACTGGTGTATGCGCACCACAGGATGCTCACAATTTGCAATCACTCCAGGGTAATGAGGCTATAGCCAAGGAGAAAATACTTAAGGAAATTAGCGAAGGCCGGTTTGCTGGTCCCTTTGACTGCCCCCCGTATGTTAATTTGAAGGTGTCTCCACTTGGCTTAGTACCTAAAAAGTCCTCAGGGGAATTTTGCTTGAATCAGCACCTCTCCTACCCTGATGGTTCATTGGATAATGATGCTATACCGAATGGACTTTGTTCAGTATGGTATACATCTTTTGATCAGGCTCTCCAAATGGTCCGCTCATGTGGTCGCAGGGTACTACTGGCGAAGTGCGATATTAAATCGGCCTTCCGATTGTTGCCAGTACACCCTGATGACTTTGAGTTGCTGGGATTTTGTTTTGAGGGAGAGTACTATGTCAATAAGGCGATGCCTTTCGGCCGCTCCATATCCTGTTCTGCATTTGTACGTTTCAGTATCTTTTTGCATTGGGCTTTCATTCAGAGGTCGGGGTCCCGTTCTGTGGCTCACTAACCTGGATGATTTTTTGTTCAGGGGTTACCATGGTTCGGGGTCTTGTAGGCAGTTATTGCTCGTCTTTCAGGGACTCATGTCCAAGGTGGGGGTACCCTTGGCTCCGGAAAAGACCGAGGGCCTGGCTACAGTTTTAACATTCTTGGGCATAGAATTTAACACCATGGCTCAAACGTCCCGGCTGCCTAGAGAGAAGGTAACCCATATCTCCGAGACGATTGTGGCCATGTTGCACAGACGCAAGGTTTCTCTCCGTGAGTTGCAGGTGCTTCATGGGTACCTCAACTTTGCCCACAAGGTTATCACCCTGGGTCGGGCATTTGCCAGGCAGCGTGATGTGATGTGATGGTTGGTCTGTCCAGGAAGCACCACAGGGTTAGACTCATGAAGGGTATGAGAGCTGACCTCCAGCTTTGGCTTATTTTCCTGACTGACTTTAATGGCATCTCCTTTTGGCGGACCAAACTGGCTGCTATGCCCCAATTTCAGGTCTAGTCTGATGCATCAGGCTCCTTTAGCTATGGCATTTACTGGGACGGCCGATGGGCTTATTATGGGAGGTGGCCCAATAAATGGCACGGCAGGGAGTTGCTAAGGGACCTGACATTCTTAGAATTCTTCCCTATACTGGGTGCACTTATGTTATGGGGTGAAATGTGGAAAAATTCTGTGGTACACTTTTGGTGTGACAATGCAGCTGTAGTGCATATTGTCAACACCCAAACATCCCGTTCCCCCAGAGTCATGGCCTTAGTTAGACAATTCATGTTGTGTTCCCTGTGCCTTAATGTGCTTTTCAAAGCCAGACATGATCCAGGAATTAATAATGATATTGCCAATGCTTTATCCCACCTGCAGATCTCCCGGTTCCGGGCATAAGCCCCAGAGGCCGAAGAACTTGCCTCACCACTCCCAAGCGAGATGTGGACGTTTGGTGAGGAGAAGTGAACCAGGCGATCTCCATGTCACTGGCCAGCCGCACTCGTAAGGCATACCAGCAGACTTACATTGCTTTTCTAACCTTCCGCAGGGAAGCGCACCTGCCGGACATGTGGCCGATCCCAGTAGATCATATCTTTCAGTACATGTTGCGGCTCCACCATACAGGACTAGCCCTGCATACCATTGGCACTCACCTATCTGTGTTGGCTTTCGCTGCGTGGACCAGGGGTTACTTAGGGCAATTTTTACACGGGCAATTTTCATGTCTGCCGGGTTTTGGAGGGGTGGACATGGGAGTGTGGTCATCACCCTGATACAAGGCATCCAGTCTCCCCTGCACTACTTTTGGACCTAGCTCGGGCATGGCTTAGCCTTTGCTACGATCAGTTTGAGGCATCCATGTTCCATGTTGCCACCACAGTGGCCTTTTTTGGGGCTCTTAGGATCAGTGAATTGGTTGTCCTTTCCAAACACGATGGGTCACGCAGGGCTCTTGAATTAGCTGATGTTTCCCTTAGCTATGAGTCGGCATTGCTGACCATACATTCCTCCAAAGTTGATCAGCAAGGATGGGGTACCTCTGTTACCTTGCTTAAGTGTAGTTACAGCAAGATATGCCCTGTTAGGGCTCTCCAATCATTTTTGTCAGTTCGCAGCTCCCACCCGGGACCACAATTTTGTCACCGTGACAGGTCCCCATTGACCAAGTTTCAAATTTGGAGGGTTACGGGGGCTGCTCTGTCTAATTTGGGACTTCCAGGGGCGCGTTATGGCACCCATTCCTTCCGGACAGGCGCTGCATCGACAGCTGTGGAATTTGGTTACTCGGATGATGACATCCGCAGAATGGGCAGATGGGGATCTGTGCTCTTCAGCCTGTATGTTCATCATCCCATGCTTCATTGAATATGTAGCTGGCTTTTATTCTTTTCTTCTCTTTCAGATCCCGAGCGCAGGTGCTCACCAGTGGAAGTTTGGCTGCTGGGACACAGCTACATTTTTTTGGGCCGCTCGTTATGCAGCAATGTCAGCATGGGGGCCACATCTCGGTTTAAGCACTGCCGCGCATCTTCGCTAGTATGGTCTGTGTGGGATGAGGTGGCAGGAACTGATGCCATTCTTATATCCATTAGGGATGCCAACCCTCCGGATATACTAATCATACATCTTGGCGGGAATGATCTTGTGCAGATGACAAGCCTGGAGTTATATCCGTGTGCAGGGACCTTGACATGTTGCACCAGTGATGGCCGCGGGTGCAGTTTATTTGGTCCCAGATCATACCGCGCTACTTTTTCCGGGAAGGAATAGATCCTCATGGTTTGGACCGGGCCCGGCAGTCTGTTAGCAGGGCAGTGACATGTTTTTTAGCCGAACATAGTTCAGGGACATCGGTCTGGCATCATGGGATACAGTTACAGGATGCATGTCTGTACTGTGGAGATGGGGTGCACCTTTCTGTGAGAGGCATGGACCTCTTTTTGGAGGCCTTACAAGCAGGCCTGGTGACTAAATTGATGGTCGGGGGGGCATGAGTCATCAGAGACACCTCCCCGTGTGGCGGGTAGCACTGGTAAGGAGAAAGTGGATGACCCATAGGTATCCGGCAGATACGCAGTTGATTGGCCACCACAAGGACAAGGTACAGGGAAACTGGGGCTGGCCAATCAAAGGCGGACCAGGAACAGGGTGATGCTATGATCTAGGCAGCCTGAATCACATTGAGATTTTACCGGATACATGTCAGATGCTGGAGTCAGCAAGCAGCATCCTGACCGGGGTCAACAATTTGTTTCATCGGTAAACAAATTGATAAAATTTGAAACATTTGTGGATTTTGCATAAAAGCAAGGAGTAGGAAGTAGGCCAGTACCAGACCAATTGGACTTTTGAAAATATTGAAAAAATGATGAGATGAGCCGCGTCCCCCCAAAGGCATTGTATATATCACATGGTGAACTGTTTAATTGTTTCATGTTAAAAAAAAATCTTTCCTTTTTCTTGTTTTTTTCCTCTCTTCATATTTTTTCTTTCTTTTTTTCTCTCTTCCTTTTATTTTCTTCTCATATTTCTTTTTATTTTTATATATGTTGCCAGGGTGGAAGAGGGAGGTGAGGCGAATATTAAAAGGGATAAATGCGAGCAAGTCTATGGGTCCTGAGGGAGTGGCTGGTAGGGTAATGAGATACTGCTCAGAACAGCTGGAAGAAACTTTTATGAAGACTTTTAATCGGTCTTTGGCTCAAGCCTCTGTCCCACCTTGTCTGAAATCCTCTACTATTATACCTCTGCCTAAACAGCCTAACATAGATAGTCTGAATGATTCCGCCCTGTGGCGCTTACACCTGTCATAATGAAATGCTTTGAAAAGTTGGTGCGGAACCGTATTATGGCTTGTTTACCAGTTGGACTTGACCTTTGTCAATTTGCATATAAGAGAAAGAGATCCACGGAGGATGCTGTGGCTACGGCCCTACATTGTGTACAGTTCTGGTCGCCATACCTCCAGAAGGATATTATGGAGTTGGAGAAAGTACAGAGGAGGGCAACCAGAATGATTAGGGGACTGGAACACCTTCCTTACCATCTGAGGCTGCAACGGTTGGGCCTTTACACTCTTGAACGACGGCGTCTAAGAGGTGACCTGATTGAAGTTTATAAAATCATGCACGGTGTGGACAAAGTAGATAAGGAAAAACTGTTTTCCCTATCGCACAACACTAGAACTAGGGGACACTCAATGAAACTTTTGGGTACTAGTTCTCAAACAAATAAGAGAAAGTACTTTTTCACCCAGAGGATTACTGGTCTATGGAACTCCCTGCCAGAAGAAGTGGTGACAGCTGTCAGTCTTGACAGCTTTAAGAAAGGATTAGACAAGTTCATGGAGGACGTTTATCAATGGCTATAATTATGGCTACCTGAGGACAACCTCCGGGTTGGAGAGATAGGAAGGATATCTCTCAATGCCATTTCCAGGGAATCCTAAGCAGGTGAAGGCATCTCCTTGGGAATACCCTGAAGGAAATGGTGAGCCACTGTGTGAGACAGAATGCTGGACTGGATGGGCTGTGGCCTGTTCCAGCAAGACTGTTCTTATGTTCTTATGTTCTTATGCTGTTCTGACCCATTTGGAGAAACAAGGAACTTATGCGAGACTGTTATTTGTAGATTTTAGTTCTGCTTTTAATACTATTCTTCTGCATAGACTGGTGCCCAAATTATTAGATCTGGGGCTTCCACCATTCTTATGCAGGTGGATACTAGATTTTCTATCAGATCGTTCCCAACGGGTTAGGATGGCCTCTCATGTCTCTGCAGATCTCAGTATAAGTACGGGGACGCCGCAGGGGTGTGTGTGGGATATTTAAAGAATCTGATCACGCTAAGGTAATATTGGATTTAAAATTACGGAAAGAGACTAGATCAAGGAGAATTTGGAAATATGATGCTAACTTATTTAGACACCGGAAATGTAAAGAACAAATTATGAAGAGTTAGAGTGAAAGTTGGCATTGGAATGATAATGGTGAGGTACAATATAATATGGTCTGGGATACCATGAAGTCGGTTTTTAGAGGGGAATGCATAAAGTTGGCAAGTAACAGATATAAAAATTATAAGTTAACACAGGATAAGCTTGAAAAGGAGATAAGCAGTTACGGGATGAACATTCAAAAACAAAGAATAAAAAAGTTTTTGCTACCTTACAAAGAATAAAGACTGAATTGGTAGGCAAAGAAATAGAAAAAGTGAAAAGAGATTTGGTTTATCTAAAAAGAGAATATTTCGAATTTAGTAATAAAAATTCAAAATTAATAGCAAAAGCAACAAAGGATAAAAGGGAAAAAAAGGAAATTGGAGTTTTGATTAATGAACAAGGGATAAGATGCAACAAGATAAAGGATAAATGTAAAATTGTGAAGGATTTTTATCAAGCTCTTTATGCAAGAAAAGAAATAGATGAGGTGAAACTTAAAAAGCAATTAGAGAAACAAATAAGGAGTGGAATAAAACAGGAACACAGTGATAGAATGGAAGAATTAGTGACAGAGAAAGAAGTAAAAGAGGTAATTGCTAGATTGAAGTTGGGAAAAGCTCCTGGTGAAGATGGATTACCGACGTATTTTTAGAAAGAATTTGGAGATACTGTGGTACCAACAGTTAACATCTGGATTTATAGGTATAGATCATTTTCTCTACATCTCCCACTTTATTTAAATTGTTGTTCTTGTCATATTGTTTTAACTGAAATTGTTGTCATATACCAGTGATGGCAACCCCTTTAGAGCCTGTTGTGTATTGATAAAAAATTGTCCACCATTTTATGTTTTCCTCAGTTTCTAAGTATTGCGAGATTGGGGTACACACCATTTTACTCTGTGAAGCACGATGGAGATCAGGTTCACCCTGCTCCCCTTCAACCAATCCTGTTAAAGCCCACCAAAATGTATCTATGTGCACCTGTATATAAGGTGCTGTGGCACAGTTAAAAGTTTGTTCTGTACCCTGCAATAAAGTTATGTGTTTGGCCCATATTGCTGGCTGCTACTCATTCTTTCTGGAACACGAAATTGTCACCGAGGATGGGATGGTGTCCCACAATAATTTGGTTGACCCTTTCGATATTACAGCACCAGAAAAATGGCTCCTCTATGAAAAACAATTCAAACCATCAAGTCTGTTCTGAAGGAGGCATTGGCATCCGAGGAGGCCCAGTCAGGGGTAAAATCCTTTAAGCAGTGGTCTGTCACCTCCAGGGCTCTGGAGTGTGCTGTACAGGTGCCCACCACTGTTCATCATTGTCCTCCTCCTCAACATCAGCTTCGCTACCTTCTTTGTCCACGTTCAGCTCCAGCAATGAGGATGGAGGGGTCAGGAAAGTTTGAAAAAAGAAGGAAAAGCATACGCCAAGGGTCCTGAAGAAGTGCGACAGCTATGGGAGCAGGCACTACCGGTGAAAGTGTCCATTCTGGAATGCAGACTGCCACCATTGCGACAAGTAAGGGCACATTGCCAATGTGTGCCACCAGGAGAATAGGCAGACCCGAGCATCAGACGAGCAGCTGAGATGACCGAGAATGGACATCTCCAAGATCTCAATGGGGAATCCAGTCAGCAGTGTGTCCAGCATGACAAGCCGTTTCTTCAAGGAACTGCAGCTGCAGGGCATCCCGATGTGTATGGAAGTGGACTTGGATACATCTTATTCAATCTTGCCCCAAAAAGACTTCCTAAAAATTCCCCCCACCTCATGCCCTAAGTTGCGGGCGTTGAAGACGTCTCTCCGAGACTTTCAAGGGTGCCACATTCCAACTTTGGGGGTGGGGATTTCTCTGTAAGATTTAAGAACATTTCAACCAAATTGCCCCTTGTGGTTGTGAAATGAGGAACTGCTTGCTGGGGGTTCAGTGGTTCAAACCGCTGGGCATCAGACTATCCAGAATCAATGCTGTGAGTTCTGATTCGGTGCTGGGCATTTGTAACGTGCACATGGAGGTGTTCAAAAAAGGACTTGGAACTTATGTGGGCCCCCCAGTTTCATTTGAATTTGACCCGATGTCAGGCCTATCTGCCTTAAGCCTTGCCATGTACCCTTTGCTCTGAAGGACAAGATCGAGGCTGAAATTGACAAGCTTGTGGGTCAGGGTATGTTGGTTACTGTTGATTCTGCCAAATGGGAAACTCCTATTGTAACTGCCATTAAGTCTAATGGGGAGGTTAGGATCTGTGCAGACTACAAGTGCATGATCTACAAAGCCATTCGGCTCAATGCATATCCGGTCCCTGTTGTCAGCCACCTTCTGGCTACCTTACACGGGGGAAAGTGTTTCGCTAAATTAGATTTAGCCCTAGCATACCAGCAGCTAATGGTCATGACTGTTGCTGCAGTTATGCAAACAATAGTAACTCATAGAGGGGCTTTTAAAGTTACCCGTTTGCAGTTCGGGGTCAATGCAGTCCCCAGTATATTCCAATCGCTCGTCGAGTGTCTACTTAAGGGTCTCCCTGGGGTCCTCCCCTATTTTGATGATGTTTTAATTACTACGGGGGATGAATTCGAACTGGCAGAAAGGTTGGACCGGGTTCTGCAAAGGTTCGAACAGGCAGGGCTCCGGTTATGTGAGGACAAATGTGTATTTCTTACCAGGGAAGTTGAGTTTTTGGGATTCAGAATAACTCCCAAGGGGGTAAAACCCTCCTATTCTAAGGTCTCCGCAGTGCGTAATGCCCTCCGGCCATTGTCTAAAGTTGAGCTGCAGTCTTTACTGGGTTTACTTAACTTTTATCACTCCTTCCTGCTCAGAAAGGCATCTGTAGCCGACCTGCTGCATCGTCTTCTTAAAAAAGGATGCGGTTTGGAGGTGGGGGCAAAGCCAAGACAAGGCTTTCAAAGTGTTAAAGGAGCTGCTGTCCTCTGAAGCAGTCCTCAGCCATTTCGATACCCGAAAGCCCGTGGTATTAGTTTATGATGCATCACTGGTTGGGGTGGGGGCTGTCCTTTGCCATACATTGGATAGTGGAGCTGAGGCCCCAATTGCCTTTTATTCAAGGTCCCTTTCCAAAGCTGAAAGAAACTATGCACAGCTCTGGCCATAGTTGCGGGGACGAAAAAGCTTCACGATTTTCTGTATGCGAGACATTTTACAATTGTGATGGACCACAAGCCCCTGCTAGGAATCTTTGTTACCTTAAAGCCCACACCACAAATTATTTCTCCCTGAATGCTGAGATGGGCCATATATTAGTTTAAACTAGTTCATCACCCAGGGAAGGACATAGGCCATGCTGATGCCCTCTCAAGGGCCACATTGCCCAACCTTGGGGAACCGCACACCTGGCCCCGCTGGGGGCGAAGAGGCTTTCCGGCCATGCCACCAGTCGGAGCCCTGGGCCCCGCCCCCCTTGCCCTAGGACTTAAAAATTGAGGGGGACGCCGGGCGGAACACTGCCGCCGCACACCTGGCCTCACTGGAGGCGAAGAGGCTTCCCGGCCACACCACCAGCTGGAGCCCTGGGACCCCCCCCTAGGACTTGTAAGGTGAGGGGGACACCAGGCGGAACACCGCCACCACACACCTGGCCCCGCTGGGGGCGAAGAGGTTTCCTGGCCATGCCACCGGCGAGAGCCCTGGTCCCCCCTCGCCCTAGGACTTAAAAGGTGAGGAGGATGCCAGGAGGAACATCATCGCTGCACACCTGGCCCTGCTGGGGGTGAAGAGGCTTTCCTGGCCATGCCACTGGCCAGAGCCCTGGGCCCCGCCCCCTCACCCTAGGACTTAAAAATTGAGGGGGACGCCAGGCGGAACACTGCCGCTGCACACCTGGCCTCACTGGAGGCAAAGAGGCTTCCCGGCCACACCACCAGTTGGAGCCCTGGGCCCCGCCCCCCCGCCCTAGGACTTGTAAGGCGAGGGGGACACCTGGTGGAACGCTGCCACCACACACCTGGCCCCACTGGGGGCGAAGAGGTTTCCTGGCCATGCCACCGGCAGGAGCCCTGGTCCCCCCTCGCCCTAGGACTTAAAAGGTGAGGGGGATGCCGGGAGAAACACCATCGCTGCACACCTGGCCCTGCTGGGGGTGAAGAGGCTTTCCGGCCACGCAACCGGCCGGAGCCCTGGACCCCGCCCCCACTTGCCCTAGGACATAAAAGGTGACGGGGTGCCAGGCGGAACACCGCCGCTTCACACCTGGCCCTGCTGGGGGCAAAGAGGCTTCCTGGTCATGCCACCAGCCGGAGCACCTGGTCCCCCCCTCGCCCTAGGACTTAAAAGGTGAGGGGGATGCCGGGCGGAACACCACCACTGCACACCTGGCCCTGCTGGGGGCGAAGAGGCTTCCCGGCCACACCACTGGCCAGAGCCCTGGGCCCTGCCCTCTCCCCTCGAGGTACTCTGAAGGCATGGGAATTTGTGGGTGGTTTAGCTGATTTGTATTTATTGCATTTTTGTATTGTAGTTGGTGTAATACCATGTACTGTTATGTAATTTTGCATTGTTGTTTTGCTTGTAAAACCGTATTTTGCTTTGTATTAGTGCTATATTGTATTTCTGTATTTCTGTATGTTATGCATTGTGAACCACTTTGGGTTGTCTGCTGGATGAGGAAAGCGGTATATAAGAATAAATTTCAATTTCAACCAGACTGCAAAATAGAGCAAGGTCATCAGGAGCTCATGATCGAATCTCTCGATTCACCCCCATAGTTCCCTCAGACATCGCTAAGGCTACAGCTAAGGATAAGCTGTTGTCCCAAGAGGTCACTTGGGTCCAGAAGGGAACTCTGAGGAGTTCAGAGCATTCTATATGAAGCGGTTCAAGCTGTCGCTCAACAGTGGTTGTCTATTATGGGGTCAGTGAGTGATAATTCTTGCTGTGTTGCGGTCAAAAATTCTAAAACATCTGCATATTAGCCATCTGTGAATTGTACGCTCCAAAGCTTTAGCCTGGAGCTATTTCTGGTGGCCGTAAGTAGATTCAGACATAGAGCGGTTAGTAGGAACTTGCAATAGCTGCCACAGTTCTCGCCCTGAGGAGTCCCGACTTCCCTCCCAGGAATGGGACACGACTCACGGATCATGGTCATGAATCCACATGGATTTCACCGGTCCTCTTCAAGGCACGTTATTTTTTCTAGTGAGTGACTTGTTTTCAAAGTGGCTTGATGTAATCCCTGTCCCTAGTACCGTGTCTGCCATGACCATTAAGCAGCTACGCAGGCTTTTCAGTTGCTTCAGCCTGCCAGATGTGCTTGTCTCCGACATCACTACTTTTACACTTGTCGAGTTTCAGACGTTTCTCTAGAGAAATGCCATCTGACACATTACTTCTGCCCCATTTAACCCTGCCACCAATGGCCAGGTTGAATGCCAGGTCTGTACAACTAAGGAAACTTTATGTCGTATGGGGCCAGGAGACATTGATCTTCAGATCTGTCAATTCCTTCCAACCTATCGGGTTAGCCCTCTGGCCTCTGATCTGTCCCTAGCTGACATTCTCATGCACAGAAAAATGACAACTTTAATGGATAGGTTAGATCCTTCCAGGGATCCTACAGACAGTTCCCAGGACTGTCATTGGACTCAGCGGTAATTGCTATAAGATTGCATTGTTCACATATTATTTCTTCCTACATTCCTACATATTCAAATACTCAAACTCTGGCAGCTTTCAACAATAAAAAGTTGTTAATCAATTCCAAGCCTGGTTCTGGAGCGTCATTTCTTTATCTAGGGGGTCTTTCTCTGTCTATGGACCTCCTTTCTCCACAAGTGGTTCAAGGACTAAACAGAGACCCTCACTTTCTAAATACAGTCAACAAACCATCTCTGCCTTTATTTTTTATTCTCTTAACCATTTCAGTGTTTTGCTCTCTCATTTGTTTCCATTCTAATGCTTCTCTAAGTTAAACACATATTGTACTATATTGCTCTCACTCTTTCCCACAGAAATGAGAAGTCAAGCTGGAGACTGGAGAGAGGGACCCTAACCCTAACCCTAACCCTAACCCTAACCCTAACCCTAACCCTAACCCTAACCCTAACCCTAACCCTAACCCTAACCCTAACCCTAACCCTAACCCTAACCCTAACCCTAACCCTAACCCTAACCCTAACGTTGTCTGTATGGCTGAATTGCTATTGCTTGTTCTTCAGAAAAGGCTATTACAGCGAATGTCCCCAAGACATCTTCTCTTCTGCTTTAAAAATAAAAACAGCACACAATTTTGAATAAACATCCATTATATGACTGAGTTGCATGTGTGTGTGTGTGGTGTGTGTAGTGTGTGTCAAGATGTGACATTTCTAAACAGTGACTTCTTTGGAGAAATTAATTTTCTTCTGTAAGGTTCTGAAAAACTGGATACTTCTGGTTTGTCTCAGCATTTCCTCCTGATTTATGAAACTGCCTTCTATCAAAGATCACAACTTCTCATAAATCAAAAATTAGTTGTCCTTGATTAGAAGCATCACTAGAACTTGCTCTTTGGTATGCATGGAATAGCGGATGTCACTCTGTCTACCCAATAGAGCAAGGGTTCCCAACCTAAGGCTGATGGGCCAGATTCGGCCTGTGGTGCCATTTCATGTGGCTCCTCACCCCCTCCAAGGGCATTCTAGAAACAAAATGGCCACCCCTTTGAAGCTGTTGGGACAAAATGGCCAGCCCGCCATGCAGGCAGGGCAAAATGGCCATCCAGCCCTCAAAGCTAACTGACAGAGCATGACCTGGCCCCTGGCTTGAAAAGGTTGGAAGCCCCTGTGATAAAGATATGATCTGCCATTCCTTTTGCCAAATGCCCTGAGAGCTAGCTCAGGGCAGGAACAGGAAGCTTGGAAGAAGCTAGACCTAGATGAACCTCAAAACTTTACAGTTTAGGCCTTTACTCATAGCAGAGTTAGATGTAGGTGCTTGTAAGGTATTTGTCATGGAACTGTGGTGGCTTAGCAGTTAAGACGCTGAACTTGATGACTGGAAGGTTAGCAGGTCAGCAGTTTGAGATACAAGAGCTGAATGATGGAGTGAGCTCCTGTCTCTGTCTCAGTTCCAGCTAACCTAGCAGTTTGAAAGCAAGAAATTGCAAGTAAATTAATAGGTACTGCTTTGATGGGAAGGCAACAGCTTCAATACACTCCAATGTCTAGTCACATCTGTCACATGACTACAGAAACATCTGCGTACATGAACAGCGCTGGCTCTTTGGTTGTAAATGGAGGTGAGCATCGCACCTTAGAGTCGGACATGACTGGCTTTCAATTAAAGGTGACCTTTACCATTACCTAAAGTATCTTCCAGTCAAACAAAACTCCCTGGATGGAGAATTTTGCAATTTGCACTCCAAGAAATCAAAAAATCCCATCTCTAAACATTTTCTAGAGAAATTACTCTTAATATGAAAATTACATACATTTTGACACTTCATGAATTGATATTATAGATCTACTTTATTCAGCACTGTCTGTTATATTTAGACTTGTGATTAGTAAAGAAAAATAAACGTTAGGTTTTACCTCAAACTGATGACACCAAACCCTCAAACTCCAGATGGTCTCTCCAGCTAGTTCAGAACGTGGCTGCCTAGGTGGTGATGGGGTGTGGCCATTATGCCCGTGCCTCACCGCTGCTACGGGAGCTGCATTGGCTGCCAGTTTGCTTCTGGGTGCAATTCAAGGTGCTGGGTTTGACCTTTAAAGCCCTTCATGGTAGTGGCCCAAGTTACCTGAGAGACCGCATCGCCCCAAGGTTGTCAACCCATCCTACAAGGGTGGATCATAGGGGCTCTCTGATAGTCCCTCCAGCTCTGGAGACATGCCTCACATGGAACAGGAAGGGAGCCTTCTTAGTGTCTGCCCTGGCCTTATGGAACCTCCTGACACTGGAATTGCACCTCCAGGCAGAATTACCCCCTTCAGGAAGGCTTTGGAAACTTGGCTTTGCCAGCAGGTGTGGAGTGCTTCTAGCACCACAACCCAGCCCTGCTGGCTCATTTAGCCCTGTCTGGGGTTCCTTTTCCTGTTTAGGTGCCCCTCTTTTAATGGGATAAGGTATGTTTTAGGGATGTTTTAAAATGTTTTTAGATTGTTTAGGTAGTCGGTTTTAACATTGTGGGGGGGATGGGTTTCTTTTTTAACCTATGCTGTGGGCTGCCTTGGGTCGCCTAGGCGAGAAAGGTGCCCATACAAATCTAAAAATAAATAAATATATAAAAATAAGTAGTTAATGTACACCAATTTTCCCCCTTGATATCTGCCCCCTGCAGCTTCCCATTTACATTGTGGAGGGCTGACCATCACTATGGATGTAGATTAGTTGGGTACAAGAGAAAAATGATCCTTCTTTTCTTTGTCCAAAGCCTCCCATTGGGAAAGCAACCTGGATTTCACCCTTTTCATCCTAATTTGCTCTGGTTTTGACAGATCAGGACCAATTTCTCTCCATTGAAAAAAAGAGTCCCAAGTGTCAAATGAAATGAAATATTTATTGGGATTGTTACAGAGGTTGTCTCTATTGATCCATTGGTGCTTGTTTGTCGTAGCTTGTGATTATTCTCAATACAACTTGTATACATTTTTCGTACTTCAGGAAAAAAATGCATTCTTGGATATGAGTTGCAGTCAACAACAACAACAACAACTTGTATTTAGCATGCTGTAATAGGATTGTTGGAAGGCAAACAGGGCCTTAGCTTCCAAGTCCAATTTATTTGTCTGATTTCTTTTTTAACATTTAACATTTTTACATTTTGTCCACAAAATAGACATCTATTACTTTGTGGCTGCTTCTCCTGTTCCATCAGAGTAAAAATGTCGATATTTCTTATTGTTCACTTTGCATTGTATCTACAGGACCAAAAAAATAAAAATAAAAGCCAAAACAATTGCATTCCTATAGCAGCTGAAAATACTTTCTGTACTGATCTGCATGTAATGTACAGCTCAGTTTAGTTGATAAAGTTGTGTAATATAACAAGAGAAAATGGAGAAGAGGGGTAAAATCTGAAAAATACTGGAAGGTTGGCAGGTCAGCAGGTCATGACCTGAGTGTTGCATAATTGAGTGAGCTCCCATCTTTATCCCAGCTCCTGCCAACCAACATTTCAAAAGCAAGAAATTGCAAGTGTATAAATAGGTAACACTTTATTGAGATGCAGATGCAGACAGCACTGACTCTTTTGGCTATAATTTTTCAAACACAGACACCTGCCCCAGTGTGAGCGGGGGTGGTTAAAGACTGGCCCCAGCTGTGGGGCGGTCAGCACACCATAAAGATCCTTGCCATTGCCATTGACATTGCCGCTGGAGCCGCCGGAAACCTGCCCCCCAGGGAGAGACTGGTTCCAGCTGTGGGGAGGCATGGTCATAAAGACCGTTGGTGGAGCCACCAGGGCCACTGGACACCTGACCCTGGTGTGAGCGGGGGCGGGGAGAGACTGGCCCCAGCTGTGGGGCAGCAGGGCAGCCATAAAGACCCTTGCCATTGCCAGAACCACTGTCGTGGCCAGAGGGGCCTTGGCCAGTGGGATCTCTGTGGAACTGGAAGCTGGAACTTACCATCTTTGGGCTAGCTGACAATGCTGAGCACCACGACTCCCCCTCAGCCTTTTTCCTGCAGCCTTCCTAAGTTGAGCCCTGGGCTTTGTTGGGGGATGTTGAGCCCAGGCTTCATTGAGGATGTTGAGCTCTGTCCGAGATGTTGAGCCCGGGCTCCGTTCAAAATATATTGTATTTATTGTATTATTGCATATTGTGATTTATATACTGTTTATGTTTATGTGATACTGTGTTAAATCCCTTAGTTATATTGTAAGCCACCCTGAGTGGTGTTTGCACCAGGAGGGTGGGGTATAAATAAAATTTCTAAATTTCTAATCTATAAATTGAGATGAACACCCAACCCTGTTAATGAAGTCGTGTGGACAGTGACAGGATGACTTAAACCTACACTAGTTGACAAAATATACCCCTTGTTGGTATTCCTTCACCTAAGATCAGGAGAGAAGTAGCAGCAGATACTGAGAGAACTAAGCAAAGGAATGACCCTCGTCACCCTCTGAATGGATATGAGCTTCTGGTCCACCGGCTCAGATCCAGGAAGAGCTTTATGGCAAGAACAAACTTTCTTGAAGCTACACAAGAGCAAAACCAAATTAGAAGATGGAGGAAGAAGTTCATTGCGTTAAGGAACATTGGGAAGATATAGCTGAACATCTCAACCTCCCCTATGTCACCTGGAGGACCTTGAATAGGCTGAGGGTTGGAGTCCCTAAATGTGCTCAAGTGTGGACTGCTGGTGGACAACTGCACACAGTGTGAATGTGGAGAATCACAGACTATTTGCTGGTCTGCTGATTGCTGCCAGAGACACACACTGATGGGTACTTGTGTTTGAGCAATAACAGAGCAAAGAAAGTGGCTTCATTTTGGCAGTCCAGGATCTGCTCAGGACACAAAAAAGAAAGAAAGAAGTACCCAACCCTAGAATCAAGCGAGGGAGACCTTTATCTTTACCTAATGGAGTAAAACCACCAAATGTACTATGCTTTAGTGGTTCTTTCTGGTACATCATGGTTTCTTGAGGATCAATGAAACAGAAATTTCTGCCATCAGGAACATGAAAAATAAAGGCTACTATGTCACCAAGATGTATAAATAGGTAAGATTCTGCTTTTCAGATGTATTTCACTAGTTTGAGATCTCAATCAATCATGCAGTATACCAGCCTTTTGATTGTTATCCTTCCATTGATGCTCTTGGCTGCTACAGGTAAGACATACATACAGTGGACCCTCATTTTTGATTAATGATGCTACAACACTCCCAATGTGATTGTTCGAATAACGTTATTATTCGAATAACGGCGCTACTTTTTCCCGTTGTTATTCGAATAATGATGTTATTTGATTAACGAGGGTATTTTTACCATCATTATTTGAATAACAATGTTTTTTGCCGTTATTCAAATAAGGAAATTATTCAAATAGCGACATTATTCGAATAGTGACGCTACTTGGGGAACCATTATTCGAATAAGGAAATTATTCAAATAGCGACATTATTCGAATAGTGACGCTACTTGGGGAACCAAGTAACATCATTATTCTTGGGTCCACTACACTCGATATATAGGAAGGATATAATGATATAGCTGATCAGAACCTTTTGATTGTTCAGACAGGGCTTGACAGTTAGTTGTCCATGGTCTATATCAACCCTACTAAGCAGTAGATTTTTTATATATTTAATTATTTACCAGTTTAGTTGGCTCTTTCCAGCTGTACAAAATACAGGTATCAATATGGCTATGGTACAAATAGCCACATAATGCTGTGGCTTATGATCACCTGGTTTATAACTGCATAGTTTATTATTACTAGTTTGGCATAGAAAACTGCTCAGTTGGTATGTCAGATGTTGGCTGCTTGCATCAGTGATAAATCTAGCCTTTCCACTTTTTCATCTGCCACCTACACGCCTGGCCATATACTTCAGATCTCTGATCCACAACAATTCAAACAGTCCTTGTAACTACATTTCTGCTTTGGCACCAATCTGTACTACCTCTGCCTCCTCCACATTGACTCAAGACATTGGCTCCTAATTAAATATTAAAATTAATTGTGCATATACTGTTCCAGCCATATTCTGTCCTATCTTACTTTTATTTATTTATTTATTCATTTATTTTACTTACTTACTTACTTATTTAACCCACCTTTTCAGAAGGCTCTTATAGCATTAAACAGTGATCCATGGAAAAGTTAAAAGCAATACATTCGTTGTTGTCGTCCATGAATGTATTGCTTTTAACTTTTCCATGGATCACTGTTTAATGCTATAAGAGCCTTCTGAGAAGGTGGGATAAGTAATGAAGTAAATATAAATAAATACTTCCTTCCTTCCTTCCTTCCATCCTTCCTTCCTTCCTTTTTACTTACTTACCCACCTTCTCATCAGACCCTTATAGTATTAAATAGTGATCCATATAAACGTTAAAAGCAATACATTATTGCAGCATTAAAAAGAGTTAAACAAATATATTAAAAACTCACAAATAAAAGCAACCCTTAAGAATACATTTTAAAAAATTTAACAGCCTCATAAAAATGCTTAAAAGATAGCCTGCCAGAAGTAAAAGGTCTTTGCCTGCTTGTGGAAGGATAGTAATAAATGCAGCTACTTTCTCCTATCCCATTCAAAGTATCTTGCTGTTACTTGCTGTGTTCTGTGGCAATTACCTCATCTTCACAGTAAAGTGTAAGTAACTGATACTTTATTGTCTTCTCACTGGTAAGAATGGGAAGGAATTATTCCTACTACTCAGGACTGCTAAGGACTAGAACATTTTGGAAGCTACTCATTTATAGGGTCACTTGACTTTTTAGACAGTGTTTTTTCTTGAGTGAGAATGGTTTTTAGCACAAAACATCTCCATTTTTTTAAAAATAAAAGGTTTAAGGTGAATGGGCTGCCTGCAACATTCTGAAAAGTCATCTACTCCTTTGTTTCTTGCTATGTATATGTGTAATGATGATAAACCACTCTGAAAACATCTCAATAACTAAAAATAACAACTACAAAATGTTAGAGCTTAATCCAGAGGATCCCCTCTTAGATGTTATCCTTAATGGAGTACAAGAGTTTGAGATACACCCTTGAGTTCACTAGAGTTCAACAGGGGTGGTGAAGGACAGAGCTTTTTATAGGTTGCAATTCTTAGTGTCACCCTATATCAGAGGATACTTGAGCGCTCATAACAACAACTATCCACAATTGGTCTGTTGGGACTTAGGAAAGTAATATATTACACGTCGCATCCTGTTGTGCATACGTGTAGTTCGGCTGCTTGCCATTCGCACAGCTGATGGAGCTCACGTGGCTATAATTCATCTAATGAGTAGCTAATGTGGAAAATCTTCCTGCCACAGGTGAAACTATGTCAGGTATGCATTACGTCAGAAGGACATGGCAATACTGTAACCTATAGGTGCCTTCGGGTGAGATTCAAATGTATTATGTGCCATATATAAGGAGGCAAGGCTCCGCCTTTGTCTCATGTACAGATTGACCATGTTGCAATAAAGTAGTGTTTAGTCCATCAGCTGGCGTCATGTGCAATCAATCTTCTTACATCAAAATGGCGATGAAGGTGGGATAATGGCATCCCACAGGGTCACCCTCTCTCCGTTCAATACCTCCCAGCCGGAGTCATGGGACCTCTACGAGGAACAGTTTCTGTATGCGATGGACGTGGAGAAGGTCGAGAGTAAAGCACAAAGGCAAGCCTGCCTACTGGCTCAGTGTGGGTTGCCAACTGTGAAACTGGCAAGGAACCTCCTGATGCTGAGGGTACTCAAGACGGTACCACTGGTCAAAACCCTTGCTGCCCTGCGGGCATATTTCCGCCAAAAGGTATCCGTGTTCCTGGCGGGATTGGCGTTCAGCTGCCGAGACCAACGACCTGGAGAAACTGTGGCAAAATACATAGCCGCACTGAGGCAGGTGGCCATTCCATGGTGGTGGGGGGCTTTCCTGGCTGAGGCCTTCTGAGACCACCTCCTACTCAGCCTGTTGGACGAAGAGGCTCAGCGGACGTTGCTAGCATGAGACGAGGACATCATGTTCGAGCAGGTGTTGCGGTCCGCACAAGCTGCTGAATAGGTAAAAGATGGAGTGTGGGCATGCAGGACAAGGCCCACAGCCCCAGGAAGCACCATGGTGCAAGCCCACAAATGTTCATCACCGCGTGCGCGATGGTTGAAAGCTGCAGCATCTGCCGGCACATCCTCTTTGGGATCAAGCGAGTGTGAGAGCGAGCCAGAGGTCCAGAATGTGAGAAAAAGGCGATCCAAGAAAAGAAACACCACTGAAGCAAGCCGGCGCTGCGAGGGGTACGGGTGCCCACACAACAACAAGAAATCCCCCTTCATGAAGGCAGAGTGCCACAGCTGCGGACAGTTGGGACACACCACAAAGGTGTGCAAACAATGCAGAAGTTGAGACCCTGACCGGACCAGCCACTACGGTCGAAAGGACAAGGCCATCAGGAAAGTGCAGTGGTGAGACTTGTGTCGGACTGACGCACCCGTTTTTTGTGTGAAGGTACTGTTTGCAGGGGATCCAAGTAAAGATGGAGGTGGATTCTGGGACCACTTATCCCATAGTCTCGCAGACGGAGTTCCTGCGAATACCACCTAGGGACCGCCCCAAACTGAGAGACCTCAGCACGAACTTGCGGGACGTTTAAGGTATCCAAATTCCAATCCTGGGGGTGGGAGATTTCACCGTCCAGTTCACAAACTTCACAAAGAACCTGCCCCTAGTAGTTCTTAAGGGGGGTCCAGTTGTCTTCTAGGAACCGAGTAGTTCGAACTGCTGGGCATTGCACTGACGGGCATTAATGCCATCCAGGCTGACCCCATTCAGGACGTGTGCAACACACATTCTGCTGTTTCTGAGAAAGGACTTGGGAAGTACAGGGGGCCTCCAGTGGACTTTGATATTGATCCTTCCATGCGCCCTGTACGGCTCAAGCCGCGAAGAGTGCCTTTTCCACTAAAGGACAAGATAGAAGCGGAACTTGTCAAACTGGTGGGGCAGGGGATTTTGGATCTGGTGGACTCTGCAGATTGGGAGACACCGATTGTAACTGCTATGAAATCTAATGGGGAATTTAGAATTTGCACTGATTACAAGTGTACTATCTATAAGACTATTTGCCCCAATGCCTACCCGGTGCCGGTAGTTAGCCACTTGCTGGCCAAGTTACACGGGGGTAAATGCTTTGCGAAGTTGGGCTTAGCACAGGCTTACCAACAGTTAATGGTTACACCTGCGGCCGCAGCTGCCCAGATGATAGTTATGTACAAGGGTCCGTTTAAGGTGACGCGCCTCTAGTTCGGCGACAATTCAGCCCCCGGGATATTTCAGGCTCTTGTGTAATGCCTCCTTAAGGGTCTCCCCCCTTTTTTCTTTTGGAAAAAAATCGAAAAATATTGGCAAGAGAGAAAACAATGAAGATGATTGTGGCCGGTGATTTTAATTTAATAAGGTCAAACTTAGATTGCACAAACTGACTAAGATGTGGAAAAGGAATTAAAGGACAAGTACTGGATAATTGGATGGCATCTCTGGGGTTGAAGGACACTTGGAGGGAGCTTAAGGGGTTAGAAAGGGTCTATACTTATTTCTCACAGGTTTACAACTCATATTCTAGAATTGATTATATATTTGTAACGGAGAATATATTCAGAAATTTAGAGGAAATAGAAGTTGGAATTTTCAAGGAGTCAGATCATTCTAAAGTTGTGATGGAAATAAGGATGGAGGGTAAAAAGAAGATGAGAAGGATGTGAAGATACGATGATAAACTATTTAGGAATCAAAAATGTAAAGAGCAAATTAGGGAGAGATGGGAAGAAAACTGGCATTGGAATGACAATGATGAGGTAAACTTTAATGTGGTCTGGCATACCATGAAGTCGGTTTTTAGAGGGGAAAGTATTAGATTAGCTAGTATTAAATATAAAAAATCTAAGATGTTACAGGATAAAAATGAAAAGGATATAAAGAGATTACAGGAGGAACATGCAAGGCTAGGAAAGTCTTTGATGATTTGCAAAGATTAAAGACAGAATTGATAGGAAAGGATATAGAAAAAGTGAAAAGGGACCTTGTTTACTTAAAAAGAGAATATTTTGAATATAGTAATAAAAACTCAAGGTTATTAGCAAGAGCAGCCAAAGAAAAGAGAGAAAAGAGAGAAATTGGAGTTTTGATAAATGAACAAGAGGTGAGATGTAACAAGATTGGAGATAAGTGCAAAATTGTGAAAGAATTTTATCAAGCTCTATATGCAAAAAAGAGATAGATATAGATAAACTTAAAAATCAATTAGAGAAACAAAAGGATAGTGGCATAAAACAGGAACATAAGGAAAAAATGAAAGAACGAATAACAGAAAAAGAGGTAAAAGAGGTAATAGCTAGCTTGAAAGTGGGTAAAGCACCAGGGGAAGATGGGTTACCAGCTGATTTTTACAAGGAACTTAAAGATATAGTGGTCCCGAAGCTGGTAAAACTGTATAATTACATTTTAGATGGGGGACAAATTCCAACTTCATGGTATATGACCACGATTGTATTGCTGCCAAAACCTGGAAAGGATTTAGAAAAAGTGGAATCTTATAGACCTATCACATTGATCAACCAAGATGCCAAGATTTTCACAGCAATATTAGCAAATAGGTTAAACAATTTTATGGGCAATTATATAGAAGTAGACCAAGTTGGTTTTTTGAAAGGAAGACATATGGTGGATCTGACAAGAAGAATGATAGATTTATTGGATACAGTGAGGCAAACAAAGGAAAAAGTGGGTTTGATATCTTTAGATATATTTAACGCATTTGATTCATTGCAATTTGTGTTAATAAAGGAAATAATTAAAAGTTATGGATTTGGCGATAAATTTAGAAGAATAATTGACCAACTATATCAACAAGGTACAGCTATTGTTAGAGTGAACGACGAGGTTACTGATGAGATAAAATTAGAAGCAGGAACAAGACAGGGTTGTCCACTATCTCCAATTTTGTTCATCTTGGCCATGGAGATGTTAACAAAGGCTATTAGGGATGATAAAGGAATAGAAGATAAGCTGGGAACCAAGATAAGCTTATATGCCGATGACACTTTGATAATTGCTAAGCATCCAGAGAGGGCGTTAGACAGGAATCAAGCGCAATTAAAGATTTTTGAAGATATTACAGGTTTGAGGATAAATTGGGATAAATCGGAAATGTTGCTATGTAATATAAGAAAGGAAGATCAGAAGAAGATAAAAGGGACGGGTAATATTCAAATTAAGGATAAATTGAAATATTTAGGGATAAATATCTCATGTAGCTTTGAAGATCTTAAGAGATTGAATTATAATAATTTGAAAGTAGAAATTAAAGCGAGAATTAAGAATCTTCAAAAGCTAAGATTGTCATGTTTTGGAAGAATAGCAATTACTAAAATGATGCTTTTGCCTAGGTTAAATTTTTTATTCGATGCTTTGGCAATTCAAATGAAAGAAAAGGAAACTAAGGAATTCCAAAAATTGTTTAATGATTTTTGTAATGGAGGAAAGAGATCAAGATTATCAAAAAAACTATGGTATCTACCTCAGAAAGAAGGAGGATTAGGGATGCCGAATCTGTTGCTATACTATCGAGCGTTTCAAATTAAGAATGTGGTGAAGATTTTGGCTGGGGAAAAAGCTTTATGGGAAGATATTGAAATGAAAGATTATAACCACATAGGCAAAATGATTTTTTTAGGCGCTAATCTGAGAAAAGTGATAACTAAAAATACCATGATGAAGGGATTGGTGAATACTTGGAAAAAAGTAAAGAAGGTTTTGGCTCCAAATATTTCACCAATCACAGAATTGGAGGATGTGGTAGATTTCCCAGTAAAAATAGATAAAAGGATAAAAGAGGTTTTGGTTAAAAATGGAGTTTTCCTGCTTAAAGACTGGTTACAGACCTGCACATATATTGATAAAAGAAAGGATTTGTTTGGACAATTGAATTTGAATTGGTTTCAGATCGCGGCGTTAAATAAATGGAATGGTAAATGTTGGAGAAAACCAGAGTTGATTAGAGAAAAGACTGAATTTGAGGTGCTGATTTCAAAATTAAGAAAAGGAGACGGAACTATTAAGGGAGTAGTTAGTAAACTGTATAAAATGTTGAACAAGGAGGGTGATCCACAGGAGGTTTTAATGTCAAGTTGGGAGCAGGAGTTGAATATAAAGATTGAAAAAGATATATGGAAGCACAAAAGGAAAAAGAGGATAATGAGAACATTATCGGTTAGAATAAAGGAATATAATTTTAAAATGTTGTGGAGGTGGTACCTGACCCCAGTGAGGTTGCATCAGATTGATAATAAAAAGGATAAAATGTGTTGGAGATGCAAAAAGGAAATTGGAACATACGAGCACATGTGGTGGAGTTGCACTGTGGTTAAAGAATTTTGGAAAAAAGTGGAAAAGGAGATCAAGGAAATAATGGGTAAGAGAATCAAACTGGGGTCGGGTTCCACCATGTTAACAGATGTGGAATGTTTTAATTTAAATAAGGATGAAAAAGAATTGCTAGAAATAATGTTCACAACGGGTAGACAATGTATAGCTAGAAATTGGAAAAATGATATAAATATAAAGATAGAGGAATGGTATAAAGAGATGTGGAATTTAGCATTGAATGACAAATTAACTTGGGAAATAAATAATAAGAAGGGTATCATTAAAGAGAACAGATTTTGGAATATTTGGCGTGCTTTTGTGGATCACTCTCTTAGAGGGGAAGAAATAAACAAACCTGTACCTGATCAAATATGTTTTTGGAGGGAAAGTATTAAGACAACCTGATTCCTCCAGGACATTGTAAATATCACAGGGGGGTATATTATTTTTTCTCTTCTTTCTTCTTTTTTTGTTTCTTTATGCAAATATAGGTATGTATGTATGTGTGTATATGTGTGCGTATATATATATATATATATATATATATATATATATATATATATATATATATATATATATATATATATATATATATATATATATATATATATATATATATATATATATATATATATATATATATATATATATATATATATATATATATATATACAATATTGTTTTATTATAAATAATAAATTCATGGATTAAATAGTATATTATTATTATTATTATTATTATTATTATTATTATTATTATTATTATTATTATTATTATTATTATTATTATTATTATTATTATTATTATTATTATTATTATTATTATTATTATTATTATTATTTATTCAATTTATATCCCGCCCACTTAACACAAGGCCGACTCTGGGCGGCTAACAACATAAAAAGTAACCCCAGGGCAACCCAAGGAGTTTACAGACAATTCACAAATACAATAATAATCCTAAAAACAGTTAAAACAGTAAAAAAAGTTAAGACTACCCACCCCCTAAAAAGCAAGGGCTGCAGGATCGAAAAGGCACCATGGGGAAGAGTTCCTCTACACCAACCACCCCATGGTGGTTACCCTTCCACCCGCACCCCACACTTGACCTGCCAGCCAGGTTTTAAGATCCCTTCTGAAAGGCAGCAGCTCCGTCCGAAGACGTAATTCTGTTGGCAGGAGGTTCCAGAGGGCCGGTGCAGACACGGAGAAGGCTCTCCTCCTTGTGCCAGAGAGGCGAGCCCCTCTGGCTGATGGAACAATTAGAGAGCCCCTCCGGTCCGCTCTGGTTGGACGGACAGACGTCCTCAGGGCGATGCGGTCTCTTAGGTAACCTGGCCCACTACCATATAGGGCTTTAAAGGTCAAAACCAGCACCTTGAATTGCACCCAGAGACATACTGGCAACCAGTGCAGCTCCCGGAGCAGTGGCGAAGCATGAGCATAACGGCCACACCCCATCACCACCCGGGCAGCCGCATTTTGGACCAGCTGTAGCCTCCGAATGGTCGTCAAGGGCAGCCCCATGTAGAGCGCATTGCAATAGTCTAGTCTGGAGGTAACCAGAGCATGGGTGACCATGAGCAAGGAGTCCCGGTCCAGGAGTGGGCGCAACTGGCGAATCACCCGAAGTTGGGCGAAAGCCCTCCTGGTCACAGCCGCCACCTGTTCTTCTAGCAGTAGCCGTGAATCCAGGAGGACCCCCAAGTTGCGCACCGGGTCTGTCTGGGGCAAAATAGCCCCATCCAGAACCAACGATGGAAGCTCCCGGATTAACGCAGGACCCCCTATCCATAGCCACTCAGTCTTGCTGGGATTCAATTGTAGCCCGTTAGCCCCCATCCAGACCCCCACAGCTTCCAGGCATCTGGAAAGGACTTTGACGGCATCACTGGGGTCCCCATGGGCCGAGATGTACAACTGAGTGTCATCCGCGTACTGATGGTACCGCACCCCATGGGAACGAATGATCTCACCCAGCGGTTTCATGTAGATGTTAAATAGGAGAGGAGAGAGCACCGAGCCCTGAGGAACCCCCCATTTGAGGGGCCTAGGACTGGACCTCTCACTCTCCAACCACACCGACTGGGACCGACCCTTCAGAAATGAGGAAAACCAGGACCACACAGTACCCTGGATTCCCAAACCTCGGAGCCGTTCCAGAAGGATACCATGGTCAACGGTATCGAAAGCCGCTGAGAGGTCAAGAAGAGCAAGGACGGATGGGTGACCACCGTCCCGCTCCCGCCAGAGATCATCCATCAGTGCGACCAATGCCGTCTCGGTACCATATCCAGGCCTGAATCCTGACTGAAAAGGGTCCAGATAATCCGCTTCATCCAGTACCCCCTGCAGCCGACACGCCACTGCCTTCTCCAACACCTTCCCTAAAAAGGGGAGGTTTGAGACAGGCCTATAGTTAGTTAGGACAGCTGGGTCGAGGGAAGATTTCTTCAGGAGGGGGCGCACCAAAGCATGTTTTAAAGGTGCAGGAAACACCCCCTCCCGCAATGATGCATTGATCACAGCCCCAACCCAGCCACCTGTCACTGCCTTGGAGGTTTTCACCAACCAGGTGGGACAGGGGTCCAAAGGGCAGGTAGTGGCGCGCACAGCTGCAAGGAGCCTGTCCACTTCATCAGGGGCAACTGGATCAAACCGGTCCCAGATGGCATAGCAAGACTGTGCTCCGGCTCCCTCCGGACTCTCCCCATCCACGCCAGGATTAAACCCAGAGTGAAACCGATCGATTTTCTCCACTAGATGGTCAGCAAAGTCCTCAGCCGACCCCTGCCAACCGGGCACCGGGGTCTCCCTACCAAGGAGAGACCCGGTAACCCGGAACAGGGTGGCTGGGCGATTATCAGCGGAGGTGATAAGGGTGGTGAAGTATTGTCGCCTCACCACCTCCATCGCCACTAGATAGGCCCTAATAGCGGCCCTAGCTAGTGTCCAATCGGAGTCTCTCTGGGTCTTCACCCAGCGGCGCTCTTGGCGTCTCTTTGCCCGTTTGAGCTCCCGCAGTTCATCTGTGAACCATGGAGATGACCTAGCTCGATGAGCTCTGAGAGGCCGTAGTGGTGTGATTTCATCCAAGGCCGCTGTTGTCATCCTGTTCCACAGGTCGACCAGTGCCTCGGGCGAATCGTGTTGCCGATCCAGAGGAAAATCCCCCAGTTCCCTCTGGAATCCATCAGGATCCATCAGTTGCCTGGGGCGGGCCATTCTAATAGGCCCTGCCTCCCTACGGTGAAGCGACGTACCCAGGAAGTCTAGAGCCACCAAATAGTGATCTGACCATGGCACAGGTGTTATGTTTAATTTCCGTAATCTCAGATCACTCTGCCACCGCTCCGACAAAAAGATTAAATCTGGTGTGTGGCCACTGCCCCTGGTCGGGCCCTGAATTACCTGAGTCAGGTCCATAGCTGCCATGGAAGCCATGAACTCCTGAGCCACCTCGGAGCCAGTCCCCAGCGAGGGTAAATTGAAGTCCCCCAGAACCATCAGTCTAGGGAACTCCAACGCCAACGCTGAGACGGCCTCGAGGAGCTCAGGCAGGGAGTCCCTTACCCTGCAAGGGGGCAGGTACAGGAGTAAGACTCCCAACTGACCCTTAGAGCCCAGACGCAGAAGCAGGGCCTCACAACCCAGAATTTGTGGAGCAGTAGACCTGGTGACTCCCAGTGACTCCCTGGCTATGATGGCAACGCCACCGCCCTTACCCTTATCCCTAGGCTGGTGCCAAATACTGAACCCAGCTGGACACATACATATATTAGTCAAAATATAAAGTTTTAATCACCATTTATAAAGACTGGTTAACAAGCTATCAGTGCAGTAATGCATTAGATTAAAAGGATATTGGGGTTAGAAGGTAAAATTATATAATGTGTATGTATCGGCAGTATGTATTTTTCTTCTTTTAAGTATGTGTGTTGTATTATATGTTGTGATTTTGTTTGAAAATTAATAAAAAAATTTTTTTAAAAAAGGGGTCTCCCCGGATTCTTGCCATATTTTGACGACATATTGATAACAGCTGGGGATGAGTCAGAGCTAGCCCACAGGTTAGACCAGGTACTATCTGCGTTCGAAAGGGCTGGGTTACACCTGAGAAGGGACAAATGTGTGTTCTACACAAAAGAGGTTGAGTTTCTGGGGTTTCAAATCACCCCTGATGGGGTAAAACCATCAAAATCAAAAGTTGTGGCAGTGCAGGACTCCCCCAGACCAGCCGCCAAACCAGAGCTACAGTCATTCTTAGGGCTCCTGAACTTCTACCACTCCTTCCTCCCACAGAAGGCATCGTTGTGGAGCTGCTGCACCACTTACTGAAGAAGGATGCAGTCTGGTGGTGGGCGGAGGGTCAAGAGCGGGCGTTCAATGAGATAAAGCAGCTCCTCTCTTCTGAGGCGATATTTACTCATTTCAACCCCAGGAAGCCCATAGTACTCATGTGCTATGCCTCACCAGTCGGGGCCGGGGCTGTCCTCTCTGCCTACATCAAACATCCCATATCTGTGGGTCGGAAAACATCCATAGTTTCAGTTATCTGTGGATCTTAAAATATTTGATAAAAATACTAAAACACAAAGACATACATGTATTTCAATGACACATTACTCAGAGCTGGCCAATAGAGGCTACTGTCTACAAAGTAAAGTATAGGGTTTATTGCTATCTGGGGTTTCAGGTATCCATGCTAGGCATTATAATGTATTCCCTGTGGGTAAGATGTGTACTATATTTCATATCATACTATTATGCCATGTTGTTGCTCGTATGCTGAAAGCCTGCTGAATAGCTAGGGGAACATAATGCTATGTTATTCCTGCAGCAGCTACCATCACACTAAGTTGAAAGAGCTATTCATGAAACTCTTTTGCTTCACACAAAGGCAGTCAGACTTTCCCAGTTAAAGCAAGCAAAACACATACACTCCCTGCCTCCCCCCAAGGCTGCTCTCTCTCTCTCCATTCCTTAGTCTGTTCAATTGGAAGTTAGGTCGGTGCTTCTGCACAGCTAAATGTAACATGGCTTACAGTTTCAAGACCCAACTGCTATTTCTCTCTCTCTTTGCTTGATTGTCTCCTTCCCTCAACATGTGGTTCTGGGAGTTTTATTCCATAGGAAGTAGGTAGACGTTGCTGTGTAGAACACCCCTAGACAAATGAAGGGGAGACAGTTCCTCCGGAATGTTAATGGAGATATATTATTAATGTTGAGGTAGAAAGATTGGGCAAAAGCATTTACTTTTGTGAGACACATTTGTGGAGCTGAAGAGTAGACCCAACAGAAAACTAACACAACATGAATATTTTTAGACCTTTGAGAGCATCTATAACTGCACCCAGTATACACAATCACATTCTGATGTAGATAGGTTTGTGAAGAATGGAATGGACTGCAATTAAAATCAATATGCTCTTTCAAAAATGCATAGCAGGGACATGTTCACCAGCTTGGTAACTCTTCCCACAAATCAGTATTCTTGTTGTTGTCCCTGTTCAAGTCTTTCTCTTCCTTTCCTTCTCCTCCTCCTCCTGCTCATACACCTCTCTGTATGACACATTGAGGGGTATTATTGCTGGAAAGTATTAGTTTGATGGGAGAAGCAGTAATGAAAGATCACTGGTATATATGAGCTAGATATGCCAAGATACTGTAATATCTTAAGATATTTTCTCCCTCCCTCCTTCCCTCCCTCCTCCCTCTCTCAAGGGAATGCGTGTACTTCGACTGCTATAAAGACGGAAAAGGACTGCAAAAAGATTGGTGGCACTTGTGTCCATGGAAATGACTGCAAATCAATTTTACCCTCTCAGGGAATATGTGGTGAAGGCATCTTGTGTTGTTATCTGTACGTTTTCTAGGAGAAGTACTTGTAATGTATTGGTAAAGAGAGAAAGCATATCTCCCTTTATGAAATAGCGCCATTGCACAGCACTCGGGTCTTGAACTGCTGACCTGCTGACCTTCTGGTCCTCAAGTTCAGCATCTAAACCACTGATAAGGAGAGGAGCTATCAATGAATCACTTCTTGTGCTTCTGGGTTGAAAGGATTAGCCTGTGAAAAATCTCTGTTGCTGGTGATAAATCTTCATTGCCCAGGGGATGGCTGATCTCTGAAGTAGCAATCTTCAGGGAGGCTCCTTTCATGTCCCCTTCCCTAACTGCTATTTGATCACCAACCACCAAAGCAGAGACTGAAATCAAGCATAGCTTCCTCACAGCTTCTGCCCCTCCAAACTATGAGCACCTACAGACACCTTAGACCTAGGGAAGGCGAGCAAGGAGCTACCAGACAACTGGGCAGAAGAACCACATGACTCTGCTACCTTGCCAAGAACAACCATGGCCTGTGTGGAAAGCTTTAAATAGACTGTATGCAGGGGTAGGGAGATCAAGGGCTAATCTGAGAAAGTGGGGTGTCCCTGTAGATGACAGCCTGTGTGAATGTGGGGAAGTACAAACTATCTCCCATAGGATACAATGCACACAATGCCCCTCATATGAACTGAGGAAGACCTTATGTTGGCAAGAGGAAATGTTCAGTTTGCCCTTTTGAGTAATAGAACCTATAGAGAAGTACATTCACCCAGTCCCCATTGATTTAATGTACCTACTTTGGTATAGATTAGTACAGTGATGGCCAACATTGGCACTCTAGGTGTTCTTCGACTGCATTGTCAGCCACCCAGAGTCACTTCATTGAGTGGATGGCCATACAAATTTAATCAATCAATCGATCGATCGATCGATCGATTGATTCCCAGACTTGGGCTTCTGGTAATTGAAGTTCAAGAACACCTGGAGTGCAAATGTTTGGCCATCACTGGCTTAGTAATAAGGAACAGAATTTTAACCAGTATGCTGTACTACCTGTATTTTATTAAATTCTTGTCATGTTAATACTTTTTGTTTTATCTGCACAGAAAATTTTCACTTATTGTAATAACTTGTTTTTCTGCAGGCACCCTTGAAAAATATGAAGCTTTGAAGATGATGGAAGATGGTAGTCAAAAAATAAAAAATGTTTTGACACATGCGTAAAACAATACATAATTCAAAAAAAATCTGTGTGAAATAAAATTCCAATGCCCTGGTTATGATCACATTTTGTCCACTTGTGTTTAATGTCATCATCCACTATTCTTTCATAATTACTACAAGTATATCATGCTTGCATTAGAGCTTTCCTGCAACTATACAAATTGAATGAATGAATGACTAAATAAATAATATACTAACCACTCACTGATGGTGGCAAACAGAAGTGACTTCCAGTGCAAAATACATCCTCGGTATTAATTCCTGAGGGAAGGTTAAACTAGACATAAAAAGAATACATCTCCCCTGCATTTTCCTGCTGCCCGTGGGAGTTTCCAGAGATGCCTGTCTCTGCAAATCGAACCTGCAAATTAAACCCTTCTTCACCTCCTAGTGACAAAACAGAACTGATCCCTGGTAGTACAATAGTTGAATTGCTTTACTGCTGCAGGCAAAACCTGCTGTGATGTAGTGAGATCGATCCTGATGTGGTTCAAGGTTGAGTCAGCCTTCCATGCTTCCGATGTAGGTAAAATAAGTACCCATCATGTTGGGGGGGGGGGGATGCTAACTACCTTGGGACTACCTGGAGAGTGCACTGTTTGCTATGGTGATAGATAAATGAAATAGCTATTGCAATAGTACACAAAACAAGATACATAGGTGAGGAAAGTAATTTTTTTTGTTGTTGTTCAGTCACACAGTCGATTCTGACCCTTTGCGACCCTATGGACCATGGTCTTCCAGGGACCTCTGTCCTCCATCCTCCTCCCCAGCCCTCCCAACTCTGTGTCCACTATGTCTACAATACTATCTAGCCAACTCCTCCAGCACCACATTTCAAAGGTGTCTATTCTTCTGCATTCAGCTTTCCTAATGGTCCAGCTCTCACAGCCATACACTGTACCTGCAAACATTTCCATGGTCATGTGGCAAGCATTGACTAGATGCTAGTGTTCGCAAATGGCTGTTTTCTATCCACTGAGCCACCATGGCTGTTCACTTTGGAGGACATCATTGCAGAAAACATAGATCTTGAATCTTTTGGTCTGACCTTAAGCACTTGTCCATTTAACTGACTTGTAGGGACAGTAGTGGCTTAGTGGTTAAGACACTGAACTTGACGACAGGAAGGTCAGCAGGTCAGCAACGCCGCACAATGGAGTGAGCTCCCATCTCTGTCTCTGTCCCAGCTCCTGCCAACCTAGCAGTTTGAAAGCAAGAAATTGCAAGTAGGTAAATAGATACTGCTTTGGTCGGAAAGGTAACAACATTTAGTCCTCTCCAGTCTAGTCAAGCTTGCTGTTTGACCATACCTGTCAACTTTTGGATTTGAAAATAAGGGAAATTTTGGCCACACCCCTCTGTGGGTGTGGCCAAATCTGTTGGCGTTGCCAAATATAGACATGTGACTTGCTGGGCTCTAGTCATGCCTGCCACATGGCCATGAAAATGTCTGCAAACACAGACAGCACTGGCTCTTTGGCTGTAAATGGAGATAAGCACTGCACCCTAGAGTTGGATATGACTGGCAGATTTTACTTTCTTAGGATCAAAGATCTGATGCTTGGGAAACAAGCTATGAGAAACCTGGGGAACATAGTTAAAAGTAGAGGCATCACCTTGCAAACAAAAAATTTCATAGTCAAAGCAATGGTATTCCCGGTGGTAATTTATGGGTGTGAGAGCTGGACCATTAGGAAAGCTGAGCGCAGAAAAATAGATGCCTTTGAAATGTGGTGTTAGAAATAGGTCGATCCTAGAAGAAATCAACCATGACTGCTCATTAAAGGACAAATAGTAAAGATGATGCTAAAGTACTTTGGACATCAAATGAGAAGAGAGGATTCACTTGAGAAGGCCTTGATGCTGGGAAAGGTGGAGGACAAAAGAAGGGCGTGGCCAAAATAAGATGGCTAGATGGTATTGTAGATGCAATGGGCACAAAGCTGTGTGGGCCAAAGAACCCTTTCCCCATTTTCTTGGGGGACTTTTGTTTTGTTTTATTTCTTGTTTACTCAGTGGCTTAAGTGACTAAGATGCTGACTGGGAGGCAGAAGGTCAGCAGTTTGATTGCCGAGTACTGCAGGATGGAATGAGCTCCCGTCTTTGTCCCAGCTCCTGCCATCCTAGCAGTTTGAAAGCAAGAAATTGCAAGTAGATAAATAGGGACCACTTTGGTCAGAAGGTAACAGCGTTCTGTGCGCTCCGCTGTCTAGTCATGTCTGCCACATGACCATGGAAACGTCTGCAAAAGCAGGCAGCGCTGGCTCTTCGGCTTTGAAACAGAGAAGAGCACTGAACCTTAGAGTCGGATAAGAATGGCTTTTGAGCAAGGGAAACCTTTGAATAGGGACCACTTTGGTGGGAAGGTAACCATGTTCCGTGTGCTTTGGTGTCTAGTCATGCCTGCCACATGACCACGGAAATGTCTGCAGACGCAAACAACGCTGGCTCTTCGGCTTTGAAACAGAGAAGAGCACTGAACCCTAGAGTTGGATACGATTGGCTTTTAAGCAAGGGCGACCGTTTACGTAACTCAGATCCCCTTACACAACCATGCAAGTACACTGGATCTATGAGCTCTGATAATTCTCCCTGTGTATTTTGGATCTGCTATCTCGTACAAAAAGCAGCTTCTTGCTCTAAAAATTGGTCGCTGTAGGAATCTATGAATGTGATGGCGAACCTTTGCACTCTATAGATAGGACTGGCTTTCGAGCAAGGGAAACTTTTGCCTTTAGCATATAGTGATCAAGCACATCCCACACCCTACCCCACCCCTCCCAAGTTAACTCTATAACAGAAACGGAACACCCCCTCTCTCATATGGTGTAGGAATCTATGACTGTGATGGCGAACCTTTGCACTCTATAGATACAACTGGCTTTCAAGCAAGGGAAACCTTTACCTTTAGCATATAGTGATCAAGCACATTCCACCACCCCTCCCAAGTTAACTCTAGAACTCTAGAAATGGAATCCTCCAGCCAGGACAGAGGCAGCAGAAACAGCTCAATAAAGCATGAGAGTGAGAGAGAAGTCTCTGCCCCCAGACCAAGAGCTGATTTGCCCCTGCATATATGAAATATCGCTCACCTCTAGAGTAGACACCCGTCCCTCCCAGGTAGCATGGTGGCTCCACCCAAAAACGAAGCTGCCATATTGGCCATGTGACTGGCATGAAAATGAAAGAGGAACTCAGAATGCCTCCCCCACTTTCTCTCTCTCCCCTTCCACATGCGAAAAGCCTGCCACACAGCGACCTCTGGTGGCTGGAAAAAAATACTGCAGCTTCGCCTGTGAGGTCAGGATATTTATTTTAAAAATAAGGGAAAATACAGGGAAATTAATAAAATGGGAGGGGGGCGGGAAGAGGGGTAAAAATAAGGGGTTTTCCTGGGTAAAATGGGATGGTTGACAGGTATGCGCTTGACCAAGAAAACAGACAGTGTAAATGGAGATGAACACAACCCTAGAGCCAGATATGACTGGCTTTCTAGCAATGGTTACATTTACCAATAAACACACATTTGAACTATGTTATGCTTTTTCTCATAAGCAGAAGAATGAGGGACCCAAACAAAGAAGCACAGCAGAAAGAAGGAAACCGTTTGCGTAGGCAATAAAATAAATGTAATTTATTCCAATTCAAGAGATAAATGATATACTGTTGAAGATCCAAATTCCTTTTGATAATGGAATTTTCAATATTTTTTCATCAGGGATCTATACAAAAAGGAAACTAACAATCAGTCAAGACTCTAAAATCTATAGAACTATATACATTATATACATCATTTACAATGGTTCTTGGATTTATATAATCTTCAAAAATTACCTGTTGTCCACAAAGGTTCTAGTATTCTTAGTTCTTACACAGTTCTAAGTCAACACTGCTCTCTTGATTTTTCCATGAGATTCCCTCAATGCAAATTTTGAAAGTGAGGACTTATCTATTCTAGCACACTTTGTGAAGGATTTGTTTGGCTGTCCAAGGTTGTTAGAGGATGAGGGAATGAGATAAATCATGTTTAGCCTGCGTCTCCATTTACACAATCATGTTGCACCTGATAGTCAGTCTTCCAGAATTGCTATCTGATTGGCAGTAGTGCTGCTGCTGATCAGCTGGTGAGGCTGGTAAGGTCATAAAGGTAAAGCTCACTCTTGCTCAAAAAGCCAGTTGTGTCTGACTCTACAGTTTGGTACAGTTCGGTAATCTATAGTTCGGTACTTTGCTACGTTAGGTTCACTCTATTATATTTATATAGATTGTATTTTTACGATGTAATTATGTTGTGTAGTTTTTTGCATTTTGATACTATGCTTACCTGTATTGCTCTCTATTGTAGATTTATTGTACCTCTGTATAGGTTATTTTGTATGATTATATTGTTAGCCACCTTGAGACGTCCTCGGTTGAGAAAGGCGGGATATAAATTAAAATGCTTGATTGATTGATTGACTCATCTCCGCTTATAGTCAATGAGCCAGAAGGAGATTATGGAGCTGGAAAAAATACAGAGGAGGGCAACCAGAATGATTAGGGGACTGGAACACCTTCCTTACCATCTGAGGCTGCAACGGTTGGGCCTCTTCACTATTGAACGACGGCGTCTAAGAGGCGACCTCATTGAAGTTTATAAAATCATGCACGGTGTGGACAAAGTAAATAAGGAAAAACTTTTTTCCCTATCGCGTAAAACTAGAACTAGGGGGCACTCCATGAAACTTTTGGTTATTAATTCTCAAACAAATAAGAGAAAGTACTTTTTCACCCAGGGGATCACTAGTCTATGGAACTCCCTGCCAGATTAAGTGGTGACCGCTGTCAGTCTTGACAGCTTTAAGAAAGGATTAGACAAGTTCATGGAGGACAAGGGTATCAATGGCTATAATTATGGATACCTAAGGACAACCTCTGGGATGTCAAGCTCAGCATCATAAACAGTCCTAGGATCCTGGTAGCCATGTCCTAAGGCTGCTACAGCTGATTGGGGGATGTGTTCTATTTTAACCCATCCCCAATTGCAGGGAGGCCTGTTTGTGGAATTGTCTCTCCTATGGGAATAACTGCCCCCAGAATGGGAAGAAAACTCCAAAAAAGTTAAATCCTGAACTATACCTGCTTCCCGCCAGCTGTCGGGAAACCATGGGCACCTGAAGCATCAGAATGTACGTGAAACTGGGCACCAAGGGAGAGAGGAGAGGGCCAGAAGAACACCCCATTAAAGCCTTGCAGATAAGCAAACTGAACATTAAGGTCCTCCCTAATATACTGAGTAACCCTGGTATGGTGAAAGTGCTTGGATAGTCCGATCATGGCATCACCAATCCTGCGGGCAAAAGCCCTGCCAGGGGCTATCAACCTTACAGGCAAATTTAAGATGCCTGTGTTATTCCTGCAACTCCCTAAGTGGAACCTTTAGCTTATCCAGAACCACCTTAACGTTCAAGTTTGATACTGAGAAAAGTGAGGCAGGTCTCCGGACCTTCTGTCTTCTTAGGTGCCAGGGGAAATGCCAACTCAGTGGCCAACACCTGGAAGCTTCACAAAATGTGCTGGCATGTCCCAGAAGAAGGGGAACCACAAAATTAAATAATCATCTAAATAATGAATGACTTGGACAAAACCTGCATGCCGGATAAGCACCCATTGGAGGAACATACTAAAATGTTCAAATGGCAAACAGGAAATAGAACAGCCAAATGACATAAGAACATAAGAACAGCCTTGCTGGAACAGGTCACAGCCCATCTAGTCCAGCATTCTGTCTCACACAGTGGCTCACCATTTCCTTCAGGGTATTCCCAAGGAGGTGCCTTCACCTGCTTAGGATTCCCTGGAAATGGCATTGAGAGATATCCTGCCTATCTTTCCAACCCTGAGGTTGTCCTTAAGTATCCATAATTTATAGCCATTGATACCCTTGTCCTCCATGAACTTGTCTAATCCTTTCTTAAAGCTGTCAAGACTGACAGCTGTCACCACTTCTTCTGGCAGGGAGTTCCATAGACCAGTGATCATCTGCGTGAAAAAGTACTTTTTCTTATTTGTTTGAGAAAATAATACCCAAAAGTTTCATCGAGTTTCCCCTAGTTCTCGTTTTTCCTTATCTACTTTGTCCACACTGTGCATGATTTTATAAACTTCAATCAGGTCACCTCTTAGACGCTGTCGTTCAAGAGTGAAAAGGCCCAACCGTTGCAGCCTCAGATGGTAAGGAAGGTGTTCCAGTCCCCTAATCATTCTGGTTGCCCTCCTCTGCACTTTCTCCAACTCCATAATATCCTTCTGGAGGTATGGCTACCAGAACTGTACACAGTATTCCAGATGGGGCCTCACCATAGATTTATAAAGAGGCAAAATGACACGTGCTGATTTATTTTCTATACCCTTCCTAATGATCCCTAACATTGAGGTTGCTTTTTTCACTGCTGAGGCACACTGGGTTGACACCTTCATTGATTTGTCCACCAGGACACCAAGGTCCCTTTCCGGGTTTGTCGCAGAGAGTTTAAACCCTATCAGTTTATAAATGTAATTGGGGTTTTTTGCCCCAACATGCATCACTCTGCACTTACTAATGTTGAAGCTCATTTGCCACTGTTTTGACCACTCCCCCAGTTGCAAGAGATCCCTCTGGAGCTCCTCACAATCTCTCACAGTTTTCACTACCCTGTATAATTTAGTGTTGTCAGCAAATTTGGCTACCTTGCTTTTTCCTCCTACCTCGAGATCATTTATGAAGAGGTTGAAAAGCAGTGGTCCCAGTACTGAACCTTGGGGGACCCCACTCTTTACTTCCCTCCACTTGGAGGAGTTTCCATTCAGTGCTACCCTCTGTTTCCTGTCCCTTAGCCAGTTGCTGATCCAGGACAAGACCTGTCCCTTTATTCCATGACTGGTAAGTTTATTCAAGAGCCTTTAGTGTGGGACCTTGTCAAAAGCCTTCTGAAAGTCAAGATAAACAATGTCAACTGCTTGTTGACACTCTCAAAAAATTCCAACAGATTAGTGAGGCATGATTTGCCCTTGCAAAAGCCATGTTGGCTCTCCTTTAGCAGTGCCTTCTCTTCTATGTGCCTATTAATTCTATCTTTTATAATGGTTTCCATCAGTTTTCCTGGGACACGTGTCAAACTGACAGGTCGGTAATTTCCTGGATCACCCCTGGATCCTTTTTTGAAAATTGGTGCTACATTCGCTACCTTCCAGTCATCAGGCACAAAGCCTGATTTGAGGGATATATTATATATTTTGGCTAGGAGATCAGCATTTTCATCTTTAAGTTCCCTGAGAACTCGTGGATGGATGCCATCTGGTCCTGGTGATTTGTTAGTGTTTAGTTTAACAAGACATGCAAGGACCTCCTCCCTGGACATGGCCCGGTCGACAAAGTACTGGCCTGCAAATCAAAAACCAAGAAGCTTAAAGTCATCTGAGTGGACCAGGAAGAGACAGAAGACAGACTTAATGTCACACTTACCCATCAAGGCCCCCTTGCTGCAGGACCAGATCATTCTGATGGCCTCATCAAATGACATGTACCAGACAGAACATAGTTCAGGCAGAATAGCATCATTAACACATTGGCCCTTGGAGTGAGAAAGGTAACATATAATTCTAAACTCGTTAGAAGCCTTCTTCAGAACAACGCCCAATGGCAAAACCCTTAAATTATGATAAGGGGTATTTGTGAGTAAAGGTCCAGCAATTGGAATTTTCAGTTCCTCCTTAAAGAACTCTTGGCATACACCATGCTCCATACCTTTTACAGAATGTAGGTTGGGCATATCCTGTGGCTTCCACATACCTGTGGCAGGTATACAGAAGCCAAAGGAGAACCCATCCCTAGGGTATGCAGCATCTGCCGAATTAGGGAAGGAGTTGAGGGTGGTGGAAGAGGAGGAAAAATGAGAAATGAAGCTATTTAATGGGTAGAGCAGTTAGAGCAATAAATATGAAAAGTCTCAAAATCTTACACGTCTCCCCCCATGGCTGGTTTTCTTTAGTTTCAAAGAAAGAGTATGGGGAGATGATGGAGCTTTTACTTTTAAGTATATATATGTTTACATGTAGGGTATTTGGGCTTAAATGTTCAGTTAAATGCATACCTTGGGAAATTGTGGAGGACCTATCGAAATTTATTCAAACTTAATTATGAAGTGTGTAAAGATATTGTCTTGGAATGTCAAAGGGTCTGGCTGCCAAGTGAATAGAAGATGGCTGGAAATGGCCCTTAGAAGGGATAAACCCGATGTAAATCTATTTGCAGGAAACGCATCAAAAAGCGGAAGACACAAATAAATTATTTTTGGGATGGACACAAATTTATGAAAAAGCTTTTGGTACATCAAAGGCACGAGTGGTAGCGAGTTTGATCTCGAATAGATTGGGTTTTACAATGACAAAATTATTTCTGACCCAGAAGGTAGATATTTGATAGTTAAAGGAACAATTGAAGATGAAGATATCGTATTGGTTAATGTGTATGCCCCAAATAAACATCAAGATAAATTTTTGGAGAAAATTTATCGAATAATAGATAGAGAAAAGTCAATAAAAATGATAAAAAGTAGAATCATATAGACCAATTCCACTAATAAATCAGGATGCTAAAATATTTACATCCATTATTGCAAAAAGGTTGAATAGTTTTATGACAGACTACATAAACAGGGACCAAGCAGGGTTTTTAAAAGGGAGGCAGATGACAGATTTAACAAGGAGGGTAGCAGATAAAATAGATTCAGCACTTCAAACTAAACAGGAGGTGGGATATATACAAAGCATTTGACTCGTTACAATGGGTTACAATTAAAGAGATGGTTAATAATTATGGGTTTGGTATGAAATTTAAAAGGACCATAGATCAACTTTATCAACATGATTTTGCTAAAGTGAGAGTAAATGAAGGTTTTACAGATGAGGTAGAGCTTAAGGCTGGGAAACGTCAGGGTAGCCCACTTTCACCAATATTATTTATAATGGCAATGGAAATATTGGCGAACATGATAAGGTAACATAAAAACTTTGCAAGATTGGAAGGGAATAAAATTAGTTTGTATGCAGATTATATCCGAATAATTATGAAAAATCCAAAAGGTGCCTTAACGAAAATACAATGGCATTTTAAAGAATTTGGGGAAATGACTGGACAGAGAATAAACTGGGATAAATCGGAAGTAATATTTTGGAATATGAATAAAGAGAAAAGAGAAGAGATTAAGTTAAAATATAATATTCAGTTTAAAGACAATTTCAAATATTTGGGGTTAAATATATCAAATAAATTTGAGGATTTAATAAGGTTAAATTATGAAAAACAGAAAAAAGAAATGAAGGAAAAAATTCAAAAACATAAGAGGCAGAACCTGTATTGGTTCAGTAGAATTGCACTGTGTAAAATGAAATTATTACCGAAATTAAACATTTTGTTAGATGCTTTACCAATACAACTTATCAAAAAAGTTGTGGTATTTAGCATAGAAAGAGGGAGGATTGGGAATACCAAATATAGATAACTATTATAAGGCATTTCAATTAAAAATGTGGAGAAATATTAATGAAAGAAGAGATGATATGGGAGGAAATGGAGATGAAGGAAGTGAAGCCATTTGCACTCCAAAAAATCAAAAAATGCCATTTCTAAATATTTTCTAGAGATATAACTTTTAATATGAAAATTACATACATTTTGACTCTTCATGAATTGATATTGTGGGTCTACTTTATTCAGCACTGTCTGTTACATTTAGATTTGTGATTAGTAAAGAAAAATAAACGTTTGGTTTCATCTCAAACTGATGACACCAAACCCTCAAACTCCAGATGGTCTCTCCAGCTAGTTCAGAACGTGGCTGCCTAGGTGGTGATGGGGTGTGGGCATTATGCCCGTGCCTCACCGCTACTATGGGAGCTGCACTGGCTGCCAGTTTGCTTCTGGGTGCAATTCAAGGTGCTGGTTTTGACCTTTAAAGCCCTTCATGATAGTGGCCCAAGTTACCTGAGAGACCGCATCGCCCCAAGGTTGTCAACCCATCCTACAAGGGCAGATCATAGGGGCTCTCTGATAGTCCCATCAGCTAGGGAGACATGCCTCACATGGAACAGGAAGAGAACCTTCTTAGTGTCTGCCCTGGCCCTATGGAACCCCCTGACACTGGAATTGCACCTCCAGGCAGAATTACCCCCTTCAGGAAGGCTTTGGAAACTTGGCTTTGCTAGCAGGTGTGGAGTGCTGGCTCATTTAGCCCTGTCTGGGGTTCCTTTTCCTGTTTAGGTGCCCCTCTTTTAATGGGATTAGGGATGTTTTAGGGATGTTTTAAAATGTTTTTAGATTGTTTAGGTAGTCGGTTTTAACAGTGGGGGGGGGGAGAATGGGTTTCTTTTTTAACCTATGCTGTGGGCTGCCTTGGGTCACCTAGGCGAGAAAGGTGCCCATACAAATCTAAAAATAAAGTTTGAATTCAGTTCTCAAGGAAAGACTGTATATATCATGATTTTTTTTTGTTCCATACCAGTTGCAAAACTCAAGTACTGTACAATGGAACCTTGGTTAATGGAATTAACGCTTTTTCTGGAATGTTTTGTACAATGAAAATTACTTAAAATGAATTTCACATAGGAATGCATTGAAAACCAAAAGACATTAACCAAATGAATTGAACATAAGAACAGCCTGGCTGGAACAGGCCACAGGAGCCCATGATCCAGTCCAGCATTCTGTCTCACACAATGGCTCACCATTTGCTTCAGGGTATTATTCCCAAGGAAATGCCTTCACTGCTTAGGATTCCCTGGAAATGGCATTGAGAGATATCCTGCCTAGCTCTCCAACCCGGAGGTTGTCCTTAGCTATCCATAATTATAGCCTTTGATACCCTTGATATCCAAGGGTATCCTCCATTGAAAACCAATTAATCAATTATGGGGGAAATTCCATAAACTGAGCCATTATTTTCTATGAATTTCCTTTCCTAATGCAATTTTTACATTAACCAAGCTGTTCATTAACTGAGGTTCCACTGTATACATGGTTGACAGTATCAGCAGAACCAACACAGGTATATTGATACTGTCCAGTGCCCAGAAAAAATCACCTATTACTAAGTCAGTAGAAACAACACCTGTCTAAGACCTGCAGCTAAAATAACAAGGATCTAAATAATGCATTTTATCTGCAAAACATATGCCGGTCAGATGCCACTACAGATCTTTGTAAGAACCCATTAAACAAATGCCATCCCATCTAACAATAGGATTTTCTAGTCTACATATAATAGCAACAAGAAGAGCAAGCCAAGATACACAGCATTGAGTTCATTCTTTTAATTCTTCATGATCTTGGATTGAATTGAATTGAATTGTTTATTTATACACCACTCTTCTAGTGCATGCACCACTCAGAGTGGCTTCCAACAATAAATAATACATAATATACAGTGCAAAAATAATAAAAATACAGTGCAACACAAAAAAGCATAATCATATAATATCCAAATACAAAATACACAATACAATACAATAAAAAAATGTAGTTACAAAGTTAATCACAAAATACAGCAATACAAAAATTCAAAAAATAAGCATCACAATGCAATACAATCAGTACAATCACAATATGTCAACATTATACATCAGCCATCAGCACAATAATATAACATCAACAAAAATATCAAATAACAAGTAATAAACCGTCCTATGTCTTCATATCCCCACAGTCATTGTAGAGCCCAGGCCTCAACGCACTTGTGGAGCCCAGGGCTCAATGTCCTTATGGAGCCAGGGTGGTGGGGATGCAGTTTTTAAAGTCCTCTCCATCACGGGGCCAGGTGTTGCTCCTTCCCTCTGACTAGCCAGGCTGCAGAAGGGGGCTTGGTGCATCCACGGTGGGGACGCAGCTGTCAAAGTCCTCTTTGTCACGGGGCCAGGTGTTGCTCCTTCCCTCTGACCAGCCAGGCTGCAGAAGGGGGCTTGGTGCATCCACAGTGGGGACGCAGCTGTCAAATTCCTCTTTGTCACAGGGCCAGGTGTTGCTCCTTCCCTCTGACCAGCCAGGCTGGGGAAGGGGGCTTGGGAAGGTGAGCCAAACAAAGGAAGTGAGCACTGGTAAGTTTGGGGTGTGCTTGCAGTTGGAGTAGAGATGCTTTGGAGGCCTGCACGCCATACGGCGCATGAGATTTCAAACTAAGAACAAAGGAAGAATATATTATTACTAGATAGAAAGGTAGTTAATGTGTACATTTTTGAGGCCCAGAATACTGCACTTGTCGAAATGGATTCTGAGGGAACAGCTGTAGTTACCTGCAATACTTGTGCCAGGTTTGTAAACTTGCCAAAGCACATGGAGAAATACACTTGCAGCAAGTGCAAGCTGGTTGCACTACTAGAAGAGAAGGTCCAGCAGCTAGAGGCCCGCATATCTAAGCATCAACAAATTAAGGAGTTTGAGCTGTTATTAGACAGTGTGGAGCAGACTATGCTGGACAAAGAAAAGACAGGGCACAGTTCTGAGGGAGAAGGGTCTTCACTAACTCAGGAGGGAGATGTTTGGAAGAATGTGACTCAAAGGAGGAGAAGAGTAGGGGATCACTCTGAGAGTCTGAAATTACAGAATCAATTTGAAGCTCTTACCCTCATCACACCTGATAAGGAACAGACAAAGCAACAACTGGTTCCACCTGAGGATCTCTCCTTCATCACACTTGATGAGATCCAGGAAGATAAACAACAGGAACAAACTGAGTTTCTCTCCCTTAATATGGTTGATGAGGTGCATGTAGATCAACAGATTGCAGGAGAGAGGCTCCTTGTACTAGGCGATTCAATAATTAGAAATACAGAGAGATGGATTTGTGATGCACATGATAACTGAATGGTGACTTGCCTGCCAGGTGCAAAAGTTGCAGACATCACAAGAAATCTAGATAGATTGTTAGAGAGAACTGGGAACGAGCCAGTTGTCATGGTACACGTTGGTACCGATGATGTTGGGAAGGCCAAGCGGTCTGTCCTGGAAGCCAAATTCAGGTTGTTAGGAAGAAGATTGAAGTCCCGGACTTCCAAGGTAGCATTTTCAGAAGTGCTGCCTGTCCCTCGCGCAGGACCTACCAGGCAGGCAGAGCTCAGAAGCCTCAATGCATGGATGAGGCGGTGGTGTCGAGAGGAGGGTTTCAGATTTGTCAGGAACTGGAGAACATTTTGGGACAAGCCAAATCTGTTCAGGAGGGATGGGTTGCATTTGAACCATGATGGGACCAGATTGCTGGCACTCAACATCAAAAAGGCTGCAGAGCAGCTTTTAAACTGATAACTGGGGGAAAGCCGACAGGAGCTGGGCAGCATCCAGTTCGGGAAAGTGTGTACTTGAGTAGTGAGGAGGATGCAAAAATTACTGAGCAGAGCGAGGAGCTAGTCACTAGCATTCTAGCAGAAGGATGCAAGAGGCAGTCTAACAATGCAACTGGACACAAAAGACTGTGTCAGAAAAGCATATATAAATGCTTGTATACAAATGCCAGAAGCCTCCGGAACAAAATAGGGGAGCTGGAATACTTAGCAATAGATAAGAATATTGATATTATTGGTATCACTGAAACCTGGTGGACGGATGATAACCAATGGGATACAGTTATCCCAGGCTACAAACTGTACAGAAAGGATAGGAAGGGGCAAACAGGAGGTGGTGTAGCCTTGTATATCAAAGAAGTGATAAAATCATATGAATTGGAATATCTAGGTGATTTGGAGTCACCATTAGAAGCTCTGTGGGTAAGAGTACCAGGCCACAAGGATGGTCTAACAGTAGGCATATACTATCGGCCTCCGACCCAAACTCTTGAGGGAGACTGGCAGTTGGAGAATGTTGTAAAGGAGGCATCCAAGAAGGGAAGCCTGGTTATAATGGGGGACTTCAATTACCCTCACATAGACTGGGTGAACTGTTGTTCAGCACATGATAAAGAGATAAAGTTCCTAGATATGCTAAATGATTGTTCCCTGGGACAGATGGTTGAAGACCCAACTAGAGGTACAAGAATCCTTGACTTGATCCTGAGTAATACTCAGGATCTGGTGCAAGATGTTAATGTGACTGATCCAATAGGGAACAGTGACCACAACTCAATTATGTTTAACTTGATCATAGACCGCAAGTCACTGATAAAATCTAACACAGAGACCTTAAATTTTCAAAAAGGAAATTTCCCAAAGTTGAGGAAACTAGTAAAAAAGAAGCTGAAAGGGAAAATTGAGAGAGTCCAAACACTCCAAGAGGCATGGAGGCTGTTTACAAAAACAATAACAGAGGCTCAATTGGAATGCATACCCAAAAGGAAAAAGGGCACTGCCAGGTCCAAGAGGACTCCGATGTGGCTTACAGGAGCTGTTCGGGAAGTGATCAAGAGCAAGAAAAGCTCATTTAGAAGATGGAAGGCTTGTCCGAATGAGGACAGCAGGCAGAAACATAAATTCTGGCAGAACAAATGCAAGGCAACAATCAGGAAAGCAAAGCAAGACTTTGAGGAGCGTATAGCTAAAAATACTCAGAGAAATAACAAAGACTTCTTTAAGTACATTAGAAGTAAGAACCCAACTAGGAAGGCCATTGGACCATTAGATGACAATGGAAGGCAAGGGGTTATTAAAGAGGAAACGGAGATTGCAGAGAGACTCGATGAATTCTTTGCTTCAGTATTCACTGAAGAAGACAGAGACCACATGCCCAAAACAGAGCCTATCTTCGTAGGGAGGGAAACCGAAGAATTAAGCAAGATAGAAATAACCAGGGAGGAGGTCCTTGCATGTCTTGTTAAACTAAACACTAACAAATCACCAGGACCAGACGGCATCCATCCACGAGTTCTCAGGGAACTTAAAGATGAAATTGCTGATCTCCTAGCCAAAATATATAATCTTTCCCTCAAATCAGGTTTTGTGCCTGATGACTGGAAGGTAGCGAATGTAACACCAATTTTCAAAAAATGATCCAGGGGTGATCCAGGAAATTACTGACCTGTCAGTTTGACATGTGTCCCAGGTAAAGTGATGGAAACCATCCTAAAAGATAGAATTAATAGGCACATAGAAGAGAAGGCGCTGCTAACGGAGAGCCAACATGGTTTTTGCAAGGGCAAATCATGCCTCACTAATCTGTTGGAATTTTTTGAGAGTGTCAACAAGCATGTGGATAAGGGGGATCCAGTTGACATTGTTTATCTGGACTTTCAGAAGGCTTTTGACAAGGTCCCACACCAAAGGCTCTTGAATAAACTTACCAGTCATGGAATAAAGGGACAGATCTTGTCCTGGATCAGCAACTGGCTAAGGGACAGGAAACAGAGGGTAGCACTAAATGGACACTTCTCCAAGTGGAGGGAAGTCAAGAGTGGGGTCCCCCAAGGTTCAGTACTGGGACCCCTGCTTTTCAACCTCTTCATAAATGATCTAGAGGTAGGAGTAAAAAGCAAGGTAGCCAAATTTGCTGACGACACTAAATTATACAGGGTAGTGAAAACTGTGAGAGATTGTGAGGAGCTCCAGAAGGATCTCTTGACACTGGGGGAGTGGGCAAAACAGTGGCAAATGAGTTTCAACATTAGTAAGTGCAGAGTGATGCATGTTGGGGCAAAAAACCCCAATTACATTTATAAACTGATGGGGTCTGAACTCTCTGCGGCAAACCAGGAAAGGGACCTTGGTATCCTGGTGGACAACTCAATGAAGGTGTCAACCCAGTGTGCCTCAGCAGTGAAAAAAGCAAACTCAATGCTACGGATCATTAGGACGGGTATAGAAAATAAGTCAGCAAGTGTCATTTTGCCGCTTTATAAATCTATGGTGAGGCCCATCTGGAATACTGTGTACAGTTCTGGTCACCATACCTCCAGAAGGATATTATGGAGGTGGAAAAAGTGCAGAGGAGGGCAACCAGAATGATTAGGGGACTGGAACACCTTCCTTACCATCTGAGGCTGCAACGGTTGGGCCTCTTCACTCTTGAATGACGACGTCTAAGAGGTGACCTGACTGAAGTTTATAAAATCATGCACTGTGTGGACAAAGTAGATAAGGAAAAACTCTTTTCCCTATCGCATAACACTAGAACTAGGGGACACTCCATGAAACTTTTGGGTACTAGTTCTCAAACAAATAAGAGAAAGTACTTTTTCACCCAGAGGATTACTGGTCTATGGAACTCCCTGCCAGAAGAAGTGGTGACAGCTGTCAGTCTTGACAGCTTTAAGAAAGGATTAGACAAGTTCATGGAGGACAAGAGTATCCATGGCGGAGACCGGAACAAGATGGCGGGGGAGTAAGATGCGAGTGAAGCAAGCTGCGAGATAAATGTATTAAAAAGGTGGAAAAACAAAGGCTGTCAAAGATAAATCTGAGAAAAAAGACAGAGGAGTGCTGTGGGGGTGAAGAAGTTGAAGATTTCAGGGATCAAAAGAGTCTGTGCCAGTGTGATAGAGCCTGAAAATGCTCGAACAGGCAGAGAGACGCCGCATGAATGGGACGACACAGATTTGCAAGCCTCTGTAAGTCCTCCGTTTCCTCTTAAAGTTTATTTTGGGCTGTAAAGACTACCTAATTAAGGAAGGTGTGATTGATGAGACTGAGAAGGAAAAACAGACTTGTGGAAGATAGTGAAAGATTGGGTTTCAAAGGCAAGGTAAAGAGAGTAAGTTTGAAATAAGCCTTGAAAGTGAGTGGAGAAACCCTGAATGCCCTTAAAGTATTGGAGCAAATTTTTGAACAAAAAAGAGAGATGAAAGGGGAACTCTGAGGCAAGAGAGCTAATGGATTGAAAGAGGGGGAGTCTATTTGTCCCCCTTTCTTTTTCTGAGAGGAAGAATTTTTGAAAGAAGAAATAAAAAAAATAAAAAAAGGAGAGAGTGAGTGAAGAAGAACAGGCTCTTGAAGATGAGAAACAGCTGATAAAGTAGCTGCGACCTTAAAGTAGTGAGAGGAGAGAAAAAAGGAAGTGAGAAACAGTCAGCCCTAAATGAGTTATTAACATCCCAAAGACTTCAGACTTTAGAAAACTATCAAAATGGATCCTAGTGACAAATTAACAGAAGATTTCGTGGAAAGGTGTATGGAAAGAGTATCGACTAAAGGGGATATATATATGATGAAGATAAAAGAGCTGATTGAGGATACAAGAATGTTTTTTCAAGAAAGACGTCTGGACATGGAGAACACAATTCAAGAAAAAGGACAGTGCATGGAGGACATAATTCAAGAAAAAGGACAGTGCATGGAGGACACAATTCAAGAAAAGGGACAGTGCATGGAGGACACAATTCAAGAAAAAGAACAGTGCATGGAGGACACAACTCAGTGTATGGAGGACACAATTCAAGAAAAAGGACAGTGCATGGAGGACACAATTCAAGAAAAAGGACAGTACATGGAGGACATAATAGAAGTAAAATTAAAAGAAATCATGAATGGACAACAAGAATTAAGGGAATTGTTAGTTAGCTATATGAAAAAAATAAATAATAACTTTATGACAATAGAGGCAAAATTAAAAGCTGTGGAAGAGGAGATAAAACAGATACAAGCAGTGGAGAAAGAAATGGGTAATTGGAGTAAACTTGAGAAAAGGTTGAACAGAATAGATGTGACAAGGAAGCAAGAAATGAAAGACACCATGAATGGACAACAAGAATTAAGAGACTTACTAGCCAACTCCATGAAAGCAGTAACTAAAAATTTTGAGACAATAAAGGTAAAAGACTTGCAAGAAAAAGATAAAAGAATAGGTAAGCAAGAAAAAAGACTGTACATGCTGGAAGAGATGGCGAGACAAAAGAACGTGTTGATTAAAAATATTCCAGAGGGAAGTCCAGACCGTTTGAGAGAAAGAATTATTAAATGGTTGAATGAACTGAAGATGGGGAGAGAATTCACACAAGAGGATATCCTAGTAGTTTACAGATTGGGGAAGAGAAGAAATGGGACTTTTAAAAGGTTTGTTTTGGTAAAATTTGCAGGTCTGGATAGAAAATTAGAATTAATGGCATTTTTAAGAAGAAACGGTACACGAGTACCAAAATTGGATGGGGAAAAACTGGATATTTATCAGGATATAACTAAAGAAGAAAGATTGTGGAGGAAGAAAATTAAACCAGTTACTACATTGCTAAGGGATAAGGGAGTGAAATATAATTGGCAAAAATTACATCATTTAAGATTCTTTTGGGCTGGTAAAGTTGTTGTGATAAACAAGCAAACTGAATATTTGGATATCTTAGAATCTTGTAATATCATTAAGAGAGGATCAGAAGAATGGAGAAAACTTAAAGAAGAGCTTTTAGTTTTGAGAAGTCAATTCAAAATATAAAAGAAGTGAAAAATATAGGGAGAAAGATAGGGGCAAAAGGGAATATCTATGAAATTGTTACAAAAAGGTTAATAACTTTTGTTAAGAATGGTTAAAAGGGGGTAAGGTGGATGGAAAATCACAATGTAAAGTTTGAAATAAATGGTTTAATAAGTTTGAAATGGTAAATAACCCTCTGTTAAGGAATGCCAAGGAAGGGCAACTAGTAGTAATGCTTGAATATGATGTTTTGGAAATTGTTACCTTTCAATGAGTTTCCATTTGTTGTTATTTTGGTTTTTATATTTGTTCTGATGTAAGATGGAGGAGTTTCAGTTTAAGGAAGAGATCAAAATATATAAATAACTTTCTCTTAATGGGGTCTAAGATTATGAGGAAATACATGTTGGGGAAGACTGCAGAGAATATCATATGTGCAGTATATAGATAAAGAATTTGTAATAGGTACAGAAAGGGTATTGAATAAGCTTAACTACTTCAGTAATGGTAGGGGGAGGGAAAGAAAGGGGGAGATAACTTTAGGATTAAACTTTGCATAGAAAAGAGTTGAAGGAAAGGTAAGGACATGCGTAATGGTAGAATAACCATTAGTAGGAGGAAAAGAGAGAGAAAAACAGCTGTATGTTATGAACAACAAAAGTTATTTAATGTCTTAAATATTAGCAAGAATCCATCTTGCCCCTATCTATTAGGATATAAAAAAGGAAGAAAGATTGTGGAGGAAAAAAAAAATTTAAAATAGTTAAGTCATAAGGATATGAGTTAATCTTCCGTGTAAGAAAATTTGTTTTGATAAGTAATTATATTGGGATTTTGGTTATATTACAACCATGTAATATTGTTAAAGAAGGATTAGAAGAATGAAGGAAACTTAAAGAAGTCAGGACATAACTAAAGAAGAAAGATTGTGGAGGAAAAAAATTAAACCAGTTACTATATTGCTAAGGGATAAGGGAGTGAAATATAATTGGCAAAAATTTCATCATTTAAGATTCTTTTGGGCTGGTAAAGTTGTTGTGATAAACAAGCAAACTGAATATTTGGATATCTTAGAATCTTGTAATATCATTAAGAGAGGATCAGAAGAATGGAGGAAACTTAAAGAAGAGCTTTTAATTTCGAGAAGTCAATTCAAAATATAAAAGAAGTGAAAAATACAGGGAGAAAGATAGGGATAAAAGGGAATATCTATGAAATTGTCACAAAAAGGTTAATAACTTTTGTTAAGAATGGTTAAAAGGGGGTAAGGTGGAAGGAAAACCACAATGTAAAGTTTGAAATAAATGGTTTAATATGTTTGAAATGGTAAATAACCCTCTGTTAAGGAATGCCAAGGAAGGGCAAGTAGTAGTAATGCTGGAATATGATGTTTTGGAAATTGTTACCTTTCAATGAGTTTCCATTTGTCGTTATTTTGGTTTCTATATTTGTTCTGATGTAAAATGGAGGAGGTTTGGTTTAAGGAAGAGATTAAAATATATAAATAACCTTTTGTTAACGGGGTCTAAGATTATGAGGAAATGGATGTTGGGGAAGACTGCAGATAATATCATATGTGCAGTATATAGATAAAGAATTTGCAATAAGTACAGAAAGGGTATTGAATAAGCTTAACTACTTCAGTAACGGTAGGGGGGAGGGAAAGAAAGGGGGAGATAACTTTAGGATCAAAAATTTGCATAGAAAAGATTTGAAGGAAAGGTAAGGACATGTGTAAGGGTAGAATAACCATTAGTAGGAGGAAAAGAGAGAGAAAAACAGCTGTATGTTATGAACAACAAAAGTTATTTAATGTCTTAAATATTAGCAAGAATCCATCTTACCCCTATCTATCAGGATACAAAAAAGGAAGAAAGATTGTGGAGGAAGAAAATTAAAATAGTTAAGCCATAAGGATATGAGTTAATCTTCCGTGTAAGAAAACTTGTTTTGATAAGTAAATATATTGGGATTTTGGTTATAATACAACCATGTAATATTGTTAAAGAAGGATTAGAAGAATGAAGGAAACTTAAAGAAGAGCTGTTAATTAAGGGAGGCTAACCCAGAACATAAAGTAACAGGTAGAGTATGATGTTTCTGAAAATGTTTCTTTAAAAAATAATAATAATAATAATAATAATAATCCTCTGTCAAGGTGTGTTATAGATAGATAGATTATAATTTATAAGGTGATATATGTTAAGGTCTGTAGAGAATTGGATGTGTAGTATAGATAAACAGAGATACAAGGGTAAGAATCTGCAATTAGTTATAGAAAGAAAATTGAATTAAAAAAAAAAAAAGAAAGGGGGAAAAAAAAGGTGGGATAATTTTGGGATTAAAATCTGAACAGAAATGATTTGAAGGAAATGTAATAAAATGAGTAATGGTGTGACAACCATTAGCAGGAGGGAAAGAGAAACAGCTGCTCCGCTATGAATAATAAAATTTATTTAATGTCTTAAATAATAACAAGATCCCGCTCTAGATCCGGTCTCCCTCCCCTTCTTCGGCACTTCGGAGGCGGTCCCTCAATGGAAGGACAAGGGGAGTGACGAAGACAGAAGATGGTGAAGGGCTGGGTGAGGGTGATTGGGAGGTGAAGGGTGGGTGAGGGTGAATGTATTCAATGTATATCTGTTCATATGTTTTTTTTATTGTAGTATATTGTATTGTATTGTAATGTTATGAATGTTTAAGTTTTGTAATTTTGTTTGAAAAGTAATAAAAATTTAAAAAAAAAAAAAGAGTATCCATGGCTATAATTATGAATACTTAAGGACAACCTCTGGGTTGGAGAGATAGGCAGGATATCTCTTAATATCATTTCCAGGGAATCCTAAGCAGGTGAAGGCATCTGCTTGGGAATACCCTGAAGGAAATGGTGAGCCACTGTGTGAGACAGAATGCTGGACTGGATGGGCTGCGGCCTGTTCCAGCAAGGCTGTTCTTATGTTCTTAAGAGCCTTGTCCGAAAACCACTTTGCTTTTTTGCGCTTCCTTTCTTTTGGTATAGTTTTCCTTGCTGCCTCTTGCATAATGTTTCTCATCTCTGTCCATAATTCTTCTGGGTACTCTGCTATCTGGTCCAGACCATTGAATCTGTTCCTCACCTCCACCGTGTATTCTTTGGGTACGTTGTCTAGATCATATCTATCTGGCCTATTAGTTTTCCCTATTTTCTTCAGTCTGAGCCTGAATTTTGCGATCAGTAGATTGTGATCTGAGCCACAGTCCGGTCCAGGTCTTGTTTTTGCTGACTGTATGGAGGTTCTCCATCTTTGGCTGCAGAGTATGTAGTCAATTTGGTTTCAATGTTGGCCATCTGGTGATGTCCATGTGTAGAGTCTTCTCTTGTGTTGCTGGAAAAGGGTGTTTGCTATGACTAGTGTGTTATCTTGGCAGAACTCTATCAGTCTTTGCCCTGCTTCATTTTGTGTTCCCAGGCCAAACTTGCCTGTTATTCCGTCCGCTTTTTGATTTCCTACTTTTGCATTCCAGTCTCCTACGATAATGTGGACATCATTTCTTGGTGTTTGTTCTATAACTTGTTGTAGGTCCTCAAAGAACATGTCTACTGTGGCTTCATCTGCACTAGTGGTTGGTGCATATATTTGGATTAAAGGTAAAGGTAAAGGTTTCCCTTGCTCGAAAGCCAGTCGTATCCGACTCTAGGGTGCAGTGCTCATCTCTGTTTCTAAGCCGAAGAGCCAGCGCTGTCTGCTTCTGCAGACGTTTCCGTGGTCATGTGGCAGGCATGACTAGGAGCGCACGGAACGCTGTTACCTTCCCACCGAAGTGGTCCCTATTTATCTACTTGCAATTTCTTGCTTTCGAACTGCTAGGTTGGCAGGAGCTGGGACGAAGACGGGAGCTCATTTCCGTCCTGCAGTACTCGGGAATCGAACTGCTGACCTTCCGCTTCCCAGTCAGCGTCTTAGCCACTTGAGCCACTGCGATTACAGTGATATTAAATGGTTTGCCTTGGATTCTGACTGACATCATTCTATCATTTTTGAGATTGTATCCCATTACTGCTTTTCTCACTCTTTTATTTACAATTATGGCCACACCGTTTCTTCTGAGGTTTACTTGTCCACAGTAGTAGATATGATGGTTTCCACAGCTGAATTCACCCTTCCCTGTCCATTTTAGCTCACTGATTCCCATTGTATCTACAGGACCAAAAAAATAATAATAAAAGCCAATACAATTGCATTCCTATAGCAGCTGAAAGTCCTTTCTGTACTGAACTGCATGTAATGTACAGCTCAGTTTAGTTAATAAAGTTGTGTAATATAACAAGAGAAATTGAAGTAGAGGGGTAAAATCTAAAAAAATACTGGAAGGTTGGCAGGTCAGCAAGTCATGACCTGAGTGTTGCATAATTGAGTGAGCTCCCATATTTGACCCAGCTCCTGCCAACCAACAGTTCAAAAGCAAGAAATTGCAAGTAGATAAATAGGTGACACTTTATTGAGATGCAGATGCAGACAACACTGACTCTTTTGGCTATAATTTTCCAAACATGGACACCTACCCTGGTTACGAGCGGTGGCGGTTAGAGACTGGCCCCAGCTATGGGACCATTGGCACAGCCATAAAGACCCTTGCCATTGCCATTGTCATTGCCGCCGGAGCCGCCGGAAACCTGCCCCCGGTACAAGTGGGGGCGGGGAGAGACTGGCCCCAGCTGTGGGGTGGCTGGCATGGTCATTTAATTTAATTTAATTTAATTATCACATTTATATACCACTCACTCGGCCAAAGCCAACTCAGGGCGGTTCACAATAAAAATTAAAAACACAAGTTAAAACAGTTAAAACAGTTAAAACTACCCACCCCCTAAAAACAAGGGCTGCAGGATCCAAAGGCACCATGGGGAAGAGTTCTTCTACACCAACCACCCAATGGCGGTTACCCTTCCACCTGCACCCCACACTTGACCCGCCAGCCAGGTTTTAAGATCTTTTCTGAAAGGCAGCAATTCCGTCCGGAGACGTAGCTCTGTTGGCAGGAGGTTCCAGAGGGCCGGTGCAGACACGGAGAAGGCTCTCCTCCTTGTGCCAGAGAGGCGAGCCCCTCTGGCTGATGGAACAATTAGAGAGCCCCTCCGGTCCGCTCTGGTTGGACGGACAGACGTCCTCAGGGCGATGCGGTCTCTTAGGTAACCCGGCCCACTACCATATAGGGCTTTAAAGGTCAAAACCAGCACCTTGAATTGCACCCGGAGACAAACTGGCAACCAGTGCAGCTCCCGGAGCAGTGGCAAAGCATGGGCATAACGCCCACACCCCATCACCACCCGGGCAGCCGCATTTTGGACCAGCTGTAGCCTCCGAATGGTCGTCAAGGGCAGCCCCATGTAGAGCGCATTGCAATAGTCTAGTCTGGAGGTAACCAGAGCGTGAGTGACCATGAGCAAGGAGTCCCGGTCCAGGAGAGGGCGCAACTGGCGGATCACCCGAAGTTGGGCGAAAGCCCTCCTGGTCACAGCCGTCACCTGTTCCTCTAGCAGTAGCCGTGAATCCAGGAGGACCCCCAAGTTGCGCACCGGGTCTGTCTGGGGCAAAATAGCCCCATCCAGAACCAACGATGGTAGCTCCCGGGTTAACGCAGGACCCCCTATCCATAGCCACTCAGTCTTGCTGGGATTCAGTTGTAGCCCGTTAGCCCCCATCCAGACCCCCACAGCTTCCAGGAATCTGGAAAGGACTTTGACGGCATCACTGGTGTCCCCATGGGCTGAGATGTACAACTGAGTGTCATCCGCGTACTGATGGTACCGCACCCCATGGGAACGAATGATCTCACCCAGCGGCTTCATGTAGATGTTAAATAGGAGAGGATATTGCCAGAGCCACCAGGGCCGCTGGACACCTGCCCCCAGTGTCAGCAGGGGCAGGGAGAGACTGGCCCTAGCTGTGGGGCAGCTGGGGCAGCCATAAAGACCCTCACTATTGCCACAGCTGCCAGAGGCACAAGACAGAGCTGTAGTGGTGCAAGCGGGAGCGGGGAGAGACTGGCCCCAGCTGTAGGGTGACGGGGTGGCCAAAAAGTCCCTTGCCATTGCCATTGCCAGAGCCACCATTGTGGCCAGAGGGGCCTTGGTCAGTGGGATCTCTGTGGAACTGGAAGCTGGAACTTACCATCTTTGGGCCAGCTGAACATGCTGAGCTCTGTGACTCCCCCTCAGCCTTTTTCCTGAGCCCTGAGCTTTGTTGGGGGATGTTGAACCCAGGCTTCATTGAGGACATTGAGCTCTGTCTGAGACGATGAGCCTGGGCTCCGTTCAAAATTTATTGTATTTATTGTATTATTGCATATTTTGCTTTCTATATGAGAGACACACACTGATGACGACTTGTGGTTGGGCAATAACAGAGCAAAGAAAGTGGCTTCATTTCGGCAGTCCAGGGTCTGCTCAGGACACAAAAAAGAAAGAAAGAAGTACCCAACCCTAGAATCAAGTGAGGGAGACCTTTACCTTTACCTAATGGAGTGAAACTGGAATATCCTCCACCAAATGTACTATGCTTTAGTGGTTCTTTCTGGTACATCATGGTTTCTTGAGGAGCAATGAAACATGAATTTCTACCAACAGGAACATGAAAAATAAAGGCTACTATGTCACCAAGATGTATAAATAGGTAAGATTCTGCTTTTCAGATGTTTTTCACTAGTTTGAGATCTCAATCAATCATGCAGTATACCAGCCTTTCGTTTGTTATACTTCCATTGATGCTCTTGGCTGCTACAGGTAAGACATACATACAGTGGACCCTCAATTAAATACGTGTTCAAATAGCATCATTTTTGATTAATGACAATGCTCCCAATGTGATCGTTTGAATAACGACATTATTCGAATAACGATGGTACTTTTCCCTGTCGTTATTCTAATAATGACATTGTTATTCGATTAATGATGGTATTTTTACCGTCATTATTCGAATAACATTTTTTTCCGTTATTCGAATAACGACGTTATTTGAATTGCTATGCTACATGGGAAACCAAGTAACATTGTTATTCAAGGGTCCACTGTACTCGATATATAGGAAGGATATCATGACATAGCTGATCAGACCCTTTTGATTGTTCAGACAGCGCTTGACAGTTGGTTGTCCATGGGCTATATCAACCCTACTAAGCAGTAGATTTTTGTATATATTTAATTATTTACCAGTTTAGTTGGCTCTAACCAGCTGTACAAAATACAGATATCAATATGGCTATGGTACAAACAGGGACATAATGCTGTGGCTCAAGATCACCTGGTTTATAACTGCATAGTTTATGATTACTAGATTGGCATAGAAAACTGCTCAGTTGGTATGTCAGATGTTGGCTGCTTGCATCAATGATAAATCTAGCCTTTCCACTTTTTCATCTGCCACCTACGTGGCTGGCCATATTCTTCAGATCTCTGATCCACAACAATTCAAACAGTCCTTGTAACTACATTTCTGCTTTGGCACCAATCTGTACTACCTCTGCCTCCTCCACATTGACTCAAGACATTGGCTCCTAATTAAATATTAAAATTAATTGTGCATATACTGTTCCAGCCATCTTCTGTCCTTTCTTACTTTTATTTATTTATTTATGTATTTATTTATTTTTACTTACTTACTTACTTACTTAACCCACCTTCTCAGAAGGCTCTTATAGCATTAAACAGTGATCCATGGAAAAGTTACAAGCAATACATTTGTCGTTGTCGTCCATGAATGTATTGCTTTTAACTTTTCCATGGATCACTGTTTAATGCTATAAGAGTCTTCTGAAAAGGTGTGTTAAGTAATGAAGTAAATATAAACAAATAAATACTTATCCCACCTTCTCATGAGACCCTTATAGTATTAAATAGTGATCTATATAAAAGTTAAAGGCAATACATTATTACAGCATTAAAAAGAGTTAAACAAATATATTAAAAACTCACAAATAAAAGCAGCCCTTAAGAATACATTTTTAAAATTTTATCAGCCTCATAAAAATGCTTAAAAGATAGCCTGCCTGAAGAAAAAGGTCTTTGCCTGCTTGTGGAAGGATAGCAACAAATACAGCTACTTTCTCCTATCCCATTCAAAGTATCTTGCTGTTACTTGCTGTATTCTGTGGCAATTACCTCATCTTCACAGTAAACGGTAAATAACTGATACTTTATTGTCTTCTCGCTGGTGAGAATGGGAAGGAATTAAATCCTACTACTCAGGACTGCTAAGGACTAGAACATTTTGGAAGCTACTCATTTATAGGGTCACTCGACTTTTTAGACAGTGTTTTTTCTTGAGTGAGAATGATTTTTAGCACAAAACATCTCCATTTTTTTAAAAATAAAAGGCTTAAGGTGAATGGGCTGCTGGCAACATTCTGAAAAGTCATCTTCGGGTGAGATTCAAATGTATCATGTGCCATATATAAGGAGGCAAGGCTCCGCCATTGCCTCATGTACAGATTGACCATGTTGCAATAAAGTAGTGTTTAGCCCATCAGCCAGCATTGTGTGCAATCAATCTTCCTACATCAAATTGGCGACGAAGGTGGGATAATTGCATCCCACAGGGTCACCCTCTCTCTGTTTAATACCTCCCAGCAGGAGTCATGGGACCTCTACGAGGATCAGTTTCTGTACACGATGGACGTGGAGAAGATCGATAGTGAAGCACAAAGGCGAGCCTGCCTACTGGCTCAGTGTGGGTTGCCAACTCTGGAACTGGCAAGGAACCTCCTGATGCTGAGGGTACTCAAGACGGTACCGCTGGCTGAAATCCTTGCTCCCCTGCAGGCACATTTCCGCCCAAAGGTGTGCGTGTTCCTGGCGAGTTTGGCGTTCAGCTGCCGCGACCAATGACCTGGAGAAACTGTGGCAGAATACATAGCCACACTGAGGCAGGCGGCCGGTCCATGCTGGTCAGGGGCTTTCCTGGCTGAGGCCTTGTGAGACTGCCTCCTACTCAGCCTGTGGGACGAAGAGGCTAAGCGGAAGTTGCTAGCCCAAGATGAGGACATCATGTTCGAGCAGGTCTTGCGGTCCGCACAAGCTGCTGAATCGGTAAAGGATGGAGTATGGGCATGTAGGACGAGGCCCACAGCCCCAGGAAGCTCCGCGATTCAAGCCCACAAATGTTGGTGACCATGTGCACAATGATTGAAAGCTGCAGCATCTGCTGCCATGTCCCTTTTGGGATCCAGCGAGAGCGAGAGTGAGCCAGTGGTCCAGAAAGTGAGAAAAAAGCCGTCCAAAAAAAGAGACACCACTGAAGCAAGCCGGCACTGTGAGGGGTGCGGGGGCCCACATGACCAGAAGAAATGCCCCTTCATGAGGGCAGAGTGCCACAGCTGTGGACGGTTGGGACACATCACAAAGGTGTGCAAACAACGCAGAAGTTGAGACCCTGACCAGACCAGCGGCTACGGTCGAAAGGACAAGGTCATCGGGAAAGTGCACGTGGGGGACAATGTGGTGAGATGTGTGTCGGACGAATGCACCCAATTTTTTGTGGAGGTACTGTTTGTAGGGGGTCCAAGTAAAGATGGAGGTGGATTCAGGGACCACCTATTCCATAGTCTCGCTGACGGAGTTCCTGCGAATACCACCTAGGGACCACCCCAAACTGAGAGCCCTCAGCACGAACTTGCGGGACGTTTAAGGTAACTACATACCAATCCTGGTGGGAGATTTTGCCATCCAGTTCAAAAACTTCACAAAGAAGATGCCCCTAGTAGTTCTTAAGGGAGGACCCAGCAGTTCGAACCACTGGGCATTGCACTGATGGGCATCAACGCCATTCGGGCTGACCCCATTTAGGACGTGTGCAACACACATTCTGCCATTTTTGCGAAAGGACTTGGGAAATACAGGGGGCCTCCAGTGGACTTTGATCTTGATCCTTCCATGCGCCCTGTACGGCTCAAGCCACGAAGAGTGCCTTTTCCACTAAAGGACAAGATAGAAGCGGAACTGGTCAAACTGGTGGGGCAGGGGATTTTTGTTCCGGTGGACTCTGCAGACTGGGAGACACTGATTGTAACTGCTATGAAATCTAACAGGGAGTTTAGAATTTGCCATGATTACAAGTGTACTATCAATAAGGCAATTCGCCCCAACACCTACCCGGTGCCGGTAGTTAGCCACTTGCTGGCTATAGAGACGGAAAAGGACTGCAAATGGTTTGGTGGCACTTGTGTCCATGGTGATAGCTGCAATTCAATTTTATCCTCTCCGGGATTTTGTGGTGAAGGCATCATGTGTTGTTATCCGTAGGTTTTCTAGGACAAGTGCTTGTAATGTACTGGTAAAGATAGAGCGCATATCTCCCTTTATGAAATAGCGCCATTGCACGGCACTCAGGTCTTGAACTGCTGACCTGCTGACCTTCTGGTCCTCAAGTTCAGCATCTAAACAACTGATAAGGAGGGGAGCTATCAATGAATCACTTCTTGTGCTTCTGGGTTGAAAGGATTAGCCTGTGAAAAATCTCTGTTGCTGGTGATAAATCTTCATTGCCCAGGGGATGGCTGATCTCTGAAGTAGCAATCTTCAGGGAGGCTCCTTTCATGTCCCCTTCCCCACGTGCTATTTGATCACCAACCACCAAAGCAGAGACTGAAATCAAGCATAGCTTCCTCACAGCTTCTGCCCCTCCAAATAACAAGCCCCTATAGACCACCTTAGACCTATGGAAGGCGAGCAAGGAGCTACCAGAGAATTGGGCAGATCCACATGACTCTGCTAACTTGCCAAGAATAACCATGGCCTGTGTGGAAAGCTTTAAATAGACTGTATGCAGGGGTAGGAAGATCAAGGGCTGATCTGAGAAAGTGGGGTGTCTCTGTACATGACAGCCTGTGTGAATGTGTGGAAGTCCAAACTATCTTCCATAGGATACAATACACACAATGCCCCTCATATGAACTGAGGAAGACCTTATGTTGGCAAGAGGAAATGTTGTTGAATTTGCCCTTTTGAATCAATAGAACTTATAGAGAAGTAAATTCACCCAGTCCCCATTGATTTAATGGACCTACTGTGGTATAGATTAGTACAGTGATGGCCAAACTTGGCATTCCAGGTGTTCTTCAACTGCATTGTGAGCCACCCAGAGTCACTTCATTGAGTGGATGGCCATACAAATTTAATCAATCAATCCATCCATTGATCGATTGATTGATTCCCAGACTTGGGCTTCTGGTAATTGAAGTCCAAGAACACCTGGAGAACAAAAGTTTGACCATCACTAGCTTAGTATAATAAGGAACAGAATTTTAACCAGTATGCTATACTACCTGTATTTTATTAAATTCTTGTCATGTTAATACTTTTTGTTTTATCTGCACAGAAAATTTTCACTTATTGTAATAACTTGTTTTTCTGCAGGCACCCTTGAAAAATATGAAGCTTTGAAGATGATGGAAGATGGTAGTCAAAAAATAAAAAATGTTTTGACACATGCGTAAAACAATACATAATTCAAGAAAAAATCTGTGTGAAATAAAATTTCATTGCCCTGGTTATGATCACATTTTGTCCACTTGTGTTTAATGTCATCATCCACTATTCTTTCATAATTACTACAAGTATATCATGCTTGCATTAGAGCTTTCCTGCAACTATACAAATTGAATGAATGAATGACTAAATAAATAATATACTAACCACTCACAGATGTTGGCAAACAGAAGTGACTCCCAGTGCAAAATACATCCTCGGTATTAATTCCTGAGGGAAGGTTAAACTAGACATTAAAAAGAATACATCTTCCCTGCATTTTCCTGCTCCCTGTGGGAGTTCCCAGAGATGCCTGTCTCTGCAAATTGAACCTGCAAATTAAACCCTTCTTCACCTCCTAGTGACAAAACAGAAAGGATCCCTGGTAGCACAGTAGTTGAACTGCTTTACTGCTGCAGCCAAAACCTGCTGCTGATGTGGTGAGATTGATCCTGATGTGGTTCAAGGTTGAGTCAGCCTTCCATCCTTCCAATGTAGGTAAAATAAGTCCCCATCATGTTGGGGGGAAATGCAAACTAATTTGGGACTACCTGGAGAGTGCACTGTTTGCTATGGTGATAGATAAATGAAATAGGTGAGGAAAGTAATGCGGGGGTTTGTTTTTGGTGGTGTTCAGTCACACAGTCGATTCCGACCCTTTGCGACCCTATGGACTCTTGTCTTCCAGGCACCTCTGTCCTCCATCCTCCTCCTCAGCCCTCCCAACTCTGTGCGCACTGTGTCTACAATACCATCTAGCCATCTCATTTTTGGCCTCCCCTTTCTTCTTTTGCCCTCCACCTTTCCCAGCATCAAGGCCATCTTAAGTGAACCCTCCCTTCTTATTTGATGTCCAAAGTACTTCATCTTCACCTTTACTATTTGACCTTCTAATGAGCAGTCAGGATTGATTTCTTCTTAGAATGACCTATTTGTTCTTCTCGCTGTCCAGGGGACTCTCAAAACTCTCCTCCAGCACCACATTTCAAAGGTGTCTATTCTTCTGCATTCAGCTTTCCTAATGGTCCAGCTCTCACAGCCATACACTGTACCTGCAAACATTTCCATGGTCATGTGGCAAGCATTGACTAGATGCTAATGTTTACAAATGGCTGTTTTCTACCCAGTAAGTCTCCATGGCTGTTCACTTTGGAGGACATCATTGCAGAAAACATAGATCATGAATCTTTTGGTCTGATCTTAAGCACTTGTCCATTTAACTGACTTGTAGGGACAGCAGTGGCTTAGTGGTTAAGACACTGAACTTGATGACAGGAATGTCAGCAGGTCATCAGCACCGCATAATGGAGTGAGCTCCCATCTCTGTCTCTGTCCCAGCTCCTGCCAACCTAGCAGTTTGAAAGCACGAAATTGCAAGTAGGTAAATAGATAGTGCTTTGGTCGGAAACGTAACAACATTTGGTGCTCTCCAGTCTAGTCAAGCTTGCCGCTTGACCAAGAAAACAGACATTGGAAATGGAGATGAACACAACCCTAGAACCAGATATGACTGGCTTTTGAGCAATGGTTACATTTTCTAATAAACACACATTTGAACTATGTTATACATTTTCTCATAACCTTAATAAAAGATGGGATGCTCACTAGGGACGATACTGATTCCACATTTAGAAACAAAACACAGTTCTAAGTCAACACTGCTCTCTTGATTCTTCCATGAGATTCCCTCAGTGCAAATTTTGAAAGTTAGGATTTATCTATACTAGCACGATTTGTTGGATTGTCCAAGGTTGATAGAGGATGAGGGAATGAGATAAATCATGTTTAGACTGCGTCTCCATTTACACAACCATGTTGCACCTGATTGTCAGTCTTTCAGAATTGCTATCTGATTGGCGGTAGTGCTGCTGCTGATCAGCTGGTGAGGCTGGTAAGGTCATAAAGGTAAAGCTCACTCTTGCTCAAAAGCCAGTTGTGTCTGACTCTACAGTTCGGTACAGTTTGGTAATCTATAGTTCGGTACTTTGCTACGTTAGGTTCACTCTATTATATTTATATAGATTGTATTTTTACGATGCAATTATGTTGTGTAGTTTTTTACATTTTGATACTATGCTTACCTGTATTGCTCTCTATTGTAGATTTATTGTACCTCTGTATTGTTATTTTGTATGATTATATTGTTAGCCGCCTTTAGTCGGCCTCGGCTGAAGAAGGCGGGATTTTAAAGTAAACTGATTGATTGATTGACTCATTTCCACTGTCCACTTATAGTCAATGAGCCAGCGCTGTCTGCATATGCAGACATTTCCATGGACATGTGGCAGGCTTGACTAGCATGCATGGAATGCTGTTTACCTTCCCACCAAAGTGATAACTATTTCTCTACTTGCAATATCTTGCTTTCGATCAACTAGGTTGGCAAGAGCTAGAAAAGAGACAGGATCTCAATCTGTCTCAAACTACTGACTTTCCATCCTTCATGAGGTCTGAACTCTCTGCGACAAACCAGGAAAAGGACCTTGGTGTCCTGGTGGACAGCTGAATGAAGGTGTCAACCCAGTGGGCCTCAGCAGTGGAAAAAAAGCAAACTCAATGCTAGGGATCATTAGGAAGGGTATAGAAAATAAGTCAGCAAGTGTCATTTTGCCTCTTTATAAATCTATGGTGAGGCCCCATCTGGAATACTGTGTACAGTTCTGGTCGCCATACCTCCAGAAGGATATTATGGAGCTGGGAAAAGTGCAGAGGAGGGCAGCCAGAATGATTAGGGGACTGGAACACCTTCCTTACCATCTGAGGCTGCAACGGTTGGGCCTCTGCACTCTTACACGATGGCGTCTAAGAGGTGATCTGATTGAAGTTTATAAAATCATGCATGGTGTGTACAAAGTAGATAAGGAAAAACTGTTTTCCCTATCGCATAACTCTAGAACTAGGGGACACTCCATGAAACTTTTGGGTACTAGTTCTCAAACAAATAAGAGAAAGTACTTTTTCACCCAGAGGATCACTAGTCTATGGAACTCCCTGCCAGAAGAAGTGGTGACAGCTGTTAGTCTTGACAGCTTTAAGAAAGGATTAGACAAGTTCATGGAGGACAAGGGTATCAATGGCTATAATTATGGATACCTAATGACAACCTCCGGGATGTCAAGCTCAGCATCATAAACACTAAAACACTGCAGTCCTAGGATCCGGGTAGCCATGTCCTATGGCTAAGGCTGCTACAGCAGATTGGAGGATGTGATCTATTTTAACCCATCCCCAATTGCACGCATGCTGAGATTGCCCTTCCATTCCCCCTGAGTAATGAGAAGGACAACTTTGTTTGGATTCACAACAATGGGCCACTTTATTAATAACAACTCAACTGTGGCATAAATGCTCTGCAATGGGGACCAGCGTAGCACAGGTAAGATGATGTGCCAATTAACTAATCTCATGGATTTAAATTTCCTTTTATTTGAATTAAACCCAGAGAATACACAATATAATCTAGAATGTAGAGAGGCCTGTTTGTGGAATAGTCTCTCCTATGGGAATAACTGCCTGCAGAACGGGAAGAAAACTCCAAAAAAGTTAAATCCTGAACTATACCTGCTTCCCGCCAGCTGTCGGCCCACATCCCACAGCACCACTGGCCCTGGCAGTAGATGCCAAAACCATGGGCACCTGAAGCATCAGAATGAATGTGAAATTGGGCACCAAGGGAGAGAGGAGAGGGCCAGAAGAACACCGCATTAAGGAATTGCAGATAAGCAAGCCAAACTTTAAGGTCATCCCTAATCCACTGAGTAACCCTGGTATGATGAAAGTGCTTGGATAGTCTGACCATGGCATCACCGATCATGCGGGCAAAAGCCCTGCCAGGGGCGATCACTTTACAGGCAAATTTAAGATGCCTGTGTTATTCCTGCAACTCCCTAAGTGTAACCTTTAGCTTATCCAGAACCACCTTAAACTTTAAGGTAAGGCAATTGACTTTGTTAAGTTTGATACTAAGAAAAATGAGGCAGGTCGGCAGACCTTCTGTCTTCTCTGGTGCCAGGGGAAATGCCAACTCCCTGGCCAACACCTGGAAGCTTCACAAAAAGGTGCTGGCATGTCCCAGAAGAAGGGGAACCACAAAATAAAATAATCATCTAAATAATGAGTGACCTGGACAAAACCTGCATGCCGGATAGGTACCCATTGGAGGAACATACTAAAATGTTCAAATGGCAAACAGGAAATAGAACAGCCAAACGGCATGGCCCGGTCGACAAAGTACTGGCCTGTAAATCAAAAACCAAGAAGCTTAAAGTCATCTGAGTGGACCGGGATGAGACAGAAGACAGACTTAATGTCACACTTAGCCATCAAGGCCCCTTTGCTGCAGGATCAGATCATTCTGATGGTCTCATCAAATGACATGTACCAGAGCAAACATAGTTCAGGCAGAATAGCATCATTAACACATTGGCCCTCGGAGTGAGAAAGGCAACATATAAGTCTCAACTCGTTAGAAGCCTTCTTCAGAACAACGCCCAATGGCAAAACCCTTAAATTACGATAAGGGGTATGTGTAAGGAAAGGTCCAGCAATTTGACCTTTCAATTCCACCTTAAAGAACTCTTGGCATACAGCATGCTCCATACCTTTTACAGAAAGTAGTCTGGGCATATCCTGTGGCTTCGGCACACCTGTGGCAGGTATACAGAAGCAAAAGGAGAACCCAGCCCCAATGTATGCAGCATCTGCCGAATTAGAGTTTGGCCTAAAGTGATTGGTTGAGCACATTAAGCCGAATTGGGTTGGGGCACTTTAACGGGGGCTTGGGCATCATGGGCATGGTGACTGATGACACAAAGTTCCCTGCCCCAAGACCTGTTGCCCCCTGCTCTAAAACAAGCAGAGGCTGTGTGGGGTCCTGAACAGATGGAACACTCATGGATAAGGGGTAAAGCTAGGTCAGGCTGAGCCCTGATGGAGTCACCAGTGTAAATTAAGTAAGCTGGTAGGCAGTTGGCCCAGGTGTGAAGTGGCTTCTTGTGCCTGGCCAGTTTCTTGTCCTGCTCATCCTCCTTCTCCTCCTTATTGGAGTCTCTATTTAAAATGCTAAAAATATCTACATACTCCCTGCAACATATTTTATCCCTAGTAGCAGGCAGTAAATGATCCCCCAAAGGGAGGGATTGATCACCAAATGGCATTGCTGCCCTGGGAACCAAATTATACCCCAGGTCATCCACCCCGAAAGAAGGCCAGCCAGGGGCAAGGGACGGGAAAGCATTCCCAAAGCCCAAGGGCACAGGTTATGCATATAGAGCCCCCCAGGCTGGGCAAGGAGGGTTGCCCAGGCACAGGGGTGAGCATAAGGGAGCATGGGACTGCCTGGATAGGCCGAGGCCACTGGGGAGGCATCAGAGGGTATGACTTAGAAGTAGGCCCAGTGACAGGGGACCTAGACGTGCTAGCTTGTACAACATACTCACCACTGGAGGACCAGGGAGAAGGACCAAAGGGCCAAATGCAGCAGGCTGGTCCAACTGCAGGTCCTGCAGCTATTCATGCTCATTCTGTTCCAGTGGAATCATCCCCAGCTCAGCCCCAGCCACAGGCTTGAGGACATGGACAGCAGAATTGGATGGGTCGCTAGAAACTGCAAATGCTAGGGTAATATAATCTTTGAAAATCTGTGTAAGCCATGATGCATTATGACCTTAGAAAGAGGTTTATAACATTTCCCCAAACCATTGTGCCTTTGAAAACACCCCACCACCATAAAAGGTGCCATGCTGTTAGAAGGTTGTGCTGCCCGTCATTTATCCCAACCCCCTAACTTATGGTGCACCCTGGGAAATGATAAATAAACTAGCACTTGCTGGCAGACAGATAATCACTATGATATCCTGCTAACTATTTCCAAGTCTCAAGTTTTAACTTTTCTTAAGAGTAATCACCGATAAAATTATCAACAGTTACACAAGATCTTAATAAAATTTAATGTTGATGTAGTTGCAATGCAGTTGACACACAGAGATAGCAAGAAAAGGCTGTATGCTAGAGAGAAGATATCTGGATATGATATTATTGGAGTAACATACAGTACCATCATTATTATGGAGTTGCCACATATGTGAGAAGCAAAATAGAAGATATTTATTTTATGTCAGCTTCCACAGAAAATGGCATACAGGAAGTTATAATAAATATTGGGGACTTGCCTATCTATAACATCTACAAACCCACAGATATTTTGTGGCCAGTACATGTGCTGAAAACACATCAACACCCCACTGTATTTGTTGGTGACCTTAATACCCACAACAAAAATTGGTGCTACAGAGAAAATGATATAAATGGGGAAATCCTGGTAAGATGGGCTGAATAAAATAATATGCACCTAATTTCTGATGCTAAAGATCAGGGCTCCTTTAAGTCAGCAGCATGGATACGGGAATATCACCTTGATTTATGTTTTGTAACTGAGGATGAAAAACTCAACCCAATTCTGGAAATTCAAAATATTTTGCCAGATTTTTCACATAGTCAACATCCACCAATTCTGTTATAGCTATCCCAATAATAACATGCATTCTTTAGCCATGTATGCTAGCATTTTCAAAAAGTGAATTGGATTGCTTTTCCTGAAGATCTTTCCACTTTTGCAATTGAAAAGGAGATATTTAGAGCTAACATGAATAACACCTAGAGGTCATCTGCTACTGCCAGTTGTAAGAAGCCATTTTGATTTGCATACTTATTTGTCACACTGACCAATTATTCTGTGCCTCAGAATCGTTGTTCTGTGTAGGACAATGACAATAAAGATTTATCTATCTATTTATCTATCAAAAGTCCTCACATTAAAATATAATGGTTAGTCTTTAAAGTGCTACAGCATTATTGTTCTTATTTTGTTTTGGGTTTTCTCTGATATGTCTGACCATCGAGACAGAGTACTTGAATGGATCCCACCTACTTCCAATAAGTATGAGAGGGTTATAGGAGCAATTATCAGCACTGCCAAGGGGCATATCCCCAGAGGCTACCAGAAGGAATATCTACAAGAATGCGATGATACAGGTGAGGAATTGTATGAAGAATTTGAAAGAACAGTTAATTGAGTAGTGGCTGATGAGATCATTCACAGCCTGGATGCTGCAAGAAGGACAGGTGGATGGAAACTACACCGAAGAGAGATTTTAAAACCTCTAGCAGGAAAGCTTGGTCCTTGTTACATAAATTGGGAAGTTGAAGTCATATAATACAAGAAAATGCAATAATAGGCCCAAATTACATAGCATCCAACAATGTCAAAAGGAAAAAGTCATAAAGAAACAACAAAAGAAGACAAACAGGAACTTAATTCCCTTAATTCTCTTTATTCATTCAGGGAAATACACAATGTTTTGAATAGCATTATTGTTCAATTCTCTTCAAAGATTAGGAGATATCTATACCTATAAAATGGTGCGTTAACTGTTGGAATGTGACAAAGGATGTTGCACCAGGCCCCACTAGCCCCATCCGAGCTTCCGTTCACTCACCCGAATGGGGTTCGAACGTAACTGTCGGGTTGAAATTTTCAACCTGGGGGCAGGAGCCCCCCAGTCGCAAACAAAAAAGGGAACTTCAATTTCCAAAGTTCCTTTCGCCACGCCGCGCCAGAGCCAATCAGGCTGAGCGGCACGGCAAAAGGAACGTTCGGAAACGTGCCGCGGCCAATCAAAAAAAAGCCGCAAGAGAAAAACCGCTGCAGAAAGCAAACACGCGCAGCCAAAAATACAAGTCCCAGCGTCCTGTGTGCCATGAGTGTGCAGAATGCTGAAGAAGCCGGTGCGTGAAAAATAAAAACAAACCCACACCGTGAGCGCAAGTCCGCCGCAGGCGGACACAGCTCCCAGAAAACACGCTAACCCCAAAATTACTATACTATGAAAACCCGCCGGCCATCTTGCATGGAGCAACGGGGAAGAGAGGGACACCCTCTCCCCCACACTGCCCCGCCGAAGACACAGCGAGCCCAGCGAGACAAACTCACAGGAAAAATTCAAACACCCCCCCAACCGCTGCAAAAAACGCCGTGGCGGCAGCAACCGAAAACAAATAAAAAAAGGCCAGCAAGCAAACCCCCACCCCCAAACACACAAACCCCAACCCAGCCAGGGCCGCGACAATACCCCCCCCCCAAAGCCGCATGAAGCAGTGAGGCAAACACCCACCCAACAAACAGTCACACCGCAACCCAGCCCGGGCCACGGCAATACCCCCCCCCAAAACGCCGCATGAAACGGCGATGATATTTCCGCGGGCCAGCCATCAAGACTGGCCCACGAAAATACCCAAAGCACAAATCAAAAACATTCAAAAAAACCAAAAATATACAAAAACACACACACACACAAACCCCCACCTCAAACCCTAAAAACCAAAAACACTCAAAAAGACACACAAAGAAACCCCCAACCAAAACCCAAAAACATTCAAAAAAACACACACACAAACCCCCACCCAAAACCCTAAACACAAACAGAACGCCCCCAACCCAAAACAACGCCCCCTAAAAAAACAGAGAGAACTTACCAATAGACGTCTTGCCCCGATGAAAACCGGAACTGAAATGAAGAGAAGAAGAGACTCACTGGAATAAGCAATACAAAAAAATTGCACAACACCACCACCCAGTGGCCAAAGGAGAAAAAACATCCAAAATATTCCCAAATATTCAATAAATCCCCCAAAATAGGGTAATCGATTCCAAAAACATTCAAAAATATCTAAAAAAATCAAAAATAATTCACAGAAAAAAATAAATTTTCAATAAAAAAATAAAAAACACTGCAAAATACATTCAATTTAAAAAAAACATATATTTACACATTTTTAAAATTATTATCCAAAGTAAAACTATTTACAAAAATTCACAAAGTAACACATTCTTTTTAAAAATACAATAATTAAAACAACAACAACAACCCTCCACTGGGAGCGCAAGTCCGCCGCAGGTGGACGCAGCGCCTCAAAGCCAAAAAATCAAAAAACCTTACACCACCATTTAAGACAGCACAGCACCATTGGTTCAAGAAAAAAATGAAACCCTTTACTATCCAACACAATTTTAAAAAGCCCGGCACCGCCGGGCAAAATATACTAGTTCCTTATAAAAATGAACATCCTAACATTGTTGCTTTGTTAAAAGCAGGAAAACCCAAAGATCAATCTCAAACTTATTGCCTGTTAGCCCTTCTCAGTTCCATTTACAAGCTGTTGGAAGATCTATACCTATAAATCCAAGGGTTAAACATTGGAACATTTCTTCACCCATCCATCCTATCCCATACCGAGCCTCCGGCACTAGTCTGAACCTGGCCCAGAGGTTACTGCAGGGCTTCAAAAGACGCCAGTGGGGCAAGAGCCCCACAAATGTGAAAAAAGGAAAAGAACTTCACTTCTCAACATTCTCTATGCCTCAGCCAATCAGGCTGAAAGGCACAAGCAAAAAGAACGTTGGAAAATGTGGCGCCGCCAATTAAAATTGGGGAAAAAAACCACCACATGAACGCAAACCAAAAACCGTGAGTGTGCAGAATGCTGTGAAAACTGGTGTGCAAAAAATGAAATTAAAAAACGCAATGGGTCCCCAAGGAGGCAGATGCAGTACCTCACAGCCTCACAAAACAAAAATCCACCATGAGACACCCACCTGCCTTCTTTCCTGGAGCAACGGGGAGAGGAAGGACTTCCTCTCCTCCACGCTATCCCACCAAATACATGACAAGACCACCGCCGGCCTCAAGGAAAGTTGAGCCAGAGTGGGAAAAAACAACAGCAGCAGGCAGCAGTTCATCAGGGGAAGCACCCTCCCTGGCGAATGACTGGCTGCTGTGTTTGTACTTCCAATGGAGGTAATACAAAAGAAGCATCCAGCTATCTGCAAGGAAGAGCACCACCCCTTACATATCGCTGCCTGCCGATCTCCAGTTAGGTAAGCCAGGAGAGAAAGGAGACAGAGAGGAGAGAAACATCATCAGGCAGATAGCTGTTCTGTGCCTCCTTCTCCCCCGACCTACCAAACGAACCTTCACGGGTAAGGGCCTGCTGACTGCCGGCTCCTTCATTTCCCCATTGCTGCATCGAAACCAAAATTCGAAGCAGCAATGGGGAGAAGAGGAGCCGACAGGCAGCCCATTCTTCACACAAAAGTACACACCAACAACAGAAAGTACATACCAACAACAAACACCAACATTAATAAAAATTATTAAAACACAAATAGATCCATAATTTAAAAACCCATTAATACACATAAAAAGAAAACAGCAAAATCCACAAACAAAAACATCCATAATTCCAGAAAAGTGCAGACAAAACACCTAACTACAACATGATGAAGATGAAGCAGATGAAAGGGGTGCTGTGGGAGGTACAGTAGTTGGAGTGACATGGACGGAGTTGTGGGTGGTGGAAGAGAAAAAAAATGAGAAATGAAGCTATTTAATGGGTAGATCGGTTAGAGCAATGAATATGAAAAGTCTCAACATCTTACATGTCTCCCCCCCCCCGCATCTTTGGAAGACAATGGCTGCTTTTCTTTAGTCTCAAAAAAAGTGTATGGGGGAAGATGATGGAGCTTTTATGTTTATGTATATATATGTTTACATGTAGGGTATTTTGTCTTAAATGTTCAGTTAAATACACACCTTGGGAAATTGTGGAGGACCTAGCAAAACTTATTAAAACTTATTTATGAAATGTGTAAAGATATTGTCTTGGAATATCAAAGGGTCTGGCTGCCAAGTGAAGAGAAGAAGGCTGAAAATGGCCCTTAGAAGGGATAAACCTGATGTAATCTTTTTTTCAGGAAATACATCAAAAATCGGAAGATACAAATCAATTATTTTTGGGATGGACACAAATGTATGAAAAAGCTTTTGGTACATCAAAGGCATGAGGGGTAGAGATTTTTCTCTTGGGTTTTACAATGACAAAAAGTATTTCTTACCCAGAAGGTAGATATTTGATAGTTAAAGGAACAATTGAAGATGAAGAGATCATATTGGTTAATGTGAATGCCCCAAATTTTGGAGAAAATTTATCGAATAATAGATAGAGATAGGCCAATAAAAATGATTGTTGCAGGTGATTTTAAGTTAATAAGATCTGATACAGATTGTACAAATGTGAATAAATATAGATCTGGGGTAAAAACACATTTGATTGACAAATAGATTAAATTACTGAGATTGCAAGAAGCATGGAGAGAACTTAAAGGGTCAGAAAGATTGTACACTTACTTTTCACAAGTTCATAATTCATATTCTAATTTGGATTATATTTTTGTTACTGAAAATATGGTTAGAAATTTGGAAGAGATGGAAGTGAGTCGTTTTTAAAAATGAGACGATGCAAAAGTGTTGTTAGAATTAAGTTTGGAGGGACTGAATCAGGGAGGAAATAATTGGAGATTTGATATAAATCTATTTAAAGACCATAAGAATAAAGAATTAATTATGAAAAATTGGGAAGAATGTTGGCAATTGAATGATATGGGTGAAATGAATTATAACGTAGTGTGGTATGCCATGAAGTCAGTATTTAGAGGAGAATGTATAGCTAGTATCAGAAATACACAGTGGAAGAATAAACAAAAAGACTTGGAAAAGGAAACTGAGCAGCTTCAAAAAGAACATGCTACGCCTAAGAATATAAAGATTTATGAAAAGATGCAAAGACTAAAAGCTGAACTGAATGGGAAAGATATAGAAAAAGTGAAATGAGATTTGATTTATTTGAAGAGGGAATATTTTGAATATAATAATAAGAACTCAAAATTATTGCCTAAGGCAGCAAAAGAGAAAAACACTAAAAGAGAAATGGGAACATTAATAAATAGAGAAGGTATTAGATGTAATAAAACAAAAGATAAAATTGTAAATGATTTCTATCAAGAATTATATTCAGAAAAATAAGTTAATGTGGAAAAGTTGAAAAATATTTAGAGAAGAGTTCCAAAAATAAATTAATAGAGGAACATAGAAATAGAATGGAGGAAACCATAACTGAGAAGGAAACCAAAGAAGTCAAGGTTTGCCATCACTGCCCTACATGGTAGTGGACCAGGGTACTGAAGAGACCACGTTATCCCAAGGACATCTATCCGTCCCACCAGAGCAGACCGGAAGGGCTCCCTGATGGTCCCATTTGCTAGAGAGGCTCACTCTCTAGCACGAGAAGCAGGGCCTTTTCCGGCACCTGCACTGGCCCTGTGGAACCTCCTGCTGACTGAGCTACGTCTCCAGGCAGAGCTATTACCCTTCAGAAAAAGATATTAAAACCTGGCTGGCACAGGAGGTGTGGGGTGCGCCCGGTGCAGTTGCCACTTCATGCTGGCTTTAAAAAAATATATATATATAATTTTTTATTAAATTTTTAACAATAATACAACTTAAAAAGAACAACAACTATAAATGAAAATACAAACATCATACCTACAAATACAATATATAGAACAAAAAATAAAAGAAAAAAGCATAAGAATATAATTAAACTACGACTTAATAATGTACTACCTTCCTCTTTCTTCCGTACATCTTTAGTTATATTTCAAAAAAAAATTAATACATTATAATACTCTTATAACTATCCTAATATACATATTCGAACTGTATTCTTAAACTCATCAATTTGATACAACTATTAAGTCAAAATAAAAATACAATAATTAAAATATAATTTTCACATAATACACCCAGTGTTATTTACAATGCCCTGAAGAAAGCAGGGTAATCTAATTGAATCATATGGAGTTGAACATACAAAAAGATTTATACGGTATACAGATTAGAATTCAAAGTGACGTGCAGAAATTAGAACAGGAATGGGTCAAGGACAAGACTGAAATTATGAAAGGACAATTGAACCTTCAATCTATGATGACTGACCTCATTAAATCTATGAATACAGGCCATGACAAACTTGAAAAGGGACAGAATGCACTTAAAAAAGAACAGGATGAGATGAAAAAAGAACAGGTCAAAATAACAAAAGAATTCATAGAAATAAAAGAAAAGGACAAGGAAAGAGATCTTAAAATGGGGAGTCAAAAGAAGAGATTGGAATTAATGGAGGAACAGATGAGACGGGCCAATATAGTTATTAGAAAGATTGCAGAGAAGACCCCAGATCAGTTGAAAATCAGAGTTTTAGTTTGGATGAACGGACTAGGATTGGGAACCAATTTTGGCCCTGAGCATTTTTGAGTGTCTTTCGTTTAGGTTCAAAGAAGAATAGAACAGGACCAAGAAATGTGTTATTGAAGTTTGCAAATGTGATAGATAAATTGAACGTTATGGCACACCTCAAAAAATGGGTTCGCAGACTTTGAAATTGGATGGAGATGATGTTGAGGTATATAACGATATTTCTGTAGAGTAGAGAATTTGGAAGCAGACGATGAGAGCAATAACTAAAAGACTGATTGCTAAAAACATAAAGTATAATTGGAAATTCCCCAGACAATTAAATTTTTCATATCTAGGCAGGTGGTTCATCATTACTCAGGATTTGGATCCAATGTATGTCTTTGAACAAGCAAAAATGGTTGAAAATGGAATGGAGGAATGGGATGCCCTTTAGGAAGAGTTAATAATTTCAGGAGGGTATAAATCAGCCTTCCAGAGGGAGGATGATTTGGAGTTACTGGGTGCAGTAGGTGGTACGCAATAGATTTAGCAGCAGCATGTGGGATTGAATAACATCTATGATAATTTTGCATCGGCAACACATTCCCCCCCTCCCCCTTTGGAAGACAAAGATAACTTTTTTGATAGAAAAGTGGGGAGGGGAAACAAATATTTTTATTTTTTGTTATATATATTTTATATATTTGTTCTTTTCTTTTGGATGTAGGGTGAAGGGGAATTCCTGGCTAAAGGAACACATGCCCATAGGAGGATGCGGTAGACACAATTTAGAGGATTCGGGTGAATTATGAAGAACATAAAAGTATTAATTTGGAATGTGAAAGGTACTGGATGGCAAGTCAAACGCAGAAGATTAGAATTAACTCTTAGGAGAGATAGGCCAGACATAATCTTTCTTCAGGAAACCCATCAGAAATCAGGTGAGGTGAACAAATTATATTTAGGATGGACTCAAATATATGAAAAAGTGTACGGCTCTTCAAAAGCAAGAGGAGTAGTAACATTGATATCAGATAGATTGGGTTTTGATATGACCAAGAAAATAGCTGACCCGGAAGGTAGGTATTTAACTATACAAGGCAAAATTGATGAAGAGGAAATTACGTTGGTAAATATATATGCTCCTAATGATGGTCAGGAGAAGTTCTTAGATAAGATTTATCAAATTTTGAGGAAGGAAGGTTCTGCAAAGGTGATAGTGGCAGGAGACTTTAATTTGATAAGATCAATGGCAGATTGTACAAACTTAACCCGGGGTGGAGTCAGTAAAACAAGAATTTTGGATGGATGGATGAATTTCTTAGCATTGAAAGATGCATGGAGGGAAATAAAAGGATCAGAACGAGCTTATACATTTTTTTCTCAGGTTTATAATACTTATTCAAGAATAGATTATATATTTGTTACAGAAAATATTATTAAAAATATAGAAGATATAGAGACAGGAATAATTAAAGAGTCTGAGCATGCAAAAGTATTGATGGTTTTTAAATCAAAAGGAGTAAAGAGCGGAGTCAATTGGAGATATGATCCCAAGTTATATAAAGACCCGGAGATTAAGTCACAGATGATGCAAAACTGGGAGGAGTATTTGTATTGGAATGATATGGGAGAAGTTGGATACCACATAGTTTTGGACAGTATGAAGTCGATATTTAGAGGGGAAAGTATTAAGCTGGCAATTGTTAGAAATAGACAGTATAGGACTAAGTATGAAGAAATGGAAAAGGAGATAAAAAATTGCAGGAGGAACACGCAAGAACAAAAAATATGAGGATCTTAGACAAAATACAAAGGTTGAAAATGGAGATTGTGGGAAAGGATATAGAAAAGGTGCAAAGGGACCTAATTTATTTGAAGAGGGAGTACCTCAAGTTTAGCAATAAAAATTCAAACATGTTGGCAAGATCGGCGAAAGAAAAAAGGAGTAAAAGGGAAATTGGAATTTTGATTAAGGATGGAATTAGATATAACAAATTAAAAGATAATTAAAGATTTTTACCAGGAGTTATATACTGAAAAAAAGATAAATGTAGGGAAGTTAAGAGATCAATTAGCAAAACAAATGGGGGGAAAGATAACTTTAGAGCATAAATCTAGAATGGAAGAATTAATAACAGGTAAAGAAATAAAAGATGTGATTGATAAGTTGAAGAAATGCAAATCTCCAGGGTGGTTTAAAGATAGGGTGGTCCCAAGATTATTAAAATTATTTAATTATATATTGGAGGGAGGTTCAATTCTGACTTCTTGGCATAGATCTATAATTGTTCTAATACCAAAACCGGATAAAGATCCTGAAAAGGTGGAGTCATACAGACCCATCTCTCTAATAAATCAAGATGCAAAAAAATTTACGACAATATTGGCAAATAGACTAAATAATGTTATGAACAATTATATAAGCAAAGATCAGGTTGGATTTTTAAAAGGAAGGCATATGGTGGACTTGACAAGGAGGGCTTTGGATATAATTGATGTTGCGTCAAAAGAGAAAGAAAAAGTTGGAATGCTATCCCTGGATATATTTAAGGCATTTGACTCTCTTCAATGGGTGGCTATTAATGAGATAATTAACTCTTATGGGTTTGGAGATAGATTTAAGAGAATTATTGAACAATTATATCAGCAAAGTTCTGCCAAGATTAGAGTAAATGAGGTTATGACAGATGAGGTAAAATTAGAGGCAGGAACACATCAAGGGTGTCCATTATCTCCAATACTATTTATTATGGCAATGGAGGTGTTAGCAAACGCCATAAGACAGGATAGAAATATTGAGGGAGTCACCGATATAAAGATAAGCCTTTGCTGGGCCCACTAAAGAGACGGACACAGTGCTGGGATTGAAACTGGGCCACTTTATTAAGAATAGTTCACTTAATGCAAACGGGCCGACATGGCACTGGTAAGGAGCTATGGTAATAACCAATTATAATGACCCCAGGAGAAGCGCAAATTTTTATTTTTATTTATTTATTTATTTAGTATGCTTATATACCGCTTTACTAGTCTATTGACCACTCAAAGCGGTTTCCAAAACAATCAAATAAATACAAAGCAAATCATAAGTACGGGGGAAGGGCAGGAGGAGGGGGAGGGAAAATACAACAACATACAGAAATAACAGTGCAAAATACCATAAATAATACAAGTCACAAAAAACTTTACAAAAAATCAAGTCAAGTCAATAATGCAATTAATTGTTCGACTTACAAATACAAAAATCACATCATTATAAAGCAACACAACCTAAACCCACTAACTGAGTCCAAAAACATGGAAGAAGTACTTCAGCCCATGGTTGCGGGCATCCTTTTGACCCCCCCCCCTAACAAGGCTTTATCCTTCCCAGGCAGGGAGGGGCTGGCCCCAAAGACAGCTGTGCCGGTAGTGGATTCCTTGGTGGGCTGGTGAGTTGGGCCAGCAGTTCTTTATCCTTCCCATGCAGGGAGGGGCTGGCCCCAAAGACAGCTGTGCCGGCAGTGGAGTCCTTGGTGGACCGGTGAGTAGGCCAGCAGTTCTTTATCCCTCCCGGGCTGGGAGGGGCTGGCCCCAAAGACAGTTGTGCCGGCAGTGGAGTCCTTGGTGGGCTGGTGAGTTGGGCCAGCAGTTCTTTATCCTTCCTGGGCTGGGAAGGGCTGTCCCCAAAGACAGCTGTGCTGGCAGTGGAGTCCTTGGTGGGCTGGTGAGTTGGGCCAGCAGTTCTTTATCCTTCCCAGGCAGGGAAGGGCTGGCCCCAAAGACAGCTGTGCCAGCAGTGGAGTCCTTGGTGGGCCAGTGAGTAGGGGCCAGCAGTTCTTTATCCTTCCCAGGCAGGGAGCGGCTGTCCCCAAAGACAGCTGTGCTGGCAGTGGAGTCCTTGGTGGGCCGGTGAGTTGGGCCAGCAGATCTTTATCCTTCCCAGGCAGGGAGGGGCTGGCCCCAAAGACAGCTGTGCCGGCAGTGGAGTCTTTGGTGGGCTGGTGAGTTGGGCCAGCAGTTCTTTATCCTTCCCAGGCAGGGAGGGGCTGGCCCCAAAGACAGCTGTGCCGGTAGTGGAGTCCTTGGTGGGCTGGTGAGTTGGGCCAGCAGTTCTTTATCCCTCCTGGGCTGGGAGGGGCTGGTCCCAAAGACAGCTGTGATGAGTGTCCGGTGGACTAGAAGGCTTTGCACGCTGTGTCTAGCATGGCATCGCCTTGTTCCTGAGCACACCTGACTGGCCACACGATTATCCCTCTATCTGGACCTTCCAGTGGCCAGCGGAGTGTGCTGCTGCCGGACTCGTAGGGGTCGCCCAGTGGCTCCTTACCAGTGCTAGCCGCCGAACGTCAAAAGGTAAAAAACCTACCCCGTAGCACACCAAACGCCGAACGTCAAAAGGTAATAAAACTACCCCATAGCACACCAAACAGCGACAGTGTGGGATGGGTGAAAATGCCAAGAACTAGCAGGCCAATCGAGGTTCAAGCAAAAATTCCCATACGGCCCTGAAGCGACCAAAACAATCACACTGTGACCAAGGGCGGGGGTGGAGGGCAAACGCTTCCTGGCCCAGTCAGCAGAGAAGAAGGAAGGGCGGTCTGAGCCTCTCCCTTAAGGGAAAGCCTGGCTCCCGCCCCTTCCGGCCTGGTCCCATCTCTGATGGAGTGGGGCCGGCAAAGCGCACGGCATCAAATAGCACTGCCGCGCGTCCCTTACACTAATGATACTTTAGTAAGTGTAAAACATCCTTTGAGGGCTTTGGATAGGATTAAAGAACACTTAAATGATTTCGAGGAAGTAACGGGATTGAGGAAAAATTGGGACAAGTCCGAGATGATAACATGCAATGTAGTTAAAGAAGATCAAAAGAAAATAAAAGATAAATATAAAATCCAGGTTAGGGAAAAACTGAAATATCTGGGGATAAATATTTCTTGCAATTGGGATGATCTTAAGAGTCTTAATTACAGAAAGCAAAAAAAGGAAATTAAAGAAAAAAATTCGCAGTATAATAAATTAAAGTTGTCTTGGTTCGGTAGAGTGGCACTATGTAAGATGATGTTACTTCCTAAATTAAACTTTTTGCCCTCCCAATTCAATTAAAAGACAAAGAAATTAAAGACTTTCAAAATTTATTTAATGCATATTGTAATGTAGGAAGAAGATCTAGACTTAATAGAGGATTGCTGTATTTATCCCAAAAAGAAGGTGGATTGGGCATACCAAATCTTAAAAACTATTATAGAGCTTTTCAAATTAGAAATATTGTTAAAATGTTAAGGAAGGAGAAACTAATTTGGGAGGACATCAAGATGAAGGAATTAAATCAGATTGGCAAAGCAGTATTTTTGGATAAAGAGAGGAATAAATTAGGGGTCAAAAATAAAATGTTGAAAGCAACACTTGATACCTGGAAAAAAGAAAAGAAGGATTTAGTCCCTGATGTATCTCCGATTATAGAAATAGTTGATTTTAAAAAATCCCCGATAAAGTTAGATAGAGAAGCCAAGGAAATTTTAGGTGAATATAATATTTTTCTGTTGAAAGATTGGGTAAAAGCGTGCAAAGATAAGGAGAAAAAAGTGGAGCTATATACAGAGCTGAACTTAAATTGGTTACAGATATTACAGGTAAATAAATGGAATAGTGTCTATTTGGAAGAAAATAGTTTGGAAAAAGATACCACTGATTTTGAGGAAATATTATTGAAAATTAGAAAAGGGAAAGTGGATACAAAGTGTTTGGTGAGCAAAATTTATAGGATTTTAAACAAAGATATCAACTCACAAGAAATATTGAAGAAAATATGGAGCAAGATCTTAATGTTAGCATCACAGATTTTGATTGGAAAAAGAAATGGAATAAAAGAATCATGAGAGCTATGTCTGTCAGAATAAAAGAACATCATTTTAAAATGGTATTTGACCCCAGTGCGGTTGCACCAGATAGATAAAAGTAAAAGTCAAATGTGTTGGAGATGTAAAAACAAATTGGGAAATTATTATTATTATTATTATTATTATTATTATTATTATTATTATTATTATTATTATTATTATTATTATTATTATTATTATTATTATTATTATTATTATTATTATTATTATTATTATTATTATTATTATTATTATTATTATTCTAAACTGCTTACTTCCCCCAAGAGAACTCAAAGCGGTTTACAGCATGTAAAATAAAAAATACAATCCAAAATACAGAAACAGTATACAAAACAAATTCAAAATCACAATTATAAGATAATATATAAACATCAATTAATCGCATCAAAAAGTACACAATATAAAAAATTCAAAACGTCAAATACAAATCATCACAGAGTAATGTGCAATTCAAGGCTGGTTTTGACCTTTAAAGCCCTATATGGCCGTGGGCCAGGATACCTTAGAGACCGCATCGTCCCAAGAGTGTCTGCCCGTCCAACCAGAGTGGACCGGAGGGGCTCTCTAATGGTGCCATCAGTTAGGGGTGCACATCTGTCCAGCACCCGAAGGAGGGCCTTCTCCGTGTCCGCACCAACTCTCTGGAACCTCCTGCCAACAGATCTAAGACTTCAAAGAGAATTGCTGCCCTTCAGGAAAGGATTGAAGACCTGGCTGGCAGGGCAGGTGTGGGGGCCCCCGAATGGGAACATGGCCCCCGCCTGCTGGCTTATGTAAAGAATTAAGAACTCTCTCTTCTTCTTTTTATAGTGGGTGGGATGGGTGGGTGGGATATGGGTCTTTTAAAGTGGGTGGGATATGGGTCTTTTAAAGTGTTTTTAAAACTTGTTGTAATGCCGCCCTGAGTCGGGTTCGGCCTGAGTGGGCGGCATATATAAATATGACTAATAAATAAATAAATATGACTAATAAATCAATTTTATATATAAAAGGACTATATATATACAGTCCTTCTAGTCCATCCAGAGGGGGAGTGAGACAATAGCGTGCACAAGTCCTAGAGCTCCTAGCTGACCGGTCTCCTTGCCCCCACCAAGGCCAGGTCCATAAGCGACAATGATGGCAAGTCCACCGCGGCATCATCCTTCCATACTGGCCCAACAGAGAACCGGAAAATGCAAGGAAAAGAGAGGCAGCGGTGGGCTTCAGCCTGATGTGGCGGCCCATGGCCCTATGTCCCTCCCCGCAGGGGACAGGAGAGGAGGGTGCCCCCCACAACTGTGGCAATGGTCCTCGGGGCAACGGTGATTGCTGTCTCAGCTGTCATCACTCCCCACCGACCTGGGGGAGGAACGTGAAGCTCCAGTGTCCGGCATCCGGGGTGGGGGTGGCAGCAGCACTTTTGAGGGCGCAGTCCACCCCCAGCTGTTCTCACTCCCCCGCTGACCAGCAAGGCCGGGGGGAGGAACGCAGAGCTCTGGCGTCCGGTGTCCGGTGGTGGTGGTGGTGGTGGTGGTAGCAGCACTTTTGAGGGCGCAGTCCACCCCCAGCTGTTCTCACTCACCACTGACCAGCAGGTCTGCGGGGAGGAATGCAGAGCTCTGGCGTCCGGCATCCAGTGGTGGGAGTGTTGGTGCCAGCAGCGCTTTTGAGGGCGCAGTCCACCCCCAGCTGTTCTCACTCCCTGCCAACCTGCAGGGCCGGGGGGAGGAACGCAGAGCTCTGGCGTCTGGCGTCCGGTGGTGGGGGTGGGGGTGGCAGCAGTGCTTTTGAGGGCGCAGTCCACCCCTAGCTGTTTTCACTCCCTGCTGACCAGCTGGGCCGGGGGGAGGAATGCAAAGCTCTGGCGTCCGGTGGTGGGGTGGGGGTGGCAGCAGCGCTTTTGAGGGCGCAGTCCACCCCCAGCTGTTCTCACTCCCTGCTGACCAGCAGGGCCGGGGGGAGGAACACAGAGCTCTGGCATCCAGCATCTGGTGGTGGGGGTGGGGTGGCAGCAGTGTTTTTGAGGGCGCAGTCCACACCCAGCTGTTCTCACTCCCCACCGACCAGCAGGGCCAGGGGGAGGAACGCAGAGCTCTGGTGTCTGGCGTCCAGTGGAACTTATGAGCATATGTGGTGGAGTTGTAGGATAGTAAAGGAATTTTGGATGAAAATAGGAAAAGAAATTCTCAGAATTGTGGGGGTAAACGTTAATCTGTGGCCAAATTAAGCCTTACTGACAGACACAGGAAAAGTATATTTAGATAAGGATAAGAAAGAACTGTTGTCTATATGCTTGACAACGGCGAGGCAATGTATAGCGAGCAATTGGAAAAATTGTTTAACATTAAAGATCGAATAATGGCATAGGGAAATGTGGCAGTTAGCTCTGTATGATAAATTGACATGGGAATTGAATAAGAAAAAGGGAATAGTAAAAGAGAACAGATTTTTGTGAATTTGGCAACCTTTTGTGGACTATAGTTAAAAAAAATGATGGGAGCAGACCAGTGCCTGAACATTACAGTTTTTGGAAATAATATAAATGTGTGTCCTGCCGCATCCTCTAGGGCCTTGTATAGTCACTTAGGGTGATATAGCACTTGAATTTTATTGTACTTTATTGGAAAGTCTGTTTCTTTGTTTCAAGGAAAAGATATCTAATTACTTCTTGAAAAACAAATTATTTTAATGATAGAAATTCTTAATCAGGTAGAAAACAATTAAATGATTTAGGATGAATTTTACTATTTATACTTAATCAAATGCAGCTTTATCCTTACTTAATGAGTATGTTAGTGTTGACTTTTTTCTTTTTATATATGTTGATTTCCTTTTTGTCTTATGACGCTAAAAGATGATGATGGTGTCAAATTACTGCATTCAATATGCCAGCAGATTTGGAAAACAAAACAGTGGCCACAGGATTGGAAAAGATCAGTATACGTCCCAATCCCAAAAAAGGGCAATGCCAAAGAATGTTCAAATTATCGAACAATCGCGCTCATCCCACATGCCAGCAAGGTGATGCTCAAGATAATACAGGACAGACTTCAGCAGCATGTGGAGAGAGAATTACCAGAGGTGCAGGCTGGTTTCAGAAGAGGCAGGGGGACTAGAGACCACATCGCCAACATACGCTGGATCATGGAGAAAACAAAGGAATACCAGAAACAAGTTTACTTTTGTTTTATTGACTACACTAAGGCATTTGACTGTGTGGACGACAACAAGATGTGGCAAGTAATTAAAGAGATGGGAATACCAGAGCACCTCATATGCCTCCTGAGAAATCTGTACATGAACCAAGAAGCAACAGTTAGGACAGAACATGGAATAACAGAGTGGTTTGGAATAGGAAAAGGAGTAAGACAAGGCTGCATTTTGTCACCATGCTTATTCAACCTATACACAGAGCACATAATGCGCAGTGCAGGGATGGAGGAATCACAATATGGGATTAAAATCGCTGGGAGAAACATCAATAATCTGAGATAAGCAGATGATACCACCCTAATGGCAGAAAGTGAGGAAGACCTAAAGAACCTCTTGATTGGATTGAAGGAGGAGAGTGCAAAAGCTGGCTTGAGACTCAATATCAAGAAAACCAAGATAATGGCAACAGGCCCCATCAGTTCCTGGAAAATAGACGGGGAAGAAGTAGAAGCAGTGACAGATTTTACTTTCTTAGGATCAAAGATCACTGCAGATGGGGATTGCAGCCATGAAATAAAAAGGCGACTGATTCTTGGGAGACAAGCGATGAGAAACCTGGGGAACATAGTGAAAAGCAGAGACATTACATTGCAAACAAAAATTAGAATAGTCAAAGCAATGGTTTTCCCAGTAGTAATGTATGGATGTGAGAGCTGGACAATTAGGAAGGCTGAACGCAGAAGAATAGATGCCTTTGAAATGTGGTGTTGGAGGAGGGTTTTGAGAGTCCCCTGGACAGCGAGGAGAACAAATAGGTCAATCTTAGAAGAAATTAACCCTGACTGCTCATTGGAAGGTCAAATAGTAAAGAAGAAGCTAAAATACTTTGGACATCAAATGAGAAGGGAGGATTCACTTGAGAAGGCATTGATGTTGGGAAAGGTGGAGGGCAAAAGAAGAAGGGGGAGGCCAAGGGTGAGATGGCTAGATGGTATTATAGACACAATGGGCACAGAGCTGGGAGGGCTGAGGGGGATGGTAGAGGACAGAGGCGCCTGGAGGAAAATGGTCCATGGGGTCGCAAAGGGTTGGAGTCGACTGTGCGACTGAACAACAACAACATATATACTTTGTATTTTCTCTTCTTCATACATATCCTTTGTTGTTTTTTTTATATGCTAAAAAATCAATAAAACTGAAGAAACCAGAGTGTCACAGATATTTTCTAACCCCAGAAACTCACTTGATCCGGTACTGGTCTAATCCCTTCATCCTCCTTCAATGATTAATCCACGAATAGTTGCCATATTTTCCAAAATCTGTTTTCTTTAACTATACCCTTTTTCTTATTCATTTCCCATGTTAGGGTATCATTCAATGCAAGATCCCACATCTCCTTATACCATTTTTCTATTTTCAGAGTTGTTTCATTTTTTCCAATTCCTGGCTATACACTGTCTACCCATTGTCAACATTATCGACAATAGCTCTTTTTTATCCTTATTTAAATCCATATTTTCCACATCTGTCAACAAAACATTACATGGCCCCAATTTAAGTCTTATACCCATAACAGCACAAATCTCTTTCTCAATTTTCCCCCAAAACTCCTTTACCACATTACAACCCTACCACATGTGTTCAATTTGTATTGGAATTTGTTTTAACATCCTCTATTTCTATTATAGGAGAAGTATCCGGAGCCAATTCCATCTTCAACTTTTCCCATACTCCTAATATTGTCTTCATCATTTTATTTTTTGTAACTATTTCCCACATATTACTATCTAAAAAGACAATTTTCCCCATTTGATTTAGATCCCTCATCTCGATTTCTTCCCATATTGCCTTTTCCCTTGCTAAATATTTCACAATATTTTTAATTTGAAAAACTCTATAGTAATCCTCAAATTTGGCAATCCTAGTCCTCCTTCTTTCTGAGATAAGTACCATAGTTTTTTTTAACTATTCTAAATTTCCTTCCACCATTACAAAAACGATTTAACAAATTTTGAAATTCCTTAATTTCATTATCACTTAATTGGATCAAACAAAAAAGATAATTCACAGTAGCAACATCATTTTACATAACGCAATCCTGCCGATCCAAGATTACTTTGACTATTTATATTTCTGAATTTTTTCTTTAATTTCCACTTTCTGTTTTCCATAATTCAATTTCTTGAGGTCCTCAAATTTATTTGAAATATTTATTCCAAATTATCTTTAACCTGTAATTAACCTTACCCTTTATTTTCTGCTGTTCCTCCTTATCAATATTACACAAGATCATTTCCGACTTTATTCTCAATTAATTCTCAAACCTGTCATCTCTTCAAAATCTTTTAACTGCTCTTGTATTCTTTCTGACACCATCCTACGATGCTTCATTGTTATCAAAGTATCATCAGCATACAAACTTATCTTATTTCCTAGTATTCCTTCAATATCCTTATCTTCTCTTATAGCCTTTGCCAACAACTCCATTGCCATGATAAACAAAATTGGTGATAATGGACAACCCTGCCTTGTTCCAGCTTCTAATTTTACTTCTTCTGTAATATCATCATTTACCCTAACAATGGCAGTACAATATTGACATAATTGTTCAATCGTCCTTCTAAATTTATCTCCAAATCCATAACATTTAATTTTCTCGTTAATTGTTGTCCACTGTAATGAATCAAATGCCTTAAAAATATCTAATGATAATAATCGAACTTTCTCATTTGTTTGTTCTACAATATCTATTAAATCTAATACTCTCCTTGTCAAATCCGCCATATGTCTTCCTTTCACAAAAAAAGTTTGATCTTCATTTATATAATTACCCATAAAACTGATCAGTCTGTTTGCCAATATTGCTGTAAAAAATCTTAGCATCTTGATTTATCAATGAAATGGGCCTATACGATTCCACTTTTTCTAAATCTTTTCCAGGTTTTGGTAATAAAACAATTATGTTCTATACCACGAAGTCAGAATTTTCCCTCCTTCCAAAATATAATTATATAATTTTATCAATTATGGAACCACAATGTCTTTAAATTCCTTATAAAATTCAGCTGGTAACCCATCTTCCCCCAGGGCTTTATCTGACTTCAAGTTGGCTATTACATCTTTTATTTATTTCTCTGTTATTTGCTCTTCCATTCTATTTCTATGTACCTGTTTTATGTTATTTTCTATTTGTTTCCCCAATTGATCCTTTTACTTCTCCAAATCTATATTCTTTTGAGCATATAAATCCTGATAAAAATCTTTAACAATCTTACATTTATCTCTAATCCTATTACATCTTATTTCTTCTTTATTAATCAAAATTCCAAATTCCCTTTTATTTCTCTTTTCTATAGCAGCTCTTGCTAATAATTTTGAATTCTTATTACTGTATTCAAAATATTCCCTTTTTAATTATACCAAGTCTCTTTTTACCTTTTCAATGTCCTTTCCTACAAATTCCTTCTTTAATCTTTGTATCCTGTCAAAAATCTTCTTATCATTTGTCTTAACATGCTCTTCTTGTAATTGCTTTATCTCTTTTTCAACATTGTCTTGTGTTTCCTTAAATTATTTATTTCTAATACTAGCCAACTTAATACTCTCCACTCTAAAAACCGACTTCATTGCATTCCATACCATATTATAACTCACCTCATCCATATCATTCCAATACCAACTTTTCTTCCACTTTTCAATTATTTGCTCTTTACATTTTCGGGGAGGCCCCGAAAACGCCGCCGGAGCCGCAGCCGCGCTCTCCCCGCCCCCACCACCGGCAGGGAGATAAAGGGAGCCTCCCGTGGCCCGGGAGGCTCCGAAAACGCCGCCGGAGCCGCAGCCGCGCTCTCCCCGCCCCCACCACCGGCGGGGGGATAAAGGGAGCCTCCCGTGGCCCGGGAGGCTCCGAAAACGCCGCCGGAGCCGCAGCTGCGCTCTCCCCGCCGGTGGAGATGACGGTGCGAGGAGGGATTCCTGCCTACCCTGGAACTCTTACACTGTTCTGGGGTTTTTAGGCTACTTGCAACTGTTGTGCAGTTGGAATTGAGGACTTTCCTTTTGTGCCCTCTGGCCTATGTATGTATTTTTGTATTGATCGTTTTAACTGTATTTTTTGATTAATTATTGTATTAATATTGCTGCTTATGTCTTTATTGCATTTCTGTATTTTTTGGTATTTTTGAAATTATATCCTTTGATTATATTGATCACATTGTTGCTATTGCTGTTATACTGTGTTTTATGGATCTTGTATTTCTAATATTTATTGTTAATTTGCTGTATTGCAACACTGTACCATTTGTAATTTTTGTATACTGTATTTGATTTACTTGTTGTAAGCCGCCCAGAGTCGGCCCTGGTCGAGTAGGGCGGGGTATAAATCGAATAAATGAATGAATGAATGAATGAATTTATGGTCTTTAAAAACTTTAGCATCATATCTCCAATTCCTTCTAATGTTTTTACTCCCTCTATCCTTAATTCCATCAACACTTTTGCATGATATGATTCTTTAAAGATTCCCACTTCCACCTCATCTATATTCCTAATTATACTCTCTGTTGCAAATATGTAATCTATTCTAGAGTATGTATTATGCACCTGTGAAAAAAATGTATAAACCCTTTCCGACCCTTTAAACTCCCTCCATATAAATGTAAACAGTAGATGTACATTTAGGCAGAAATATCAGAAGAACAGAATAATCTGATATTTCTGCCTAAATGTACATCTACTGTTTTTATTTTCTTCTTCTTTTGTGTCCCTATCAAACCCTGGACTGCCATAAATAAGCTCTTTTTTTCGCTGGGTCACTGTATTCCTGATTCAGTCCATGTGCTGGAGGAAATCTCGGTTCATCACTGCTCAACAAGTCATGATGTTCCAGGAAGAAGACATTAAGTGGTTCATGTGAGCTTGAGAATATCCAGGCTTCACTGGGTTAGAAAAACATTTTATGGCAGTTCGAACTATAATAGGTACTTTGATTTAATTTTGTTGTTGTTCAGTCACACATTATCAAGTGTGATGCCTGGCATGCGTGAAAGAAAAGTCTCAGGAGCAATTCAAGATTCATCTCTATTTTATGAATCTTGTGCAGTGTCCAAAACATAAAGATACAATGTGAAGCTATAACAAAAGAGAAACAGTGCACCTATCAAGGAAAAGGATGCTTTCACTCTATTCATTTGTTGTATGCTGTCCAGTTCTTGACAACAGAGTTTCAAGAAATGTGGAACTTTCCTAGGACTGGACAGCCAAGATAGTAAAAAGACTAAAAGACCAGCCCCATGAAGAATGTTTGAGGTTGTTTAGATTGAAGAAGACTGAAGAGGACTGAACATCAGCATGGCAGCCATCTTAAATATCTGAAAGTTTTCCAGTGGAATTTAGCCAGAATATTCATTCTGCAACTGCAGAAAGTAATAGTCATTTAACTCCAAGAAGAAAATGTGGGCCAAATATTTGGAAGGTCAGCTTGACAATGGAAGGCTATGGATTCTCCTTCACTGTAGGTTTTGAAAATTAAAAATTGGATAGTCATCTACCAGGGATAAATCTCTTGCATTAGCAGAGGGTAGGACACAAGAATCCTCAAAATTCCTTTCACCTCTACAGTTCTATGATGTAACTATTATTTTCTTCAGTTCAATTCAATTGAGATCAAAAAGAATAAGATATCTTCTTTAAAATGTCCACATACTATTGCTAGTTTGACTGCAATCTAACAGTGGAATCACTGAATTGACCACTGAATGATACATCAATAGTTATACAAATCTAATTAAATCAAAGTGCCTATTATAGTTAGAACTGTCATTAAAAATTTCTAAGTCAGTGAACTCTGGATATCATCAAGCTCACATGAACCACTTAATTTCTTCTTCCTGGAAAATCATGACTTGTTGAGCAGTGATGAATGGAGATTTCCTCCAGCACATGGACTGAATCAGAAATACTAAAATCCTGGGCTGAACAGGGACATATAAATATGTTCACTTCCAGATATTTTGGGATCACCCAGGAGCTGCACACCTGTCTTTCTTTTGTCTCAGGATCCTGTCTTTGCCTGGACATCCCAGTCAAGTTTAAGCCATGCAGCCTGCAAGCTTTTTCATGGCTATCTTTTTATTAATGTTCTTGGCTTCTCCAGGTAAGCCAAACATTTCCCATTTTGTTTTAAACTGGCTCTACATTATTGCTTGTTAAGCTTTGCAGAGCAACCTTCGGATAGAAGGTAGCAACAGGAATCTGAGTACATACTGGCAAACACAGTAGTCAAAGCAAGTCAGATAAGGTTTGGTGGAAATAGTTGTCTTACTATATGTGCAAAAAAAGTTCAATGTTTGAAAATTAAATAGGATAACTTCTCCCTTGGTACTGTTCAGTTTGGTATCAGGTATTTACAGTTCAAGTATACAAAAGTCCATTAGTCAAGTCAAACGAAGGTAACAGTTTGTAAGCTTGCGTTTGTAGTCTCTAGTAAGTAGTTTCTTGCCAGTCCTTTTTGGCAGCTTTCCAGTGTAAGTGCCAGCAGCCCTTCAAGTTGTTAGACATGCAGACAGTCCAATGGCAGACTGCTTTCCTATGTGCCAATGTCAAGAGCGATATCCTCAAAATGTGACATCTTACCAAAGGGTTGCTAAAGCCTTGGTTTAACACATTGTACAAGGGCTGATGAGCTAATGCAGTAAAGCTGTTACAGCATACGTACAGTGTTCTTAAAGAAAAAGTGAGCAAGGTATATTATGCTTTCCAATTGACTACGCAGATACTAAGGACCTAACATTGCTTATTAAATTATCTCATGCAATGACCCGTCCCATGGATGCTTCCTCTTTCCCTATTGGGTGTGGGAAAGTCCATTGACGCTTTTCAAATATGGATATTCCTGTTATTTTATGGTGCATGTATTGTAATTACAAAATACACATCACTATGTGAAAAAGCAGAGGCTTATGGCCCCTTGGCATTTGGTGCTCAGGTAGCTTCTGCTACCTACAATCCAGGACTTTCACAGCTAATGAATCACTCCAGTCTCTTCTAAAGCTTGAAAGTGCATTTAAGGGAAGGATTACATGCAAACACCCTCTCAGTAAGGGAGTGGCCCCTAGGTGCTCCCCCCATTAGGGATAATTGCCCATATTCCTCATGTTCCTCAGACCCAGCAAAGTCGGATCTCAGTAGAACAGAACAAAACAATTTTCCTGTAAGAGGGGCTACTAACTTGTTTTTTTAAAAAATGCCACCCCCAACAAAATCCATAGCAGTCAAGTGTCCCGTATTGGCTGCGAACCTCTTTCCCAGCGACGTCCCATATCAGTCAGACTGCAATGCTCTAATGTCGCCTCTGGAGGGCTGTCATGTTTCCCGTTCTGTCCAGGCAATTTCCCTTATTTTCAAATCCAAAACTTGACAGCTATGACAATAACCTGATCCAGTGTGTCTCCATTTTTAAATTCACTCTGCTGTTACACACACACACACACACACACACACACACACACACACACACACACACACACACACACACACACACACACATGAGAAAAGTGGTGACTAATGGGACCAGTTCCCCTTTTCTCCCAAAACCAGAGTGAATTCAAAGAGCTTCATAAACCATCAAAGCAATGCAATACCTAGCATCAATTCTACATTAAGCAATATACCTTAACTGTATGTGCACTACTATTTAGTATTAGGCAGTACTAATTTAATCAAACTTAGGATGTAAAGAATGCACACAAATTTAGCAATACAATCTAATGTTAGCAATAAATGAAATGCAAGGTAGATCATCACAGTGTAACTACTAAATAAAGCAGTTTACTAGTTCTTCAGCCACACTGCATGGGGTCAGGCACAGATCAGTGAAACAATACATCCCCTCCCCAAATGCTGCTTTTAAGAGCTTCTACATAACAAATCACAGTTGTTTGACAAGGGAAATAAATAGTCCCAAAAGCTTTTTTTTTAACTCTCTCACCAGACAGTCTTAACAAGTCCCAAACATTCCCGTCTCAGCTGATTCTTTGAAAGAAACAAATCAGGCAGGTGTCTTTGGACAACTCCATCTCTCAGCAGTTCAGCTCACCTCCTTGGAAAACTCTTTCCCATCTCCGGAACCAGTGATGTGATTCTACCAGTTTGCACTGAATTGGGCAAACTGGTAGTAAACTTTCCCGCTGGCCATACCCATTTCCCCTCCCTGCTTAACCAGCGGCAGCAGGGGAGGTTCAGGAGCCTTCCGAAGGGGAGTGTCAGAAGCACTCCAAAGGGGAGGGTTGGGAGCACTCCAAAGGCAGCAGCATTTCAAACCCACACCACCCCTCGGACCTCCTCCGGCCAGCGTTGCCCCTTGGAATTGACCATGGGCACCTGGGTGTGCCCTCAGCTTAGCTCTCCCCTCAGTGCCAGGTTCACAGAGATGCAAGTGGTATCTTGACTCCTGCAAGATACCACTTTCACCGCTATTAATGCTCTTGGCTTCTGAAGGTAAGCAGTACATTTCACATATTTTTAAATTGGGTCTACTTTATTGCTTATTAAACCATCTCATGCAATGGTCCATCCCATGTGTGCTTCGTCTTTCACTATTGGGAAGGGGGGAGTCCATTGACCCTTTTCAAAAGTTGACATTTCTGTTGTGTTACATAGGGCTCATCTATGGTGATTGCAATTACCACCCACATATTACCAGGGAAGGTGATTTACTCTTATGGTCTGTGTCTGCTGAAAAGGTTCTGGAGAATTGCATTTGAGCTTTGTAGATGAACTGGAGGGGCATATCACACAGAGTTTTGGATTTCATGTCCCATGGGCTAAATCAAACCTATAAAGTGGCTTTACGATGGTGAACAATGTGTACAAATTAATGTGATTTTAGAAATTGACTCGTCCAACACCTAGGTTGGTTTTGCCTGACCTATAGAGTCAACTAGCAGGGGTACCTGGCGTTGCCTGGGTGTGGGACCCATGCAGGTGTGAGGTCATACCTCCCCATCCACCGGCGGCACCAGACCTATCTGTTGGTGAAACAGATGTGTGGCATCCCCCTGCAAGAAGGCAGCAAACCACTAACACCCGAGCTGCCAGGCACTCCGAGCTATTGGATCCAGCTCCCCCCATGGGTAGAAAGGCACCCCAAGCTCTCATCCCCACCCCCACAGGCAGGCAGGCATCTGAAGCTTTCCCACCCCATGTGTAGGCAGTCACCTGGGGCCCAATCCACAGGCAGGCATGCAGCCCCAGGTGTTTGTGCCCCACCCCGCAGGCAGGCAGACTCCCTGACCCACACAGGCAGGCTCCATAAGCCTTCCCACCAGGGGCAGGCAGACAACCCAGGGGGGTTGTTGCAGGTGGGCAGGCAAAGAAAGTGCTCGCCCCACACCCCACGGGCATGCAGTCACCCCAGGGCACCCTGCACAGGTAGGCAGGCACCCCACTCACCTTTTGAGGCCCCCTGCAGCCAGGCAAGCACCACCAGCCCATCCTCCTCTGCAGATAGGCACCCCATGACTTAGCCCCCCCACAGTCAGGCAGTCAACTCGGGCCCCCTTCCGTGGGCGGGAGGGCTCCCCCAGCTCTTTTTTCCTCTTCCCACAGGAAGGCAGGCAGCAGAAATCTTCTCCTCTCCCTGACCAGGCAGCACCCCCAGCAGGTAGGCACCCCAAGTCCCCCTCCCCCCACCGACAATCAGTCACCCCACTGACGCAGTCATGTTGTCCCTCATGGGGTGTCTTGTTCCATGCCAGCAACTGCGGCGGAGGCAAGGTGGACAGGTGCCCTAATGGCTGGTGGAGCATGCAGAAGCACCCGCCCGGTCCAGGCCTCAGTCAGCATCGTCTCCGCCAAAGTGTTGCAGAGCATCTGCACAGCTGTGTCAGCACCGGTAAAGCTCCCACCCAGTGTTGCTGCTTGCGTGCTTGGGGCAGTGGCTGGAACCTTCCGAGTGAGTGGAACCTCAGAGGTCGCGCTCCCCATGGCCTCCCACTTGGGCGCTCAGCAGCAGAATAGCCAGTTTGCCTCATGAGTATGCCCTCTGTTGGGGCATGTGCAGGCCGACCTGGCCTGCTGCATATGCCCAGTCAGAGCTGACCCAGTCTCCATTGTAGGACTTCCGGAGGACTTCTGAGCAGGTGGGGGTGCCCGTGTGTGACCCCTTTTCTGGTTGAAGGAACGCAGGGGGCACTGCCAGTACCCCGCACCCACCTAGCCAGGCACAGCAGGTAGGCGGCTGCATCAGTCAGGTGGTGGTAGGTGCCAAGGTGTCATCCCGAACATCCCGAATGAATAACAAATGGACGGACAACTTGATTTAAGTGATATAGATAGTTCTAGTTCTTGATAGAAATACTCTCAAAGAAATAGAAATAGAAATAGAGTTTTTGATAGCTCAAATCTATCCATTTTCAATGGTGTTATATAAGACCTCTTGGCTTTCTTTTAACTATCTGTTCTCGTCAGCAGTATAGAGTTCAACAGTCAACTACATGATCAATAGTTACTGAGTTATCGAGATTCTTACACTTAAATAAATCTGTCCATGTTACCATACGTATGCTTGCGAGGTGTTGGCTGAAATCCTTTTAGTATTAGTAAGATAATTGTACACAAACTAATCTGTCCATGTTGCCATAAGTACTGTTGAAATTTGTTGAGCTGTAGTACATACAATTCCATTTAGGAATAGGTGAGCAACATGCCAATATGAAAAGACATATTGAAATGTAGGAAATACTTAAAGAATTGGCAAAAGGATATGCCTGTTTTGGAATATTTGCTAATGGGGTGGTTAACTGACTGATTATTTAAGGAACAAGCCACAGGAGTGGTAGCAACCACACCAGTTTGAAGCAACATCTTAATCCATTCTTTTACTCTATCTAGGAGAAGCTTTTGAGACATTAACATCAAGTGCAGAGGGTTGTAAACGCATGAACGGAGTTTGTTTACAAGATGATAAAGAATCATTTTCTAATGAACATTGCCTACGTTGCTATTTCTTGGGATGTTGTGATGTAAATGTCACTTGTTACCAACCGTAAGTAGTTATTCTTTATATCATCTTCTTTGAAGCCAAATTGAGAATATATTCCGGTTTTCTTATTTCCATTTCCAATGCCATAAATTGTTTTACCATTGCTATTTCACCTTCCCAATATATCCATGGCTCTATATTTAGTCAGGGTACTCAGAAAGAGCCTCCTCAAAGACTGTGGTATGTTTGAACCACAACTGGACATATCCTGCTAATGGCAACCTTGTGTTGCTAACTAATCTTTCTCAGTTTCACCTCAGGCCTATTTAATCCATGCATTTCTTTTTCAATTTTTTTTATTGTTTTTTCAAAATATAATAACAAAATCTAAATAAAAAAATTATAGTACAAATACAGGGAAAAAATCATACAAAATATGCATTACAATACATAAACGTTCATAAAATAATTAGTATTAAACAAATAATAAGCAATACTAAAAATAATTATACCAATACCTATACTTTATCAGTGAAATACCTCCTATCCTTCTCTGAATCTTAATTATTATACCCTCATTCATTTTATGCAACATAAAAATTACATTTACAATATTTTCTATTTCTTATAACATCAGACTCTAGATCTACTCATTTTGTATATCTATAATATTCATATTTACCCTTTTTCCTACCCATAACTTGTCAATTATTACAGTATTAACATAATTACCCCTAAACATAAATCATAAAATACATTAATAAAAAGCATATATACAGATTCAAACTATGCACCTAGTGTATCATACAATGCCCTGGAGGATGCAGGATATCACATATTTCACTGTTTCCAAAAAGTATATTGATCAGGTACTGGCCCACCCCCCACGCCTCCAACCAATTTTGTCTCTACAAATACTTGCCAAATTTTCCAAAATCTATTTTCTTTAATTATACCCTTTTTTTGTTCAATTCCCATGATAATTTATCATTTAGTGCAAGATCCCACAATTCCTTATACCAATCTTCAATTTTCAATGTTACATTGCTTTTCCAATTTTTAGCTATACATTGTCTGCCTGATGTCAACATTATAGCCAGTAACTCTTTTTTATCGGCATCTAAATTTGTGTTATCCATATCTGTCAGAAAAGCAGTACTTGTCCCCAATTTAAATCTTGTTCTGAAAATACTACAAATTTCCTTCTCAATTCTTCCCAAAAAATATTTTGCCACATTGCAACTCCACCACATATGCTCATACGTCCCCATTGTATTCATACATCTCCAACACATTTTATTCTTATTATTATCCATCTGATGTAGCCTCACGGGGATCAAGTACCATCTCCACAACATTTTATAATTATGTTCTTGTATTCCAACTGACATCATTCTCATTATCCTTTTCCCCCATTTATTTCTCCATTCTAATTCTGTAATTTTTACACTGAGATCTTGTTCCCAGAGATTTCTTAATACCTCTTGCGGATTACATTCTCTATTTAACATCTTTTAGATCCTACCCACAAATCCCTTAATTTCCATTTCCCCATTTCTTATCTTCCATACTAAATCCTCAAATTCAGTCTTACTCCTTCCCAAACTGGTTTCCAGCAAATATTTACTATTCCATTTGTTTACTAATGCAATCTGAAACCAATTCATCCTCAATTGTGTATATATATTTATTTATTTTTCTCTGTCACTATAAATCCAGTCTTTCAACAGGGAAACACCATTTCTGGGGGGAAATTCCTTCACCCTCTAGTCTATTTTTATTGGAAAGTTTTTCATGTCCTCCATTTCTATCTGGGGCTAATTCCTTCTTAACCTTCTTCCATACATACATCATTGTTTTTACCATTTTATTTCTAGTTGTTATTTTACCTACCTCTTTGTCTAAAAATACTGCTTTGCCAATTTGAGCTAATTCTCTCATTTCAATATCACTGTTTCCCTCATCAAAACCTTCACAATATTTTTAACCTGAAAAGCTCTGTAATAATACTTAATGTTCGGCAATCCCAATCCTCCTTCTTTCTGAGATAAATACCACGGATGCTTTGTAATCCTAGATGTTTTTCCCAGCATTACAATAATTATTTAATAAATTTTTAAATTCCTTATTTTTTTCCCCTTAAGTTGGATTGGTAGGGCATCAAACAGAAAATGAAGCTTTGGTAATAACATCATTTTACAAAATGCTACCCTGCCAAACCAAGACAACTTTAACTTATTATATTGTTATATTTTATCCTTAATATCCCTTTTTTGTTTTCCATAGTTTAATCTCTTAAGCACTTCTACTTTATTTGAAATATTTACTCCCAGATACTTCAAACTTTCTCTAACTTGTATCTTATACCTATCTTTTATTTTCTCCTGTTCCTTTTTGTTCACATTACAAAGTATCATTTCAGATTTCTCCCAATTTATCCTTACACCTGTCATCTCTTCAAATTCCTTCAAATATGCCTGTATCCTTTCCAGTACCTTTGTAAGAGTTTTCATAATCATCAAGGTGTCATCAGCATACAAACTTATCTTATTACCTACTATGCCTTCAATACTTTTATCCTCTCTTATGGCATTCACAAGCAATTCCATTGTCATAACAAATAAAATTGGGCAACCCTGTCTTGTTCCTGCTTCCAACTTTATATCCTCTGTGAAGGTGTCATTAACCCTAACCTTGGAGGACCCCTGTCAATACAATTGTTCTATCATCCTACTAAACTTATCCCCAAATCCATAACCTTTAATTATCTCATTAATTGTTTCCCACTTTCTCCTTACTCTGATCTGTAATATCTATCTAGTCTAAAACTCTCCTTGTTAGATCTCCCATATGCCTTCCTCTAAAGAAGCCTGTTTGATCTTCATTAATATAATTGCCCATAAAGCTATTTAATCTTTTTGCTAATATTGCAGTAAAATTTTTGCATCTTGATTTTTTAAAGAAAAGCAGGAAAAATCCACCACAACACCGGCCTCAGGATCGGATCTTACAGCAATGGATCAGTCTCAAGTTCTAATATAATTGAGAAAATTGGTGAAGGGGTTGCAAATGATAGAGGAGGCAAAAATGAATGATAAGACATATCTTGAAGAATTTTCAGGAATTGAAAGAAGAAAGAGTAAAGGAAAAGAAAGAAATCATGAGTAGTCATAAGAAGCTTACATTAGCGGTTACTTTCAGAGAGTTGAGAAAGAAACGAAAACTCTACAGGTTGATATGAAAATGGTAAGATCTGATGTGAATGAGTTATTTACAGGAGAAAAAAAGCTAAAGTTGAGGTTCAGGAGAAAGGGGTTGATGTGGTTGAAGAGATATTGAGAAAACAGAATATAGTGATTTGTAATTTGATAGAAAAATGCCAGACCAGCTGAAGGAGAGAATAGTAAATTGTCTGAACAATCTTAAAATGGGTAAAGCGCTTTAAAAATAGATGGAAATGATGTTGAAGTATACAATGATATCTCAATGGATGAATGGGTGTGGCGATATAGGATGAAACTGTCGAGAAGAATTTTGATAGAACAAGGGATTAAATATTACTGGAGTTTTTTTGCAAGTGAGATTTTTTATGATAAAAAATGCATGTAATTGATGCAAAAATGGATCCATTGGAGTATCTATCTATGATTGGATTGACTAAAACAGGTTCTGAAGAATGGCTACGACTGAGGAAAGCATTGATTGAAACAGGAGGTATACAAAGGGAGGATGGAAAGGATGAAGAGCAGGGTGCAGCAGGAGAGTCAGATGCTGGTGGTGGTGATGGTGAAGTGGTGGGGTTGGAATCAGATGAAGGATGAAGAGAATTAATTTAGATGGAGTAGAGAGGAGAAAGGAGTAGAATGTTTAATTATGTAATTTTGCATGGTATAGAGCGCTAAATGGTTAGTATGCATATCTTACATGTCCCCCCTCCCCTCTTTGGGTAGCAGAGGTGTGTTTCTGAGAAGAAGAACAGGGAGGGTAGGTAAGATTGTGTTTTATTTGTCAAGTTGTAACTGTGGTATTTGTGTGTGTTTTTCACTTAAGGTGGTGGAATTAGGTAAAAACACATCAATAGGAGGATGCAGTGGTCATGGTTGGTGGAGATGGAAGTAAAAAATGAAGGCTATTAAAGTACTATCATGGAATGTGAAAGGTACTGGCTGTCAAGTAAAGAGAAGAAGATTAGAAATGTCCCTTAGGAAATATAATCTGGATATAGTCTTTTTACAGGAAAATCATCAAAAGTCAGGTGATGTGAATAAGATATACTTAGGATGGATTCAGATTTAAGAAAAGTCTTATGGCACTTCAAAGGCAAGAGGAGTAGTGATTTTGATTTCAAATAGATTGGGGTTCGTAATGACAAATAATATTTCTGACCCAGAAGGTAGATTTCTAATTATAAAAGGGACAATTGATGACAAGGAAATAACTTTGGTGAATATTTATGCTCCAAATGAACAACAAGATAAGTTTTTGGATAAGGTGTATCATATTTTAGAAAAAGAAAGAATGAACAAAATGATTGTGACAGGGTATTTTAATTTAATAAGGTTAAATATAGATGGTACAATTACAGCGAGATGTGGAAGTGGGTTTAATCTGTGAATTTTAGACAATTGGATGAAATCCCTGGGCTTAAGAGATACATAGAGGGAGCTTAAAGGATCAGAAAGGGTTTATACTTTTTTCCACAAGTTTATAATACATATTCCAATAATTGATTATATATTTATTACGGATAATATGATAAAGGATTTAGAGGACATAGAAGTTGGGATTTTCAAGTAATCTGATTATGCGAAAGTTTTGTTGGAACTAAGAGTGGCGGGTGCAATGAAAGTTAAAAAGTAATTGGAGATATGATGCTAAATTATTTAGAGACCCTAAATGTAAGCAGCAAATAATTGAAAAATGGGGAGAAAGTTGGGATTGGAATGATACAGAAGAAGTAATTTATAATGAGATTTGGGATACTATGAAGTCGATATTTATAGGGGAAAGTATAATGTTAGCTAGTATTAAAAACAAACAAGCTAAAAGTAGACAAGAGGAAATTGAAAAAGAAATCCAAGAGTTACAGGAGGAAATTGCAAAAACAAAAAAGGAGGGTGCTTGATAAGATTCAAAGACAAAAAATGGAATTGGTGGGGAAGGATACTGAAAAAGAAAAAAATTGGTTTATTTAAAGGAGTATTTTGAATTTGGTTATAGAAATTCTAAATTATTAGCAAGAGCGTTTAAAGAAAAGAAAACTAAGAGGGAAATTCGAATTTTAGTTAATAAAAATGGAATGAGATTTAATAAGACCAAAGATAAAAGTAAGATAATTAAAGAGTTTTATCAGGAATTGTATAAAAGAAAGAATATAAATTTGGGGAAACTAAGGGACCGAGTGGAAAAACAAATTGGAAATAAAATAAACCAGGAGCATCTAAATAGGATGGAAGAGCAAATAATGGAAAAAGAGATAAAAGAAGTGATAGCTAACTTGAAAGCTGATAAATCACAAGAAGAGGATGGATTATTGGCTGAATTTTATAAAGAGTTTAAGAATAGGGTGGCATTAAGATTTTTGAAGTTATTCAATTATATTTTGGATGGAGGACAAATCCTGACTTCATGGTACAGATCTATAATTGTTTTACCTAGGAAAGTCCATGCATTTCTAGCTTAATTGAATGTAATGGTGGAGTGAAAAGTGTAACACAGAACAATCTGGATTAAAAAAACAGTGGAATCTTGTCTAACAAATTGCTTGGTTAACATAAAAATTGCATGGCAAAAGGAAATCCATAGAAAATAGTGTCTGGTTGGTTTTATTGGATTTTTTCTGGAATGGAATAATTGGTTTTCGATGCATTCCTATGGGAACCGGCTTTGGGTTAAAGGATTTTGGTTTTCAATTAGTTCTTTAGTTCTATATTTATGAAAACTATTTCATTTTTAACTCACATGTTGGTTTATCATTTATAGACATACAGTGGTACCTTGGATAAAGTTCGTTTCAGATAAAGTGCATTTCGGATAAAGTCACGGTTTTCATGCACACATGATGCATCGCAAAAAGTCCATAACTCCTAGAAAAATGGATGTTATCTGAGAGGTATTTGGTATAGGAACCTCAGATAAAGTCCATTTTTGAACATTATCCAATGCATTGCCCATTTGATTTGGATAGTCCAAAATTGGATAAAGTCAAAACTTGTGGAATGGAGTTTGGACTTTATCTGTGGTTTTAGTGTATCTCATAATAGTTTGTACTGATCTTCAAAATTAACGTTCATATGTTTTCCAATTTTTGGCTATCAACAATCTCATCATTGTTACCAAAATGCTAACTAGACTCTTTTTATTTCTATCCATTATTATTCTCCCCGGGTCTATTAGGAAAGCAACTCTGGGGCATGGCAGTAGTTTTAGGTCAAGTATTTGGTTGATTTCCTTGAATATTTTTTACCAAATTCTATTAATTTCTTCACATTCCCACCCAATGCTCCCATTGGGATGCTGTGCAGAAGGACATGGTGTACTCTGTGCTGGGGGTAGGAAGGAAGCATCCCCATTGGGGTGCTGGAAATAGGGATGGGATGAACTCTGTCCTGTGGTGACGGTGTGTGTGCCATCAGAGAGTCCTGGGAGTGCCATGTTTGGCACACGTGTTATAGGTTCACCACCACTGTCATATACAATCTCAAAATATTTTATAAAATGTTACTTTATTTTCACCAACATGTTTTCATAATTTAATTTCCCCCCATTATTTGCAAGTCTGCCTGACGAATATTTTTTTTTAAATCTTGCAGGGACCCTGAGAAGGCGAAGGGCCAGGCGAAGGTGTTTGGAAAGCCATGTATGTCTGAATGGGTCTTTTCTGCAGGATTGATGACAATTTGATTTGATGATTTACTCAGCATACGCCGATTCAGGGTGGCTCACAAAAATCACAACATAAATCAACAATATACAAAGCAAATATACAATAAGACATTATACAAAATTCAATCTACAAAATAACACATTAGTAAACACAATAATACAATATAAACAATAATTACATCATATTCTGTTTCTTGCTTTCGAACGGCTAGGCTGGCAGCAGCTGCGACACAGACAGGACGTCACTCTGTCATTCACTTTGGCTTTCCCAAAGGGAACTTTTGTTTTGGAAATTATTTTAAAAAATTACTCCTTTCACCTTCAGTTTTCCGGTGAACCAGAGTTGAGGAAAGGAAAGACAGTCTAAAGCTTGTAAGACATCTTACAAAATTTCAAAATCAGATTGATAATAAAAGTCCTTTTTTTTAAAAAAAAAAATTGAACAAATCATTACCTCAAAATACAAACATACAATAATCCATCTCCACACACACAAAAAACCAATAACCAAACCAACCAACCACTGCACCATGTGCTATATCAATGCATATACCCTTTTATATCTTTTTTGCAATCTAATGCTCATCTATTTCCCCAAAACTTGAGATCTTCTTGTGTGGGCTAAATCCCATCTTTACCTATAAAGCCATTTTTGATTATGGGTTCCAAATTTCCCAGAAATCATTTTTTTATTGCTTCTCCTCTTTTTAACTTCATTTCACATGTTAATTTATCATTCAAAGCTAATCTCCATGTTTGCTTATACCATCTATTTATTTTAATGTCAAATTGATTTTTCCATTCAGCAGCAATAATTGGCCTCGTTACTGTCAATAATATCTTTAGTAACTCTTTCTTATTGTTTTCAAAGTTACAATCCACAACCTCCCCTAATAGAGCTACTTTAGGACTTAACTTTATCTATCTATATCTATCTATCTATTCTATCTATTATATATAACTAAAATCGAGGTGTCACGCTGTATGTTACCAATACACAGTGCGACACCTGTACCCTGAGCCCTGGAAATGGCTCCCCCACCTACCTCACACTTTCACCCTGAAAACCAGCTGCAAAGGGCCCCCCACCGGCAGCATGAAATGGCTGGGAGGAAGGTAATACACATGTGCCAGAATCGGCACAGAAGCCTGCCCAGAGTTTATAGGCAGTGGCACTTGGATCCAAGCCTGATCCATGACACAGTTGCCCTCACAGGTGAGAGGCGAGGTATAAGCACTGGACTGGGCTCCACAGAAGAGGACGCCCCAAAGGTAAGGTGGCCATTGGGTGGGTGGGGGGTTCTCAGGGGTGCAGTGGGTGGCTAGCCAGGCTCCATGCAGCACAGGCCAGGGCTTCTGCACCTCTTGTGGGAGCATGGCCTGCATCGCCAGGTAATGGCCACGCCTCCAGACGTGCTGGCCATTGCCTGGAGAGGCAGACCATGCTACTGGTAGCCCCAGGCTGGGCTCAACGGAGGAGGATGTCCCACAGGTGAAGCAAGCAATGTGTGTGTGGGGGAGTGGCATGGGGCTGACTAGCTAGCACATGTGGGGCTCCGTAAAGCCCAGCCTGATGCTACCCCACATCTCCCGCCAGCACAGCCTCCGTCTCCAGGCAACGGACAGTGCTTCCCGAAGCAGTTTGTTGTCTGGAGATGCAGGCCAGGGATGGTGAGAGAGAGAGAGAGAAGGGGAGAGACAGTGAGTATATGAGAGTGTGCAATAGAGTGGGAGAAAGAGCAGAATCAGAGTACACCACTGCTCTGTGTGTATGACTCTGTGTGTGTGTGAGCATGTGCATTGAGGAGGAATAAAGTGTGTGTGTGTGTGTGTGTGTGTGAGAGAGAGAGAGAGAATGGATGTGTGTGAGAGAGAAGGTGCATGGATGGAGGCCACACTCCAACTCATCCCCGGGCGGTAGGACTGTCTGCCCCCTCCCCCTCCTCGCAAACCCTGCCCGCACGAAGCCAGGCATCCCTGGTAGTATAGGAGATAAAGGCGCAAACGGTATAGAACTCAACTGATAACAAGAACCATTTGAATAGTGACTGTGGCTTAGTCAAGAATAAAGCCGTTATGTATAAACAAAAATCTTTATAGAGAATATTTCAAATAGCGTAACAACAAAAATGATTCCTCTGTGGGTAAGTATAGTCGATAAGAGTTACAGTAATAATGTATTCTTGGATAACAAAATTAATTCCTCTGCGGGTAAATGTAAATAGTTCACTGTTTCTTTCACAGGTAGATATGAATGATTCACTGATATAGCAATATTTTCTTTCAAAGTCGATACCAGTTATTTCGACTTTTTGAATTACTATATTCTTCTTCAGGAAATCTGCACACAAAAATTATATACAAACGTGATAATTAGCGTGACTTGAAAATGGAAACAACTGTAGCACATGAGTGCTACATCACACATCTGCTGGCACAATTGGAGAGGGATTTTAAAGAAAAGGTTAACCGCTTATTTGGAACATAGATATCTTTGGTTTCCCAGCAGAATTGACAAACTGTACATGAATGGCACTTGTAATGTCCTGTTGGACATGGTTTGTCATTGATAATAGTCCTGGCAGTATGGTCTGAACGTACAAGAATGTTACTAATAGTCTTCGACCTTCTAAAGCCAATCATCGGTTTTTCATTACACCCGGGAAGGTCCTTAACCAAATGCCAGTGTTTGTAAATAATGTTCTTAATTTGGTTGGCTGCTGGTGAAAACTCGAAAGAGCACCTGATCAAATTACTCCCTCCATGTTGTTTCCTATCAAGCAAGTGTTTTCTGGGTGTGTCCCATACTCTCTGAAGAGCTGAATTAACCACGTGCGTGGGGTAACCTCTATTTTTAAGTATTCTCTGGATCACTAGGGCGGATTCCGTGGAGTTTCTCTTGGCACAGGCAAAAAGGCCAAAAGGAATGTTATTTCTGACATAGGCTGGGTGATAAGAAGAGTACTCTAAGTACGGATTCCTATCCGTTGGTTTCCTATACAACCTAACCACTATTCTTCTTGACTCGGAAATGTAGACCTCTACATCCAAAAATGGGATGGAGGAGGTATCAGAGTGAGGAGTAAATCGCAAATTACTTAAAAATAGAGGTTGCCCCACGCACGTGGTTAATTCAGCTCTTCAGAGAGTATGGGACACACCCAGAAAACACTTGCTTGATAGGAAACAACGTGGAGGGGGTAATTTGATCAGGTGCTCTTTATGGCAGTGGGCCAGGATACCTTAGAGACCGCATTGTCCCAAGAGTGTCTGCCCGTCCAACCAGAGCGGACCGGAGGGGCTCTCTAATAGTGCCATCAGTTAGGGGTGCACATCTGTCCAGCACCCGAAGGAGGGCCTTCTCCGTGTCCGCACCAACTCTCTGGAACCTCCTGCCAACAGATCTAAGACTTCAAAGAGAATTGTGTCCTTCAGGAAAGGATTGAAGACCTGGCTGGCAGGGCAGGTGTGGGGCCCTAATGGGAACACGGTCCCCGCCTGCTGACTTATGTAAAGAATTAAGAACTCTCTCTTCTTCTTTTTATAGTGGGTGGGATGGGTGGGTGGGATATGGGTCTTTTAAAGTGTTTTAATGTGTTTTTAAAACTTGTTGTAATGCCGCCCTGAGTCAGGTTTGGCCTGAGTGGGCGGCATATATAAATATGACTAATAAATAATAAATAAATAAATAAATAAATCCCTCTCCAGTTGTGCCAGCAGATGCATGATTTATATGTGGGAATGCTCCTGACAGATGCGCTATGTGGGACTCACCAGTCGGCCACTCAGGCAGCGGATTTCAGAACACAGGTCTAAAATTAGACACCAGGTGACAGAAGCACCATTGGTTTCTCACTATATGGAAAAACGCCACTCAGATAGGCACTTCCGCTTCATAGTGTTAGAAATGGTCCGACCAAGGTTATTTGAAAGATGTGATATCAATAAAAGATTAAGACAATGGGAAGCATTTTTTATTCACTTCTTTGATACTATGTATCCAAAAGGATTAAATCAGGAGCATGATTTGGCGGTGTTTCTATAGAATTTTCTAGGGTGTAAGTTTATACGGCTCCAGTTGCTCGCTTCGGGTGTGTATAACAATTGGTTACATGTGAGTCAGTTTTCATTCAGCATAAAGGCAGCTGCCCCACACATATCATTAACGTCCATATGCACCTAATAGCTTGAGCGGAGGCAAGGACGCAATTTCTAGAGACTCTTTTACATATTGGTAAGCTCGTGCCTTTTGGCTTTCTTATATTCATAGTTATGATATACATTTTTGAGAACTCATGTGCTACAGTTGTTTCCATTTTCAAGTCATGATAATTATCATGTTTGTATATAATTTTTGTGTGCAGATTTCCTGAAGAAGAATATAGTAATTCGAAAAGTCGAAATAACTGGTATCGACTTTGAAAGAAAATATTGCTATATCAGTGAATCATTCATATCTACCTGTGAAAGAAACAGTGAACTATTTACATTTACCCATAGAGGAATTAATTTTGTTATCCAAGAATACATTATTACTGTAACTCTTATCAACTATACTTACCCACAGAGGAATCATTTTTGTTGTTACGCTATTTGAAATATTCTCTATAAAGATTTTTGTTTATACATAACAGCTTTATTCTTGACTAAGCCACAGTCACTATTCAAACGGTTCTTGTTATCAGTTGATCCCTGGTAGTATGACAATCTAATATTTTGCATAACTCATCTTCTAACCTTTTCCAGAAATTTTGGGCGTAAAACACCCCCCCACCACCACCACCACATACGGAGATATGCTCCTGGCACCATATCACATCTCCAGCACCTATTACTGTCTGTTTTTTTCTTCATTTGATATGTTTTTATAGGTGTCAAGTACCACCTTCATATTAACTTGAAATTATGCTCTTTTTCTTTATATGACAATTTCTTCGCTATCCTTTGTTGCCATTTTTCCCCAATCCAACTCTGATATCTTAATATCTAGGTCTCCCTCCCATGCTTTCCTTAGGATTTGTTGTGCTTACACCCTTTCATTTATTATCTCATAAACCTTTCCCAATATGCTTTTTTTTTTGCATCAATCCTCTTCTTATCTTGTCTACTACCTCTTCAAATGGGGTTGCCATTGTGTCGTCAATCGCTTTCCCCCCTTATTTTCCTATCCCAACTTTCTACTTGCATACCTTGTAACCTATTCAATCCTAACCTCAAATACATCGCTTTCCTACTTTCGACTTTCAATCCTTCATTTAGCCACTCCTTTAACACCAAAAAAGTATTCTGTTTTCATTTTTGTCTCATCCCCTTTATCTTATTTAGTGGACACTCTGGGCAGTCACTTATTTCCATAATTACTGAGTGACCTTTTGCTAAATATCCTACACTCCTTTCCAATACCTATATTGCTGCCACAAAATTCTATTCTTTATTCTTAGTTTACTGTTCTAATCTTACAAAAACATGCTTCCTCCGAATTTATTGTATTCTATTTTTTCATAACTTCCTGTGTTTCCTTCCTCCTGGGTCAGTCTATTTCTTATCCTTTTAGTAATTTTTTATATTAGGAATACCCAGTCCTCCTTTTGACTGTTTCTGATACCATAATGATTATGGAATTCTTGCCTTTTCCCTCCAATACAAAATGTGTTCATCAGTGTTTGACAGTCTTTTAACTGTTTGTCACTTATTTTTTAATGGTAAATTCCCCACCAAAAATTCAATTTTGATATAATTTTCATCCTGCATAACGAAGACTTTGCAAACCATGAAATCTTTAATTAATTTAATCATCCTATAATCTCTTTTATTTCATTATTTATATTATCAAAACTCATTTTTTGTATTTCTTTAATATTTTCTCTTATAAAGTATTTCTAGGTACTTTAATTTACTCTTTATTTGAATCTTATATCTTACATTAATTTCCTCTCTCTCCTTTTGTTTGCTATTAATCACAATCACTTCTGATTTCTCCCAATTAATTCATAATCCTGTTATTTTTCAAAAAAACTGATAAGTGTTCCTGGATAATTCTAAATGAGAAAATGAAAGACATTCTAGAGCTTATAAGACACCTTATAAAATTTTCAGACTCAGATTGATAATAAGATCTGTACATCTCTGCCCATGGGAACCCCAGTGATGCTATCAAAGTCCTCTCTGGATGTCTGAGGGCCGTGGGGTTCTGGATGGGGGCAAATGGGTTACTACTGAATCCTAGCAAGACTGAGTGGCTATGGGTTCGGGGTCCTATGCCATTCTGGGAGCTGCCATCCTTGGTCTTGGATGGGGCTATTTTGCCCCAGACAGACCCAGTGCACAACTTGGAGGTCCTCCTGGACTCATGGATGCTGCTAAAAGAGCAGGTGGTGGCGGTGGGCAAGAGGGCCTTTGCACAACTTCATGTAATATGCCAGTTGCACCCGCTCCTGGATAGGGACTCCTTGCTTATGGTCACACATGCCCTGGTCAACTCCAGACTAGACTATTGCAATGCACTCTACATGGGGCTGCCCTTGATGACCATTTTGAGGATGCAGCTGGTCCAGAATGCAGCATCCTGGGTGGTGATGCGGTGTGGACGTTATGCCCATGCCTCGCCCCTGCTCCGGGAGCTGCACTGGTTACCGGTTTGCCTCCAAGTGCACTTCAAGGTGCTGGTTATGACCTTTAAAGCCCTATATGGTAGTGGGCCAGGATACCTAAGAGACTGCATCGACCTGAGGACATCTGTCTGTCTAACCAGAGTGGACCGGAGGGGCTCTCTAATTGTTCCATCAGCCAGGGGGGCCCACCTCTCTGGCACAAGGAAAAGGCCCTTTTCCGTGTTCGCTCTGGCCCTTTGGAACTTCCTACCAGTAGAAATATGCCTGCAGATGGAGTTGCTGCACTTCAGGAAAGGACTTAAGACATGGCTGGCGGGGCAGGTGTAGAGCCCTGAAGGCAATGTGGCTCCTGGTCATTGTGTTGTTGTTTTTTAAACAACAACACATCCACAAGCCAGCTGGAAATGTTCACAAACCATAACTACTAATGCTGGGTTACTTTAATCTTTGAAAACCGATGTAAGCCATAGAGCATGGTGGCCTTAGGAACATGATCATGACTTTTTGCCCAATTATTGTGCCATTGGAAAAAAAAACAACCCCTATCAAATGTCCCCTAATGTTAAAAGATTGTACTGCCAGTCACTTATCCTCATTCCCTAAATGTTCCTTCTTCTTTACCTTGAAAATGCTGTTCTTTTTATCCCAGTACGAATGAGAGCTTAACCAGAGATGACACCAGGCTATTTCAGTTACAATTAATAAAGAAGTTTATTTAAAGTTGTTATAAGGGGGAAAGAGAAATTATGTAATGTCTTTTATGAGTTCACAAAGGGTGACATATGTTCAAAGAGAAATCAAACCAGCCGTATTCCATGGAGAGAGTGATATCATTCAAAAGAAATCAAACCAGTTGTTACAGACAGGAATTTCCCAAGCAAAGGAGACTGATTCCATTTTGATTTAGAGCCCTCTACACAGATACAATATCTGTGGCATGCCAAATCAAAATCTACGAACTGAGTGAATGCTTATCATATTATCTGACACCATCTAAGCTTCCTCCAGCCATCTAGTTGCAGCAGATTTTGGCCTAAAGATTGAGAAAGCAAGTTGTATTGCTACCTGTTCCAAGGAACATACTAATAATTTCATGTCAGAAAGTAATCTGGGTTGAAAGGATTAGTGCTTGAGAAACTCCACTTAGGGAATTCCTTAATGAAGCTCCATTCATGTCCCCAAGATCTTTTCCTACCAAAGTGGTCCCTCTTGATCTCCTTGCAAATTCTTGCTTTCAAACTGCCAGGCTGGCAGGAGCTGGGACAGAGACGGGGGCTCAAACCTTCATGCAGGACCCGGGTCTTGAACTGCCAACATGCTGGCCTTCCAGCTAACAAGGAGAGCTTCTTAACTTCTGGCCAATCTAGGACAGGGGTTCATAAACCTTTTACTTTTTCCACCCCAACATGTTTTTTATAATTCTTTGTTTCCACATTTCATCGCACTCTGCCTTACCAATGTTTTATTTTAAATCTAACAGGCACATTTCCTAAACACTGAGGAGAATATGGATGACTACTGATCCAGGACAAGTCACTTTGGAAAATTACAATGTAAAAAATAAATTGCCTTTTGGGCCAAAGAAAGGATGCTATATTTTATTTATGTGAGATCTTTTTCTGAATCTCTAAATAGTTCTTTTGTGCAGGAATGATCCTGATGATTTTCCTAATGCCACCTCCTTTGGGTGGGTGGAGGGAATTATCCCCCAAAACTACTCATTTCCACTTTAGTTTCCTGGTGTTCCAGTGTTGAGAAAATGAAAGGCAGCATTGAGCTGGGTTGGTTCTTCCTCTATCCATTCAGTGTAATGTGTGTGCTCATTTGCCAAGATCAGCTTCTTAAGTCACCAAAGAGACAACCATCAATGGAGAAAATAATGACTTTCAGGGGGGAAATTATGCTCAGACATGAGTAGCTGCCTGTAACCATTCTCAGTTCTGTTTACAAGCTGTTGGAATTTTATATATAACAAAAATCAAGGTGTCATGCTGTATGTTACCAATACACAGCATGACACCTGCACACCGAGCCCTGGAAAATGGTGCCCCTGCCTATCTCACAATTCTGGGGTGGCCGGCGTGGGGACCAGCAGACCATTTTGTGGTCTTTCACCCTGAAAACCAACTGCAAATGGCCCACCCACTGGCAGCATGAAATGGCTGGGAGGCGGTAATACGCATGCACCAGAACTGGCGCAGAAGCCTGCCCAGAGTTTCTAGGCAGTGGTGCTTGGAATTCTGGGCAGACTTTTGAGCTTGTTGTGATTCTGGCACATGTATATTACCACCTCGCCAGTTGGGAGGCTTTACTGGCTAGGTGCCATTTCATCTGGAGGATGGTGGGCTGCCATTCTCTAGAAGGCATGGGCTGACCGGAGTGCTCTGTTCAGCCCATGCCTGCCAGAGAAGTCAAGTCCCTTCTCCAGCAGGCATAGGTCGAACAGAGAGAAGGCAGGCAGGCCTTCCGCCTTTGCTTCTCCAGAAGGCATGGGTCAACCAGAGTGCTCCGGTCAGCCCATGCCTGATGCCGGGAACCACACATGGACTGGGGAAAGAGAGAGAGAGAGAGCCAGTTCCCGATCTGTGATACAGATGCCCTTACAGGTGCGTTGATGCATGTTGGGCAAAACAAAAACCCCAATTACATTACATTTATAAACTGATGGGGTCTGAACTCTCTGCGACCAACCAGGAAAGTGACCTTGGTGTCCTGGTGGACAGCTAAATGAAGGTGTCAACCCAGTGTGCCTCAGCAGTGAAAAAAGCAAACTCAATGCTAGGGATCATTAGGAAGGGTATAGAAAATAAGTCAGCAAGGGTCACTTTGCCTCTTTATAAATCTATGGCGAGGCCCCATCTGAAATACTGTGTACAGTTCTGGTCGCCATACCTCCAGAAGGATATTATGGAGCTGGAGAAAGTGCAGAGGAGGGCAACCAGAATGATGAGGGGACTGCAACACCTTCCTTACCATCTGAGGCTTTAACGGTTGGGCGTCTTCAACAACGGCGTCTAAGAGGTGACCTGATTGACGTTTATAAATTTATGCACGGTGTGGACAAAGCAGATAAGGAAAAACTGTTTTCCCTATTGCATAACACTAGAACTAGGGGGTACTCCATAAAACCATTGTGTCCTAGTTCTCAAAAAAATAAGAGAAAGTACTTCTTCACCTAGAGGATCACTGGTCTATGGAACTCCCTGCCAGAAGACGTGGTGACAGCTGTCAGACTTGACAGCTTGAAGAAAAGATTAGACAAGTTCATGGAAGACAAGGGTATCAATGGCTATAATTATGGAAACCTAAGGACAACCTTCGGGATGTCAAGCTCAGCATCATAAACACTAAAACAGTGCAGTCCTAGGATCCTGTAGCCCTGTTCTATGGCCAAGGCTGCTACAGCTGATTGGAGGATGTGATCTATTTTAACCCATCCCCAATTGCACATATGCTGAGATTGCCCCTCCATTCCCCCTGAGTAATGAGATGGACAACTTTGTTTGGATTCATAACAATGGGCCACTTTATTAATAACAACTCAACTATGGCATAACTGCTCTGCAATGGGGACCAGCGTAGAACAGGTATGAATTTAAATTTCCTTTTATTTTAATTAAACCCAGAGAATACACAATGTATTCTAGAATGTTGGGAGGCCTGTTTGTGGAATTGTCTCTCCTATGGGAATAACTGCCCCCAGAATGGGAAGAAAACTCCAAAAAAGTTAAATCCTGAACTATACCCGCTTCCCACCAGTTGTCGGCCCACGGCCCACAGCACCACTGGCCCGGGCAGTAGATGCGGAAAACATGGGCGCCTGAAGCATCATAATGAATATGAAACAGCACCAAGGGAGAGAGGATAGGGCCAGAAGAATGCCCCATTAAAGCCTTGCAGATAAGCAAGCCAAAGTTTAAGGTCCTTCCTAATACACTGAGTAACCCTGGTACGGTGAAAGTGCTTGGATAGTCAGACCATGGCATCACTGATCCTGTGGTCAAAAGCCCTGCCAGGGGTGATCACTTTACAGGCAAATTTAAGATGCCTGTGTTATTCCTGCAACTCCCTAAGTGTAACCTTTAGCTTATCCAGAACCACCTTAACCTTCAAGTTTGATACTGAGAAAAGTGAGGCTGGTCGCCGGACCTTCTGTCTTCTCTGGTACCAGGGGAAATGCTAACTCTGTGGCCAACAACTGGAAGCTTCACAAAAGCTGCTAGCATGTCCCAGAAGAAGGGGAACCACAAAATAAAATAATCATCTAAATAATGAATAACCGGGACAAAACTTGCATGCCGGATAAGCACCCATTAGAGGAACATACTAAAATATTCAAATGCCAAACAGGAAATAGACCAGCCAAATGACATGACCCGGTCAACAAAGTACTGGCCTGCACATAAAAAACCAAGAAGCTTAAAGTCATCTGAGTGGACCGGGAAGAGATAGAAGACAGACTTAATGTCACACTTAGCCATCAAGGCCCCCATGCTGCAGGATCAGATCATTCTGATGGCCTCATCAAATGACATGTACCAGACAGAACATAGTTCAGGCAGAATAGCATCATTAACACATTGGCCCTTGGAGTGAGAAAGGTAACATATAAGTCTAAACTCGTTAGAAACCTTCTTCAGAACAACGGCCAATAGCAAAATCCTTAAATTACGGTAAGAGGTGTGGGTGAGGAAAGGTCCAGCAATTTGACCTTTCAGTTCCTCCTTAAAGAACTCTTGGCATACACCATGCTCCATATCTTTTACAGAATGTAGGTTGGGCATATCCTGTGGCTTCCACACATGTGTGGCAGGTATACAGAAGCCAAGGGAGAACCCGTCCCTAGGGTATGCAGCATCTGCCGAATTAGGGTTTGGCCTGAAGCCACTGCTTAAGCACATTAAGCTGAATTGGGCTTGGGCACTTTAACAGGGGCTTGGGCATCATGGGCATGGTGATTGATGCCACAAAGTTCCTTGCCACAAGACCTGCTGCTCCCTGCTCTAAAACAGGCAGAGGCTGTGTGGGGTCCTGAACAGTTGGAACACTTATGTTTAAATTTACATTGCTTGTGGGTGCATTTTCGGGAAGAGGTGAAGTCCCTACATAGCAGGCATGGCTGATCCGTTTGCCCCACCAGCAGGCAGGGAAACTGTGTCTGAACCTGCCATTGAACTAAGTGACCACAATCGTAGCAGTCACTGAGTACCGGGTGAGCAGGAGTCATGAACTGGAGCCATAGCTGAGCATGCTGCTCATCTCATTGCATGTCCAGGTGAATAGCAGCCCACATCCTGTAGTTATCACCATATAAAAACCAGGATTGGCCATGAAAATCTACATAAACTCGATAGATGATATCCAAATCCTGGATAAGGGGTAAAGCTAGATTAGGCTGGGCCCTGATGGAGACACCAGTGTAAATTAAGTAAGCTGGTAGGTAGTTGCCCAGGTGTGAGGTGGCTTCTTGTGCCTGGCCAGTTTCTTGTCCTGCTCATCCTCCTTCTCCTCCTTATTGGAGTCTCTATTTAAAATGCTAAAAATATCTACATACTCCCTGCAACATATTGTATCCCTAGTAGCAGGCAGTAAATGATCCCCCAAAGGGAGGGATTGATCACCAAATGGTATTGCTGCCCTGGGAACCAAGTTATACCCCAGGTCATCCATCCCGAAACAAGGCCAGCCAGGGGCAAGGGACGGCAAATCATTCCCAAAGCCCAAGGGCACAGGTTATGCATATAGAGCCCCCATGCTGAGCAAGGAGGGTTGCCCAGTCACAAGGGTGAGCGTAAGGGAGCATGGGGATGCCTGGATAGGCCGAGACCACTGGGGAGGCATCAGAGAGTATGACCTAGAAGTAGCTTATACTACATACTCACCAAAATGATGCCCCCTTCAGCCTCCACTGGAGGACCAGGGAGAAGGGCCAAATGGCCCAATGCAGCAGGCTGGTCCAACTACAGGTCCTGCAGCTATTCCTGCTCATTCTGTTCCAGTGCAATCATCCCCAGCTCAGCCCCAGCCATAGGCTTGAGGATGTGAACAGCAGAATTGGATGGGTCCCTGGTAACTGCAAATACTAGGGTAATATAGTCTTGAAAACCTGTGTTTTCAAGACTATGATGCATGGTGACCTTAGAAAGAGGTTTATGACATTTCCCCAAACCATTGTGCCTTTGAAAACACCCCACCATGATAAAAGGTGCCATGAATTTAGAAGGTTGTTCTGCCCATCATTTATCCCAACCCCCTAACCTATGGTGCACCCTGGGAAATGCTAAATAAACTAGCACTTGCTGACAGACAGATAATCACTACAATATCCTCCTATTTCCAAGTCTCAAGTTTTAACTTTTCTTAAGAATAATGACCGATAAAATTATCAACGGTTACACAAGATCTTAATAGAATTTAATGTTGATGTGGTTGCAATGCAGGTGACACACAGAGATAGCAAGAAAAGGCTGTATGTTAGAGAGAAGATATCTGGATATGATATTATTGGAGTAACATACAGTACCATCATTCTTATGGAGTTGCCACATATGTGAGAAGCAAAATAGAAGATATTCATTTTATGTCAGCTTCCACAGAAAATGGCATAAAGGCTTATAATAAATATTGGGTACTTGCCTATCTGTAACATCTACAAACCCACAGATATTTTGTGGCCAGTACATGTGCTTTTGTTGTTTTCCTCCATTTCTCTGCACTGTTCTTTTAGGTAGTTTTCCTTATCTCTCCTTGCTTTTCTTTGAAATTCTGTGTTCAAATGGTTGTAGTTTTTCCTTTCTCCTTTGACTTTCCGTTCCTTCTTTCCTCTGCTATTTTAAGAGCCTCATCAGACAACCACTTTGCTTTCTTACTCTTCTTTTCTTTTGGTATAGTTTTCTTTGCTGCTTCCTGCATGATGTCCCTCATCTTCGTCCATAATTCTTCCGGTACTCTGTCTACCGAGTCTAAGCCATTAAATCTGTTCATCACCTCCACCGTGTATTCTTTAGGGATGCTGTCTATGTGATATCTTTCTGGTCTCCGTGTTTTCCCTATTTTCTTTAGTCTAAGCCTGAATTTTGCGATCAGTAGGTTGTGATCTGAGCCACAGTCTGCTCCAGGTCTTGTTTTTGCTGACTGTATGGAGGTTCTCCATCTTTGGCTGCAGAGTATGTAGTCAATCTGGTTTCGGTGTTGGCCATCTGGTGATGTCCATGTGTAAAGTCGCCTCTTGTGTTGCTGGAAGAGAGTGTTTGCCATGACCAGTGCGTTCTCTTGGCAGAACTCTATCAATCTTTGCCCTGCTTCATTCTGTGTTCCAAGACCAAATTTGCCTGTTATTCCCTCCACTTTTTGATTTCCTACTTTGGCATTCCAGTCTCCTAATATAATTTGGACATCATTTCTTGGTGTCTGTTCTATGAGGTGTTGTAAGTCCTCATAGAACTGGTCCATTGTGGCTTCATCTGCACCAGTGGTTGGTGCGTATATTTGGATCACAGTGACATTGAAAGGTTTGCCTTGAAATCTGACTGACATCATTCTGTCATTTTTGAGATTGTATCCCATTACTGCTTTTCTCACTCTTTTATTGACAATTATGGCTACTCCATTTCTTCTAAGGTTTTCTTGCCTGCAGTAGTAGATGTGATGGTTTCCAGAGCTGAATTCACCCATTCCTGTCCATTTGAGCTCACTGATGCCCAAGATGTCAATGCTTATTCTTTCCATCTCGTTTTTTTACCACTTCCAGTTTTCCTTGATTCATAGACCTCACATTCCATGTCCCTATGCAGTATTGTTCCCTGCAACACTGTATTTCTCCTCCTCCTTTCGTATCCCTCCCCCTTTTCAGATCTGTTGTGCTGAGCATCCCCTTGTTTTGCCTTTTGTTTTGGTCCATAGGGTTCTCTTGGCAAACTTTGTGGCGTGCCTTGCCGGTCTCTACGCCACAGGTTGAAATAGACGCAAACCAAAAAAGAGAACTTCAATTCCCAACGTTCCTTGCGCCGCGCTGCACCAGAGCCAATAAGGCAAAAGGAACATTCAGAAACGCGCCGCAGCCAATAAAAAAACTGCTGCAGGAACCAAACACGCGCAGGCAAAACTACAAGCCCCAGCATCCTGCGTGCCATTAGCAGGCAGAATGTTGAGGCAGCCGGTGTGCAAAAAAATAAAAGTAAAAAAGCCCCACCGCCACTGCCCTTCCTTTCCACGGGCCAGCCAGCATAGCCCGTGAAAAATAAAGCCCCTCCCCCGCCGCCTCTGCCCTTCCTTCCCACGGGCGAGCCAGCATTGCCTGTGGAAAAGAAAGCCCCCTGCCATTGCCCTTTCTTCCCACGGGCCAGCCAGTATTGCCTGTGGAAAAGAAAGCCCCCCGCCATTGCCCTTCCTTCCCACGGGCGAGCCAGCATTGCCTGTGGAAAAGAACCCCCCCCCCGCCGCCATTGCCCTTCCTTCCCACAGGCCAGTCAGCATTGCCCGTGGAAAATAAAGTTGTCCCCCTGCCGCCTCTGCCCTTCCTTCCCACGGGCAAGCCAGCATTGCCTGTGGAAAAGAAAGCCCCCCACCATTGCCCTTCCTTCCCACGGGCCAGCCAGCATGGCCCGTGGAAAAGAAAGCCCCCACCTTAAAAAGTAAACACAAAAAGACAAACCAAAAAAAATCACAAAGACCCCCCCAAAACCCAACACAACCCTCCCCCCCAAAAAACCCAGAGAGCTTACCAGGAGACGTCTTCACTGCATGACGACCGGAACTCAACTGAGAAAATAAAGAAAATACTTACCGGAAGTGACACCCAGAGGACAGTAGAGAACAATTGCAGAGAGGAAGAAAAGCTCACCAACCCCACCCAGAGGACACAAGAGAAAAAAAAATTCAAAAATATTGAAACTAATAAGATTAATTCCCAAATTAATCAAATAATTTATCAAAACAATAAAAAATATTCACAATAATCTCCAAAAATACAAAAAACCCAGAAATCACTTTTCACTCAAAAAAGCGTAAAAATAAAGATTTTTTTAAAAAATTAAATTTTAAAATTAAAAAATAATAATTTACATTAAATAAATTAAAATAAAATGTGCATAAACATAAAACAAAAACCTTCCAAAACCAATTTAAAGAGCCCGGCACTGAGGAAGCCAGCGCACACACACACAAAAAACAACAACCAACAACAACACTGGAAGTGCAAGTCCGCTTCAGGCGGACGCAGCGCCTCGAAGCCACAAAATCACAAAACCTTACAACACCATTTAAAACAGCCCAGCACCATTGGTTCAAGAAGAAAAAACAAAACCCTTTACTATCCAACACAATTTATAAAGCCCGGCACCGCCAGGCAAAATATGCTAGTTAAATCTAAAACTCTCCTTGTCAAATCTGCCATATGTCTTCCTTTCAAAAAAACTGGTTTGATCTTCGTTTATATAATTACCCATAAAACTGTTCAGTCTGTTTGCCAATATTGCTATAAAAATCTTAGCATCTTGATTTATCAATGAAATATGCCTATATGATTCCACTTTTTCTAAATCTTTTCCAGGTTTTGGTAATAAAACAATTATAGTTCTGTACCATGAAGTTGGAATTTGCCATCCTTCCAAAATATAATTATATAATTTTATCAATTTTAGAACTACAATGTCTTTAAATTCCTTATAAAATTCAGCTGGTAACCCATCTCCCCCCGGGGCTTTATCTGATTTCAAGTTGCCTATTACATCTTTTATTTATTTCTCCGTTATTCACTCTCCCATTCTATTTCTATGTTCTTGTTTTATCTTATTTTCTATTTTCTATTTGTTTTCTATTTTCTCTTCTTGTAGCTCCTTTTTCTCTTTTTCAACTTTGTCTTGCATTTCCTTAAATTGTTTATTTCTAATACTAGCCAACTTAATACTCTCCACTCTAAAAACCGACTTCATGGCATCCCATACCATATTATAACTCACCTCATCAATATCATTCCAATACCAACTTTCCTTCCATTTTTCAATTATTTGCTCTTTACATTTATGGTCTTTAAAAACTTTAGCATCATAGCTCCAATTCCTTCTAATGTTCTCTACTCCCTCTATCCTTAATTCCATCAACACTTTTGCATGATCTGATTCTTTAAAGATTCCCACTTCCACCTCATCCATATTCCTAATCATATTCTCTGTTGCAAATATATCATCTATTCTGGAGTATGTATTATGAACCTGTGAAAAAATTTATAAACCCTTTCGGACCCTTTAAACTCCCTCCATGTATCTTTCAAGCCTAGAGATTTCATCCATTTATGAAGAATTTTAGATCCACTTCCACTCCTTGCTATATTTGTAAAATCTAAATTTGACCTTATTAAATTGAAATCTCCAGCTACAATCATTTCTGTTGCCTTTTCTTTCTTGATATACCATATATTTTGCCTAGAAACTCCTTTGATTTGATGACCATTTGGTGCATATATGTTCACAAAAATTATTTCCTCATTGTCAATCTTCCCATTTATTATTAAGTATCTTCCTTCCAGGTCGGAAACACTATTTATGATCTCGAAACCTAATCTACTTGAGATCAGAACTGCAACCCCTCTTGCTTTTGATGTACCATAGGACTTTTAATAAATTTGCATCCATCCTAAAAAACATCTTATTTGTATCCTCTGATTTTTGATGAATTTCCTGCAAAAAGACTACATCTTTCCTCAGGGCTGATTCTATTCTTCTCCTCTTTTCTTGAGAACCAGTACCTTTCACATTCCAAGATAACACTTTAATATTTCTCATACCTTAATTTTAAAAACCATTTTCTATGACCTTCACTTCCTCCTATGGGTGTGATTCCCCCTACCACACATAAACAATAACAATTATAACAATAAACATTCATACTTACCCTCCCCACTTCTTTCCACAAAAAGTAGCCCTTGACTATCAAAGAGAGGAGGGGGGAACGTGCAAGATGTGCCTACTATCTAACGCTCCAGCACCCAGTCTTGTTTTTGAAAACACACAAACATTTATAAAGATTATTTCTTCTCCCCTACATGCTGTCTAATATGAGGGCCACCCAGGCTTTCAGTTTTTAAATCTAATGTTGTGGTTGGGTAGGGCATTTTGATATTTTAAATATTTGTAATAGTTTTAATGGTTTTAAGTAAGGTTCTTGTGATTTTATTGCTGTATGATGTTTTTATTTTTGTGAGCTGCCCGGAGTCACCAAGGCAAGAGGGCGGCAATATAAAACAAATTAAATAAATAAGTAAATCTATACCTATAAATCCAGATGTTAACTGTTGGACTCCAGCATACGTTTCTGCACCCATCTACACTATCCTGTACCGAGCCTCCTGCCATCACCTGAACCCAGCCTGCAGAGCACTGCATGGTTGCAGAAGCTGGCAGTGGGGCAACAGCCCCACGAATGCAAACAAAGGGAAAAAACTTCAATTCCCAAAATCCTCTGCACTGCACTGTGCCTCAGCTAATCAGACTGACAGGCACAAGCAAAAAGAACGTTGGGAAATGCGGTGCGCCCGATTGAAATTGAGCCACAGGAAAAAACTGCTACACGAACGCAAACAAAACAAACAAAACTCCAAGTCCCAGCATCCTACGCGCTGTGAGCACTTCAACCAATCAGGCTGAAGGGTCCGAGTGCGGAGAATGACAAAAAAGCCGGCGCACAAAAAATAAAATGAAAAAACACCAGCCTCCCACAATGGGAATGCAAGTCCGCCACTGGCGCATGCTGTGCCTCACGACCCACAAAAAACACAGCGAGACACACACTGGCCTTCTTTCCCGGAGCAATGGGGAGAAGAGGGACTCCCTCTCCTCCACACTACACTGCTGATGACACGGTGAGACCACTGCCGGCCTCAAGGTAAGTTGAGCCGGGGTGGGAAAATACCACCAGCAGGCAGCAGTTCATCAGGGGAAACACACTCCCTGGCGAATGACTGGCTGCTGTCAATGTACTACCGACACTACTGTTTCGAGAACTAGCACGAAACAGTGGTGGATGTAATACAAAAGCAGCAGCCAGCAATCTGCAAGGAAGAGCATCACCCCTTACAGATCGCTGCCTGCCAATCTCCAGTTAGGTAAGCCAGGAGAAAAAGGAGACAGAGAGAAGAGAATCATTGTCAGGCAGATATCTTTTCTCTGCTTCGTTTTCACCTGACCTACGTAACAAACCTTACCAGATGAAGAGCGAGCTGACTGCCGCCTCCTCCTTGTCCCCATTGCTGCATTGAAACCAAATTCGAAGCAGCAACGGGGAAAAGAGGAACCAACAGACAGGCCGTTCTTCACGCAAAAAAACACAACAACAAAACCAAACATTTACCCAAAAACGCCAACCACCAAAATTATTCAAACAAAAATACATAAATAATTAAAAACACATTAACCATCAAAACAATAAACAACAAAATCCACAATAAATAAACACCCAAAATACCATAAAAGCACAGAAAAACACCTAACTACAACACGAAAATACCTAACTCAAACAACAAAAATACCATAAATTAAACAAATAAACACAAAAGAAATCAGAAAAATAAAAAACAACCAGAAATAAACAAAACAATTAAACACATCTAAACCCCCAAAAACCCAAAAAGAACAAACAGAAACACCTCCATACCCAACCCACAAAAAAATCCCCAGAACAAAAAAATAAAATAAAACAAAACTAAGAGAACTCACCAGCACGTCCTCCCTCCACAAGTCTGGAACAGAACTGAATAAACAAAGACTACTTACCAGAAGATGCCCCACCTAGAGGCCAGGAAAGAAGAAACAAGTCAAACAAAAAGAATCCAACACTATTACTAACAGCCCCACCTGCAGGCTGGAAGATTAAAAACAAGTCAAAAATGCAAAGCAGCCTTCTTGCTATCAGCCCCACCTAGAGGCCACAAGAGTAAAAACAAGTTAAAATAAATAATAAATAAATAAAAATTACAAAGAAATCTAATAAAATAGATAAAAAAATGTCACAAACTACAAATACAAAACACCACCACCCAAACTACCCATCACCCAAAAAACATACATAAAAATGGCCTGGCAATGCCAGGGAAAACTATGCTAGTAAGTAAATAAGGCTGCTGCAGCTGATTGGATGGTGTGCTATATTTGAACCCATTTTCAATTGCACAGATATTAGGATTGGACTCAATGTATTGGAGTAATTTAAGAGAACCCATTGAAGACATTTGAAAATGGAGCAGATTAGGTTTGATTTGTCTTCCAATTGCACACAGAACATGTGAACTTAGTCAGACAAACCCTTCTCAAGATCTTCCCTATATGTGATCTATATGACTGCATAGGCAACTTTTACATTTACAATTTTCTTAATATATAAAATCCTAGTGTCATCATGTATGTACTCATACACACCGACACCCAGGCACCCTGCACACTGGAAACTGTGCACATGCCTACCTTAAACATGAGGTGTGGCCAGCAAGGGGAAGCGGCAGAACACTTCAGGGCATTTGCCCCCAAAAAGGTGGCACAAAGGGGGTGCCCACACCCACCAGAAAGACCAGCAGGAATGGGTGAGACTGTGCATGCATGACCTGCATGCGCAACCCAGAAGAGCCAGCATATCGGACGGCCACCTCAGTGAGGACAGCAAGGGAAGGTGGGAATGTGCTTGCGCGACAGTCCCAGACCGCATACCTGCCTGTGCGCACCTGCCTGGCGTTCCAAGCTGTGGTGCATGAACAGAATTCTGCACATGTGCCAAGGCCTGCCCGACATTCCAAGCGGCCATTATGGGTGCTGACCCCCCCCCCCTCCCCAGCAACTACTGTCGGTGGGCAGTTAATGCGGACTGGCTCCTCCGCACTCGTGAGGCTTCAGGGGGAAGGAACAACAACAACAACAACAACAACAACAACAACAACAACAACAACAACAACAACAACAACAACAACAACAACAACAACAACAACAACAACAACAACAACAACAACAACAACAACAACAACAACAACAACAACAACAACAACAAAGTTTATTTATACCCCGCCCTCCTGACACAAGCGTCACTCAGGGCAGCTACAACATAATAAAAAACTTAACAAAAATAATAAAAAATATAGCAATATACAAGACACCCACACCTGGGTGGTGGGTAGCGAACAGGCCTGGGCCATCACCTTCCGCAGGCTGCTTGGCTGCAGAAGGCAGCAACCAGGCCCTGTTCTCCACCCACCCACCCCAAATGGAGCCTCCCTTCTGAATGAGGTGACCCACGGGAGGACGGGGGAGCTGAACTGCAATGGCTGCCTACCAATTGTAGTTGCTGGGGAGGGTGCCATCGCCCCAGCGTCTACAGCCGGTAGGTGGACAACACAGCCTGGCTCCTCTACACTCCTGATGTGCACCTCTGGTGGAGGAAGAACCCACAGCAGCGGCCTGGCCCCATCCTCCAGCCTCCCGTCCATTTGAGGTGACCCACGGGAGGTTGGGGTAGCTGGGCTGTGATGGTGGCCTGCCGAATGTAGTCACTGAGGAGAGCGCCCCCGCCCCAGTGACTACTGTTGCCGGGCAGCCATCGCAGGCCATCTCCTCCACACTCCAGAGATACGCCTCAGGGGAAAGGGAGGACCCGCCGGCAGGGGGAAGGCTGAGGATGGGACTGGGATCAGACCTCGCCAGGCCTGCTGGGCATTGCCACAAGAGAGGTGGCCACAGCGGCAGCAGCAATGGCAGGCCATGGGGTCACAAAGAGTCGGAATCAACAAAATTAAAATCAAAGTACCTATTATAGTTTGAACTGCTGTTAAAATGTTTTTCTAACCCAGTGAAGCCTGGATATCATCAAGCTCACATTAACCACTTAATTTCTTCTTCCTGGAACATCAGGACTTGTTGAGTACTGATGAACTGAGATTTCCTCCAGTACATGGACTGAATCAGGAATACAATGACCCAGCGAAAAAAGGAGCTTGATTATGGCAGTCCAGGGTTTGATAGGGACACAAAACAAGAAGAAAATGAAAACAGTAGATATACATTTAGGCAGAAATATCAGATTATTCTGTCCTTTGGCCCTATCAAGTGTGATGCCTGGCATGCGTGAAAGAAAAGCCTCAGGAGCAATTCAAGATTCATCTCTATTTTATGAATCTTGTGCAGTATCCAAAATATAAAGATACAATGTGAAGCTATAACAAAAGAGAAACAGTGCCCCTATCAAGGAAAAGGATGCTTTCACTCTATTCATTTGTTGTATGCTGTCCAGTTCTTGACAACAGAGTTTCAAGAAATGTGGAACTTTCCTAGGACTGGACAGCCAAGATAATAAAAAGACTAAAAGACCAGCCCCATGAAGAATGTTTGAGGTTGTTTAGATTGAAGAAGACTGAAGAGGACTGAACATCAGCATGGCAGCCATCTTAAATATCTGAAAGTTTTCCAGTGGAATTTAGCCAGAATATCCATTCTGCAACTGCAGAAAGTAATAGTCATTTAACTCCAAGAAGAAAATGTGGGCCAAATATTTGGAAGGTCAGCTTGACAATGGAAGGCTATGGATTCTCCTTCACTGTAGGTTTTGAAAATTAAAAATTGGACAGTGATCTACCAGGGATAAATCTCTTGCATTAGCAGAGGGTAGGACACAAGAATCCTCAAAATTCCTTTCACATCTACAGTTCTATGATGTAACTATTATTTTCTTCAGTTCAATTCAATTGAGATCAAAAAGAATAAGATATCTTCTTTAAAATGTCCACATACTATTGCTAGTTTGACTGCTATCTAACAGTGGAATCACTGAATTGACCACTGAATGATACATCAATATTTATACAAATCTAATTAAATCATAGTGCCTATTATAGTTAGAACTGTCATTAAAAAAATTTCTAACTCAGTGAACTCTGGATATCATCAAGCTCACAAGAACCACTTAATTTCTTCTTCCTGGAACATCATGACTTGTTGAGCAGTGATGAATGGAGATTTCCTCCAGCATATGGACTGAATCAGAAATACTAAACTCCTGGGCTGAACAGGGACATATAAATATGTTCACTTCCAGATATTTTGGGATCACCCAGGAGCTGCACAGCTGTCTTTCTTTTGTCTCAGGATCCTGTCTTTGCCTGGACATCCCAGTCAAGTTTAAGCCATGCAGCCTGCAAGCTTTTTCACGGCTATCTTTTTATTAATGTTCTTGGCTTCTCCAGGTAAGCCAAACACTTCCCATTTTGTTTTAAACTGGTTCTACCTTATTGCTTGTTAGGCTTTGCAGAGCAACCTTCGGATAGAAGGTAGCAACAGGAATCTGAGTACATACTGGCAAACACAGTAGTCAAAGCAAGTCCGATAAGGTTTGGTGCAAATAGTTGTCTTACTGTATGTGCAAAAAAAGTTCAATGTTTGAAAATTAAATAGGATAACTTCTCCGTTCGTACTGTTCAGTTTCGTATCATGTATTTACAGTTCAAGTATGCAAGAGTCCGTTAGTCAAGTCAAACAAAGGTAACAGTTTGTAAGCTTGCGTTTGTAGTCTCCAGAAAAGTAGTTTCTTGCCAGTCCTTTTTGGCAGCTTTCCAATGTAAGTGCCAGCAGCCCTTCAAGTTGTTAAGCATGCAGACAGTCCAATGGCAGACTGCTTTCCTATGTGCCAATGTCAAGAGCGATATCCTCAAAATGTGACATCTTACCAATGGGTTGCTAAAGCCTTGGTTTAAAACACATTGTACAACGGCTGATGAGCTAATGCAGTAAAGCTGTTACAGCTTACGTACACTGTTCTTAAAGAGAAAGTGAGCAAGGTATATTATGCTTTCCAATTGACTAGGCAGATACTTAGGACCTAACATTGCTTATTAAATCATCTCATGCAATGGCCCGTCCCATGGATGCTTCCTCTTTCCTTCTTGGGAGTGGGAAAGTCCATTGACGCTTTTCAAATATGGATATTCCTGTTATTTAACATAGGGCACATCTGTGCATGTACTGTAATTACAATCTACACATCACCATGTGAAAAAGCAGAGGCTTATGGCCCCTTGGCATTTGGTGCTCAGGAACCCCTCCACCTTTGCCTGTGCAGCGTCTGCTACCTACAATCCTGGACTTTCACCGCAAATGAAACACTCCAGTCTCTTCTAAAGCTTGAAAGTGCATTTAAGGAAAGGATTACATACAAACACCCTCTCAGTAAGGGAGTCTCCCCTAAGTTCTCCCCTCGTTAAGGCTAATTGCCCATATTCCTCATGTTCCTCAGACCCAGCAAAGCCGGACCTGAGTAGAACAGAACAAAAGTTTTTTTTCCTGCAAGAGGGGCTACTAACTGTTTTTTTTTAAAAAAATACCATCCCCAACAATATCCATAGCTGTCAAGTGTCCCATATTGGCCGGGAACCTCTTTCCCAGTAGCATCCCATATCAGTCAGACTGCAATGTCTTAATGTCGCCACTGGAGGGCTGCACAGAATAAGCATAGCTGTCAAGTTTCCCGTTTTGTCCAGGAAATTTCCCTTATTTTCAAATCCAAAACTTGACAGCTATGACAATAACCCTATCCAATGTGTCTCCAGTTTTAAATTCACTCTGCTCTTACACACACACACACATGTGAAAAGCGGTGACTAATGGGACCATTTTCTCCCAAAACCAGAGTGAATTCAAAGAGCTTCATAAATCATCAAAGCAATGCAAAACCTAGCATCAATTCTACGTTAAGCAATATACCTTAACAGTATATGCACTACAATTTAGTATTAGCCAGTACTAATTTAATCAAACTTAGGATGTAAATAATCTACACAAATTTAGCAATACTAGATTTTCTATCAGATCATTCCCAACGAGTCAGGATGGGCTCTCATGTCTCTGCGGATCTCAGTATAAGTACGGGGATGCCGCAGGGGTGTGTGCTGAGCCCGCTTCTGTACACACTTTACACATATGATTGTGTTCCCAGTTACCCCAGCAATAAGATCATAAGTTTGCAGATGACCCAACGGTGGTGGGTCTGATTACTGCTGGGGAGGGAGAGTTGGCTTACAGGAAGGAGGTTGAGATGCTGACGGAGTGGTGTAGGGAAAACAATTTATTCCTCAATGTAAAAAAGACAAAAGAGATCATTGTGGACTTTAGAAAATGCAAATTGAACATCCAGCCACTTATTATTGAAGGGAATTGTGTGGAACAGGTCTCGGTGTTTTGAATTCTGGGAATGGAGCTGAGGGATGATCTAACATGGGGAGCAAACACCAAAGATCTGATGAAGAGAGCATAGCAGTGTGGGAATCCTTCTGATTTAGAACTGCTTAAGTTGCCTGTATTGTCTCTCTGCATTCCCCACAGCCTGCAAACAGAGGTCCCTCTGTGATGACGTGAGAGAATGCAGATCATAAATATATGCGCAGACAGTGTGAAAAAATGCTGATTCACTCTCTATATATGGGTCTGAGAATCTGATAGGCTGATGTATGTGTGACTCATGTAATCTTATACTCTGTTTAATAAAGCAGCTGCCATTATCCTTTGTTCAGCTCAAAGACTGCAGTCGTGTGTTTTCTCTCTCTCTCTTCTGCCTATGCTATTATTCCTAATGGAGCAGGCTCTCCACTTAGGAACTTTGTCTGTCTTTGACTCTCTCTGGCTATTATCTGCTCTGATTAACTCTGGCAATTCTCAACATCTGGAGCCCCTGCGTGAGGCTGAACTGTGGTGAAAGCCTTTGAACTACGACAAAGCACTTAGCACCTCATTACGACTGGGTAATTGGCCTATTGTATCTCACTCTGACCGAGGAAGGTCTACAGGTGCCTGAAATTCAACCAAACTTTATTGGGTCCCACTGGGTGAGTGATTGCTTTACCGTATGGGGAACGTGCTTAATTCACCGCAACAGAAGTTTTGTAAAGATTTGCTTTATCTCTTGAATAAGAATGAGCTGAAATCAGATCCCAAAGAGGTGGAAGAGTTACTTAAGACTATAGAAAATGTTTCACCTTGGTTTCCACAAGGGGGCAGTCTTGACTTAAAAACATGGGACAGGATTGGAAATAATTTTCAGGGAAATCCCAATGTGTCTGTTCAAGTGCAGCATACCTGGTGTAAAGTCAGAATTTGCCTGTAGAAACTAACTCCAAAGAACATTCTTTTGTCCCAAAATCTTGCTGCCCCACTGCCAGAACTTTTGCCACCTGCCAAGGGAGATCCTCTACCCCCTACTCCCCCCCACCATATGGGAAATGACAGCATGAGCCCACTGATGGAGGTGGATATCTTGCCTTGCAGCAATCAAGCACTGTTAAGACTACAAAAGCCCCGTCCTCTGCTGCTTTAACTGCATCTGTTCTGGACTTGGAGCCTGCTACTGCATTTCCAGTCATCAGAGGTGCCCCAGTAGTTGGGAATGCTCCAGCACTTCCTGCCATCTCTAACAAAAAAAAAACTAGTACTAGCTGATTGGAAACAACTGATCAGGACCTCATCGCAGATAGAAGCTATTACTGCATGCAGAATGGCAGGCAGCAAGGGTTCTGATTCTGAGGGCAGCACAGAAGACCTCAGCTCGCCCCTGAAGCAACCCTCATCACGGAAGGCGGAGAAGAGGACCAAGCAGGAGAAGCTGAGTGGTAAGCTGGATTCCTCACTTGTGGGCAGGAATTGGAAGGCTGAGCCAGAGGAGGAAAGCAAAAAACCTAAACTCAGAAAGGGGTCTTCTCGCAAATCCAATCTAGCAGATACAGTTTTACAAGTTAAGATTCAGACGCTGCAGCTGGAAGAAGCCCAGAGAAAACGTGGCATGGATCCTTCCTCTATGGACGGCAGGCTTTTGCCAAAATACAAGGTGGGAGAGGACATACTCCATTTTTGGCTAGTTTTGAATCACTCAACCCTCAAGCAAAGAGATCGAGAGTGGGCTGTTCCAAGTTACAAGCAACGGGACCACAGGGGAAACAACTGCAAATTCCCCTGTCCTGTCCATCAGTGTGAAAGTTATTTGCAAATTCTGGAGAAGCTGTTCTTTTTTGTTCCTGCATCACCTGCCTGCTGAAATACAGATGGCTGTGCCTGGAGCGTGAAGGAGTGAGTGTGTTGGCTGGATAGCTGAAGAATTGTTGTGTTGATATTGGAGGATGGTTGGTTGCCTTGCTAAGTCTGGGGGCTGGAGGGAAGATGGTGTTTAAATTCTAGTCTGAAGAGATCTTCATTCGACATTTGGACTCTTAACTTGGACATTTTAATTGGACTAAAAAGTTTGTGTGGACTTCAAAGATGAATTAGCTTTGTTGGCATTATAAAACCTGAAAACCTCTTTAAAATTGTCTAAATGCTCTGCTGATATTTGTGCTGTACCTAGTTGATCTACCATGCTATACTGGGGTTAAGATATCGTATGCCTCTTTCACTTATACCTAGTGAGAGAAGAAATGTAATGCTTTACTCATGTAATTAGGAAGTGGGAAATGTTGTTAAAATGATGTGTGTTGTTGTTTGCTAGAATTGCTAGAAAAACTTTCTTGTAAGGAAGAAAAGAAATGTGCTTGCCTGTTGTAAAAATGCATACAGTGAACTATGATGAAGGGCATGATTTACAAGAAGATCCTGGTTTTCATCACCCTAATGAGGGGGGTGTCGTGGAATGAAGGTCCTGCTCATTCCATGTTTCCTGCCTCCTGGAAGAAGGGGAGGGCGACCAGCCTTCTCCCCCCCAAACAGATTGCATTAACTATGTGCTTTTGATCTTTTACTGGAATGTATTTAGGACTTTGCTGTGCTTGTAATACAATTATGAAAATGCCTGGAACAGTTTTTCACTGTAACCCTACATATGTAACTGAGTTTGTTATATTGCATTTGTGTGTATATGTCAGGCATGTTTCATGTCTAGTTCCATGGTGCAAAAAATGAACTTTTCTCTTGTGGAGAGGGTTGTAAAAACATGGCACTGGTCATCAAACATGGCATGTTCCTGTTTCTTAGAGGAGCTGGTTGCCCTGTATTGCCGGTGGGCCTCTTGACTCCCTCTTGCAACTTTATGGTGTTGAAATAGCCAAATGGTGTTAATGAATGTTCTTTTCTACTCTGGATGAGGAACTCTCATCTTTCTTCACCTGGCATAGATAGTCAATTGATTTGAAAGCCAGATATTGTTTAGATAAATTTTTGACACTGAATGGTTTTAGGCCAGATTGAGAAAGAACTCCAGGATCTGCGAGAGACTATTAATAATAATGTACATACTGATGTTAATCTTTTTGATTGGATGGTTTCTTGGTTGCCTGATCTATCTGACCTCAAATAGCTTTTCTTTTATGGGGTCATTGCTATTATTTGCCTTATACTCATATGTTTTTGCATTTATTGTATTCCTAACCTTATTTCTATATGTAATACCTGTCCACTGCATAGAAGGGAGGCTTCTGGTTTTGCAAGATGGCAATTATACTCGATGCAGTATCATCCTCTTGAACAAAGCACCAGGAGTCAGGAGGGGTATGATGTCCAGGAGAACAGTGATGATGAATATGGAGGAGTAGTCATGAACTATGCTGATATGCAAGGGTATAATTGGCTGTCCCTCTCTCAAAATAAAAATAAAGAAAGAAGACATGTGTGAATCCTTCTGATTTAGAACTGCTTAAGTTGCCTGCATTGTCTCTCTGCATTCCTCACAGCCTGTAAACAGAGGTCCCTCTGTGATGACGTGAGAGAATGCAGATCATAAATACATGTGCAGACAGTGTGAAAAAATGCTGATTTACTCTCTATATATGGCTCTGAGAATCTGATAGGCTGATGTGTGTGTGACTCATGTAATCTTATACTCTGTTTAATTAAGCAGTTGCCATTATCCTTTGTTCAGCTCAAAGACTGCAGTCGTGTGTTCTCTCTCTCTCTCTCTTCTGCCTATGCTATTATTCCTAATGGAGCCTGCTCTCCACTTAGGAACTTTGTCTGTCTCTGACTCTCTCTGGCTATTATCTGCTCTGATTAACTCTGGCAATTCTCAACACAGCAGAGGTTATACTTCTTGAGAAGCCTCAGGAAGAACAACCTTTCAAAGGACCTGCTGTTGGCATTCTTCCACTGTACCATAGAGAGTGTGTTAACCTATGGTCTGTGTGTATGGTTTGGGAGTTGTACAGCTAGGGAAAGAACAATGTTGTCCAGGGTCATAAAGACTGCAGAGGCGATAATTGGGCATACTCTTCCCACTCTAGATCAAATCTATGCCACCAGGTGTTATAAGAAAGTTGTAGAGATTGTGCAAGATAGTACGCACCCTGGAAATGATTTCTTTCAGCTTTTGCCTTCTAGAAGAAGGTATAGGGTCATAAAGACCAGGACCAGCCACTTGAGAAATAGTTTCTACCCAAAAGCGGTTCTGGCTTTGAATACAGTGCAATGCATTCTATGAGGGAGCTTCTGTATGTAGTTTTTAGAGTTTTTAGGGTTTTAGAGTTTTTAGAGTTTTAGAGCTTTTAGGGGTTAAATGTTTATATGTGGGGTGGGAGTATGTTGATAATTTTGTATAGTTGTATTATGTTTAGGTTTTGTTTAGTGCCCCCCCATCTCGTTGTTCTGTGCAGGACAATGACAATAAAGATTTATCTATCTATCGATCTATCTATCTAAATCACAGTTGATTGACAAGGGAAATAGGTAAAGGTAAAGGTAAAGGTTTCCCTTGCTTGAAAGCTAGTCGTATCCGACTCTAGGGTGCAGTGCTCATCTCTGTTTCTAAGCCGAAGAGCCAGCGCTGTCTGCTTCTGCAGACGTTTCCGTGGTCATGTGGCAGGCATGACTAGACACCGGAGCACACGGAACGCTGTTACCTTCCCACCGAAGTGGTCCCTATTTATCTACTTGCAATTTCTTGCTTTCGAACTGCTAGGTTGGCAGGAGCTGGGATGAAGACGGGAGCTCATTTCCGTCCTGCAGTACTCGGGAATCGAACTGCTGACCTTCCGCTTCCCAGTCAGCGTCTTAGCGACTTGAGCCACTGCAGTTCCCTTGACAAGGGAAATAAATAGTCCCAAAAGCTTTTTTTGAACTCTCTCACCAGACCTTCTTAACAAGTCCCAAACATGCTCGTCTCAGCTGATCCTTTGAAAGAAACAAATCAGGCAGGTGTCTTTGGACAACTCGATCACTCAGCAGTTCAGCTCACCTCCTTGGAAAACTCTTTCTTAGCTCTGGAACCAGTGATGGGATTCTACCGGTTTGCACTGAATTGGGCAAACTGGTAGTAAAATTTCCCACTGGCTATGCTCATTTTCCCTCCCCGCTCAACCGGCGGCAGCAGGGGAGGTTCAGGAGGCTTCCGATGGGGAGGGTCAGAAGCGCTCCAAAGGGGAGGGTTGGGAGCACTCCAAAGGCAGCAGCATTTCCAACCCACACCACCCCTCGGACCTCCTCCGGCCAGCGGTGCCCCTTGGAATTGACGATGGGCAGCTGAGTGTGCCCTCAGCTTAGCTCTCCCCTCAGTGAAAGGTTCACAGAGATGCAAGTGGTATCTCCATTGCAACCCGAGTAGTGCAGAACAAAAATTTGCAGAGAGATTAACCCCCAGAAGAAGAGCAAGAGCCCAGAGCCTTCTAACAAAGTAGTGCATCACCAGGAAAGGTGATTTGTTCTTATGGTCTGTGTCTGCTAAAAGGTTTCTGGGGAATAGCATTTGAGCTTTGTAGATGAACTGGAGGGCCATATCATACATGGTTAAGATCTCATGTCCCATGGGCTAAATCACACCTATAAGGTGACTTTAACATTCCTTTCCATTCTTCAAACATATGATCAATAATGTGGAAAAATTAAATGTGATCTTAGAAATTGATTCGTTCAGGACCTATATTGGTATTGAACGACATACATTGTGAACAGTTATAGTTCTTGTATAGAAATACTCTCAAAGAGATTGAATAATACATAGCAGAGTTTCTGAAAGCTCAAGTCTATTCAATTTCAATGGTGTTATGTATGAACTGATGGCTGTCATTTTACATTCTATTCTCGTAAGCAATATAAAGTCCATAACAGTCAGTTACATGGTCAAAGGTTACCTTACTGAGTTAAGCAAGATTATTCTACACAAACTAACCCATCCATGTTGCCATTAGTACTGTTTCAATTTTTTGGCTGAAATCCTGTTAGTATTAACTTGCACTGAATAAGGCTGATAATGTCATTGACATGAGTGATTTTTGGAAATTTAGCATTTCCACCTTATGTCCCGAGGTTCCAAGGCCTTCCGTTGTTAGGAAGCTCTTGGGAGCTAGGGGACAGCACAGAGAATGTTTTACTGAAATTCACCACTGCTAGGATAATGTTACTAGAGGCAGTGATTTTAGTAGTTAGTGACTTCTCACATATCTCACGGCCTCTCGGTGAGGAAAGAGAAAGGAGAGGAGACAGAAGTGTCTAATTTCTGAAGACTGCAATTGCTACTTATCCCATTAGACTTACATGAAGCAAATTATGCCAACAGGATTCAAGCATTTTTTCTTCCTTGTCTAGACCAGACATGAAATTGCCAAAATCGACACCGTTGGGAGGGTTCATTCTACAGTTTCATTTTCCTAACCAAGTGAGAGAAAGATTAGAGTTGAGCTGTTACATGGTACATACAATTCCATTTGAAGGAATAGGTGTGCAACATGCCAATATGAAAAGACATATTGAAATGTAGGAAATACTTAAAGAATTAGCAAAAGGATATGCCTGTATTTGAATATTGCATCCAACAAAAAATCCTTTACTTGCAGGAAAATAAATGCCTCACTGGCTGAGAGAAAACAAAGCTCTCCGGTTTACAGCTTTTCTAAATCTTCCACTGGTTTTCTACAATGATACAACATTATAATATTTACAATAGTGTAGATACAATAGTGTAAATACAGTTATATAAGTACAGTTATAGGTATACTTTATGCATTATTTACAAGCATGTTACAGTCGGATAAATTTGACTTACCTCAAGGTACAATTTTTTAATTTGTTATTATTATCCTTTATTTTATTCATGTCAGGCTTTGTAGTAGAGTTCTATTAGTCTCAGGCATTATTAATGCAGTAGAAGAGACTGCTTATATTCTCACTCTACCAAGGCCAGGCGTAATCATGGTCTCTGTCTTCTTCAGTGAAAAGCATGTTGATACGCCTTATGCGTGCGGGGTGCCAATGACATGCCGATCGCCCGGTTCACCTCTCCTCGCCAAACGTCCAAATCTCGGCCGGGAGTGGCGAGGGAAATTCCTCTGCTTCCGGAGCCAAGGCACGGAACCGGGAGATCTGCAGGCGGGATAAAGCATCAGCAATATCATTATTAATGCCTGGAACATGTCTGGCCTTAAACAGCACATTGAGGCGTAGGCTCCTTAACACGAATTGACGAACAAATGCCATAACCCTTGGTGATTTGGATGTCTGAGCGTTGACAATGTGCACCACTGCCGCATTGTCACACCAAAAATGGACCACTGAGTCGGCCCACTCCTCGCCCCATAGCATCAAAGCTCCCAGGATAGGAAGGAACTCGAGGAAGGTAAGATCGCGGAGACGATCCGTGCCAAGCCATGCTTGAGGCCATCAGCCATAAGCCCACCTCCCCTCAAAATAAATCCCATATCCCAGGGAGCTGGAGGCATCCGACTGTACTTGAAACCTAGGGCAGACTAAAAGGTCTGATCTCCAGAAAGAGACCCCGTTAAAATCCCGTAGGAATGTAAGCCAGACCAAAAGGTCCACCCGTATGCCCCTGGTCAGTCGGACCCTGTGGTGTCGCTTTAACAGGCCAGCCATGGCATCACACAGGCGCTGGGCAAATGGTCTGCCGGGTGTTACCACCCTGCAGGCAAAGTTAAGATGGCCATGAAGTACCTGTAGCTCACGAAGGGGCAGGGCAGGGGACATATGAAAAACAAGTGGTGACTAGAGGGCAAAAATCGCAATTTCCCATTTAAATGCATTGGAAATAAATTTCTTGTATTCAAAAGTTTTCTGTTTGTATATTCCCTATGCATTTAAGAGGGAAACCAAACCTGTGCTTAAAAAGAAAGGGTTTCACTTACCTTGATGCCTCTGTCTCTACTCTATGTGGTCAAAATGGAGGGGAAAATCATGCTTCCTGGTTGAAAGGGGAGCAAGAGAATCACCCTCCACTCATGGCTAGAGTATCACTTCCTTCCCCAGTGCAATTGGCCTGCCTGCCCATTTCCTCTGCAGCGCCACCACTGGTTGGTGGTGCAAAATACAGTATTAAATATATATATTGTTTGTTTTCCTGCTCTGAAAACTGGGTGCATCTGAAGGTCAGGTGCATCTTATGGCCCAAAAATACTTGGGTCAATCTATTTTCCTATGTTTTCAGGTCAAAATTAGGTAACTCAGCTTATATTCGGGTCGGCTTGCATATATGGTAGCATTGAGAAGAACATTTCCATCATTCCTGCACAAAAGAACTATTGAGACATTCAGAAAAAGATTTCCCTAAAAGCAAAATGATGTCCTTTATTTACCCCAACAGGTCAAATTTTACATTATGGTTTTACCATCTGAAATTTACTAGGTCAATTAATATGCATATTCACCTCAATCTTTAGGAATCTGTTCCCTGGAATAGGAAACCGAGTGTCTTTCTTTCTTAAATTATAGTCCAAAACTGGAAAATCTGAGAACACAGTGAGCTTGAACCAGAGGACTGGTGGAAGGTTAGCATCAAATGTTGTGTTTGATAAAGGGTTAAAGTGGCTGATTTCATCTGATAACTTAAGAACATAAGAACAGCCTTGCTGGAACAGGCCACAGCCCATCCAGTCCAGCATTCTGTCTCACACAGTGGCTTACCATTTCCTTCAGGGTATTCCCAAGGAGATGCCTTCACCTGTTTAGGATTGCCTGAAAATGGCATTAAGAGATATCCTGCCTATCTCTCCAACCCCAAGGTTGTCCTTAAGTATCCATAATTATAGCCATTGATACCCTTGTCCTCCATGAACTTGTCTAATCCTTTCTTAAAGCTGTCAAGACTGACAGCTGTCACCACTTCTTCTGGCAGGGAGTTCCATAGACCAGTAATCCTCTGGGTGAAAAAGTACTTTCTCTTATTTGTTTGAGAACTAGTACCCAAAAGTTTCATGGAGTGTCCCCTAGTTCTAGTGTTGTGCGATAGGGAAAACAGTTTTTCCTTATCTACTTTGTCCACACCATGCATGATTTTATAAACTTCAATCAGGTCACCTCTTAGACGCCGTCGTTCAAGAGTGAAAAGGCCCAACCGTTGCAGCCTCAGATGGTAAGAAAGGTGTTCCAGTCCCCTAATCATTCTGGTTGCCCTCCTCTGCACGTTCTCCAACTCCATAATATCCTTCTGGAGGTATGGCGACCAGAACTGTACATAGTATTCCAGGTGGGGCCTCACCATAGATTTATAAAGAGGGAAAATGACGCTTGTTGACTTATTTTCTATACCCTTCCTAATGATCCCTAGCATTGAGTTTGCCTTTTTCACTTCTGAGGCACACTGGGTTGACACCTTCATTGAGTTGTCCACCAGGACACCAAGGTCCCTTTCCTGGTTTGTTGCAGAGAGTTCAGACCCCATCAGTATATAAATGTAATTGGGTTTTTTTGCCCCAACATGCATCACTCTGCACTTACTAATGTTGAAGCTCATTTGCCACTGTTTTGCCCACTCCCCCAGTGTCAAGAGATCCCTCTGGAGCTCCTCACAATCTCTCACAGTTTTCACTACCCTGTATAATTTAGTGTCATCAGCAAATTTGGCTACCTTGCTTTTTACTCCTACCTCTAGATCATTTATGAAGAGGTTGAAAAGCAGGGGTCACAGTACTGAACCTTGGGGGACCCCACTCTTTACTTCCCTAAACTTGGAGAAGTGTCCATTTAGTACTACCCTCTGTTTCCTGTCCCTTAGTCAGTTGCTGATCCAGGACAAGACCTTTCCCTTTATTCCATAACTGGTAAGATTATTCAAGCACTTTTGGTGTGTGACCTTGTCAAAAGCCTTCTGAAAGTCCAGATAAACAATGTCATCTGGATCCCCCTTATCCACATGCTTATTGACACTCTCAAAAAAATCCAACAGATTAGTGAGGCATGATTTGCCCTTGTAAAAGCCATGTTTCCTCTCTTTTAGCAGTGCCTTCTCTTCTATGTGCCTATTAATTCTATCTTTTAGGATGGTTTCCATCACTTTACCTGGGACACATGTCAAACTGACAGGTCAGTAATTTCCTGGATCACCCCTGGATCCTTTTTTGAAAATTGGTGTTACATTGGCTACCTTCTAGTCATCAGGCACAAAGCCTGATTTGAGGGAAATATTATATATTTTGGCTAGGAGATCAGCAATTTCATCTTTAAGTTCCCTGAGAACTCGTGGATGGATGCCATCTGGTCCTGGTGATTTGTTAGTGTTTAGCTTAACAAGATGTGCTAGGACCTCCTCCCTGGTTATTTCTATCTGGCTTAATTCTTCGCTTTCCCTCCCTACGAAGATAGGCTCTGTTTTGGGCATGTGGTCTCTGTCTTCTTCAGTGAATACTGAAGCAAAGAATTCATTGAGTCTCTCTTTAATAACCCCTTGCCTTCCATTGTCATCTAATGGTCCAATACCTTAATCCAAATTGTTCTGTGTTACACTTTTTATTACATCATTATTATGCTATACATGTCGAATAAATATTGAGTCAGGGAAATTTTGGAAAGGTGAGACAGCAATAGCAAAAACTCTTCTGGCATGGGAAATGGAATAAGAAAACAGGAACATATTCTTGATTTAGCTTCAAGGGGGAAGATATAAAGAGTAACATCTTACACTAAGCAACGTAAGGTTCCTTCCCCACCTGATCCCATGATAGGGTACGGTGTATCACACTCAGATTCAGATGTACAAAAGCCAAAATTGCTTTTACAATTCTCTTCAGTTTTGACCTAATAGGTCAAGATACCTGGACCAGCATCTCCTAGATAGAGTAAAAATAATAATTAAGATATTGCTTCATGCTGTTGTATATGTTACCACACCTGCAGCTTGTTCCTTAAATATTCTGTCAGTTACCAAATATTCAAATGCAGGCATATCCCGAAGCTAATGCGTTAAGCTTTTCCTACATTTCAAAATGTCTTTTCAAATTGGTGTCTTGCTCACATCTTCCTTCAAATGGAATTCCATTTTCCTTGTCACAGCTGGAAAATCTTCGAAGACTGTGGTATTTTTTAAACACAATTGGGCACAGGACCACAGCCAGGATTCTAGATGGGGGTGGGGGGATATTCAAATCCACGATTTTGACCTCCCTTTGTTACCTACGGACTTTGATACGGACTTTTGATACAGACTTTTTGATACGGATTATTAGACTATTGTATTGCTATCTACGGACTCCTTGATACGGACTATTTTGACTATCAGCTTTACAGCAACTAGATTGTCTTTGCTTAGGTTGATACATCTATATACTCTCAGAATTAGCTATATGCATATATTCTGTTTATATTCAGCTACTAGTTTCCCACCTGTTTGATGGTATAGTCCTGTGGATTTCTTTCAGTCTATAGCCTTTTTCCTTATTATACTGTTTGTCTTCTTTGCATATCACCGTAGGCTCCTCCTCTTTCAGCTGCGGTTTTATACACATGATATATTAAAGCACTTTGTTTCTATTTCTACTTGTGTGTTGACTTTTTTCCACTCCTAGGGAGGGGAGGAGCACGGAAATGCTCAAACTCAAACCCAGAAATTGAAGGGGAATAACCTAACTGAAAGTCCCTCCGATGACCATGAGTGGAGGGCAACTCAACTCAAACTTCCCTGTTTTGGGTGTGAGTAGGGGTAGACTCAAAAACAGGAAAATGGGGGACCCCGGGGGAGAAATCATGATCCCGTTTCTCACTAGGATGAGTAGGGGAACACTCAAAAAACTCCCTCCAATTAGGTAACCCAAAACCAGATTTTTCAGATTCCTCTGACAACCTCCAAAGAGACAAAGAAACATCCTAGAAAGGTATTAGAAAAACTGCAAAGACATTTAAAGGATTTTGAAGAAATTACAGGGTTAAGAATAAATTGGGATAAATCTGAAATGATATTTTGTAATGTTGATAAGGAAGATCAAGATAAAATAAAAGATACATTTAAATCACAGGTTAAAAATAGCATGAAGTATTTGGGAATAAATATTTCAAATAAATTTAAAGATTTTGAGTGATTGAATTATGAAAAACAAAAAAAGGAAATTAAAGATAAAATAGAACAATTTAAAAAGATAAGGCTATCCTGGTTTGGCAGGATAGCGCTGTGTAAAATGATGTTGTTACTTAGAATTAATTTCCTATTTGATGCATTAGCGGTCCAACATAAACTATAAGGAAATTATGGAATTTCAAAATATATTAAACAATTACTGTAATGGTGGAAGCAAGCCTAGAATAGCAAAGAGTTTTTGGTATTTAGATCAAAAAGAAGGAGGATTGGGACTACCCAATCTGAGGAACTATTATAGAGCTTTTCAAGTTAAAAATATTATGAAGATTTTAACGAGGCAAAGGGTAATATGGGAAGAAATCAAGATGATGGAGTTAAATCAAGTGGGTAAAGGGATATTCTTAGGTAGTAATATGGGAAACATAATTATTAAAACTAAATTGATGAAGACAATGTTGGGAATATGGGATAAGGTTAAAAAGGAATTAAGCACAGATATATCCCCGATAATAGATATAGAGAATATTAAAAACTTTCCAATAAAATTGGATAAAAGGGTGAAAGAAGTAATGTTAAGAAACAATGTTTTCCTGTTGAGGACTGAATACGAGTCTGTAAAGATAGAGAAAAATAGAAATTTATACACAATTGGATTTGAATTGGTTCCAGATAGTGTTGCTAAATAAGTGGCATGGTAAATATTTGAGAGAACCTAGTCTAAAGGTAAAGGTAACGGTTTCCTTTGCTCAAAAGCCAGTCGTATCCGACTCTAGGGTGCATTGTTCATCTCTGTTTCAAAGCCGAAATGTCTGCTTCTGCAGACGTTTCTGTGGTCATGTGGCAGGTATGACAAAACTCTGTTACCTTCCCACCAAAGTGGTCCCTATTTATCTACTTGCAATTTCTTGCTTTTGAACTGCTAGGTTGGCAGGAGCTGGGACAAAGACAGGAGCTCATTCCGTCCTGCAGTACTCGGGAATTGAACTGCTGACCTTCCGCCTCCCAGTCAGCGTCTTAGCCACTTAAGCAAGAGGTAAAACTGAATTTGAGGAATTGATATTAAAGATAAGAAAAGGGGATATTGGAATTAAAAGTTTAGTAAGCAAAATATACAAAATATTAAATAAAGAAGGTAATCCACAAGAAATATTGAAGTCAAAATGGGAACAGGATCTGAACATAAAAATTTCAGCAAGGAGTCTGAAAAATAAATTGAAGAAAAGGATTATGAGAACTATGTCTGTTAGAATAAAAGAACACAATTATAAAATGTTATGGAAATGGTACTTGACTCCAGGGAGATTACACCAAATGGATAACACTAAAAGTAAAATGCGTTGGAGATGTAAACATTCCCTGGGGTAAATGAATTCTGGGGGGAAATTGAGAAAGAGTTTGGTGATATTATGGGGTTTGAACCTAAATTGGAGACAAGTACTGTTTTGTTAACGGATTTGGAAAATTTAAATTTAAATGAGGACAAAAAATAATTATTAACTATAATGTTGACAACGGGAAGACAGTGTATTGCAAGAAATTGGAAATCAGAACGAATTTTAAAAATAGAAGAATAGTTTAAAGAGATGTGAGATCTTGCATTGAATGATAAACTAACATGGGAAATAAATAAATATAAGGGTAAAGTTAAAGAAAATAGATTCTGGGAAATTTGGCAACCAATTGCAGATTTCTCTTTGAAGGGAGATGAGGGGAGCAGTCGAGTACCAGATCAAATAAGTTTTTGGAAATTGTGAAAAAATAAAATGCGACATCCTGCAAACTCCCTGACAATGTAAATACACTGGGTGTTTATTGTAAAATTGTTTAATACAATTTAGTTACTTGATTCATGTTCCAATATAGTAGTGGTATAGCAAGATATAGAGGTAATAACTAAAATGTGTTAATAAGCAATATTACAGTAATAAGACTTATAAAATGGAAAATAGTAATGGAAGAGTTGAGAGTAAAATTTGAACTTGATTACACATAATTTGTTAATGAATAAGAGGGTTTTTGCTATACTTTTAAGTTCATATTCCAACTGGATTTATATGAATTTATTCCTTGTAATGTATTTCATTTATACCTTTGATATTTGTATTGGTATTATGAATTGTATTCTTTTTCTTTTTTCCTTTTATTTTCTGTTTTGTTATGTTGAGATGTTGTTTTAATTAATAAAATAAAAAGAAACATCCAAGGCTGCACCCTCCTTGTCTCCCCCTTGGGATAAGCGGATGGGGGAGGACCCTAATGTAGAATCATGGCTAGCCTCATTGGCTCTGGGCACCCCGAACTCAAAACTTTCCTCCTGTTCTGACAGTGAGTGGTCAGTTACTCTGTGCCTGATTTGGTCAGCGTGGTGATACCACAGAAGACCGTTTCCCAGTTTTTCCCAGTAGGAGACTGGTCCCATTTGCTCTATGATGGTACCTGGAACCCAAGCCGGCCCTCTTGCAATGTAATTCCGGCAATGCACAGAATCCCCTACCACAATTTTTGTGATCAATCCCAATGTTAACTCCCCTATCCTCCACCATGGAAGGATCTAACCTATCCATTAAAGTTGTCGGTTTTCTGTGCATGAGAATGTCAGCTGGGGACAGATCAGAGGCCAGAGGGCTAACCAGATAGGTTGGAAGGAATTGACAGATCTGAAGATCAATGTCTCCTGGTCCCATATGACATAAAGTTTCCTTTGTTGTACAGACCTGGCATTCAACCTGGCCATTGGTGGCAGGGTTAAATGGGGCAGAAGTAATGTGTCAGATGGCATTTCTCTCAAGAAGCGTCTGAAACTTGACAAGCGTAAAAGTAGTGATGTTGTCGGAGACAAGCACATCTGGCAGGCTGAAGCAACTGAAAAGCCTGTGTAGCTGCTTAATGGTCATGGCAGATGTGGTACTAGGGACAGGGATTACATCAAGCCACTTTGAAAACAAGTCAATCACTAAAAAAAAAATAAGGTGCCTTGAAACAGACCGGTGAAAACCATGTGGATTCATGACCATGGTCCGTGAGCCGTGTCCCATTCCTGGGAAGGAAGTCGGGACTCCTCAGGGCGAGAACTGTGGCAGCTATTGCAAGTTCCTACTAACCGCTCTATGTCTGAATCTACTTGTGTCCACCAGAAATACCTCCAGGCTAAAGCTTTGGAGCGCACAATTCACGGATGGCTAATATGCAGACGTTTTAGAACTTTTGGCCGCAACACAGCAGGAATTATCACTCACTGACCCCATAATAGACAACCACTCTCGAGCGACAGCTTGAACCACTTCGTATAGAATGCTCTGAACCCCTCAGAGTTCCCTTCTGGACCCAAGTGACCTCTTGGGACAACAGCTTATCTTTAGCTGTAGATTTAGCGATGTCTGAGGGAACTATGGGGGTGAATCGAGAGATTCGATCATCAGCACCTGATGACCTTGCTCTATTTTGCAGTCTGGTTCCCCAAGGTTGGGCAATGGGGACCTTGAGAGGGCATCAGCATGACCTATGTCATTCCCTGGGCGATAAACTAGTATAAACTGATATGCGTTTAGATATATGGCCCATCTCAGCATTCAGGGAGAAAGAATTTGTGGTGTGGGCTTTAAGGTAACAAAGATTCCTAGCAGGGGCTTGTGGTCCATCACAATTGTAAAATCTCACCCATACAGAAAATTGTGAAACTTTTTCGTCCCTGCAACTATGGCCAGAGCTTCCCGGTCAGTCTGCGCATAGTTTCTTTTGGCTTTGGAAAGGGACCTTGAATAAAAGGCAATTGGGGCCTCTGCTCCACTATCCAATGTATGGCAAAGGAGAGCCCCCACCCCTACCGGTGATGCATCACAAACTAATACCACGGGCTTTTGGGTATCGAAATAGCTGAGGACTGCTTCAGAGGCAGCAGCTCCTTTAACACTTTGAAAGCCTTGTCTTGGCTTTGCCCCACCTCCAAACCGCATCTTTTTTTGAGAAGATGATGCAGCAGATGCCTTTCTGAGCTGGAAGGAGTGATAAAAGTTAAGTAAACCCAGTAAAGACTGCAGCTCGGCTTTAGACGATGGCCAGGGGGCATTACGCACAGTAGTGACCTTAGAATAGGAGGGTTTTACCTCCTCAGGAGTTTTTTTGAATCCCAAAAACTCAACTTTCCTGGTAATAAATACACATTTGTCCTCACATAACCGGAGCCCTGCCTGTTCGAACCTTTGCAGAACCCGGTCCAACCTTTCTGCCAGTTTGAATTCATCCCCCGTAGTGATTAAAACATCATTGAAATAGGGGAGGACCCCAGGGAGACCCTTAAGTAGACGCTCAACGAGTGATTGGAATATACTGGGGGCTGTATTGACTCTGAACTGCAAACGGGTGACGTTAAAAGCCCCTCTATGAGTTACTATTGTTTGCATAGCTGCATCAGCAGGCATGACCATTAGCTGCTGGTATGCTTGGGCTAAATCTAATTTAGCGAAACACTTTCCCCCATGTAAGGTAGCCAGAAGGTAGCTGACAACAGGGACCGGATATGCAATTGGCTGAATGGCTTTGTAGATTGTGCACTTGTAGTCTGCACAGATCCTAACTTCCCCATTAGACTTAATGGCAGTTACAATAGAAGTTTCCCATTTGGCAGAATCAACAGTAACCAAAATAAGCCTTGATCTTGTCCTTTAGATCAAAGGGTATGTGGTGAGAATTAAGGCGGATAGGCCTGACATCCGGGTCAAGTTCAAATGAAACTGGGGGGCCCACATAAGTTCCAAGTCCTTTTTTGAACACCTCCAGGTGTGCATTACAAACGCCCAGCACTGAATCAGAACTCACAGCATTGATTCTGGATAGTCTTATGCCCAGCGGTTCGAACCACTGAACCCCCAGCAAGCAGTTCCTAGTTTCACAACCACAATGGGCAATTTGGCTGAAATGTTCTTAAATCTTAAAGAGAAATCCCCACCCCCAAAGTTGGAATGTGGCACCCTTGAATGTCTCGGAGGGACGTCTTCAACACCTGCAACTCAGGGCATGAGGCGGGGGGAATTTTTAGGAAGCCTTTTTGGGGCAAGATGGAATAAGATGTATCCGAGTCCAATTCCATACGCATTGGGATGCCCTGCAGCTGCAGCTCCATGAAGAAACGGCCGGTCATGCTAGACACACTGCTGACTGGATTCCCCATTGAGATCTTGGAGATGTCCACTCTGGGTCATCCTCGTCTGATGCTTTTCCTTCTTTTTTCAAACTTTGCTGACCCCTCCGTCCTCATCGCTGGAACCAAACGTGGAAAAAGAAGTTAGCGAAGCTGGTGTGGAGGAGGAGGACAACGACGAACAGTGGTGGGCCTGTACAGCAGACTCCGGAGCCCTGGAAGTGACAGACCACTGCTTGAAGTATTTTACCCCTGACTGGGCCTCCTCGGATGCCAACGCCTCCTTCAGGACAGACTTGAAGGTCAGTGTGTCATGGGTCATCAGCCTGCATTGAGCCTCTTCATCCCAAAGTCTGGCTAGCAGGAGGTCATGGAGAGCTTCCTCGATGTTCAGCCACTGGCAAGGGGCTGCTGCGAGTCGCAGGGTGGTGGCATAGTCAGACACAGAGTCCCCAGGGCATTGGTTATTGCAGTGAAACATGCCCCAGGAAAGGAAAATTGAGACCCTTGGTTGGAGGTGATTTCACAAGGCCAGCAGGATATCAGTGAGGGGAACATTGTCGATATCCCGTAGCAATAATAGGTGAATAGCTAACTCGAGAGGTGGCCAGACCACATCTTGCGAGGAAACATAAGAACATAAGAACAGCCTTGCTGGAACAGGCCACAGCCCATCCAGTCCAGCATTCTGTCTCACACAGTGGCTCACCATTTCCTTCAGGGTATTCCCAAGGAGATGCCTTCACCTGCTTAGGATTCCCTGGAAATGGCATTGAGAGATATCCTGCCTATCTCTCCAACCCGGAGGTTGTCCTTAGGTAGCCATAATTATAGCCATTGATAGCCTTGTCCTCCATGAACTTGTCTAATCCTTTCTTAAAGCTGTCAAGACTGACAGCTGTCACCACTTCTTCTGGCAGGGAGTTCCATAGACCAGTAATCCTCTGGGTGAAAAAGTACTTTCTCTTATTTGTTTGAGAACTAGTACCCAAAAGTTTCATGGAGTGTCCCCTAGTTCTAGTGTTGTGCGATAGGGAAAACAGTTTTTCCTTATCTACTTTGTCCACACCGTGCATGATTTTATAAACTTCAATCAGGTCACCTCTTAGACGCCGTCGTTCAAGAGTGAAAAGGCCCAACCGTTGCAGCTTCAGATGGTAAGGAAGGTGTTCCAGTCCCCTAATCATTCTGGTTGCCCTCCTCTGTACTTTCTCCAACTCCATAATATCCTTCTGGAGGTATGGCGACCAGAACTGTACACAGTATTCCAGATGGGGCCTCACCATAGATTTATAAAGAGGCAAAATGACACTTGCTGACTTATTTTCTATACCCTTCCTAATGATCCCTAACATTGAGTTTGCTTTTTTCACTGCTGAGGCACACTGGGTTGACACCTTCATTGAGCTGTCCACCAGGACACCAAGGTCCCTTTCCTGGTTTGTCGCAGAGAGTTCAGACCCCATCAGTTTATAAATGTAATTGGGGTTTTTTGCCCCAACATGCATCACTCTGCACTTACTGATGTTGAAGCTCATTTGCCACTGTTTTGCCCACTCCCCCAGTGTCAAGAGATCCCTCTGGAGCTCTTCACAATCTCTCACAGTTTTCACTACCCTGTATAATTTAGTGTCGTCAGCAAATTTGGCTACCTTGCTTTTTACTCCTACCTCTAGATCATTTATGAAGAGGTTGAAAAGCAGGGGTCCCAGTACTGAACCTTGGGGGACCCCACTCTTTACTTCCCTCCACTTGGAGAAGTGTCCATTTAGTGCTACCCTCTGTTTCCTGTTCCTTAGCCAGTTGCTGATCCAGGACAAGACCTGTCCCTTTATTCCATGACTGGTAAGTTTATTCAAGAGCCTTTGGTGTGGAACCTTGTCAAAAGCCTTCTGAAAGTCCAGATAAACAATGTCAACTGGATCCCCCTTATCCACATGCTTATTGACACTCTCAAAAAATTCCAACAGATTAGTGAGGCATGATTTGCCCTTGCAAAAGCCATGTTGGCTCTCCTTTAGCAGCGCCTCCTCTTCTATGTACCTATTAATTCTATCTTTTAGGATGGTTTCCATCACTTTACCTGGGACACATGTCAAACTGACAGGCCGGTAATTTCCTGTATCACCCCTGGATCCTTTTTGAAAATTGGTGTTACATTCGCTACCTTCCAGTCATCAGGCACAAAGCCTGATTTGAGGGAAAGATTATATATTTTGGCTAGGATATCAGCAATTTCATCTTTAAGTTCCCTGAGAACTCGTGGATGGATGCCATCTGGTCCTGGTGATTTGTTAGTGTTTAGTTTAACAAGACATGCAAGGACCTCCTCCCTGGTTATTTCTATCTTGCTTAATTCTTCGGTTTCCCTCCCTACAAAGATAGGTTCTGTTTTGGGCATGTGGTCTCTATCTTCTTCAGTGAATACTGAAGCAAAGAATTCATTGAGTCTCTCTGCAATCTCTGTTTCCTCTTTAATAACCCTTGCCTTCCATTGTCATCTAATGGTCCAATGGCCTTCCTAGTTGGGTTCTTACTTCTAATGTACTTAAAGAAGTCTTTGTTATTCCTCTGAGTATTTTTAGCTATACGCTCCTCAAAGTCTTGCTTTGCTTTCCTGATTGTTGCCTTGCATTTGTTCTGCCAGAATTTATGTTTCTGCCTGCTGTCCTCATTTGGACAAGCCTTCCATCTTCTAAATGAGCTTTTCTTGCTCTTGATCACTTCCCGAACAGCTCCTGTAAGCCACATTGGAGTCCTCTTGGTCCTGGCAGTGCCCTTTTTCCTTTTGGGTATGCATTCCAATTGGGCCTCTGTTATTGTTTTTGTAAACAGCCTCCATGCCTCTTGGAGTGTTTGGACTCTCTCAATTTTCCCTTTCAGCTTCTTTTTTACTAGTTTCCTCAACTTTGGGAAATTTCCTTTTTGAAAATTTAAGGTCTCTGTGTTAGATTTTATCAGTGACTTGCGGTCTATGTTCAAGTTAAACATAATTGAGTTGTGGTCACTGTTCCCTATTGGATCAGTCACATTAACATCTTGCACCAGATCCTGAGTATTACTCAGGATCAAGTCAAGGATTCTTGTACCTCTAGTTGGGTCTTCAACCATCTGTCCCAGGGAACAATCATTGAGCATATCTAGGAACTTTATCTCTTTATCATGTGCTGAACAACAGTTCACCCAGTCTATGTGAGGGTAATTGAAGTCCCCCATTATAACCAGGCTTCCCTTCCTGGATGCCTCCTTTACAACATTCTCCAACTGCCAGTCTCCCTCAAGAGTTTGGGTCGGAGGCCGATAGTATATTCCTACTGTTAGACCATCCTTGTGGCCTGGTACTCTTACCCACAGAGCTTCTAATGGTGACTCTAAATCACCTAGATATTCCAATTCATAAGATTTTATCACTTCTTTGACATACAAGGCTACACCACCTCCTGCTTGCCCCTTCCTATCCTTCCTGTACAGTTTGTAGCCTGGGATAACTGTATCCCATTGGTTATCATCCGTCCACCAGGTTTCAGTGATACCAATAATATCAATATTCTTATCTATCGCTAAGTATTCCAGCTCCCCTATTTTGTTCCGGAGGCTTCTGGCATTTGTATACAAGCATTTATATATGCATTTCTGACACAGTCTTTTGTGTCCAGTTGCATTGTTAGACTGCCTCTTGCATCCTTCTGCTAGAATGCTAGTGACTAGCTCCTTGCTCTGCTCAGTAATTTTTGCATCCTCCTCACTACTCAAGTACACACTTTCCCGAACCGGATGCTGCCCAGCTCCTGTCGGCTTTCCCCCAGTTATCAGTTTAAAAGCTGCTCTGCAGCCTTTTTGATGTTGAGTGCCAGCAATCTGGTCCCATCATGGTTTAAATGCAACCCATCCCTCCTGAACAGATTTGGCTTGTCCCAAAATGTTCTCCAGTTCCTGACAAATCTGAAGCCCTCCTCTCGACACCACCGCCTCATCCACGCATTGAGGCTTCATGATCTTTTCAGCTCTTCCTCTATGATACTGTCAGCCGCCATGGCATGTTTGAATTGTTTTTCATAGTTGTTGTTGTTGTTGTTGTTCAGTCGCAAAGTCGATTCCAACCCTTTGCAACCTTATGGACCATTGATCTCCAGGTACCCCTGTCCTCCACCATCCTCCTCAGCCCGCTCAGCTCAGTGCCTGCTGCGTCCACAATGCCATCCAGCCATCTCATCCTTGGCCGTCCCCTTTTTCTTTTGCCCTCCACCTTTCCCAGCATCAAGGCTTTCTCAAGTGAATCCTCTCTTCTCATTTGGTGTCCAAAGTACTTCATCTTCATCTTTACTATTTGACCTTCTAAGGAGCAGTCAGGACTGATTTCTTTCAAGATTGACTTATTTGTTCTCTTCGCTGTCCAGGGTACTCTCAAAATTTTCCTCCAACACCACATCTCAAAGGCGCCTATTCTTCTGCGCTCAGCTTTCCTAATGATCCAGTTCTCGCATCCATACATTACCACTCGGAATACCATTGCTTTGACTATACAGATTTTTGTTTGCAAGATGATGTCTCTACTTTTCACTATTTTCCACAGGTTTCTCATGGCTTGTCTCTCTAGAATCAGTCGCCTCTTTATTTCATGGCTGCAGTCACCATCTGCAGTGATCCTAGATCCCAAGAAAGTAAAATCCGTCACTGCTTCTACTTCTTCTCCGTCTACTTTCCAGGTGCTGATCGGGCCTATTGCCATTATCTTGGTTTTCTTGATGTTAGGTCTCAGGCCAGCTTTTGCACTTTCTTCTTTCAACCTAATCAGTAGCTTCTTTAAATCTTCCTCACTTTCTGCCATTAGGGTGGTATCGTCTGCATATCTCAAATTGTTGATGTTTCTCCCAGCAATTTTTATCACATATTGTGAATTCTCCATCCCTGCATTGCACATTGTGTGCTCTGTGTATAGGTTGAAAAGGTAGGGTGATAAAATGCAGCCTTGTCTTACTCCTTTTCCTATTCCAAACCATTCTGTCATTCCGTGTTCTCTCCTAACTGTTGCTACAAGACTCTTGTACAGATTTCTCATGAGGCATATGAGGTGTTCTGGTATTCCCATTTCTTTAAGTACTTGCCACATTTTATTGTGGTCCACGCAGTCAAAGGCCTTCGTGTAGTCAATAAAGCAGAGGTATACTTGTTTCTGATATTCTTTTGTTTTCTCCATGATCCACCATATATTAGCAATGTGGTCTCTAGTCCCCCTGCCTCTTCTGAAACCCACATGCACCTCTGGCAATTCTCTCTCCACGTGCTGCTGAAGTCTATCCTGTATTAACTTGAGCATCACCTTGCTAGCGTGTGGGATGAGCGCAATTGTTCGATAATTTGAACACTCTTTGGCACTACCCTTCTTTGGGATTGGAACGTATACTGATCTTTTCCAATCCTGTGGCCACTGTTTTGATTTCCAGATCTGCTGGCATATCGAATGCAGTAATTTGATTCCGTCATCTTTTAGAGCTTTGAAAAATTCAACTGGGATACCGTCATCTCCACTAGCCTTGTTGTGTGCAGTGCTTTTTAGGGCATTTCTAACTTCACTCTCTAGGATGTCTGGCTCAAGTTCAATGTTCTCATCATTGTGATTATCAGTGGTGTTGAGGTCCTTTTTGTAAAGTTCCTCTGTGTATTCTTTCCATCTTTTCTTAATCTCTTCTGCATCAGCTAACTCCTTGCCGTCTTTGTCCCTTATCATGGTCATTTTTGCTTTGAATGTTCCCTTGATTTCCCCAATTTTTTTGAAAAGATCTCTAGTCCTGCCTCTTGTGTTGCTTTCCTCTATTTCTTTGCACTGTTCATTTAAATAGATATCCTTGTCTCTCCTTGCTTTTCTTTGAAATTCTGTGTTCCATTGACTGTATTTTTTCTTTTCTCCTTTGCCTTTTGCATTCCTTCTTTCCTCTGCTATTTTAAGAGTCTCATCAGACAACCACTTTGCTTTCTTATGCTTCTTTTCTTTTGGTATGGTTTTCCTTGCTGCCTCCTGCATGATGTCCCGCACATCTGTCCATAATTCTTCTGGCACTCTGTCTATCAATTCCAAACCATTAAATCTGTTCCTCACCTCCACCGTGTATTCCTTAGGGATGTTATCTAGGTCATATCTGTCTGGCCTGATTCTTTTCCCTATTTTCTTTAGTATAAGTCTGAATTTTGCTATTAGTAGGTTGTGATCTGAGCCACAGTCTGCTCCAGGTCTTGTTTTTGCTGACTGTATGGAGGTTCTCCATCTTTGGCTGCAGAGTATGTAATCAATCTGGTTTCGATGTTGGCCATCTGGTGATGTCCATGTGTAAAGTCGCCTCTTGTGTTGCTGGAAGAGGGTGTTTGCTATGACCAGTGTGTTATCTTGACAGAACTCTATCAATCTTAGCCCTGCTTCATTCTGCGTTCCAAGACCAAACTTGCCTGTTATTCCATCTACTTTTTGATTTCCTACTTTGGCATTCCAATCTCCCAAGATAATGTGGACATCATTTCTTGGTGTCTGTTCTATGAGGTCTTGTAGGTCCTCATAGAACTGGTCCACTGTGGTTTCATCTGCGGCCGTGGTTAGTGCGTATATTTGGATTACAGTGATATTCAAAGGTTTGCCTTGTATTCTGACTGACATCATTCTATCATTTTTGAGATTGTATCCCATTACTGCTTTTCTCACACTTTTGTTGACAATTATGGCTACTCCATTTTTTCTGAAGTTTTCTTGACCACAGTAGTAGATGTGATGGTTTCCTGAGTTGAATTCACCCATCCCTGTCCATTTAAGCTCTGATTCCTAAGATGTCAATGTTTATTCTTTCCATCTCATTTTTCACCACTTCCAGTTTTCCTTGGTTCATCGACCTCACATTCCATGGTCCTATGCAGTATTGTTCTTTGCAACACTGTATTTCTCCTCCCCCCTCTCCCATCTCTCCCCTTCTTTTGATTTGTGTTAAGCATCCTGTTTCATCTAACTTGCCTGTTTTGTTTTGCCTTTTGTTCTGGTCCATAGGGTTCTCTTGGCAAAAATTTCTGGCGTGGTTTGCCGGTTCCTACACCAGTATCCTCACAACATACATGTTGTTACAGTTCAAAACAAAGTATTATCATGCATATTATCAGTTGAAAATCAAAAAACACAGTTCTACTTCATTTGTTATTAAAGTAAAAGTAAACACTTAGTATGAAGGCAAAGTCCACTATATCAAGTCTCTACATTTTCACAGAGGAGCCATTTTTCTGGTGCTGTAATGTCAAAAGGGTCGACAAAATTCTTGTGGGACACCATCCCATCCTCGGCTACAATTTAGTGTTCCAGAAATAATGAGTAGCAGCCAGCAATATGGGCCAAACACATAACTTTATTGCAGGGTACAGAACACACTTTTAACTATGCCACACCACCTTATATACAGGAGCACATAGATACTTTTTGGTGGGCTTTAACAGGATTGTTTGAAGGGGAGCGGGGTGAACGTGGACCTGATCTTCATCGTGCTTCTCAGAGTAAAATGGTGTGTACCCCAATCTCGCGATACTTAGAAACTGAGGAAAACATAAAATGGTGGACAATTTTTAATCAATACACAACAGGCTCTAAAGGGTTTGCCATCACTGGTATATGACACCAATTCAGTTAAAACAATATGACAAGAACAACAATTTAAATAAAGTGGGAGATGTAGAGAAAATGATCTATCTATACCTATAAATCCAGATGTTAACTATTGGAATTCGGCATACGCTTCCGCACCCATCCAAACTATCCCATACCGAGCCTCCTGCACTCACCTGAACCTGGCTCGCAGAGTAGTGCAGGGTTGCGGAAGTTGCCAGTGGGGCAAGAGCCCCACAAATGCAAACAAAGTGAAAAAACTTCAATTCCCAACATCCTCTGCACTGCACCATGCCTCAGCAAATCAGGCTCACAGGTGCGAGCAAAAAGAATAATGGGAAACATAGCGTGGCCAATTGAAATCGAGCTGCAGAAAAAAACTGCCTCACGAACGCAAACGAAAGAAACAAAACTCCAAGTCGCAGCATCCTATGTGCCGTGAGCACTTCAGCCAATCAGGCTGAAGGGCGCGAGCTTGCAGAACGCTGAGAAAGCCGGCACACAAAAAATAAAATAAGAAAACGGTGGCATTTCGCAATGGAAGTGCAAGTCCGCCGCAGGCAGACGCAGTGCCTCACAGCCACACAAAACAAACACCCACCAAAAACCACTGGCCTTCTTTCCCGGAGCAGCGGGGAGAAGGACTCCAACTCTTCCACTCTACCCCACTGTAGACATGGTAAGACCAACGCCGGCTGCAAGGTAACTTGAGCTGGGGTGGGGGAAAAACCAGCAGCAGGCAGCAGTTCATCAGGGGAAGCACACTCCCTGCTGAATGGCTGTCTGCTGCCTTTGTACTTCCGACACCACTGTTTTGAGAACTAACACGAAACAGCATTGGAGGTAATATGAAAGCAGCAGACAGCAATCCACAAGGAAGAGCACCACCCCTTATGGATCACCGGTTAGATAAGACAGGAGAAAAAGGAGACAGAGAGGAAAGAACTATAGTCAGGCAGATAGCTCTTTTCTGCCACCTTTTCACCCGAACTACCTAACGAACCTTACTGGACGAAGAGCGGGCTGACTGCCGCCTCCTCCTTTTCCCCATTGCTGCATTAAAACTGAAATTCAAAGCAGCAATGGGGAAAATAGGAACTGACAGGCAGGCCGTACTTCATGGGAAAAAACACAACAACAAAACCAAACATTTACCAAAAACCCCAAACACCAAAATCAATAAAACACAAATAAATAAATAATTTAAAAAACTCATTAATCAACAAAAAAGTAAACAACAAAATCCACAAACAAAAAGATCCACAATACCAGAAAAGCACAGAAAAAACACCTAACTAGAACACAAAAATACCTAACTCTAACAACACAACTACCACAAATTACACAAATAAACACAAACAAAAATCACAAAAATAAGAGAAACCAGAAATAAACAAACCAATTAAACACATCTAAAACCCAACAAAACTACAAAAGAACAAACAGAAACACCTCCTAGTCCACCACCACAAAAACAAAACAAAGAAAAAAAACAGAAGAAAGAAAACCAGAGAACACACCAGCATGTCCTCCCTCCACAAGACCGGAACAGAAATGAAGAAACAAAGACTACTTACTGGAAGAATCCCCACCTAGACGCCAGGAGAGAAAAAACAAGTGAAAGAAAAAAAGACTACAACACTATTACTAACAGCACCACCTGCAGGTCGGAAGATTAAAAACAAGTCAAAATAATGAAAAGCAGTCCTCTTGCTAACAGCCCCACCTAGAGGCCACAAGAGTAAAAACAAGTCAAAAAATAAGAATAAATCAAAGTTTACAAAATAACAAACGTATGTTAAATAAATAAAATAAAAAGATTTATAGCATCCTCTGTTGATTTTTAACTTTAAAAAACTAATAAAGCAAAACACAATTTATAACAGCCCGGTAACGCCAGGCAACATATGCTAGTATATATATAAAACCGAGAAGTTTGTTTGTAAGTCCTGTATGCGTTCCCACACCCCTGTACTGAATGCCCTAAATTTGGCACACACCTACCTTGGATATGCAGCAACATAAACATCAGTGTCTGGACCACTGTGGGGGCCCCTGCTCCCTACAAATCAGAAAAAAACATTAAAACTGCAACTCCCAGTGACCACTGCAGCACATCGCAGCTAATCGGGGAGGCCAGCCCGAGCACATAATATGTGGGGCAGCAGCTGTGTGGCAAGCAAACCAATGGCCAAAGCAGCACCCTAAGCCAGAAAGTGTAGGGCTGCTGCAGGAAAGAGCCTGAGGGTGAGGAGGCCCGGCCGAAGCCCCCTAAGTGGCTCCAAAAATGAGCCGAGGATGGGTGAAAAGGAGGAAACAGCCAGTGGAGATGGACGAGACTCCACCCGGAACACTGGGAATTGGTGGGCCTAGGAAGTCTCCTGCAGCAGCGGGGCCCTGCCCGGATGCCCACTTGCACAACATGGGGCTGGTAGGTTGGATGCGGGACAAAGAACTGCAGTGGATGGAACGGCCATAGACCCTTCCCCAAAACAACAGCCCGTGGCTGGGAACAGAGGGAGGCCCATGTCCCCAAGCCCTACCAACCCATCCTGGCCTGTTCCCTTGCCTCAGTCCCTGATCCTCCACAAAAATTACCTGCCCGGAATGGGTCTCCCTCCTCCTCCTCCGCCGCCGCCAAAACTGGGCCAGGTACCCAGCTCCTGCCAGCCGGGAATTTGCCACATCCTCTGCATCTGCCTGAGCCTGTGGCCTTCCTGCCTGTCCTCAACGACCCAGGCCAGGGCCCTGGTTGGTATCCCAACCAACCTTGATCATGCACAGAAGGCCATTGGACCATTAGATGACAATGGAAAGCAAGGGGTTATTAAAGAGGAAACAGAGATTGCAGAGAGACTCAATGAATTCTTTGCTTCAGTATTCACTGAAGAAGACAGAGACCACATGCCCAAAACAGAGCCTATCTTCATAGAGAGGGAAAGTGAAGAATTAAGCAAGATAGAAATAACCAGGGAGGAGGTCCTTGCATGTGTTGTTAAGCTAAACACTAACAAATCACCAGGACCAGATGGCATCCATTCACGAGTTCTCAGGGAACTTAAAGATGAAATTGCTGATTTCCTAGCCAAAATATATAATATTTCCCTCAAATCAGGCTTTGTGCCTGATGACTGGAAGGTAGCGAATGTAACACCAATTTTCAAAAAAGGATCCAGGGGTGATCCAGGAAATTACCAACCTGTCAGTTTGACATGTGTCCCAGGTAAAGTGATGGAAACCATCCTAAAAGATAGAATTAATAGGCACATAGAAGAGAAGGTGCTGCTAAAGGAGAGCCAACATGGCTTTTGCAAGGGCAAATCATGCCTCAATAACCTGTTGGAATCCTGCTTAGGATTCCCTGGAAATGGCATTGGGAGATATCCTGCCTATCTCTCCAACCCGGAGGTTGTCCTTAAGTATCCATAATTATAGCCATTGATACCCTTGTCCTCCATGAACTTGTCTAATCCTTTCTTGAAGCTGTCAAGACTGACAGCTGTCACCACTTCTTCTGGCAGGGTTTTAATCTGTTTTGTTGTATTTTACTGTGTTTTATCTGTTTTTACTATTGTGCGCCGCCCTGAGTTGGGTTCCCTGAGTGGGTGGCATAGAAATCTAAGAATAAATAAATAATAAATAAATAAATCTACTTGGTAATCTGTTATAACATTAAGTTGTATCACAATTTTAGAATATCAAAATTCCATGCTATATATTTTTCTCATTAATAACCAATATCTTCCAATCTTATCTACATATCTTAAATCTAAACTGTTATATTTCCATTTTTACCATTACCAAGTATTTTCCAAAATACAGTGTATACATTATACATCCTGTGTATTATACATTGCCCTGGAGGGTGTGGTATTTCCCATTATTTTTACTGTACCCAAAACTTCATTTGGTCTGGTGTCAGTTTATTTGTACCATCTCTCGTCAGCGAATAATCCACAAACTGTCGCCATATGTTCCAAAATCTATTTTCTTTAATTATATCTTTTTCAAAAATTTAACTCCCATGTTAGTTTTTCATTCAATGCGAGATTCCCACATCTCCTTATACCACTCTTCTACTTTTAATATTACATCATCCAATTTTTTGCAATACACATTCTACCCATTGTAAGCATTATAGCCAATAATTCTTTCTTATAATCATCTAAATTCATATTATCTACGTCCGTCGACAAGATGTTACTTGGCCCCAACTTGAGATGCAATCCCATAATACTAACAATCTCATTCTCAATTTTTCCCTAAAAGTTTTCTACCACCTTACATTAATAACACATAATGTACATATGTACCCAAAGCATTTTTACATCTCCAGCACATTTTATTATTCTTATTATCTCTCTGGTACAGTCTCAATGGGGTCAAGTACCACTTCTACAACATTTTAAAATTATGTTCTTTTACCCTGACAGACATGGATCTCATAATTCTTTTTTCCCATTTGTTTTTCCACTCCTTTTCTGTTATCCTCATATTCAAATCTTGTTCCCATACATTTTTTAATATTTCTTGTGGGTTACCCTCTGTATTTATTATCTTAAATTTTACTAACCATTCTCTTAATTCCAATTTCCTTCTTTCTTACCTTCCATATTAACTCCTCAAATTCAGTCCTACTTCTTTCCAAGCTATGCACCCACAAATAGTTATTATTCCACTTATTTACCATCACAATCTGAAACCAATTCAACTTCATATGTACATATAGCTTTCATTTCTTCACTTTATCTCCATAGGCTCATATTCAATCCCTCAGCAGGAAAACCTCATTCTTTAATAGAATTTCTTTCACCATCTTATCAATTTTTATTGGAAAGTTTTTCACATCTTCAATTTCAATTATCGGTGATATATTCGGAACTAATTTCTTTTTCACCTTCTTCCATACTCCCAACATCAACTTCAACATTCTATTTTTAACCGATGTTTTTCCCGTTTCATTACCTAAAAAAATACTTTTACCTACTTCTTTTAATTCCTTCATTTGAATTTCTTCACAAATAATTGTCTCCTTCATTAAAATATTTACAACATTTTAAATATGAAATGCTTTATAGTAATTCTTCAAATTTGGTATTCCCAAACCCCCTTCTTTTTGGGATAAGTACCACATTTTCTTTAATATTCTGGGTCTACGTCCCCCATTACAATAATTATTCAATAAATATTGAAATTCCTTAATTTCTTTATCAGTGAGTTGAATTGGTAAGGCATCAAACAAGAAATTTATTTTCGATAATGACATCATTTTAGACAATGCTGCTCTGCTAAACCATGACAAATTCATTTTTTGATATTGCAACATTTTAACCTTAAGTTCTTTTTTTTGTTTATCATAATTTAATCTTCTTAAATCATCTAATTTGTTTGAAATAGTTGTTCCCAAATATCTCAAACTATCTTTAATCTGTAATTTAAATTTATCTTTTATTCTCCCTTGTTCTTCCTTATCAATATTACACATTACCATTTCGAATTTATCCCAATTTATCTTTGGTTTGTCCTACAACATCTATTAAATCTACAACTCACCTTATTAAATCTGCCATATACCTACCTGTCACAAATCCAGCCTGATCTTTATTTATATACTTATCCATGAAACTATTTAATCTACTTGCCAATATTGCTGTAAAAATCTTAGCATCCTGATTTATCAAGGAGATGGGCCTATATGACTCAACCTTTTCTGAGTCTTTTCCAGGTTTCGGTAATAAAACTATTATAGTTCTATACCATGAAGGCGGAATCTGGCTTCCATCAAATATATAATTATACAACTTTAGTATTTTTGGGATTACTATGTCTTTAAACTCTTTATAAAATTCTACTGGTAATCCATCTTCCCCTGGTGATTTATCTGTCTTCAATTTAGCTATTACTTCTTTTATTTCTTATTAAGTTATTGATTCCTCCATTTTTTGTTTATGTTCCTGATTTATTTTATTTTTAATTTGCTTTTCCAATTTACCTTTTAATTTTTCCATAGAATATAACTCCTGATAAAATTATTTAACCACCTTAAATTTATCTTTAGTTTTATTATATCTTATTCCATCCTTATCTAGCAGGATCCCTATCTCTCTTTTACTTATTTTTTCCTTGGTTGCTCCTGCTAATAATTTTGAATTTTTATTACTATACTCAAAATATTCCCTTTTTAAATAAACCAAATCTCTTTTCTCTTTTCACTTTTTCAATATCTTTTCCTATTAATTCCTTATTTAAACCCTGCATTCTTTCATACATCCTTAGTTACATTCTTTCTATCCTTAGTTATTGCGTGTTTCTCTTGCAACCATTTAATTTCTTTTTCAATTTCTTCTTTTTTTACTTTTTAATTGTTTATTTTTGATGCTGGCCAACTTGATACTTTCACCTCTAAATATCACCTTCATTGTGTCCCATACAACATTGTAACTAACATCTCCTGTATCATTTCATTTCTAAATTTCTTCCCATTTTTCTACTATTTGCTCTTTACATTTAATATCTTTAAGCAATTTAGCATTACACCTCCTTTTTTTCCTAATCTGTGTAACGTCTATTTTTATTTCCAACAATACCTTTGCATGGTCAGACTCTTCAAAGATTCCCCCTTCTATTTCATCTAAATTTCCTATCAAGTTATCAGTAACAAATTATTATTCTATTCTGGAATACGTATTATATACCTGTGAGAAAAAAGTGTAAACTCTTTCTAATCCTTTAAATTCCCTCCATGTATCTTTCAACCCTAGAGATTTCATCCATTTATCTAAAATTTGCATTTTATTTCCTCCCCCACTTTTTGCTATATTTGTACTATCTATATTTGATCTTGTTAAGTTGAAATCTCCAGCTACAATCATTTTTGTCATTTTTTCTTTATCCAATATGTGATATACCTTATTTTAAAAACTATTTTGATGTTCATTTAGCACATACAAATTCACCAATGTTATCTCCTTATCATCTGTCTTCCCTTTTACTATCAAATATCTTCCTTCTGGATTGAAAATACATTTTATCATCTCAAATCCCAGTCTACTTGATATCATAGTCGCTACACCTCTAGCTTTTGACATATATGATTTTTCATAAATTTGAATCCATCCTAAAAATAATTTATTAGTTTCTTCTGATTTCTGATGAGTTTCCTGCAGAAAGATTACATCCAACTTGTCTTTTCTTAAAGCTGCTTCTAATCTTCTTCTCTTCACCTGACAACCAGTACCTTTCATATTCCATGATAATACTTTTATATTTTTCATTTCATATTTTCTAACCCTAAATCTTTATATTTCCCATTTCCTCCTATGGGCATGCAATATAACAAATAACAGGTTCCCAACCCCATACATCTACAATGGAAAAAAAAGAATAATAATACTAAACATTCTATTACTAACCCTCCCCATTTCTTTTACAAGTAGCCTCTGAATCACAAAGAGGGGAGGGGGAGGTGCAACAGACCGTGCAGGCACCAATGGGATCCGAGCTTAACTTCTGCCCTCAGCGATCCCTCCTTCCACACCTTTAGGCATATTCTCGTTGTCATTGTTCCCCTTCCTTGTAAATCCACCAGATATAATCAACTCTTCCTTCAAATCATTCCAATCTTTGGTTCCAACTTCCAACAGCTTTGCATCCACCAATATATCCAAAACATAAGAGCCTTCACTTATCATATAGCACCTGCCCAGGTGAAAGAAGCTTAATTGGTGTGGAAATTTCCAGTTGTATCTCACCCCTCTGTCTTGGAATCACTTTGTGATTGGCTTCATCAATTGTTTCCATAGACGATCTTCAATTGGGATTTCATTATAAACTTCAACATCTGAGCCTTCTATTTTTAACACTTCTGTACCCTTTTCTCGAATAATTGCCATTAATCTAAGCTTATGAGACACATTAGCAAATTTCACCAATACATTTCTAGCCCCAGCTTTACCCCTTCTTGAACCCAGCCAAAAATACACTTATAATATCCTGCTGTGTAAAACCTTCTTCCATTACTTCATCGAACCATTTCACTATTCTTTCTTTTAGTTTAACAGGAGAGTTCTCTGGCAGTTTTTGAATTATAACATTTGCACGTCTTAGCTGTTCTTTAACCATTTTTAATCTTTTTTCATGGTCTCCTACCTTATTTTCTCTTTCTTTTTCTCTTTCTCTCAGATCTATAACCTCTGCTTTAATCCCTTCCTGTTATTTTTTTATAACATCTTGTTCTTTCTTAAGCTTTTCTTGTCCCTTTTTTAGACCATCAATACCCTTCAGAATATCTGCCAACATATCTTGCATATCTTGTTTTCATTCTTGTTTATCCTGAGCCAACATACTCCCAATTTTTTGTTCCAAATTATCAACTTTCTTATTGAATCTTTCCAAATCCGATTTAAGTACTTGCCCTCCTTTTATTATTATTGTTGGTGTTGTTGTTGCTGTTGCTGTGGTTGCTGTTGTTGTTACTGCTGTCACTGTTATCACGGCCATTGTTGTTATAGTTATTGTTGTGGCTGTTGCTGTTGTTTCCTTTGCTGTAGTTATAACTATTGTCTTTACTGCAGTTGCTGCAATCGTAGTTGGGGTTGTTATTATCTTCTGTTGTTGTTGTTGCAATTGTTGTGCAATCTTCCTCGCCTTCTCTTTCTCTTTCAAGTCCTTCATTTCTTGTTGCATTATCTTCTTCATCTGCATGTCCTCTTCTTCTATCCTTGTAAGACTTCTAAAGCTCCTATCCGAAGATGTCGGTCTCTCCACTCTTGTCCAACCCACTTTCTTCTCCTTCTCCTTTCTTCTTCCCCGACAGTTCATCCAAATACAATTCCAATTACAGAGCATTAACAATTTACACAAACTATTTGCTTCTACTTTAAATGAATGTTACACTTTAATACAATTTAATATGATAATAGATCAATATTCAACCATTATTCCCCCTTTCTTTATAACTTTAATTCAAAAAAAGAAAATAAAAGTAAAAAAGAAAAAGAACCAAGTTCAATCCAAATCAATATTATTTTTATGATTTTAATATATTACCTCCAGGGAAACTAAAAAAAGAATCCTAAACGATCATAAAAAAATAATACTGTATTCAAATTTTACTGTTCACAATCCTAAAAAAGAAAAAATAGAGATGAAAAAATAGAAGAAAAAAGACAAACACTTTTTATAAGAATCACTATTTTTTAATCAAATCCTTGTTCTTTGTTTCCCTGGAGAGAGAAAAAGGAAAGAAAGAAAAAGAAAAAGCTCTAATATTTATCTCCAATTTTGTTTACACCAAAATAGATATTTTGTTTCACAGTCAATCTTCAGTATCTTAGAACCTTGTTGATACTGTAGCAAGCAGTTACTAAGTCTATCTAAAAGATATAAGTGAGAGTAAAAAAGAGCTCTGTTATATTGAACTGAAAAATTCACTTTCCCCCAGTAATGTTCCAACATGGAGAAGAAGAAAACAAAATAAAAATCAAAACACAGGAAGGGCGGTGTGATGGGCAAATTAAAAGGGAAGACATTTGTTCTCATTAATTTTAATTGTGTGAAGTAGAAATGTCCAGTTAGATTTTTATTCTATGATGTAATGCTAATTACCAGGTGTTAGCCTGACATTCTTTCACACACCCACATATTGACGCCAAGATTTGAAGACCCTAAGTCTGAGAATCTGACAGATACATTTATCTCACAGGAAGAGAGATAAGAATCTCAACCACGTACTTGCAGGTGCAAAGATACAGCTGGCAGAGTCCAGGGTGTCTAGTCTTAATGTCGCCAAAATGACATAACTGGGAGTTTTGACATTTTTTCAATGGCGGGGGGGGGGGTGTGTGTATGAAAGAAAAACATAAATACTGATACCTTTTAGTGTTCAGAAAGGGTCGGATTTTCTCATGCCTGAGAAATGCTGCCTGTCTTTTCTTTTCCTTAGAAATCGGACAATGCAGGTCTGATCTCTATGGATGGGTCTCTGGTCCCAAAGATACTTTTTATTTAGTCAGCTTAGTTATTCATGTTTGTTTTTTGATTTCTGTTTTGTATTTTTGAATGTCTATTTTAACCGCATAATAATCTACCTCATTTTTGTAAACCAATAAAGGCTAATAATTTGATGATTTTAGTAGTCCCTGGTTTATTCTCCTCTAAGTGAGAAAGGGGAGATTTTTAGAAGTCCAGCATAAGCCATAAATTTAAGGTTTTGTCAGGAAGGCTAGATTCCAACAGCGGAGGAGAGAGACAAGATGACTGGGCCTCTCCGAAGATTGTTTTGAGAACAACGTTATCTTGCTGGTACCTTCTTGCACCGAAGCAATCGTTTCATCTCAAGGTAAAGCTGGACTCTCAGAGTGCCTTTAGCGGGAGAGGGAGCATAAGAAGGTTATGTTTGGGTTTCAAAAGAAACAGTCTCATAAATCCCTCATAGCTATTTTTAATTGTCAGCTGAGGCTGACTAATCAGAGAAACAGTGCACCTCAAAACACTGCCTGCAAAAGTTACCCTGAGCAGGGAAATCTATGAGAAAGTGTTACGCTGCCTCTGCACTATAAATCTTCCAGACTGCTGTCTGTTCAGTCACCCAGAGCAGAGTTGTTAGTCTGAAAGAAAGGCTCGCGACAGGCGGAACTTTCCAATCCCGCCAGTATTCAGGCTCCCAGCACCATCTTATTTATTTATTTATTTATTTATTTATTTATTTATTTATTTATTTATTTATTTATTTATTTATTTATTTATTTATTTATTTATTTATTTATTTCAGTTTCTATACTGCCCACTTGGCCAAGGCCAACTCAGGGTGGTTCACAGCATAATAAAAACACAATTAAAAACATAGTTAAAACTGCTTTAAATACTACCCACCCACTCACTAAAAAAGGGTGCAGGGGCTGAGGGTGCTATGATTCGCTATATCTTTTTAGAATTAAAAAACAAAAACAAATCTCAAGCCTCTGGAATTCCAATACTAAAAAACCTAAATTTAAAAGTCCAAAACTCAAAAAAAAAAGAAAAAGAAAAAGAAAAACCAGAGTTATTACCCTTTAAATGTCGAACCTATTCTTAATTCAGACTCATATATATTCCAGGGAGGAAAACAAGTAGATCTGAACTCAGCAGCAACACTTTTCTTTTCCTTTCCCTCCTCTTTTTCCTTCCCCTCCTCCTCCTTCCAAAATGGCTCATTCACTGCCGTGGCTTCATGACATAGACCCGAACAGGCTCCACTCAGCTCCACATGGCTCCAGTTCAATTCAGGGCTGGCAAGGCTGAATGAGGCTCGCTTGCACTTCCCCCCTTCGGATCCCCACTGTGCTTACCCCTCTCAATCCGCTCGCCTGCTTGCCCATTTGCCTGTTTGTCTCGGTCACTTTTCCTCCTTAGCTTTGCCGCTGCACCACCTCCACAAAACTTTTTAGTCGTCAGCACGATCTTTAGCTGGAAAGTTCGCCGCGGCTGCTCATATTTCAGTTCAGCACTGTTCAGAGCTGCCCAACCCCGACTCCTCCTCCAGAATCGAAACTCACACTTCTCTCCTTTTCTCCGCTCCACAGCCAGCCAACTCAAGGTAATCTCCACAGATATTTTTACTCATTTATACTCTACCACATTTTTTTCAAGGTCTCAGGAACATTTAAGCCCTTTTAATATCCACTTTCATAGCCCTCCTTTCTGAGCGAAATAAAGTTCAATCTGCTCAGCCTGCCATCTTGACACCCCCCCCACAACCCCTGTTTTCTGAGTGTAGAAGAATTAAATTTCTTTCCCATTGGCAGAACCAGAGAAGTTCCCTAAACAGTGTTGTTCTGTTGTTCTCCATATTTTAATATTTTAATGACAGACATTTTCTGTCAAGGGTTTCCCAATTTAGGCCCAACCATCAAGCTGTAAAATGTCCAAAAATGATCAAATCTCAGGTACAAGTGCAAATCTAAAATTCCAGATGTCACCGTATCACCACAAAGATTTCATTGTTTCTTACATATAAACATTTATTAGTAATATGTAATATTACAATAGGAACTGTGATGGCATAGTGATTAAGATGCTGAACTTGACGACTGGAAGGCTGGGAGGTCAGCAGTTCAAGACCTGAGTGTTGCATGATGGAGTGGGCTCCCATTTTTGTCCCAGCTCCCGCCAGCCTAGCAGTTTGAAAGCAAGAAATTGCAAGGAGATAAATAGGGACAACTTTGGTGATAAGGTAAACAGCATTCCTTGCACTCTGATGTTTAGTCATGCCTGCCACATGTTCACGGAAACATCTCCAGATGCAGACTGCAATGATTCTTTGGCTATAAACAGAGATGAGCACTGAACCCTAGAGTCATATACAATGGCTTTTGATCAAGGATGATCTTTAAGTAATTCTTGTATTATAATATTACATTTATGCATTATATTACTGAAATTGAAGTGTGCTTTCCCAAAATAAACAATGTAGTTTGTAGGTGACTGTCTGTGTGCATATATTAATAAACAATGAATTGTTCATTATTTGCATGTAATAAGGAAAGCTTATTGAAACATTCATTGTTTATGTATACATACACACACATACAGAACACACACGCACACGCACACAACATTGTTTATTATGGGAAAGCATACTTGAATTTCATTATACAGTGACACTTCACATAACGAAAGTTTTACACAACAAATTGTTCGTTATGCAATGGCGATACCCCGCATAACGAAAAATTGTTTTGTTATGCGGGGTTTTCGGTAAGTGGGGTATACCATGCTTAATGGAAGCCCTACATAATGAACATTTTCTTTTCATTATGCAGGGTATTGTCTACTTGAACTGCACAACAATAAAAATTGCATAATGAAGAGCTCCATGGAACTGAGCTTTTTCGTTATGTGGGGTTCTACGGTACCTTACATTTATAAGTACATCCGTTGCAGCGTGTTTTCTTATAGGGTGCAAGAATGAACATTGCTAGGTTTAATATCTATAATTCTAAGCAAAACCATGCTAAAATCTTAGCTAGAACAACCAAAGAGTACCAGAAAGTGTGGAACCTTTGTTTTTATTACCATTGCTTCATGTCATCAAGTTGATGCTGGCTTATGTAATCATATGGATGAGCAATCCCCAAATGGCATTTCCTGTTCTCAACTGCTCCATTCATCAACCTTTAGATATCAGATAATTTTTATCAGACAAGATATTACAAAAGTAAGTGAGGAGGTACAAAAGGGAGGACAGAACAAATGTGTTGAGTCTGTGGATTACTTCAGATAAAGGTCAACCTGGTCATTAGCTAGGAAGAAGCAGCCTCCTCAAAGAGTGGACAATTGAGACCACCACCTCCTCCTCCTCCTAGGTCAGTGATGGCCAACCTTGGCACTCCAGGTGTTCTTGGACTGCAATTACCCGAAGCCCAAGTCAGCACTCCTGCTGATCAGGGCTTCTGGGAATTGAAATTCAAGAACAGATGGAGTGCCAAGGTTGGGCATCACTGACCTAGGTAACCACTGCTCCCTCTGGTGCCCTTTTTTCTGGCATTGCCTTTGGGCCCATGATGGTCCTACAGCTGTGATGGTGAACCTATGGCACGCGTGCCAGAGGTGGCACTCAGAGCCCTCTCTGTGGGCACACATGCAGTGACCCCAGCACAGAGTTCGCCCGGCCCTTTGCCCAGCAGCCCAATGTGAACATTTCCTTCCTCCCCTGTTGCTATGTTGGCACTTTGCAATAAATGAGTGGGTTTCGGATTGCAGTTTGGGCACTCAGTCTCTAAAAGGTTCACCATCACTGTCCTACAGCATCTTACAAACTGCTGATGACAGCCATGTTTCCAAAACAGCTAGCCAAGAAGGGGCTCTACCCATGAGGCAGGCAACCAAGTAATAATTTGAAGGAAGAAGGTCCCATGCCACTTAACTTTATCTCCCTCCCCATAACCATCGCTACATGGCAGTACAGGCTGTAAAGAGGTGGAGAAAGAATGTTTCTCTTCCTACCCTATGCAGCTGAAGTGCTTCATCTCACTTCTGGTGAAACCTGAGCATGGTGCTACACATCAAATTGCAGCTATAAACTTTGTATTTCATTAATGTAATTAATCATTGATTGGATGGTGGTTGTGGTGCCTCTGGTTAAAGTAAATAGCAAATTTTGGGGCTCCCTTTAAAAGGGAGGGGACTGCAGTGACTTCGTGGTTAAGACACTGAACTTGAAGACTGGAAAGTGGGAGTTCGATACTCCCACCTCTGTCCCAGCTTCTGTCAAACTAGCAGTTTGAAAGCAAGAAATTGCTGCTGTTGTTGTTGTTCAGTCGCACAGTTGTGACCCCATGGACTACCACACGCCAGGCTCCTCTTTCATCTGCCATCCTCCATAGTCCACCCAGATCTGCAGCCACTGTGTCAATGATACCATTTAGCCATCTCACCCTCTGCCACCCCTTCTCCTTTCGCCTTTGAACTTTCTCAGCATCAGGGCCTTCTCCAGGAAGTCCTCTCTTCTCATTTGGTGGCCAAAGTACTTGAGCTGCAGTTTCAGTATTTGTCCTTCCAAGGAGCAGTCAGGGGTTGATTTCCTTTAGGATGGACTGATTTAATCTCCTTGCAGTCCAGGGGACCCTCAAGAGTCTCCTCCAGCACCACAGAGTTCAACGGCGTCTATTCTTCTGCACTCAGCCTTCCTTAGGGTCCAGCTCTCACAGCTGTACATTACTACTGGGAAGACCATTGCTTTATCTATGCGGACTTTTGTTGGCAGGGTGATGTCTCTACTTTTTATTATGCTGCCTGGGTTTCTCACAGTTTGCCCAGTAGTGGGATTCAGCTGGTATGCCCCAGTTCACCATAACCAGTAGCAGAAATTCCAGCTGGCCCTGCCCATCCAAGTTTTCAAATAAAGAAGTCCTAATTTGGTTTGTTTGTTTTTTGCTGTTAAGTTTCAGGCCAGCTTTGGCTATCTCTTCTTTCACCCTTATCAAATTGCAAGTAGATAAATAGGTACCACTTCTGTCGGAAGGTAAACAGCATTCTGAGCCTGCCACACGTCCATGGAATTGTCTGCAAATGCCGTCTCTTTTGCTATAAACAGATATGAGCACTGAACCCTAGAGTTGGATACAACTGGCTTTGAAGCAAGGGTTGTAGCCATCAGCCCTGGGATTGCGGAGGGCAAGTAACGAGACACACACGAAGAGGGTCAGGTTAATGGCTTGATTGCTTTATTTTACAGCAAGTATTTATAATCAAACTTCTAAGGCTCCTAAAACTAGAAGCCAGCAGAGATTCTCTCTGGCTACTTGATTAATAACTAACAAATGTAATTGACCAGTGATATTGACAGAAAGGCTTTCCTAGCTCCGTGGCTGCAGAAAATGTAAAGAAACAAGTCTGGTTAATATTTAGGTAAGAACCTGAAACAATAGGATTAGTATGACCTATGCCAAAAAGATTGAATATTGGTCATTAAGGATTAAGGCACTGTTTGCCCTGTTTAATTAGTTTTCGGGTTCCTCCAAGTTGTGTTCCACGAATGGAATGTAGAGTTAAGAGCGTATCATTAACTTTCAGAAAAATAGCTGGCTGAGTGATTTTCTCTGCCCCAACTTTTCAGAACCTGTATATTCTAAATAACTAAATATAATTTTTATGCTGAGCATGGGTTCAAACTAATAGTCATCACTACAAAGGGTGAATTTTACCTTTACCGTACAAGGGAAACCACATTCTGATTGCTGCTGATGTCCAGTTGATAGTGACCAAACCACACTCTTCCAGTTTCATCCATTTCAAATGTTTCATCTAAAGCAGAGGTGCCCAAACATTTTGGGCCATGGGTCGATCATGTGTTTCAGGGAGATGATCACTATGGCCTGGGGGCCAGATCCGGCTTCCAACACCAATTCATCCAGCCCATGAAGCCCTCGTTGCTCCTGGAAGCAGAAGTAAAACACACCCATCCGGGTGCATGTTACTTCCACTTCCAGGCACGATGTTGGCTTTGTGGGCCGGATGAATTGGTGTTGGTGGCCAGATCCAGCCCCAGGCCATAGTTTGGGCACCTCTGATCTAAAGATACAATCAACTATGATGTAGATCAACATGCTGTACTTCCTCCCTCCCTCAACTAAACCAGGCCTTTCCTCAAGTGGAACATACAAACAGTTCCTGCCATCACACACTCTGTATCAGTAACCTCAGTGGAAAGGACCTCACGGTACGTACACAATAGGAACCTATAAACAAATGGGCTGTTGCCTTTTCTGGTGACGTAAAACCTTCACAATATATTAAACCTATCTCTGCCCTGGCTATTTCCCCCTGAAACCTTAATCAAGTCTCAACAATGCAAATCACCTCTCTTTTCTTTCTTGCCCTTCCATGGATGGTTCTGGTTTCTTCAGGTATGGCTTCCATCACTATGGGAAAGAAAATTTAAAGCAATACTCAATGTTGATAAAATGTATTGTTTTCCTTATGATTCTCCTGACGTAGGGCCACTAAAAACAGAAGGTTTCCCCCTCTAGCCTTATTCCATTAAAGTGCTTAAATTCATTATGAATTTAAGATGATTTTCCTCCAACTGGATGAACAATGGCATGGTAATCTTACTTGGTGTGGCATTTAGGAGGGTTGAATTCAGTAGTATCCAAGAGGATGATCCAAAGGAGGCAATTTCATTTTCATGGCAAGCTAATGTTTGCCCATCATCCCTCATTTTTTTAAAATCCAACTTCATAAGTGTGTCTGATCTGGAGAGCAGAGCAAAGCAATCACACACATATATGCCCCCAATAGCACATAGTGCGCTCTCTGGGCTGTTCATAATTTAATTAGCATTTTGCCCCCAACGTGCTGGATACTTATTTTACTGACCTCAGAAGAAGGAAGACTGAGTCAACCTTGAACCTTGCCAGGATCAAACTCACAACCGTTTGTTTCCAGTACAGCATTTTTAACCACTGCACCACCAGGAGGGTGTCTGAGCTGAAAAAACAAGGTAAACGGTGGGTGCATGGAAGTTTATTTGTAAAGGTCTGCATGCTATCAGATTTTAAAACATGTTTACAATTTCTCCAGTGTGTGAGTTAAAGTGAATGGTTTGACATACTATTTATAAAGCCTTTAGTGTAAGTGATTTAAGAATTATCCAAGACTTTTTATTAGTAAAGGTAAAGGTAAAAGTTGACCTTGTTCGAAAGCCAGTCATATCTGACTCTAGGGTGTGGTGCTCATCTCTGTTTACAGCCAAAGAGTCAGGACTGTCTACATCTGCAGACATTTCCATGGTCATGTGGCAGTCATCAGGGCTGACATCAGAAATTTCCAGGCCCGGTACGCGCCCCCCACATATTGGCCACGTCCCCCATGGTTTCTGTGCATGTGTGGTCTGTTTGCACATGCATACATTGGTGGTTTCCCACCAGCACCACACCCCCATGGTTTTCTGTGCATGCGTGGTCGGTTTGCGCATGCATACATCATTTGTTTCCAGTGCCGACGGGCCTCCGTCATCTCTGAGCCCGGGACAGGAGTCCTACTTGCCCCCCCCCTGACTGCGGCACTGGCAGTCATGACTAGACACCGGAGCACAGTTACCTTCCCACCAAAGTAGTACCTGTTTTTCTACTTGCAATTTCTTGCTTTTGAACTGCCAGGTTGGCAGGAACTGGGAGAGACAACAGGTGCTCATTCTGTCACATAGCACAGGTCTCAAACCGTTGACCTGCCGACCTTCCAGTCATCAAGTTCAGCCTCTTAGCCTCTTAGCCACTAATCCGCTCCAGCCCCTTATGACTTATTTATTTATTTATTTATTTATTTATTTATTTATTTATTTATTTATTTATTTATTAGTCAAATTTGTATATGCCGCCCGCTCAGGCATGCCCGACTCAGGGCGGCATCACAACAATGCACAAAAATACATAAAACATTATAAAAACCCCCAACCCACCCCCTTTAAAAACCCCTATATCCCACCCACCCATCCCATCCACTATAAAAGGAAGAAAAAGGAAGAAAAAGGAAGAGGAAGAGGAAGAGAGAGAGTTCTTATACAAGCCAGCAGGCGGGCACCATAGTCCCATTCGGGCCCCACACCTGCCCTGCCAGCCAGGTCTTCACTCCTTTCCTGAAGGGCAGCAATTCACTTTGGAGTCTTAGGTCTATTGGCAGGAGGTTCCAGAGAGTTGGAGCGGACACGGAGAAGGCCCTCCTTCGGGTGCTAGACAAATGTGCATCCCTCGTTGGTGGCACAATTAGAGAACCCCTCCGGTCCGCTCTAGTTGGACGGGCAGACACTCTTGGGACGATGCGGTCTCTAAGGTATCCTGGCCCCCTGCCATATAGGGCTTTAAAGGTCAAAACCAGCACCTTAAATTGCACCCGGAGACAAACTGGTAACCAGTGCAGCTCCCGGAGTAGCGGAGAGGCATGGGCATATCGCCCACACCACATTACCACCCGGGCCGCCGCATTCTGGACCAGCTGCAGCCTCCGAATGGTCGTCAAGGGCAGCCCCATGTAGAGCGCATCACAGTAGTCTAGTCGGGAGGTAACCAGAGCATGGGTGACCATAAGCAAGGAGCCCCGGTCCAGGAGTGTGCGCAATTGGCGAATCACCCGAAGTTGGGCAAAAGCCCTCCTGGCCACAGCCGCCACTTGTTCTTCCAGCAGCATCCGCGAGTCCAGAAGAACCCCCAAATTGCGCACTGGGTCTGTCTGTGGCAAAACAGCCCCATCCAGTACCAAAGGTGGTAACTCCCTGGATAACACGGGGCCCCTTATCCACAGCCACTCTGTCTTGCTGGGATTCAGCCGAAGCCCATTGGCCCCCATCCAGACCCCAATGGCCTCCAGGCATCCGGATAGGATTTCAACAGCATCACTGGGGTCCCCACGGGCCGAGATGTACAGCTGAGTATCATCCGCGTACTGATGGTACCGCACCCCGCGGGAATGAATGATCTCACCCAGTGGCTTCATATAGATGTTAAATAAGAGAGGAGAGAGCACAGAGCCCTGCGGCACCCCCTCTCGCCTAGGACTTATTATTATTAGGTACTAAAATGCCTTACAGTTCAAATTAAAGTGCTGTTGGAAAAGTGATAAAGAATTTAACTTAATTTAATTCAATGTAATTTTTAAATTTATATGCCGCCCAATCAGGAGAACCCAACTCAGGGCGGCGTACAACAGTTAAAAATGTATAAAAACAGATTTTAAAATCCCAAATTGCCCACTCACTTCCCCGCCCTACTACCCCCCACCCCAATTAAAAGAATAAAAAGAAATAAAAGGGAATGCGGGGGGGGGGGGAATATAACAACACAAAGGGAGGGATATTAACTAAGCACTAACTGGGGATGAGCCAACAGGCTGGAGCCGTATTCCCATTAAGCCCCCACACCTGCCATACCAGCCAGGTTTTCAGACTTTTCCTGAAGGGCAGCAGTTCTGTCTGTAGCCTCAATTTTGTTGGAAGGCGGTTCCAGAGGGCTGGTGCGGACACAGAGAAGTCCCTTCTTTGTGTGCCAGAGAGGTGGACCTCTCTAGCTGAAGGCACAACTAGGGAGCCACTCCGGTCTGCTCTGTTTGGACGGGCAGACACTCTCGGTACAATGCGGTCTCTCAGGTATCCTGGCCCGCTACCATATAGGGCTTTAAAGGTAAAAACCAGCACCTTGAATTGCACCCGGAGGCAAACTGGTAGCCAGTGCAGCTCCCGGAGTAGTGGGGAGGCACGAGCATAACATCCACATCCCATCACCACCTGTGCAGCTGCATTCTGAACCAGCTCTAGCAACCAAATGGTCGTCAAGGGCAGTCCCATGTAGAGTGCATTACAGTAATCTAGTCTGGAGGTGACCAGAGCATGAGTGACCATGAGTAAGGAGTCCTGGTCCAGAATAATGGAGTCAGGTGGCTATTGAAAGTTTAAAGATCAAATAAGCAAAAATCAATACAAAATGTAACTTCTTCTTCTGCTATATCCAAATCTGAATATTGGCAATCATCATGACGATGAGCCATGAAGACTGTCCTGATAATATAATGGAGTGGCCTTTGATCTGCCTTTTGCATCACAGCATGACCCCTGCCATGTGCCACTGATCCAGTTTCTGGTCCTGAGTAGGGTTGCCATAATTCTCTCCCACCAAACTTGTGTTGGGTTGGGTTGGGTTGCCCTCCTCCCCTCTTTTGGAGCGGCGGATGATCCTTCACACACAGTATTTCGGCCCCGGCGAGGGCGAAGAGGTCCTGCCAGCCACTCCATCGGCCGGTGTCCTGGGGCTCCGCCCTCCCCCCTCGCCTAGGACTTAAAAGGCAAGTGGTGCCGGGAGGAACGTCGCCGCCGCGTGCTCAGCCCTGGCGAGGGCGAAGAGGTCCTGCCGGCCACTCCATCGGCCAGCGTCCTGGGGCTCCCCCCTCCCCCCTCTCGCCTAGGACTTAAAAGGCAAGGGGAGCCGGGAGGAACATCGCCGCCGTGTGCTCGGCCCTGGCGAGGGCGAAGAGGTCCTGCCTGTCACTCCATCAGCCGGCGTCCTGGGGCTCTGCCCTCCCCTCCTCACCTAGGACTTAAAAGGCAAGGGGTGCCGGGAGGAACATCGTCAATGCGTGCTCGGCCCCAGCGAGGGCGAAGAGGTCCTGCTGGCCACTCCATCGGCCAGCGTCCTGGGGCTACACCCTTTTAGTGTATGAGAACCAAGACAAAGGAACAGCCGAAAGGATTGGCTTAACACATCTTTATTGCATGGTGGTCAGGGGGAACATGAGGTAATGGCGGAGGAGCAGCTCAATATATACGGTGGTTATACATTTGAATGTGGCTCCACGATAGCCCATTGGCTACCGTTGGCATGACGTCATTTCTGGTCACGCCCTTCTTGTCCAGGTGAGGTAGTGGCGGGAATCTTCCTGCGCTGTAGTTCTTTGGGGAATTGGGACCTGTGAGCTGGGCGCTCGCTATTGCCACCAGGTGGTCATTAGCTCGCGTCCTAATTGCAACGGGTTACATTGATAGATAGGTTAAAGGCATAGCATTGAGAATACAAAGCATAGTATTTAAAACACAACGTTGAGAACACAACAACCCTCCCCCCTCGCCTAGGACTTAAAAAGCGAGGGGTGCCAGGACGAACATTGCCACCGCGTGCTCGGCCCAGGTGAGGGCGAAGAAGTCCTGCCGGCCACTCCATCGGCCGGCGTCCTGGGGCTCCGCCCTCCCCCCTTGCCTAGGACTTAAAAGGCGAGGAGTGCCGGGAGGAACTTTGCCGCCACACACCTGGCTCCTGGCGCATCTGGTACTTTGGTAATTTTGTTATATTACGTGATGTTTTCATCCTTTGTGATTCTATTGTAATTATTGATATATTATTTTGATGTGATGCTGATATTTGTATTATTTGTATTATTGTTGACTGTCTTGCCTTATACTGTATTTACTTATAACATTGTATTTATTATTATAATTTGAATATTGTATCTTTATGTAAACCCTTTGGGGTGTCCCAGGGCCATTTATATGTTGTTAGCCGCCCTGAGTCGGCCATGTATTGAGTAGGGCGGGATATAAAATTGAATAAACATAAACATAAACAACAACATAAACAGGGACAGCTATGTGACATCATTGTATTCTTCGAACTGTGTATGTGTCACAGAGACCACAGCTCTTAGACCCCCACAGAATCCCCATCCAGGGTGGGCAGCCACCATCAGTTTAAGAAAAACTGTAGTCAAGAGGTTGTTTCCCATATGATTTTTCTTGCAAAAGATGATTCTTGATGGTTCTATTTTTATTTCTTTCCCCATCTCTGCTCCAGCTCCTGCCAACCTAGCAGTTTGAAAGCAAGAAATTGAATCGTACCTCATAGAATGATTTTAATCCATTACACGGGGCTCGATGTTGTATGAAAAGTTTGTGATACGATTCATGCAACGTATAGCGATTTTCCCTATGGGATGCATTGTACAATGATTTTTTTTTGCCAAGTGGTTTTTCCCATTGACAAATTGTTATGTGGGACGCCATTCCCCCAAAAAAACAACAACAACAACAACACCTAATTGTTAAGCTATTTCGTTGCTATATGGGGTGATTGTTGTATGAGGTTCCACTGTACTGTAAATAAATAGGGACCACTTTGGTGGGAAGATAAACAACATTCCATGCACTCCTGTGTCTAGTCATGCCTGCCACATGACCATGGAAACATCTGCAGACACAGACAGCACTGGCTCTTCAGCTATGAAGCAGAGATGAGCACTGAACCCTAGAGTTGGATACGACCTTTTTAAAATTTCTTGGGCCACTCTTTAAACCACCCTTCCTCCCCATGAGGTCACCCTCCTCCCCTTCACCTACACAAACATACACACACACCCATTGAAGTAGACTCACCCCCAAACCCCACACGAGGATCCCTTAGAAGCAATGCAGCCCATGGAGCCTCCTTTTCCCTCCAGAAGGAGAAAAGCAGGAGACAGGAAGGGACTTATTTTGCAATGGACAGTTCTTCACTTTCTGTCCTCCCTCCCTGGGAATAGCGACTCTATGAAATTAACCCTTTATTTCTGGGATTTTTATGTTTTTTTCTTGAACCGGCCACGACTGCTTCAACCCAGGAAAATCCCGGGAAATTGGGACATATGGTAACTCTAGTCCTGAGCCCTTTTGGCATTCAAAGTCTTCACCAGCCCTAGGCCAGTATTGATGAAGCTGCTGCCATAAGAACATAAGAACATAAGAACAGCCTTGCTGGAACAGGCCACAGCCCATCCAGTCCAGCATTCTGTCTCACACAGTGGCTCACCATTTCCTTCAGGGTATTCCCAAGGAGATGCCTTCACTTGCTTAGGATTCCCTGGAAATGGCATTGAGAGATATCCTGCCTATCTCTCCAACCCGGAGGTTGTCCTTAGGTAGCCATAATTATAGCCATTGATACCCTTGTCCTCCATGAATTTGTCTAATCCTTTCTTGAAGCTGTCAAGACTGACAGCTGTCACCACTTCTTCTGGCAGGGAGTTCCATAGACCAGTAATCCTCTGGGTGAAAAAGTACTTTCTCTTATTTGTTTGAGAACTAGTACCCAAAAGTTTCATGGAGTGTCCCCTAGTTCTAGTGTTGTGCGATAGGGAAAACAGTTTTCCCTTATCTATTTTGTCCACACCGTGCATGATTTTATAAACTTCAATCAGGTCACCTCTTAGACGCCGTCGTTCAAGAGTGAAAAGGCCCAACCGTTGCAGCCTCAGATGGTAAGGAAGGTGTTCCAGTCCCCTAATCATTCTGGTTGCCCTCCTCTGTACTTTCTCCAACTCCATAATATCCTTCTGGAGGTATGGCGACCAGAACTGTACACAGTATTCCAGATGGGGCCTCACCATAGATTTATAAAGAGGCAAAATGACACTTGCTGACTTATTTTCTAAACCCTTCCTAATGATCCCTAGCATTGAGTTTGCTTTTTTCACTGCTGAGGCACACTGGGTTGACACCTTCATTGAGTTGTCCACCAGGACACCAAGGTCCCTTTCCTGGTTTGTCGCAGAGAGTTCAGACCCCATCAGTTTATAAATGTAATTGGGGTTCTTTGCCCCAACATGCATCACTCTGCACTTACTAATGTTGAAACTCATTTGCCACTGTTTTGCCCACTCCCCCAGTGTCGAGAGATCCCTCTGGAGCTCCTCACAATCTCTCACAGATTTCACTACCCTGTATAATTTAGTATCGTCAGCAAATTTGGCTACCTTGCTTTTTACTCCTACCTCTAGATCATTTATGAAGAGGTTGAAAAGCAGGGGTCCCAGTACTGAACCTTGGGGGACCCCACTCTTTACTTCCCTCCACTTGGAGAAGTGTCCATTTAGTGCTACCCTCTGTTTCCTGTCCCTTAGCCAGTTGCTGATCCAGGACAAGACCTGTCCCTTTATTCCATGACTGCTAAGTTTATTCAAGAGCCTTTGGTGTGGGACCTTGTCAAAAGCCTTCTGAAAGTCCAGATAAACAATGTCAACTGGATCCCCCTTATCCACATGCTTGTTGACACTCTCAAAAAATTCCAACAGATTAGTGAGGCATGATTTGCCCTTGCAAAAGCCATGTTGGCTCTCCTTTAGCAGCGCCTTCTCTTCTATGTGCCTATTAATTCTATCTTTTAGGATGGTTTCCATCACTTTACCTGGGACACATGTCAAACTGACAGGCCGGTAATTTCCTGGATCACCCCTGGATCCTTTTTTGAAAATTGGTGTTACATTCGCTACCTTCCAGTCATCAGGCACAAAGCCTGATTTGAGGGAAATATTATATATTTTGGCTAGGATATCAGCAATTTCATCTTTAAGTTCCCTGAGAACTTGTGGATGGATGCCATCTGGTCCTGGGGATTTGTTAGTGTTTAGCTTAACAAGACATGCAAGGACCTCCTCCCTGGTTATTTCTATCTTGCTTAATTCTTCGGTTTCCCTCCCTATGAAGATAGGCTCTGTTTTGGGCATGTGGTCTCTGTCTTCTTCAGTGAATACTGAAGCAAAGAATTCATTGAGTCTCTCTGCAATCTCTGTTTCCTCTTTAATAACCCCTTGCCTTCCATTGTCATCTAATGGTCCAATGGCCTTCCTAGTTGGGTTCTTACTTCTAATGTACTTAAAGAAGTCTTTGTTATTCCTCTGAATATTTTTAGTTATACGTTCCTCAAAGACTTGCTTTGCTTTCCTGATTGTTGCCTTGCATTTGTTCTGCCAGAATTTATGTTTCTGCCTGCTGTCCTCATTTGGACAAGCCTTCCATCTTCTAAATGAGCTTTTCTTGCTCTTGATCACTTCCCGAACAGTTCCTGTAAGCCACATCGGAGTCCTCTTGGACCTGGCAGTGCCCTTTTTCCTTTTGGGTATGCATTCCAATTGGGCCTCTGTTATTGTTTTTGTAAACAACCTCCATGCCTCTTGGAGTGTTTGGACTCTCTCAATTTTCCCTTTCAGTTTCTTTTTCACTGGTTTCCTCATCTTTGGGAAATTTCCTTTTTGAAAATTTAAGGTCTCTGTGTTAGATTTTATCAGTGACTTGCAGTCTATGATCAAGTTAAACATAATTGAGTTGTGGTCACTGTTCCCTATTGGATCAGTCACATTAACATCTTGCACCAGATCCTGAGTATTACTCAGGATCAAGTCAAGGATTTTTGTACCTCTAGTTGGGTCTTCAACCATCTGTCCCAGGGAACAATCATTGAGCATATCTAGGAACTTTATCTCTTTATCATGTGCTGAACAACAGTTCACCCAGTCTATGTGAGGGTAATTGAAGTCCCCCATTATAACCAGGCTTCCCTTCCTGGATGCCTCCTTTACAACATTCTCCAACTGCCAGTCTCCCTCAAGAGTTTGGGTTGGAGGCCGATAGTATATGCCTACTGTTAGACCATCCTTATGGCCTGGTACTCTTACCCACAGAGCTTCTAATGGTGACTCCAAATCACCTAGATATTCCAATTCATACGATTTTATCACTTCTTTGACATACAAGGCTACACCACCTCCTGTTTGCCCCTTCCTATCCTTCCTGTACAGTTTGTAGCCTGGGATAACTGTATCCCATTGGTTATCATCCGTCCACCAGGTTTCAGTGATACCAATAATATCAATATTTTTATCTATTGCTAAGTATTCCAGCTCCCCTATTTTGTTACGGAGGCTTCTGGCATTTGTATACAAGCATTTATATATGCTTTCCTGATACAGTCTTTTGAATCCAGTTGCATTGTTAGACTGCCTCTTGCATCCTTCTGCTAGAGTGCTGGTGACTAGCTCCTTGCTCTGCTCAGTAATTTCTGCATCCTCCTCACTACTCAAGTACACACTTTCCCGAACCGGATGCTGCCCAGCTCCTGTCGGCTTTCCCCCAGTTATCAGTTTAAAAGCTGCTCTGCAGCCTTTTTGATGTTGAGTGCCAGCAATCTGGTCCCATCATGGTTTAAATGCAACCCATCCCTCCGGAACAGATTTGGCTTGTCCCAAAATGTTCTCCAGTTCCTGACAAATCTGAAGCCCTCCTCTCGACACCACCGCCTCATCCACGCATTGAGGTTTCTGAGCTCTGCCTGCCTGGTAGGTCCTGCGCGAGGGACAGGCAGCACTTCTGAAAATGCTACCTTGGAAGTCCGGGACTTCAATCTTCTTCCTAACAACCTAAATTTGGCTTCCAGGACAGACCGCTTGGCCTTCCCAACATCATTAGTACCAACGTGTACCATGACAACTGGCTCGTTCCCAGTTCTCTCTAACAATCTATCTAGATTTCTTGTGATGTCTGCAACTTTTGCACCTGGCAGGCAAGTCACCATACGGTTATCATGTGCATCACAAATCCATTTCTCTGTATTTCTAATTATTGAATCGCCTAGTACAAGGAGCCTCTCTCCTGCAATCTGTTCATCTACATGCACCTCATCAACCATATTAAGGGAGAGAACCTCAGTTTGTTCCTGTTGTTCATCTTCCTGGATCTCATCAAGTGTGATGAAGGAGAGATCATCAGGTGGAACCAGTTGTTCCTCTGTGTGTTCCTCATCAGGTGTGATAAGGGAAAGAGCCTCAAATTTATTCTGTAATTTCAGACTCTCAGAGTGATCCCCTACTCTTCTCCTCCTTTGAGTCACATTCCTCCAACCATCTCCCTCCTGAGTTAGTGAAGGGCCTTCTCCCTCAGAACTGTGCCCTGACTCTTCTTTGTCCAGCATAGTCTGCTCCGCTCTGTCCAAGAACAGCTCAAGCTCCTTAATTTGTTGGTGGTTAGATATGCGGGCCTCTAGCTGCTGGACCTTCTCTTCTAGTAGTGCAACCAGCTTGCACTTGCTGCAAGTGTAGTTCTCCATATGCTTTGGCAAGAACACAAACATGGCACAAGAATTGCAGGTAACTACAGCTGTTCCCTCAGAATCCATTTTAACAAGTGCAGTATTCTGGGCCTCAAAAATGTACACGTTTACTACCTTTCTACCTAGTAAGACTATATTCTTCTTTTGTTTCTAGTTTGTTTGTTTGTTTGTTTCTAAAGCAGCTCTACTCCAACTGCAAAACTTACCAGTGCTCACTTCCTTTGTTTGGCTCTCCTCAGCAGCAGCTCTGCTTAAGAGCACATGCAGAGTCAAAATGTCTGACCCTGAAAGAGCTCAGAGCTTTTAAAGGCTAGTGTGGCTCCGCCCCTATGAGTCACAGTTCAGGGAAGGGCCTGGTGTGGCTCTGCCCCTCTGCTTCTGGAAGCTTCAAACTGCTTCCTCTGTTTGAACAGAGGTGGCTCTAAGCAGGTTCAATTATCAATTTAAATTAGTAGAGGCCTCTAAAGCAGCTCTACTCCAACTGCAAAACTTACCAGTGCTCACTTCCTTTGTTTGGCTCTCCTCCGCAGCAGCTCTGCTTAAGAGCACATGCAGAGTCAAAAAAAAAATCAATCAAGATCAGGGATTCTCATCCTGTCGCCTGTGGCACCATTTCATGTGCCACCACTACCACCTCCACCACACCAGGAAATGCCATGTGGTGGAGGAAGGGCAAAATGGCCGTCCAGCACCCGAAGCTGTCTGAGGGAGCATGACCTGGCCCCCAACTTGAAAAGGTTGAGAACTCCTGATCAAGATAGATTCAAGCAAGATTTAATCCATTTGGAGACCATCATCCTTCCCTGTGGACTTCAGCACCCAAGGCCATTAGTCCTCAGGATTGTCAGGTTAGTAAAACGCTTCCTGACACTTGGCATTGAGTCGCTGATAAGGAAACACCATATAATTTTATGGAACTAATGGGCAGCAATGGTTTATCCTCCTTGCATGTTGTACTATAAGACTTACCTGCTAAGAGAAATCGAAATGTGACATGTTAGCAAATGATCCAACTTTTGACTATGATATTGCAATTTTGTATATATGTAATCTTGTCAATACGTGATACTGATATATAGTTCTCAATTGTACTCATAGAAAACCCTGAGTAAGCGGCTCGAGAAAGGCTGTTACACCAGATTAGCTTCCATTTTCTTAACAAATACATTGACTGATATGTTACAGTTGTTGATATTTTATGTTACCTGAAGTAATGAACTTTGAGTTATTCCTTTAAGAAAGTGAGATAAGAAAACAAGAGAAAAAAGAAAAATAAATCATATAGAACTATTCACCCAAGACAGATTTTGTCTACTTATTACCATAGCAGGATAACATAGCCAGACTTATACAAAACATATGCCGAATGAAAATGTTTAGTCTTTAAGATATCACAAACATTAAAAAGAAATAAATGGTTGTTTTTCTGAATGTGACGCCATAGACAACTTGCTTCTTTCTCTCTTGCAGGAGTGGATGCGCATACGTTCATAGAAACCACTGAGCAGTGTGAAGCAGCTGAGGGTTGGTGTAGTGAAGACGCATGCCAGATTGGCCCCATGATAGTTGGAGAATGTGGGAAAGGAATATTTTGCTGTTCAGGGTGAGATGTCTGTCTCTTTAATGCCCCACAAGTAATCTGAACACTCATTCTCATTTTCATGGCACCTGATTTCAGTGTTTAGAATGAAAGAGGCTCCTTTCTCTTGAAAGAGTTGAAATAGGATTGTAGAGAATTTAGCAGATTTGTTCACCTGCTTCCCCCAAAGGGCAGACATCAGCTTCATGCAATGAACACCTGCTGCTTATTCTGGATAATAATAATTTCATGTCAGACATTACTCTGGGTTGAATAAGGATTTTTGCTGGAGAAACTCTGCTCGTAGGATGCCCGAATTAGGCTCCTTTCATGTCCCCAAGTGCAGCCCTCAGGTATCAAAACCCAACTTTCCAGTCTCCAAGCTCAGCATTTTAACCACTAGACTATGAAATGGTTAAGGCCGATCAGAGAGTAAACAAAACAAAAAAGTTGTGGCACCTTAAAGAATAGCTCCTGTATTTAAATGTGAACTTTCGTGGATCAAGTCCACTTCATCAGACATAAGAGTGAGAACATCAATTTATACACATCAGGTACAGAGGCAATCAATGGTTGGCCAGCCAAACAAAAAAAGTAAAATTTTTAGCTTACAACTGACAATGATGGAAAATGCCCATTTTTTATTTAAACTTGCTATGAAGCCTAACCCTATTAATTTACAAATGGTTACAAAACAAACTTCTCTTGCAAGTTTTCTTTCTTTATTCGTGTCAGATGCACCACCACCATATAATAACATAAAAAGCTAAAATTTACACATTTAAAAACAAAATAGAATTTAAAAGTGCTAGATGACATCTGCCCAAAATTGGGCCACATCAACAGCATTTTATCTTGCCAACTTAAGATCCTCCTCAGTGCATTTGAGAGGCATTGTGTGTATTGTATCATATGGGAGATAGTTTGGACTTCTCTGCATTCACACAGGCTGTCATCTACCAGGAAAGCCCACTTTCTTAGATTAATCCTTGATCTTCCTACCCCGGCACACAGTCTATTTAAAGCTTTCCACACAAGCCATGGTTGTTCTTGGCCAGGCAGTAGAGAGTCATGTGGTTCTGCCCAGTTATTGGTGGACATGAAAGGTGCCTCCCTGAAGATTGGGTGTCCCCTGGGAATGGAGATTTATCACAAGTAACAGATATTTTTCACCAGTTAATCCTTTCAAGCCAGACACACCAGAAGTAGAAATTACTCTTGCATGCTGATGCATCACATCTAAAGGATGGATGTAAAACAAACATTGTGGCACTACTCAATTGCAAATAATAATTTCGTGTCAGAAAGTATTCTGGGTTTAAAGTATTTTTGCAGAAGAAACTCTGCTCAGGGAATGCTCAAAGAGCTGGGACAGGCACTCAATCCATCATGCAGTACCTGGGTCTCAAACTGCTGAATTGCTGGCTTTCCAGCTAACAAGGTGGGCTTCTTAACCACTGAGTGACCACATCCTCTTTGCCAATGAGTTAGAATTGATAATGGTGTTTTTTGTGACCCAGGCAAAATTGCAGCATATTACAACCTGTTAGTTGTGGTGCATCAAATCTGATAATGTTAAAAGCTAGAGGTTCTTCTTCCAGTTCCTTTGGGGGTTATTTCAATGGCTTCAACTACTTTAGTGCAGATGCCTTAATCAATCATCTTCTCATTAAGAGCACTAGGGCAGGGCCAGCTTGTAGACAGAAAAGAGAGGTTCCACCCTAAAAATGTTGGGGAGAGACTTCCTTCTGTTGTCCCAAGCAACTCATTCTGGTGAGTTGAAACAGCTTATGATCACTGTTATTTAACTCAATGGGACTTAATTCAGAAATGACATGGACAGGACTGTTCTGGAAATCTATATGCCAATGGTAAGACTTCAGTTGATCAATTGGGAGTCCACTGAAGTTAGAAAATGTACCACAATTTTAGCAGGTCACAAGCAGAGGACAGAAACAGAATGTGCCAATTATCATGAAGAGGCTAGCCTACCCTATGTCCTATGTATATCTCTATCCCTAGTTTCTCCAATATGATAGTCGTTTTGATCCCATTATGATTGTTACCACTCTTCTGTGCTATCCTTCCTCATTACTTCCATCCCAGCCAGGTATTTCAATAAGAGATCAAGCAAGGAAGGCAGCCCTTTCTGAGGCTTTCTAGGTAGAGAGAGGTCATTTCCTATTCTTTCTTCTGGAGAATCCTTGGGACTGTGTATCTTGCCCAAAGCCACACAGGAGGCCCCCTAGGGAATCAAACTCCCAAATTCAGGCTCCATAGCTAAACACCTAAACCACTGTGCTATCCAGCCAGCTAGCTGAATACTGTACTTGATTCTCGAATACAGAAAGAAAAATGCCTATTAAGAAAAATCTGTTACTTTTTTTGCAGCAAATACTGGAAGGATTACCTGCGCAATTGAAGATGAGCAATTTCCTCAAATGCACGGCTGGTGTAGAGAATGTGTGACGACTCTATGGAAATCATTCACTTCTGATGGAGTACCCCCACACACAGTGTTTTAAACTGTGTATTTAGTATGTCAAAAAGCATTGACATGTTATTAAACTGCGTAAGGGTAGATGTAATAACTACTAATTGGGAAGAAGTAAAATGATTTTGCTCTCCATTCGCTAAATAAAAAAAGTCATTGGGCACAGTACTGTCTCCCCCGTTCACATTTTTTTTGTGTCAGGATGCATTTAGTTCAAATATACTTAATTTCTGCCAAGAGCTCATGTATTGGGCAATGTGTGCCCCTCCAGATGTGACTGGGAATGAACTACTGGGATTCCTCACCACTAATTAAGCTTGCTAAAGGGGGGTGTGTGAGAATTTAAGTCCAGCAAAATCAGGGGGAGCATATATTTGTCACCCTTGTTGTAGAGAAGTGGTGGCGGACCTACGGCATGCATGCCAGAGGGGGCACTCAGAGCCCGCTCTGTTGCCATGCACATAGTCACCCATGCACAGAATTCACCCTGCCCCACTGCCCAGCAGCCCAATGGGAGCACTTCCTCCCTTCCCTACCTGGGGTAAGGCAGGCGGCTGACATGCAACATGATAGTGCAGCATGGATGGCAGCCTGCTGAGTCTGACTAGAGTTATGGTCTTTTCTAATAAACCTAAAATTCATGACGGGCAATTAAACCAGCAGAAAATTGAGCAGGTGCAGTATTACAAATACTTGGGGGTTATATATCAAACGAATGGTCATAGACAGCATCAAATCATGCACCTTGCCTTAAAGGTAAAGAGAAGTGCTGATACAATCCAGAGATTTTTCTGATGGAATGGTGGCCGTAATGTTGAGGCCACCCTTAAATTATTTACGGCCAAATCCCTTGCGCAGATGCTTTATGGGGCCCCTTTTAGTGTGGGCTCAGGTATTAATAACTTAGAGGTTGTTCAAGCAAAATTTCTGAGATCAATCCTTCAGATTCCAACAAGCATTTCCAATGCAGCAGTGAGGTTAGAAACTGGGGTATTTACAGTTCAAGCAAGATTATTGATAAATGCTTCACAATATTGGTTAAAATTTATATTTTTTCCACCGGTCTACTCAAGTTAATGTAGTCAGAAACCACCGTTGCAACTTGGATTGCTACCCTGGAAGGAGTTTTGGCTTCGTATGGTCTTTCCAAACAGTATGTCATCTTCCTTGTTAGTACTCTCGCTGATCAGAGCTTCTGGGATCTGAAGTTGTAGAACACCTGGAGTGCCAAGGGTTGCCATCACTGGGTTAGGTATTGGCCAAAACCTACCTATTTCCCACCCATCAAAGAAAGACAAGAGGATATGTTGTGTAAGTGACCCACAAAGCTCTCTACATTGGAGAAACTCAGAATTAAAGAACTTGCATTTGCTAAATTCTAGGTATTTTCAGGAAAAATATTCTTGGCTGCCATTATGCTAAAATGTAAATATGCATTTCATCTTTGGCAGTGGTGGGATTCAATTTTTTTACTGCCTACTTTGTGGGCATGGTATAGTGGGTGTGACCAGGGAGAAAGCCCTGTGTTCCACCTCAATTAGGACTACTTTATTTCAAAACTTGGATGGGTGGGGACAGCCAGAATTTCTGCTACCAGTTCTGGTGAACTGAGGTGAACCTGCTGAATCCCACCATTGATTGTTGGGAATGTTAGTTATCTCTCCTAGTTAACAAAGAATGAGGTCCAGAAACAATAACAGGTGCACAGAAAACAGTCACATATAGGCTGAATATCAGGACATAACTTCTTAATGGTTAGAGCAGTACAACAGTGGAACCAACTCCTTTGAGAAGTGGTGAGCTCTCCAACACTGGAAGTATCCAAAAGAGAATTGGACATTCATTTGTAATATCTGCTTTGATTCAGATTCCAGCATTGAGTTGGGCTCCATGGCCTAAAAGGCCCCTTCCCGGTTCAGTTATTCTATGATTCTATGAAACAAGAAAACAGGAAGAAGGGGTGGGGTGGGGTCTTAAATGCCAGAGGTGGAAATAAATTACCAGTAGAATTAGTACTAAAGGAAGATCACATTAGGTTGTAAAAAACCCCTCCCTGACAGCTAGATAATTTTTATACCACCCATTTGGGAAATTTCCCACTCTGGGCAGTGTATATACAAATATAAAAACACCAATAAAACACACAACAGATTAAAAATAAGCCAATCATAGAAATACATCCTAAAATAAAACAACTAAAATAAAATAACTGGTGTTTGAGGACACATAGAAACAACTGACTGGTTAAATGATTGCTAAGGGGATACATATTATTAATGCATGTAAGTCTGTCATTTCCCCAACATTTCCAAATACAGTATCTAAAGGAAATGCCAAGAGCCAATATTGAATATAAATATGAATATAAAATAAATACAAATAAATTAGTCTGTTAGTCTGTGGTTCAGGCATATCAGAAAACAAAAACAAAACAAAAGCTAAAAACACTACAGCACTTTAAAAACTAACTGCTATGGTTTTACTGTGAGCTTTTGTGGATCAAGTCCACTTCTTCAGACAAAGGAGTAAAACTTCCAGGCATGGTTTATATACACTAGATGCAGGGGACAAGATGGCACGAGGCAAATGGGTCACAAAGCAATGAGGTAAAGAGTAATCCAGCAGAATGACAGTCAAGCACACATATCAATACAGCTTCCTACAGCTAGCAGTAACAAGGGATTATTCAGATTAGTTTTAAATGTGTGAAGTTGCCAAGCAAACCAGAAAGAGGTTAAACTTGTTAGCATCTCCCCTGCCATACTCGGATCTTTCCTATCCTTCTCATCTATATGATTCCACTCTTTGGGGGTGGGGTGGGGGTGTTACAAAGCAGTCCTTATTCAAAGTGCAACATCAGATGTCTCCTAATTGTGTGCAACAAGATTCAGGAAGAAATATTGAGACTAGTCAGATAGCTGGAGCTGGGGAAGATGTTCATGTGCCCCCAGGAGTCCCATCCTGTAATGCTATACACAATTAGCATCTCTGCTTTGAGTCCTTTGCACCTCAGTCTTTTTGGTGTCTTGCACGGAAGACAAAGAAGGAGCCGCAGTAAGGGCTAAAACACAACTTTATTGCATGGTAGGCAGAGTGAACATGAGGTAATGGCGGACCAAACAGCTCTGTTTATAGCATACTGTACATTTTGAATAACCCGGGTGATAGTTCATTGATTACTATCCGCATGACGTCATGGATCGTCACGCCCATCTTCTCCAGGTGCGGTGTGGCGGGAAGGTTTCCTGCCCTTCAGGTATTCGGGGGAAACTGTCTCATGTGAGCTGGATGCTGCTACTGCCACCAGCAGTAGCACCCTTGCTACAATGTGTCTCTGATTAGATACAATGGATACAATTACCGGATACAATCAGTTAAAGAGTATTTGTAACATTCTATTCAATACATAACAGTCTTACACCATGTTGTTCTCATGGTTGTCCTGGAAGGAAGAATAAAAGTGCTTGTTGTTGTTCAGTCGCACAGTCGACTCCGACCCTTTGCGACCCCATGGACCATTTTCCTCCAGGCGCCTCTGTCCTCTACCATCCCCCTCAGCCCTCCCAGCTCTGTGCCCATTGTGTCTATAATACCATCTAGCCATCTCATCCTTGGCCTCCCCCTTCTTCTTTTGCCCTCCACCTTTCCCAACATCAATGCCTTCTCAAGTGAATCCTCCCTTCTCATTTGATGTCCAGTCAGGGTTAATTTCTTCTAAGATTGACCTATTTGTTCTCCTCGCTGTCCAGGGGACTCTCAAAACCCTCCTCCAACACCACATTTCAAAGGCATCTATTCTTCTGCGTTCAGCCTTCCTAATTGTCCAGCTCTCACATCCATACATTACTACTGGGAAAACCATTGCTTTGACTATTCTAATTTTTGTTTGCAATGTAATGTCTCTGCTTTTCACTATGTTCCCCAGGTTTCTCATCGCTTGTCTCCCAAGAATCAGTCGCCTTTTTATTTCATGGCTGCAATCCCCATCTGCAGTGATCTTTGATCCTAGAAAAGTGAAATCTGTCACTGCTTCTACTTCTTCCCCATCTATCTTCCAGGAACTGATGGGGCCTGTTGCCATTATCTTGGTTTTCTTGATATTGAGTCTCAAGCCAGCTTTTGCACTCTCCTCCTTCAGCCCAATCAAGACATTCTTTAGGTCTTCCTCACTTTCTGCCATTAGGGTGGTATCGTCTGCATATCTCAGATTATTGATGTTTCTCCCAGCAATTTTAATCCCATATTGTGATTCCTCCATCCATGCGCTGCGCATTATGTGCTCTGTGTATAGGTTGAATAAGCATGATGACAAAATGCAGCCTTGTCTTACTCCTTTTCCTATTCCAAACCACTCTGTTATTCCATGTTCTGTCCTAACTGTTGCTTCTTGGTTCATGTACAGATTTCTCAGGAGGCATATGAGGTGCTCTGGTATTCCCATCTCTTTAATTACTTGCCACATCTTGTTGTGGTCCACACAGTCAAATGCCTTAGTGTAGTCAATAAAACAAAAGTAAACTTGTTTCTGGTATTCCTTTGTTTTCTCCATGATCCAGCGTATGTTGGCGATGTGCTCTCTAGTCCCCCTGCCTCTTCTGAAACCAGCCTGCACCTCTGGTAATTCTCTCTCCACATGCTGCTGAAGTCTGTCCTGTATTATCACCTTGCTGGCATGTGGGATGAGCGCGATTGTTCGATAATTTGAACATTCTTTGGCATTGCCCTTTTTTGGGATTGGGACGTATACTGATCTTTTCCAATCCTGTGGCCACTGTTTTGTTTTCCAAATCTGCTGGCATATTGAATGCAGTAATTTGACGCCATCATCTTTTAGCGCTTTGAAAAATTCAACTGGGATACCATCATCTCCACTAGCTTTGTTGTTTGCAGTGCTCTTTAGGGCCTTTATGACTTCGCTCTCCAAGTTGTCTGGCTCAAGTTCAATTTCTTCATCATTGTGATTATCAGGAGTGTTGAGGTCCTTTTTGTAAAGTTCCTCTGTGTACTCTTTCCATCTTTTCTTAATTTCTTCTGCATCAGCTAGCTCCTTTCCGTCTTTGTCCCTTATCATGGTCATTTTTGCTTTAAATATTCCCTTGATTTCCCTGATTTTTTTGAAAAGATCTCTGGTTCTGCCTCTTTTGTTGTTTTCCTCCATTTCTCTGCACTGTTCTTTTAGGTAGTTTTCCTTATCTCTCCTTGCTTTTCTTTGAAATTCTGTGTTCAAATGGTTGTAGTTTTTCCTTTCTCCTTTGACTTTTGCGTTCCTTCTTTCCTCTGCTATTTTAAGAGCCTCATCAGACAACCACTTTGCTTTCTTACTCTTCTTTTCATTTGGTATGGTTTTCTTTGCTGCTTCCTGCATGATGTCCCTCATCTCCATCCATAATTCTTCCGGTACTCTGTCTACCGAGTCTAAGCCATTAAATCTGTTCATCACCTCCACCATGTATTCTTTAGGGATGCTGTCTAGGTGATATCTTTCTGGTCTCCGTGTTTTCCCTATTTTCTTTAGTCTAAGCCTGAATTTTGCGATCAGTAGGTTGTGATCTGAGCCACAGTCTGCTCCAGGTCTTGTTTTTGCTGACTGTATGGAGGTTCTCCATCTTTGGCTGCAGAGTATGTAGTCAATCTGGTTTCGGTGTTGGCCATCTGGTGATGTCCATGTGTAAAGTCGCCTCTTGTGTTGCTGGAAGAGAGTGTTTGCTATGACCAGTGCGTTCTCTTGGCAGAACTCTATCAATCTTTGCCCTGCTTCATTTTGTGTTCCAAGACCAAATTTGCCTGTTATTCCCTCCACTTTTTGATTTCCTACTTTGGCATTCCAGTCTCCTAATATAATTTGGACATCATTTCTTGGTGTCTGTTCTATGAGGTGTTGTAAGTCCTCATAGAACTGGTCCATTGTGGCTTCATCTGCACCAGTGGTTGGTGCGTATATTTGGATCACAGTGACATTGAAAGGTTTGCCTTGAAATCTGACTGACATCGTTCTGTCATTTTTGAGATTGTATCCCATTACTGCTTTTCTCACTCTTTTATTGACAATTATGGCTACTCCATTTCTTCTAAGGTTTTCTTGCCCGCAGTAGTAGATATGATGGTTTCCAGAGCTGAATTCACCCATCCCTGTCCATTTGAGCTCACTGATGCCCAAGATGTCAATGCTTATTCTTTCCATCTCATTTTTTACCACTTCCAGTTTTCCTTGATTCATAGACCTCACATTCAATGTCCCTATGCAGTATTGTTCCCTGCAACACTGTATTTCTCCTCCCCCTTTCGTATCCCTCCCCCTTTTCAGATCTGCTGTGCTGAGCATCCCCTTGTTTTGCCTTTTGTTTTGGTCCATAGGGTTCTCTTGGCAAACTTTGTGGCGTGCCTTGCCGGTCTCTATGCCAGTCTTTTCCTATCACACATGTTATCACAGTTTAAACAGTTTTAAAACAAAGTATTATCATGCACAATATCACAGTTTATCACATAGTATCAAAGTAAAAGTTGAACTAATTAATGAAAGGGAAAGAAAGAAAGAAAGAAAAAGTCCACTATATCAAGTCTCTATGTAAGTCAGTTTCTTGTACAGTCACTATGTCAGTTGCCATAAGCCATCTATGTTTAGTCAACTATATTATTTCAGTTCGATTACTTATCCTTTGCATGCACACAGCAGCTCTTGCCTCTCTTCGGCCGCATGGAGTCGGTCAAAGGCGCCGGCTCGGGCCTTGCTGTGATGGTGGTTGTGAATGGTATCTCCTGGGGGTGGTCGGGGGTCTCCGGAAGTGTCCTTCTCTCTGGCCCCAGGTCTTTGGATGGGGAGGGAGGGGCAAGATCCTTTACTCACCTCCCCCTTGGGCCTCTCTGGATGGCAAATGGGCAGTAGAGCTGGGCCTTCCTGAAGCCTTTTCTTCCTCTCCAGGCTCTTTGGATGGGGAGAGAGGGGCAGGATCCTTTACTCCCCTCCCCTGTGGGCCTCTCTGCATGGAATGAGCAGTAGAGCTGGGCCTTCCTGATTCCTTTTTTCTTCCTCTCTAGGCCCAGGTCTTTGGATGGGGAGGGAGGGGCTGGATCCTTTACTCACCTCCCCTGTGGGCCTCTCTGCATGGAATGAGCAGTAGAGCTGGGCCTTGCTGATTCCTTTTTCTTCCTCTCTTGGCCCAGGTCTTTGGATGGGGAGGGAGGGGCAGGATCCTTTACTCACCTCCCCTGTGGGCCTCTCTGCATGGAATGAGCAGTAGAGCTGGGCCTTGCTAACAGCTGATAAAAGTGCTAACAGCTGATGAAGACTGAGTTCTGGTGTGCTATAGAATACACACACCATGTTGGGAAAGGAAACCTGGGACATTTAGTTATGCATCAGTTCCTCAGGCAGAGCCATAGTAGCCTTTCAGAAAGTCTATAAATATGCTAAGCATGTGCTTGTCACTTACTTCTCAACCTTTACCAGGAAATGTACTGTTTCACTCCCTGTCTGAAGGCTATCCATGAAGATCTTTTGGCTTCTTTGCACTCTTCTGACCTACTTGGTCCTCCTCGGTCCGGGTAAGTCATGAAAGGAAAAACAGGTCACATCAATAGTCTTGTTTTTGTAACTGATAATCTAAAGGTTAGGGTTGCCTCAAGATCTGTGGTCTTGAAGAGCAGGATGGTACCTATCCTATACCATGTGCAGCAGGCAAATGGAGTTTGAGTTGAATTTTTCATTGGCACTGCTAGTGGTATAGTGGCCTTCAGTGTATTCAATGTTCCTATGTATAATCTCAGAGTCTTAATTAGGAGAGTTTAGTGGATACAAGGTAAGCCCTGGCATGAAGACCTTTCCTCCAACATCTTCCTGTCTCCTGCTGCCTGTCACCTAAGTTGAATGATTCATTTAACGAGATGTCCAGCTTTCCTGGAAGACAAAACTGGTTTCAGGATTTGTATCGCTTTGCCTCCATCTGTGTTTCATGCCTACCTTCAGTGGTGGGCTCCAAAAAAAAAAAATACTACCACACTGTGGCCATGACATGGTGGGCGTGGCCAGGGGGAAAGCCCTGCATACTTTCTCCCTTGAAGGAATGTAAACAGATACAGACTCGGTGTATTAGATATCATAATCCCAGATAGCTGTGTGTTACACTGATCAAGAATTGATTTTAAACACATCTTGAACTTCTGGATCGAGAGTCTTTCTAAAATACCAACAGCTGTTACAAGATCCAGAACTTCACTCTCTTTTTCCTGCTGGGTGAATGAAGACAGTTTCACAATTTTGAAGAATCCCATATACAGTCTCAATAAATGGCTGGTTGGGTCTGATTGACCCACTCCAACATACAAGATGTGTGCATGATTTTTTTAAAAATTGAGGGCCAAGCGTCCCCAATCTGGTCCCCCACCAAACAGTACACCGAGTGGGTTATTATGCCTCTATAGACAACCTCTTAGTCCCAGGAGAGTGGATGTGACAAACATTCCCATATTCTGAAAGGGAGAAAAAAAGTACAAGGGCAACTAACTACTGACACTCAGAAAGGTTCTAGAAAAGATCATTAAGCATTCAGTACAAGAGGATTTAGAAAAGAACACGGTGATTCCCAAAAGCAATCCTTTCTCTTCCCTACCCCTACATAATTATTTCATGTCAGAGATTACTCTGGGTTGAAAGGATTTTCAGAGAATGCCCAAATGAGGCTCCTTTCATGTCCCCAAATGCAGTCCCACCAATCCAAGTTTTGAAATAAAGTAGTTGTTGTGTCTGGTGGTTTTACCTTCCACATGGATTACAATGTATCTGAGCCAATGTAACCTTGCCTATAGCAACTATGTAACCTTCAGCTGTATCATATAAACCCTGTAATAGGACGTGAGCTAATGACCACCAGCTGGCAGCAGCGAGCGTCCAAGCTCTCTTGGTCCGAACTCATCAAAGGCAACAGCGCGGGAAGTTTTCCCGCCACCACCTACACCTGGATAAGAAGGGCGTGACCCGCAATGACGTCACGCAGACAGTAGCCAATGGGCTACCATGGCACCACGTTCAAATGTATTACTACTGTATATAAAGAGCTATCGATCCGCCATTACCTCATGTTCCCTCTGTCCACGATGCAATAAACCTGAGTTAACCCAGCCCGAGGCTGTGTCCTGTGTCTTGGTTTGCATACACCAAATTGGCGACGAAGGTGGGATCATGGATCCCCACGGAACAGCCAGGGCACAGAGCGGGTTCAACATCACCAAACCGCAAGACTGGGAGCTGCTTGAGATGGACTTCCAGGCGGCACTGGTGGAACTCAAAGTCAAAGGAGACGACGAGGAGAGGAAGAGGGCCATCCTCACCAGAATGCTCGGGATGGAAACCAAGCGGACGCTGGTGGGCATCATCGCTCCGAAGAAGGTGAGCGAATTTAAGGCGGACGACATCATGAAGCTGCTGCGAGAGCGCTTCCGTCCCTCGAGGGCAATGTTTCCCGCTCGGAGCACGTTTTGGAGGCGAGTCCAAGCGCCGGACGAGTCGGTCGAGGCATTCGTGGCCGCCATGAGGGTAGCCGCCGCCCCCTGTAAATGGGGCGACATCCTAGAGATGGCCCTCAGGGACGGAGTGCTGTGTGGCCTGAAGGACAAGGAGGTGCAGCGCAGCTTGATGAACAAGGAGCCGCCACCCACGCTGGCAGAGGTCGTAGAGGCCGCGGAAGCCGCAGAGTCCATGAATGCTGGAGTGGACGAGATGCACCAGTGGCGTGAGTGGCGTCCTAGAGCCGGCAAGGCGGAAAATTCGGTGCACGGGAAGTCCGAACAGTCGGTGCACGCAACTCGACGGGCCTCAAAGTCGTCTACGGAAGGCAGCGACGGCGAGGAGGTCCAGAAGGTCCGAAAGGGTGGTCGACGCTGCGAGGGTTGCGGAGCGGCCCATGAGCGCGCGAGATGCCCGTTCAGGAAGGCCGAGTGTTACACCTGCGGCCGTCGGGGGCACATCGCCAAGGCATGCAGAAAACGGAAGGAGGGCCGGAGGCAGTCACAAGACCGTGCGGCCAGACCGGACTGTCCAGCGAGGCCCAAAGATGGCGCCCAGACCACGAGGAAGCAGGATGGCGTGGGCCGCGTCTCGGACGACAGCGAGGACGACGCCCCAGTGTTCAGCGTGTCCGCGGGACAGTCCCATTACTTCGTTGAGGTATTAGTACAAGGGGCCCCTATTAAGATGGAAATTGACTCGGGGTCCTCCTATTCTATAATTCCCCAGAAAGAGTTCTTGAAAATCGACCCCCACGTGCGGCCCAAACTTAAAACGTTGAGGTCCACGCTACGAGACGTACAGGGAAACAGCATTCCGGTGTTGGGGGTCGGGAATTTTCGGGTCAATTTTAAGAGACATTCTGCGGAACTGCCCCTAGTTGTCCTTAAGGGGGGAAGTTGTAGCCTCCTAGGGACACAGTGGTTTCAGCCCCTAGGTTTGTTCATAGGGGGAGTGCATACAGTGGGGGGGGACCCAATACAAGCGGTTTGCGATGCGCATCCCGCCGTTTTTAAGAAAGGACTCGGAAAGTTCAAGGGACCCCCTGTAGCCTTCGACCTAGACCCGGAGGTCCGCCCGATAAGACTCAAACCGCGCAGGGTGCCGTTCGCACTCAAGGACAAGATAGAGGCGGAACTGGACAAACTGGTGGGCCAGGGGATTCTTATTCCTGTTGATTCCGCGGAGTGGGAAACTCCAATTGTAACGGCTCTAAAGGCTAACGGGGAGGTGCGCATTTGCGCTGATTATAAGTGTACAATTAACAAGGCGATCCGCCCTAATGCATACCCGGTGCCGGTGATCAGCCACCTTTTGGCCAGGCTGAATGGGGGAAAGTGTTTCGCTAAACTCGATTTGGCACAAGCCTATCAGCAACTTCCTGTGACCCCCGCCACGGCCGCGGCACAAACGATAGTTACACATAAAGGAGCGTTCCAGGTGTCGCGGTTACAGTTTGGCGTGAACTCGGCACCCGGCCTTTTTCAGTCGCTTGTGGAACGCCTCCTGAAGGGACTGGAGGGGGTGTTGCCTTATTTTGATGACGTGTTGATAACAGGGGGGAGTGAGGCTGAACTGGCACAGAGGTTGGACAAAGTACTGACCGTGTTCGAGAAAGCGGGGCTGAGATTGAGGAAGGACAAATGTGTCTTTTTCGAAACTGAGGTCGAGTTTTTAGGGTTCCGGATCACACCCGAGGGGATTAAGCCGTCTAAATCCAAAGTAGCAGCCATAAAAGAGGCCCCTCGCCCCACATCCAAAACCGAGCTACAGTCCTTCCTGGGGCTCCTCAATTTTTACCATACATTCCTCCCGCGGAAGGCGTCCGTGGCCGAACCCCTCCATCGGTTACTTAAAAAGGAGGAGACATGGATGTGGGGTGACGAGCACGAGAGGGCGTTCAAAGAGCTAAAGCAACTCCTAACATCTGAGGCAATCCTGACGCACTTCGACCCCAAACGGCCAGTGGTCCTAGTCTGTGATGCATCCCCGGTGGGGGTGGGGGCGGTGTTTTGCCACGTGTTGGAGGACGGCAGGGAGGCCCCGGTAGCGTTTTATTCAAGGTCCCTGTCCCAAGCGGAACGCAATTACGCACAAACCGACAGGGAGGCGTTAGCAATAGTAGCGGGAACCAAAAAATTTCACGATTTTTTGTATGGCCGCCCGTTCAAAATCGTGACCGATCACAAGCCACTGTTAGGGATTTTCACGGCAAGCAAGCCCACGCCGCAGATCCTGTCCCCGAGAATGCTGCGATGGGCTATTTTCCTCAACGCATACCAACATGAGTTGGAGTACCGGCCCGGAAAGGAGATCAGCCATGCGGATGCACTTTCGAGATCCCCTTTGCCCTTGTCGGACGACCAAAAGGCGAGAGTAGAAAGAGACCGCCAGGTGTTGCTAATTGAGGTTTTAGACGCACCCCCAATAGTACCAGCCGACATTGCTAGGGCGACAGGCAAGGACAGGACGCTGGAGAAAGTTAGTTCATGGGTACAGAAGGGGTGGCCGGCATCGTCCCCGAGTACAGAGTTCGACCCATTTTTTCGGAAAAAGCTAGAGTTGTCCCTAGAGAGGGGGTGCCTTTTGTGGGGCCAACGGGTGGTGGTCCCTACGCCCCTGCGGCCGAGGGTGCTCGAACTGCTGCACGTCAGCCACCCGGGCATAGTTCGTTCAAAGGCGCTGGCCCGGAGTTACTTCTGGTGGCCACAGCTGGACGCGGACATTGAGCACATGGTCGGCACTTGTGAGGCATGCCAGGGGTCCCGACCAGAGGCGGCCCGTCTTCCGCATAGGGAATGGGACACAGCAAGGGGGCCATGGTCCAGAGTGCACGTAGATTTCGCTGGCCCATTCCGAGGAACCATGTTTCTCCTGGTGGTGGATGCGTTCTCCAAGTGGCTGGAGGTTATCCCAGTAAAGAGCACGTCCTCCGCCACGACAATTAGCCAGCTAAGGAGAGTCTTTTCCACGTTCGGTTTACCCGACACTTTAGTCAGCGATAACGCTAGTTGCTTCACCTCCGCTGAGTTCGGAGCATTCATGGAGGCAAACGCCATTCGGCATGTCACATCCGCACCGTTTCACCCGGCCACGAATGGCCAAGTGGAACGGCTGGTGCGTACAACAAAGGAGGCGCTGCGGCGCATGAGCCCGGGGGACCTGAATCACCAAGTATGCCAGTTCCTCTTAGCGTATAGGGTAACCCCCTTAGCGTCAGGCTACTCGCCGGCGGAGCTCTTGATGCGGCGAAAACTGACCACGATCCTGTCCAGGCTAGACCCGACGAGAGTCGAGGATAAAGGGAAAAACATAGGGTTGGCAGTCTCGAAAGGTTTCGCCGCCGGTGACCCTGTTCACTGCAGGAACTATTCCAGCGCAGGGCCAGCCTGGGTACCAGGGACGGTTGTAGAACAGACGGGGCCAGTGTCGTACCGGGTCGAGACCAACACCGGCCTCCTCTGGAGGAGGCACGCAGACCAACTGAGGCACCGAGTGAGTGGGCCAGTCAGTGGGGCTCAGCAACAGGATTCAGCGTTAGGGTTCTCCCCCACCCGCTTAACCCAAGGGGGAGACAGCAGCGGACAACAGTCCCAAGCAAGGGGGAAGGCAGAAGCAGCGGCCCCGACTCATACCCTTTTGATACATCAGTCCTATCAGGGGCCGGGGAAGGGGGAGAGGAGTTCGCGACCGCTGCCCCCGATTGTAATTTTGATTTTGATTTTGCGAGCCGGGGGGGTTTTCAGGAGTGTTCCCCCACCCATCCAAGCGAGAAGAGGGGTTTTTCGTTAGCCCCCAGTGCCCCCGGTTCCTCCCTAAGAAAGAGCACACCTCCCAACAACGCCGCGGAGCCGCGGCAAGCCACTAACGAGTCTCCCTCTCCAATTACAGGACAGGAAACCAGGGGACAAAGAGAAGGTAGCAAACCCGGGGAGAGGCAGCCCGCATCGAGACCCCAGCGTGTTCGAAATAAGCCATCTTGGCTAAGAGACTTTGTCTCCTAAGGGGGGGGGAGTGTGTTTTAAGTGTGGGCTCGAGACTTTGTCTCGTCCTAGGGGGGAGGGGTGTTGTGTCTGGTGGTTTTACCTTCCACATGGATTACAATGTATCTGAGCCAATGTAACCTTGCCTATAGCAACTATGTAACCTTCAGCTGTATCATATAAACCCTGTAATAGGACGCGAGCTAATGACCACCAGCTGGCAGCAGCGAGCGTCCAAGCTCTCTTGGTCCGAACTCATCAAAGGCAACAGCGCGGGAAGTTTTCCCGCCACCACCTACACCTGGATAAGAAGGGCGTGACCCGCAATGACGTCACGCAGACAGTAGCCAATGGGCTACCATGGCACCACGTTCAAATGTATTACTACTGTATATAAAGAGCTATCGATCCGCCATTACCTCATGTTCCCTCTGTCCACGATGCAATAAACCTGAGTTAACCCAGCCCGAGGCTGTGTCCTGTGTCTTGGTTTGCATACACCAAAATAGTCTTAATTCCGGTGCAACTCAGGGCTTTCCCCCTGGCCACACCCACCATACCACGCCCATGGTGTGGTAGTAAAAAATATATATGGAGCCCACCACTGGTTATATGGATCTGTAGCATGTTGACAGCCTGAACACAAAGAGCGTTTGTACTGGTCCCTTGCCATTCCAGAAGGACTTACCTGGAGCTCGTAATGCAGCTAAAGTTGTTCAATATTTTCATAAATGAAAGAGTAGGAAAAGCCTGCATCATGTTTACCGATAAACCATACTCAGAGGAGTTGCTGATATTTCAGTGGACAGAATTAGAATTCAGAATGGCCTTAATGGAATTTGGCCAAAAAGAAATTTGAAAACAGAAAAATGCACAGTTGTACATTTAGGCAGGAAAAATTAGGTGCACAAACATAGGATGGACGGTAGCTGCCCATAGTACGTATCGAAAGGATCTAGAGATCTCAGTAGACCATAAACTAAATAGTGTGATGCAATACCAAGTTGAATTGGAAATTAAATGCCAGGCTGTATCAACAGAATTGCAGTGTCCAAGTCAAGAGAAGTAATAGTACCACTCTTTTAGGCTTTGTCCAGACCTCATCTGAAGCACTGAAGTAGCAAAATCTGAGTCTTATTAAGCATATCAACTCTATCTAGAAAAGTGTGCAGTGAAGCATGACCATGATGGCCAAGGGTCTGGAAATAAAGTGGTGTTAGGAATGGCTGAGGGAGTTGGGTATGCTTTCCCCTGGAGAAGAGTAGTGTTAGACGTGATATAATAGCTGTCTTCAAGCATTTAAAGGGATGACATATGCAAGAGGGACCAAGATTGCTTTTTTCAGGCTTCATAGGGACTGAACCCATGGATTCAAAAAACATGAAAGAAGATATCGACTTAACTGAAGTTGCTTGATGTCAAAATGGACAACCTGAGAAGATAATGGACTTCTCTTCATTGAAGGTGTTGAAACAGAGATTAGATGGTCAACTGTTAGCAAGGCTGTGGGTCATAGATGAAGCCTTCCCAAAGACTCTCAACACATTAGGGCAGGGGTTCCCAACCTTTTCAAGCCAGGGGCCAGGTCACACTCTCTCAGTCAGCTTCAAGGGCCGGATGGCCATTTTGCCGTGCATGCATGAAGGGGATGGCCATTTTGTCTCAACCATTTCAAAGGGGTGGCCATTTTGTTTCCTGAATGCCCTTGGAGGGGTGGGGGCACATGAAATGGTGCCACCATGGGCCTTAGGTTGAGATCCCCTGCATTAGGGTTTTTACATGGCAATGATAGTCCTCTATCAGCTGATTCCTTCCATTCTGGAAGCCCCACTAGATTGCTTTTTTAAATGAACCATTAAGAACTGAATCTTTTTAGGATTTCCAGTTTGGGCAGCAGTTTGGACTAGATGACTGAGTCTATGATTCTATAATACTATAGTCTTTGAGGATGCTAGCTCTCAGGAATCAATTCCTTTCTGTATAAAAACAAACCTTGTTCCTGAGTCTTGGGTTTGTTTTGGTCACTCTGAATTGTAACAAACTTTTAGGGCCATAGCTGATAAATCTGTATTTTTTGGAAATGCAGACATCTCAACTTTGATTTTGACATATGTTTGACTCTTAGCCATCCTATTGCTCTTTTTGTCTGTTTAGTGCAATGTACGGTACAAAGCATGACTCAGTGCTTAGCTATGTTTGGCAAATGCAAGAAGTCAGATTCGTGTCCCGTGGGTGAAACAAAAGTTGGGATATGCAGTGAACTCAAGGATTGTTGTGTAAACGGTAAGACATGACATGAGGTTAACTAAATTCCCTTGAACTAAAAAAAGTGGGGGAGGCGATTTCATAGTTTGTGAGGAGACTGAGAGTGGCATCTGCAATGTCACTCACAAGCAGAATAATTTGCTGTATGACAACACTTGGGGGCAACGTCTTACCAGAAAAGGAACTGCTTATAATGGGAGATATTAGGACTATAAAGATATAATGAAAACAATGTGTGTGTGTGTGTGGGGGGGGATTATTGGTGAGTAAAAGGTGGGAGGGACTGCAGTGACTTAAGGAGACTGTGGTGACTTAACCCCAGAACAGCTGTCTTTTAATATGTCCTTCAGCAGTTGATTTTAGGTCAATTGTCTTCCCCTTGTTGCTTCCTTCTTCCTTCCTTCTTTTGCCTTGACAATTATTCCAACTTTATTCATTTTTCCCCCTTTCAGATGTCATTATATCTAAGGTTAATGACTGGTAGCCTACTTTGCCGGTTTCTCAAGTGAAGATACTCCTCCATATGTTGAGAAGACACTCCATACATCATAAAGTGATCAATGTTACTCTTCAGTAATAAATTCATTTTCTTTTGAAACTGTGTTAGTTGAATATAACCTGTGTGTGTGCGCGCACACTCATAGATGTTTGACTCATAACAAAATGTTGTGAAGTACCACTTATTTTCACGCAAGTGTGTGTGTGTGTGTGTGTGTGTGTGTGTGTGTGTGTGTGTGTGTGTGTGTGAAACAGTCCTCTAGGCACTGTTTGGATGCAACTCGTAACACTCCTGTGCATATGGGTATTTATTTATTTTACTTATTTATTCAATTTATAGGCTGTCTTCCTTGCCTCAGCGACCCAAGGCAGCTTACATCAAATAAAACAACTTATACAATTAAAAACCCACTGATAAAAATAATAAAAAACTAAAATCTGTAACAAAAACCATAACCCCTTAATTAAAACCCCACAGGGCTAAATGAGCCAGCAAGGCTGAGATGTGCTGCCAGATGCATCCCATGTTGTTATCAAATGGGCCTCTTCACTATTATGATGTGATCAGATGGCTACAGAGATATGTATCTGATCACATCTGGGGAATAGGTAGGTGTTGAATGTTCTGAAATTAACCTGGCTATTCATGGTTTAGAGCAAGAATTATCAACCTACAGCCCATGGACCAGACCTACCCCAGAGCACCATTTCATGTGGACAGCGTTGCTGCCACCACCACTGGAAGCAGATGTAGATGTGTTTACAACAGCCATAATGCACCCGTGGCTGTCATAAATGCATTTACAACATCTATGGATGTGTTTTATGGCAGCATTTACGGTGGGTGGAACCACCAGTCTGGTCTTGTTCAGCTTTCTGAGGGGGGGGTGGACTGGCCCACAGCTTGAAAAGGTTGAGAACCCCTTGTTTATAGGTATTGCTTTTTGCTTAATGTACTATAGCAAGCTTGCTTTGCAGGAAGCAGTCTCCCTTAAAGAGACCCTTCTGTCTACCGGAAAATTGCTTCAAACGGTGACCCAAAGTAGAAGTTGTCCAGGTGGATCAAAAAGGTTCAGCTTGGACATATTATAGATTGGGGTTGGGATGAAACAAATTTCTCTGGATGTCAGGGAATGATCCCTGGGAAATAGATCATGCTGGATCACTTCACAAAATGCAGTCTGTTTCCTACTCTGATCTCAGCCTTAGTCTCCTCTTATGAGATGCCATAACTGTGAAGCACATCTCATCATCTTCTGCTATGAACTGATTTCTTCTTGGAACAGAATTTTCTCTTCATTGCTTCTAATTTTCTGCCCATAGAGTTTCAATATATTTCTAGCATTCTTTACCCAGAAAGCTATAAGGATGTGCAAAGAGAAGCTCGGAGATCATAGTACTCATGTCAAAGAACCAGTGCTGTCTGGGTCTGGAGACATTTCCGAGGCAGGTATGACTAGACACTGGAGTACACACAACACTGTTTACCTTCCCACCAAAGTGGTACCTATTTATCTACTTGCAATTTCTTGCCTTCAAGCTGCTAGTTTGGCAGGAGCTGGGACAGAGATGGAAACTCATTCCTTCATGCAGTACTAGGGTCTTGAACTGTTGACTTGCCAATCTGCAAGGATGTGCAAAGAGAAACTTGGAGATCATACACAGTTCCTAAAACTGAGTTTCCTGCTCTTAGCTACCCAAACTCTCCTGGACTCTTCCATCAAGAAAACCCATGTCCAGAGAAAACGGAGATTGTTTTGGAAAGAAAGCAATACTTTCTTGGGTGAAGATCAGAAATGGACAGCAGAAAAACTAGAGCCAAAATAGAACAAAGGTTTATTTGTTGACAAATTGATACAACCAATCACAAAAAATCAACAAACGGGTTTCAGAGTAATATGGCACCTAGGAAGCTTCTTCTTAACATCTAATATACTCTTTCAAACAATAGTACCGGCATATGGATTTCATAGACCAGTGCTGGAGAACCTATGGCATGCTTGCCAGATTGTGGCACTCCCGGCCCTCTTTGTTGGCATTTGTGCTGTCACCTCAGCACAGAGTTCACCCTGCCCTTCTGCCCAGCAGCCCAATGGGAGTGTTTCCTACTCCCCCTCAGTACAAAGTTCACCCCGCCCCTATGTTTGGACATTCAGTCCCTAAAAGGTTTGCCAACACTGATATATGTCTATCAGCAAGATTGGAAAAGTATACTGCGCCCAGAACATTGTGAGTTCAATACTGACCAGGGTCAAGGGTGACTCACCATCCATCCTTCCGATGATGGTAAAATGAGTACCCAGCAAAATCTTAATTACTCTGTGAACGACCCAGAGAGTGCACTAAGTGCTATGGGGTTGCTTTGTGCCAAGTGATAACCATTCAGTACTGTTATTTCTAAAGCACTCTTCCATAGTATCAGTACATAGTAAAGGGATTTTTCCAACATGGGAAAAGTGTTTTACTTCTAGGAGATTTTCAAGATGATCCAGTTTTTTCAATAGGTTGTAGTCCCCTCTATAACAATTAAGATTCCAAAATAACTAATTATCCAGAGCTGGAGGCCTAGAAAGAGATTTGTAGCAATTAACAGTTTATATTATTATTATTATTATTATTATTATTATTATTATTATTATTATTATTATTATTATTATTATTGTTGTTGTTGTTGTTGTTGTTGTTGTTGTTGTTGTTGTTGTTGTTGTTGTTATTCTTATTCTTATTCTTATTCTTATTCTTATTCTTATTCTTATTCTTATTCTTATTCTTCTTATTCTTCTTCTTCTTCTTCTTCTTCTTCTTATTATTATTATTATTATTATTATTATTATTATTATTATTATTATTATTATTATTATTATTATTATTATTATTATTATTATTATTATTATTATTATTATTATTAATGTACTAAATGCATTTCTATACTGCCCATCTGGGAGGTTTCCCATAACATAGAAACAAACTAGATAGACAGATTCAAAACACTTTATGTAATGTAAACCCAATCCCCTCCACAACGAACTGTCTTAAATGGCTATGGCTCATCAGCATTAGAACAGTCAGAGAGGGAAATATAAATTAACTGAAAACCAGTTAGACTGAAAAACCTTAATGGCTAATTACCATATTTTCTGGAGTATAAGACCCACTTTCTGCCCCTAAAAATACACTGTAAAAATAGAGTGTGTCTTGTACTGTACAGTGATACCTCATACAACAACGACCAAACTTGGTTCCACAAGTTTGGACTTTATATGGATTTGGACTTTGTATGAGGCATGCAAAATCCTTGCCGCGATGCCTCGTACAACATCATTTCCATAGAGATACATTGTACTGTGACAGCACAGACTTCAGGGCAAAGTCAAGGAAACAGATAGGAAACTGACAGAACTTTAAGAAATCATTGTCTAAAAGCTAAACACATTACAAAAACATGTCAAACAACCCTGATTTTAGGGGACAAACCATACAACAAGTTTTTAACTTTTTGAAAACTTTATGAAGTACAGTTAACATGTCCCATCATGCAGCACAATGTTATTCTGCAACCACGCAGCCGATCATCCATTTTGTACAAGCTACTGTAAACAATTACTGGATGGAAGCAAGGACAAAATGGATGTCAACATGTCCCATCATGCAGCACCATGTTAATCATCCAAACATCAGCAAACACCAAACAATTGCCTACCCCACCAAGCAGTCCCCCCCCCCAAACAAAGACCAACATAAGAAAAATTATGGAGCATGCAATCTGTTTTTAAAAACCAGAGCAGCAAACACCAAACAATTGCCCACCCCACCAAAAAATTGCCCTCCCCCATCCACCTCACCACCCCATGCCAATCAGAAACAGAAAACCTCATTTACCTACCTTTCCACTGTGCCAAAGAATGGTCCAAGAACCTGAAGAATGCTGAAAAAATCCCAGGAATGCTTCCAAAAATTCTGTCGGAAAAATTCAAAAAAAATCCAAAATTGCGCTCAAAACCACTCCTAAACACTCTTTGCCTCATGCAAAACCCACAAGAGCAATGCATGCATGCATCCTGCCTTTTATACTGCCCAGGCACAATGCAACCTGGGGAAAAACCAATGCCTCATACAAAGTTGCAGCGACTTTGTATGAGGCAATTTTTTCAAGGAATTAGACGATGTTGTATGAATTCGATGTTGTACAAAGCGGACTTTGTATGAGGTATTACTGTATTTAGTGGCCTGTAGTGGGCTATTTTGGTAATAATGTGGTGTGTCTTTGTTATGTATATTAACTGTGTTTCCTGACAGGAGCAGAATGTATATTTTCTCATGTATCTATTCTTATGCAAATAAGTAGATCAAAAATGTGCACACTCTGTTAGCCAATGGGCTTGTTGTATTATTGTTACTGTTACTGTTTATAGTGTATATAAGTCCGAGTTTTGCCCCATCCAAACTGTGTTCAAACCCCACTAATAAAGAGATGAATTTCACTACTTCACTCGTCTGCTTCTTCATTCCCTGAACACGAAACTGGCGACGAGGATGGGATGGCGTCCCCACATGGCAGCAAAATCAGCCCATTTGACCCAGTGTGTCCAGAGAAATGGGCAACATACGAACGCCGATTCCGCCACGCAATGGACTAGCAGAAGATTACCGACGAAGACCAGAAGCACTTCTATTTCCTTGCTCAGTGCGGTTCTGAGACACTTGAGCTGGCAATCCACCTCGTTCTCCCAAGGGACGTGGATGTGGTGCCGCTCACAGAAATCATGTCCGCACTGAGGAAACTCCTGCAGCCAGAGGTCTTGATCTTCCTGACCAGGGTGGCCTTCCACAGAAGGGAGCAATGACCTGAGGAGACCATTGCAGATTATGCCACCACTCTGTGCATTGCTGCCACCCCGTGCAAGTGGGACAACATCAAAGAAGCACTCTGGGACGGTCTGCTGGCCGGCATGAGGGACGAAGATGCTCAATGTCGCCTCATGATCAGGAAGACGCTAACTTTCAAGGCTGTCCTTGAAGAGGCGGTAGCGTCTGAGGCTGCACAGCCCAGCATCAAGCTTTTCCGGCATCGCCACTCCACCACCAGTGCCACCGACTCAGCTGTTCAAGCTCAGCAAAATTCATCTTCATCCTCCTCAGCATCGCCTGGTTCCACCTCTGCATCGGAGTCCAGCAACGCAGAGGAAGAACTCCGAGCAGTCCAATGAAAGCACCGAGAGCACCCTGACAATCGGGAGAAGAAATTCCTTTTCAAGTGTGATAGCTGCAGAGCCTGGCATGACCGCAGGAAGTGCCCCTTCCACACCGCAGAATGTCACAACTGAGGGCGACGAGGGCACATTGCTAAAGTATGCCGACAGAGAAAGCAAAGAACTCCAGCAGCTGAGTCCAAGAAGAGTCATCACCACAAAACGTCCACCGTCAAAGTGTCACCAGAGCCTGAGCCATGCCAAGTGGGCATTGTAAGCAAGCATTTCTTCGCAGACCTGAGACTGCAGGATGTCCCCTTCAAGATGGAGGTGGATTCAGGTACAAACTTTTCCATAATCACACAGCAGGAGTTTTTGAGAATTCCCCGTGCCTCTTGGCCCAAGCTCAATCTTTTAAAACCTCCCTCCGGGATGTACAAGATTGCCAGATACCAGTCCTAGGGATGGGAAATTTCTTGGTCAAATTCAAAAACATTCACACCTCCTTGCCATTGGTTGTAGTTAAGCAGGGCACTTACTGTCTTATTGGGACCCAATGGTTTAGGCCCCTGGGAATCTGGCTTTCTGTCATTCACGCAATAGATGCTGACCCAATCCAGGAGGTTTGTGCTGCACATCCTGTGGTGTTCAAAAAGGGTTTAGGGTTATACAAAGGACCCCCTGTGGACTTTGAGCTTGACCCAACAATCCAGCCCATCTGGATGAAGCCACGCCGGGTACCCTTTGCTTTAAAGGACGCCAAGCTGGACAAACTGGTGGGGCAGGGCATCCTAGTGCCGGTGGACACCGCAGAGTGGGAGACACCAATAGTGACTGCTTAGAAAAGTAACAGGGAGGTCAGGATATGCGCTGACTACAAGTGTACCATCAATAAAGCTATTCGCCTGAACGCATATCCTGTGCCGATGGTAAGCCACCTTCTTGCCTCCTTGCATGGAGGAAATTGCTTCACAAAACTTGACCTTGCTCAGGCTTACCAACAATTGACTGCATCTCCTGCTGCTGCCATAGCCCAGACCATAGTAACACATAGGGGGGCATTTAAGGTAACTAGACTACAATTTGGGGTGAATGCGACCCCCAGAATATTTCAACCTCTTGTAGAACATATTTTAAAAGGTTTGCCCAGTGTCCTGCCATATTTTGACAATGTCCTGATCACTGCTAAGGACACCGTCGAACTAGCGGCCAGGCTCGATCCAGTCCTCTCACATTTCGAGAGGGCCGGTCTATGTCTCAGAAGAGACAAATGTGTGTTTTTGGCACAGGAAGTGGAGTTCCTGGGGTACCAAATTACACCCCAAGGTATCATGCCCTGTGACTCCAAGGTGGCAGCCGTGCGAAATGCATCCAGGCCAAAATGTAAAGCCAAATTACAATCATTTCTAGGATTGTTAAACTTCTATCACGCTTTTCTCTAAAGCAAAGCCTCAGTTGCCGAACCATTACATCGGCTTCTTAAGAAAGATACTGTTTGGCACTAGGGCTATTGCCAGGAGAAAGCATTCCTAGAACTTAAAAGGCTGCTATCTTCAGATGCTGTATTAACTCATTTTGATTCTAACAAAGAAGTTGTATTTGTGTGTGATGCATCCCCCGTGGGGGTGGGAGCTGTCTGATGCCATGTCCTAAATGATGGAAGGGAAGCCCCCGTAGCATTCTATTCCCGTTCACTCTCAAAGCCTGAGAAAGAATTATGCTCAGACAGACGGAGGCATTGGCAATCGTGACTGCCACTAAGAAATTCCACGATTACCTTTACGGAAGACCTTTTACCATCGTAACTGACCACAAGCCCCTCCTTGGAATCTTTGTGAACGGGAAGCCCATGCCTCAAATTCTGTCCCCAAGGATGTTGCATTGGGTAATATTCCTAAATGCATACAATTTTACTTTGGTGCATAGGCCCGGCAAGAACATCAGCCATGCTGATGCCCTGTCACGTTCTCCACTGCCAGGGGTCGGGGAAGCCGATTGTGAGATTGAAAGCAACCACCAGGCCCTTATGATTGAGGCTTTCAACTCACCCCCGGTCGTCCTCTCAGATATAGCCAAGGCTACGGCCAAGGATGTAACATTGACTAAAGTAATGTCTTGGGTACAAAAAGGCTGGCCTGTCTCTTCTCTAGCTGAGGAATTCAGAACATTCCACTGCAAGCATTTAGAACTGTCAGTGGAATGAGGTTGCCTTCTATGGGGCCAGTGGGTGGTCATTCCTGACACTCTCAGGAAAAAGGTTTTACTTCTACTTCACACAAGTCACCCAGGAATTGTCTGTTCCAAAGTCCTTGCCCGTAGCTACTTTTGGTGGCCTCAACTGGACCAAGACATAGACCAAATGGTCAGCACTTGTGCCAGTTGTCAATCCTCTCACCCAGAGTAATCCCACCTTCCCTCTCAGGAATGGGATTCTGCTTGGGGACCGTGGTCCAGGTTGCACATAGATTTTGCAGGTCCATTTAGGGGTGCCCTATTTTTGTTGGTTGTGGATTCATTCTCTAAGGGGTTGGAAGTGATTAGGGTGCCTAATACCACTTCAGCCACCACGATAATGCACCTAAGAAGGCTGTTTGCAGCATTTGGAATTCCAGATGTGCTGGTGTCCGACAACGCGTCCACGTTCACATCTGCAGAATTCCAATCCTTCATGGAAAAGAATGCAATTAGGCACATCAATGCCGCCCTATTCCACCCAGCCACTAATGGCCAAGTAGAGTGGCAGGTGCGCACAACTAAAGACGTGCTTCGGCATATGGGTGAAAGGGATTTGGAGCTCCAGTTATGCCAGTTTCTTTTCACATATAGGCTCACCCCCTTGCCTCAGGGCTGTCCCCTGCTGAATTGCTCCAGCGAAGGAAACTGTCATCCTTGCTGGACAAATTGGAACCCTCTAGGATAGAGGACAAAGGCACAAATATAGCAATCCAACACCAGAAGTGTTTCTCGTCTGGAGACCCTGTACATTGTCGCAATTATGAAGCTGGTGGCCCTACATGGGTGCCTGGATTTGTGATGGATCAAACTGGTCCTGTTTCTTACAGAATTGAAACAGCCACTGGTCTGATCTGGAGGAGGCACGCAGATCAATTGAGACCCAGAGTACGGACCCACAAGACGAATACAGACGCTCAATGCTAGGGTTGCCCCCCACCCATTTAAACCCAGGGGGCAGAGGTAATAGTCAGCAGCCAGCCAACATTGACCCAGAAGTGTCTCCTAGGAACCAATTTCAAGGGGAAATTGTGGAATGCTCCCCTACTCTGGCCAGGTGTACCCCTACACTGTCCCAGCCTAGCACTCTGGATTCCTTTATTGATGATGACCAATTTTGTTTGGAGTTGCCCTCCACTCTTAGTACACACAGGAGGGACCCTGAGTTGTCTTATTCATCCACAGAATTAGATTTTGGTTTTGAGTGATCCCCTGCTCCTCCATCTGACAAACGGTGTTTTAATTTGGGTTTACAATTGTCCCCCTCTAGTCAATTCCTCACTCCAGTCAGGTCGCCCGTCCTATGAGCCCCTGAGCTGGCTCAGCCAAGTGTCCGACCCAGAAGGGAAACTAGACCACCATCCTGGTTAAAGGATTTTGTTTTTACCTAGGGGGAAAGAATGTTATATATGTTAACTGTGTTTTCTGGCAGGAAATTGCCTGATTATCTAGATGGTGCCTAGCAATGCAACTCTCTACAACTCCTCTACCATGATCTTATCAATGCCAACCACATTCAGTTTTGTTCAAACCTTTTTGGAATTTCTCCTAGTGCTTCTATCATTCCTGGTGTTATTTTTGATGGTTTGAGTGGTGTCTAGAGATCCTCAAGGGCACCTGCCAAACTTGCATATCATTACTAGATGGGGACTAACAAATCTCCACATAAATATTTAATACATAATGTCAAGAGATTTACCCTGACAAACTAGATAATAACATTTCCCAGTCGTGACCTGTGACCAAGGTAGCAAAGGACCCTGTCATCCCTCAAGGTAAACAGTCTACTTATGAAACCAGTAAAGAAAACTAACTGATGACCAATACTGATCCCTTTTTTTATAATAATGTATAAGTAAGCAACACAAAAGACAGACTTCACATTACCCTTGTCTATCCACAACAAAGCAGATCTTAGCAATGCTATTTCAAGTACTCATGGATTTATTTCAAGAGTAATTTCTAAGTTCTGCAATACTCGAGATGAACATTTGAGATACAAATTTGGCTTCTCAGTATTCCTTTAGTTGTGGAGAAAATTGATTCATTTGATAGAGATGTTGTAGTATTCACCAATGAGATAAGAAGCTCCAGATATTCTAGACACTATAAAAAGGAACAACATGGTCAGAGCTATATACATGATATATATACAGTAATACCTCATACAAAGTCTGCTTCATACAACATTGGATTCATACAACATCGCCTAATTCCTTGAAAAAAGTTGCCTCATACAAAAGTCGTGCGACTTCGTATGAGGCATTGGGGTTTTCCCAGGTTGCATTGTGCCTGGGCAGTATAAAAGGCAGGACACATACGTGCATTGCTCTTGTGGGTTTTGCATGAGGCGAAGAGTGTTTAGGAGTGGTTTTGAGCACGATTTTGGATTTTTTTGAATTTTTTGTCAGAATTTTTAGAAGCATTAATGGGATTTTTGCAGCATTCTTCAGGTTCTTGGACAATCAGGGTTGTTTGACATGTTTTTGTAATGTTTTTAGCCATTAGACAATGATTTCTTAAAGTTCTCAGTTTCCTTGACTTTGCCCTGAAGTCTGTGCTGTTACAGTACAATGTGTCTCTATGGAAACGACGTTGTACGAGGCATCGCAGCAAGGATTTGGACATTGTATGAGGCATCGCGGCTAGGGTTTTGCATGCCTCATACAAAGTCCAAATCTGTAAAAAGTCCAATATATATATATGCTCACAGAATCATAGGAAAATTGAATTGGAAGGGGCCTATACCCCCATGAATCCAAATCTCTGCTTAAGGTAACAATCCAGATCAAGTATATCATGGAGAGGAAATTCCTCCAACCAAGATTATACTAGTTCCCATCACTAATGTTTGTTTTGCAAATGAAATTAGCAACGAAATCGTATAATAATTCGGTTTTGGAAAAAATAGCGTCCTGCATAATAATTTTCCCAATGGGAAAAACCCGTACAACAATATTTCAATGAAAAAAACCACTTAGCGAAAAAAAATTGTTGTACGAAGCATCCTATAGGGAAAATCGCTATGTGATACATTAGCAATTGTTTTGTACAACAACGAGCTCGTCGAATGCATTAAAATCGGGGTATGAGGTACCACTGTATTTCAATCCTAGGTTATTTTAGGTGGATATCTCTAATGGAGCACCTAGCTGGAAATTCAGTCCTTTGCTGCACCTTCTTGGAGAAGAGCTAGCCTGTGTTTATTTGGTAAGAGATTTAAGAATACCTTAGATGAGACAACTGCAGAGCCTATATCTGCTCAGCATGAGGCAATTGTATGGGGATAGAATTGCCACCCATACCACATTTCCTTTTCCTGTTTGTTTCTTCTTACACTACTATCCTCTCTTCCTCATCTCCAGTCATCTTCTCTCATCTGCTTTAAACCTACCCTTGGGGTAGGCAGAAAGAGCCTCATCAAAGATTGTGGTATTTTTCAACCACAATCAGGCATAATCTGAGCAATGGCCACCTTGTCCTGGCTAATCTTTCTCACACTAGGTTGGGCGGAAGCAACTCCGGAATAAACTCACCACAAGGTGGCTTCATTTTGGCAGCTTAGAAGGAAGAAGGAAGAAAAAGAATTTTATTTAAATTTAATTTAATTTTTAAATTTATATGCCGCCCAATCAGGGGAACCCGACTCAGGGCACCGTACAACAGTTAAAAATGTATAAAAACAGATTTTAAAATCCCAAATCTCCCACTCACCTCCCCACCCTAATACCCCCCACCCTAATTAAAAGAATAAAAGGGAATGCTGGGGGGATAAAACACAAAGGGAGGGATATTAACTAAGCACTAACTGGGGATGAGCCTACAGGCTGGCGCCGTACCCTACCCTTACTCCATTCACCATTTTGCTTGGTCTTCTTTCCTGCTCTTATTTGTGTCATCTTCTATTCATACTTTTCCATCTCCCACCACCACCTATTCATCCCACTCATAACACAGGAAGGTCTCTGTGGAGGTCAGCACCAAGTATCTCCTCAGACTGGGCTACCTTTTAGCTCTGCCTCTCTTAGAGGCAATTATTGTTTATGGACTATCCAGCAAGGGTCTCACATTGAGTGGTGCAGTCAGCTGGAAAACACACATTTTCTAGACTTACCTTAAACAGCAGAGGCTGGCTCTGCCACATCGTCCTTCTATTGATGAATGTCGAGGACATCGCCACAAAGAGCAGTGACCTCCAACTATGAGACATCCGAAGTAATCATATATAGTACTAATAGAAAGAAATACTGGTGGTTAAAAAAGAATAAAAGGAGAACTGAGATTTCAACCCCCCTCCCCCCTCCATTTCAGACTTGTTAAATCTTAGGGAACAAGCCAGCAATCTTCACAACCTGAGTAGGTCCATTGAATCAGTGGGGAGTCAACTTTGCTGTAAGTTCCATTGATTCAATGAGTCTATTGTAGTTGTGTCTAAATACTGGAATTCAGCCAATCTCACCCTGGCACTATATATGATGCACTTGTATTATGGAAAGAGGATTCTCTCTATACACTCTGGATTCTCTGCACATACTCCCATTACTTTCTAGGGCACCTAAAGGCAGAGGACTGTATTTTATCACCAAACCATGAAGCAGAATGGTGACCAGCTAAATTTCCTTCCCATTGTGATATGCTTCCTGTCATGTGATTTGCTGTAACACCAAGGGATGCAAGATTAGTTATGTATACTGGTTGTGAAGCAAAAAGCTTGTCAGAACTAGTGGAATTTGGTTTTCTGCTTGGGTTCATAGTTGCCAAGGTCTTCTTTGTCTAATGGGAAGGCAGCCTCTTCAATGGTCAGAGGAGCTTGGCATTCACCAAGAGAAAATGGATTTGCCACCTGAACCTTTGCATGCTAGAAAGCACAGTTGGAGACATGCACAGCTCTAAATTATCTAAGGGAATCTGCTGTACCTTTTACAACAATTCTTGGTGGAGCCGCATCGCCCATAGCTGATCGAATACTGAGAGCATGGTCCAGTGCTGCAGTAAGTTCCATTTATAAAGAGACATGTCAATACACCTAAGTCTTTTTCGAGACAAAATGCTATGGATGGATGGATGGATGGATGGGTTGATGGATGGATGGATGGATGGATGGATGGGTTGGGTTGGGTTGGGTTGCATTGAGTTGAGTTGAGTTGAGTTGCGTGTGTGGGTGGTTAGGTAGGTAGGTAGGTAGGCAGGCAGGCAGGCAGGCGGGCAGATGGGTGGGTGGAAACAAACAAACAAACAGTGATTATTATGGAAAGAACAAGGTCAAACATGAGACTTGAGATTTAGTTAGACTAATAAAAACCTTCCCTCAACACCCATTGGGGTAAAAGAGGAAGCAAAGAGGAAGAAGAAGTAGAGAGATTTCCTTGGATGAGCTCTGTCAGAATCAGCCTGTACGCAATTTTTTTGTCTTGCTTGACTTGCTTTGTTGTCAGTGTAACGTCTTTCCAAACAATGATGAGAAATAAAGGTTCTGTCTAGAAAATAACTTAACATTTTTATTTGTCTTCTTTGCTTAATCCATCTGTCCTTCATGATGCATGCCACCATCCTGAAAAATATTTTCATGAGCAGGATGGAGTTACATGTTAAAGACAATTTGTGAGACCACTGCAGAGGTGTGGATTCTCATTCTAGTGCATTATGATCTAAGCTAGACTTCCTAAATGGGAAGATCACAAGCCATCTCTGTCCTGAAATGTCCAAATTTTTCCTAACTGTGTAATGCTGTTCCTGAAACCAAAACTGTGCACAAATTCTTTCTTTCAGGAGAAAAAGGAGCATGCGGGGTTTTATCAAGGTGACAAGAATATTAAAAAATAAATCCAATTTGTGAAGATGATTGCAAACAAATGTAAATTGAAGGAGTGCATATAAAATGCATATGTTAAGAAAAATAGATATTAAAATATCTTAATGTTCATTTCAACTTTTTAAAAAGAAAATTAAAAGGGATGTAAACATACGATGGAACCAAACCAAGATATATAACTAATCTGTTGGAATTTTTTGAGAGTGTCAACAAGTATGTGGATCAGGGGGATCCAGTTGACATTATTTATCTGGACTTTCAGAAAGCTTTTGTCAAGGTCCAGCACCAAAGGCTCTTGAATAAACTTGCCGGTCATGGAATAAAGGGACAGGTGTTGTCCTGGGTCAGCAACTGGCTAAGGGACAGGAAACAGAGGGTAGCACTAAATGGACACTTCTCCAAGTGGAGGGAAGTAAAGAGTGGGGTCACCCAAGGTTCAATACTGGGACCCCTGCTTTTCAACCTCTTCATAAATGATCTAGAAGTAGGAGTAATTAGTAAGGTAGCCAAATTTTCTGACAACGCTAAATTATACAAGGTAGTGAAAACTGTGAGAGATTGTGAGGAGCTCCAGAGGGATCTCTTGACACTGGGGGAGTGGGCAAAACAGTGGCAAATAAGCTTCAACACTAGCAAGTGCAGAGTGATGCACGTTGGGGTAAAAAACAACAACCCCAATTACATTTATAAACTGATGGGGTCTGAACTCTCTGCGACAAACCAGGAAAGGGACCTTGGTGTCCTGGTGGACAGCTCAATGAAGGTGTCAACCCAGTGTGCCTCAGCAGTGAAAAAAGCAAACTCAATGCTAGGGATCATTAGGAAGGGTATAGAAAATAAGTCAGCAAGTGTCATTTCGCCTCTTTATAAATCTATGGTGAGGCCCCATCTGGAATACTATGTACAGTTCTGGTCACCATACCTCCAGAAGGATATTATGGAGTTGGAGAACTGCAGAGGAGGGCAACCAGAATGATTAGGGGACTGGAACACCTTCCTTACCATCTGAGGCTGCAATGGTTGGGCCTCTTCACTCTTGAACGACAGCGTCTAAGAAGTGACCTAATTGAAGTTTATAAAATCATGCACAGTGTGGACAAAGTAGATAAGGAAAATCTGTTTTCCCTATCGCACAACACTAGAACTATGGGCACTCCATGAAACTTTTGGGTACTAGTTCTCAAACAAATAAGAGAAAGTACTTTTTCACCCAGAGGATCCCTGGTCTATGGAACTCCCTGCCAGAAGAACTGGTGACAGCTGTCAGTCTTGACAGCTTCAAGAAAGAATTAGACAAGTTCATGGAGGACAAGGGTATCAATCAATGGCTGTAATTATGGATACCTAAGGACAACCTCAGGGTTGGAGAGATAGGCAGGATATCTGTCAATGCCATTTCCAGGGAATCCTAAACAGGTGAAGGCATCTGCTTGGGAATACCCTGAAGCAAATGGTGAGCCACTGTGTGAGTCAAAATGCTGGACTGGATGGGCTGTGGCCTTTTCCAACAAGGCTGTTCTTATGTTCTTATGAGTCGGATACAACTTGCTTTCGAGCAAGGGAAACCTTTACCTTTACCTAAGGTGTGTGTGTATGAATAAAACTTCCTTTAACAAAATTTCGACTCCTTCCTAGGGAAGGGAAATTTTTTATTTTGTTTTTTCTTTTAGAAAAACACATGCACCTATGGACGCAGTGTGCAAAAATGTGACAGAATAATGCTGCGGGGAATGATGTGTTGGCTGATATACTACATGTATGTTTCAACAGTTTCCTAAACCTGCAGTAGTTGCTAATTTTATTTTGATTCTACCAGTTTAGTAGTGATTGCTTCTTTTGTTTCAGATTACTATGTTTGCTATAGGGTGTTATGTGTTTCGGAAGGGACTGCAGTGGCTTACTGGTTATGAAGCTGAACTCAATGACTGGAAGGTTGGCAGGTCAGCAGTTTGAGACCTGAGTGCTGTGGAGTGAGTTCCCATCATCCATCACAGCTCCTACCAACCAAACTGTTCAAAATCAAGAAACTGCAAGTAGATAAATAGGTACCACTACAGTGGGAAAGGTAACAGTGTTTCATGTGCTCTGGTGTCAAGCCTTGCTTGCCACATGAACATGGAAACATCTGCAGATTCAGACAGTGCTATCTCTTTGGTTGTAAATGAGCAGTGCCCCCTTGAGTCAGACACGACTGAAACTTTTACCTTTACCATAATGTGTTTTATTGTTGTAATCACATTTTACTCTGTTCTGCCAAAAGAATGGCTTCTGTATGAACACATAATAAATAAATAAATAAATATTGGCCAAATCATATATTTCTATATGGCTTTGAAAGAGATACTTTATTCAAATCCATATTAGTTCTGCTCCCATTTTGAAAAGGAAACACGTTAAAAGTTCATTTCCCACCAGAGAAGTTCAGGAGAGGTTTTATACCCATTTTTCCTTTCATTTTGGGGGAATCTGTGAAAAGTTTACAGAAACTTTTTTGTTAAAAAAATCAAAATAAAACTTCTTTAAGCTTCTTTACCAATCCTTACAGTCAAAGTACAGTACCCAGCAAGTTGGGGGCAAAATGATAATTAAGTTTTAAACTGCTCAGAAAATACATTAAGTGCTATGAGGTGGTACATAAGTATAATTGCTATTGCTAAAAAATTATGCCTAGCTCTCAACTTTCCTACACAACAATGGCTGAGATCCTGTTACTTAGTTATGTCTGCATGCCAGAAAATACAACTGGGGATTCATCAAGAAGCTGGTCCAAGTTAAGCCATTTGCCTTACACAAGAAGATATAATTGAGCAATGTGGAGGGATACAGAATCTGAATCATCTGCTAGCCTGCCCATTACTACCAGAAACATGTGCTGATAAGGATTCAATTATGGTCAATGGCAAATTTTGACAGTTTAAAGTTTGATCTGGACACAAAAGAATAAAAATAAGAATTTACCAATAGGATTGGGACTGATCTGTAGCTTTTTGAACTTTGCAGCCAAAAAAATGGAGTAGAATTCTTATTCCTCTTTTGACAAAGGCATCTAATCCATCATAAGACACAATTTCCCCTGTCTGCATTTCTTACCTGGGAGAATCAACTGCATCCATGAAAGACTGAACAAGAGGAGTCCAAAAACCTTCATAGCTATTTTGTGGGGAACTCAGACAATGTGTTAAGCTGAATTGTTGTTATGATAGCTTTCATGCCCGTGATCCAAACCATATAATATATATCAATTAAACATTGGTCCACAATCATTACCTTCTTCTGATAAAATTTGGGTTAGGGGCGGGGGATTTCTGCTATCCTTATAGAGGACATCTAGATAGAGAGAACACACAGTGATGGGTCTGCTTGATTTATTATTTGTTTTGTTTTATATTTTATTTTTGTACCATGAGCACAAAGGCATTTGTGGAGACTTGAAAGACATTTGGGTACACAATGGACATTTGTGGGTATAAAAGGTACTGTTAATTCACTTAGATAACTTTAATAGCAGGACATTCAGAAATTGTACAAAAACAGGCGTGCGGCTTTTATTGCCAAATGTCATAAACCGCCTCTTCCACCTACATTACACTCAAAAATAGAAGTGCTTGATAGAAAGTACAATCACACAAATCTGGCCTAATGATGAGTCCCGTTGCAAGCTGTGGGTCTTATCTTTTGGTATGTGCATGCAGGATTGCAGTTATCCTTAAAGTGCACTAAATGTAATGTTAATTAAGTAAGGACAGATTGGAACAAAGAGTTGGACTCTCTCCTGGAAACCGATTAATGGAAATCAGTTCAAGCTTCGGAAGATCTCTCTAGATCAGGGATTCCCAAACTAAAGCCCACTGGCCAGATCCAGCCCATGGTGCCATTCTATGTGCCCCCCCCACACCCCTCCAAGGGCATTCAAGAAATCAAATGGCTGCCCCTTTTAAGCTGTCGGGACAAAATAGCCACCCCTCATCATGCAGGCAGGGCAAAATGGCTGTCAGGCCCTCAAAGCTAACTAAGAGAGTGTGACCCAGTCCCTGGCTTGAAAAGGTTGGGAACCCCTGATCTAAAACCTAAAGCTACATATGGTCATGCAAAACTGAGTTTCAGACATTTTGAACACAACTTTTTTTGATTTAGAAGAAAACTGGCAACTTCAGCACAACGTAGATCAGGAGTTCTCAACATTTTAAAGCCGGAGGCTGGGTCATGCTCCCTCAGACAGCTTCGGGGGCCAAATGACCATTTTGCCCTTCCTCCACAACATGGCACTTCCTAATGTGGTGGTGGTGGGGGGCACATGAAATGTTGCTGCGGGCTGCATTTGCCCCATGGGACGCAGGTTTAGAATCCCTTATGTAGATGATCTTATTCTTCCCTGTCTAGGCCAGATGTGAAACTGCCAAAGTGAAGCCACCTTTCGCTGAGTTCACACTGCAGTTCCTTTCACCTGACCTAGTGTGAGAAAGGTTAGCTGGCAACACAAGGTTGCCATTACCACGGAATGCCTCATTGTGGTTCAAAAATAAGACAATCTTCGAGGTTCTTTCTGTGTACAGATGATGCTTCTTTTAAATATACAGGGTGGACATGTTCAGTGGTTGCCCCATTTTGGTTTGGACACATTGCAGTAAATTACTTGTTTGAGAAACATTCATGTAGCAACAACAATGGCAATTACAATTATATACCACCCCATAGCACTTAGTGCACTCTCTGGGTGGTTCACAACTTATTTATATATAATTTATAATTCACATTTATAGCCACCCACTCGCTGTGGCGACTCGGGGCGGCTTACAAATTAGTGCAACAAATAACAATAAAATAACAATAGACAAAAGAAAAAAACCAAACAAAATGAAATAGTCACAGTCCTCCCCAACTGTGGGGGTCCGGGTCAGCAGCAAAGTCCCTCCCGGACATTGATGGGGGTCTGGGATCAGCGGGTTAACTACATGCTGGTTACTCATTTTACCAACCTCAGAAGGATGGAAGGCAGAATCAACCTTGAGCCCTGGTCAGGATTGAATTCACAACCTTCTGGCTGCAGTACAGCAATTTAACAACTGCACCACCAGGGCTCTTGTAGATGCACGTATATTCTTAAAACACTTTCTTGAAGTTTGAAAATGGATTGGTGAATGCATCAGCTTTTATCCTTGCTGAAAAATTTACGTATCAAGGCCTGAGAGATAGAGATGTGTAATCAGTGTCTAGATTCTCAAATATTAATCTCAAAGCCAAGTGAACCCCTCTCTTTGTATATGAGACCACCTGACATTAATGAACAATATATAATTTACAGTAATGTGTTTTATGTGGTTTGTATAGATCAGGTGTTCCCAAACTTTTCACAAGGGTCATGTCATTGAGCAGGCCGGTCACGTGGTTATGACAGCCACAGGTGCATTAATGGCAGCATTTATGACAGCCATGGGTGCATTTACATATGCATGGACATGTTTTACAGCTGTTGTAAATGTGCCCTCTTCTGCTACCGGGAGTGGCAAAGGTGACTGTGGGCCACATGAAATGGTGTCAGGGGCTGAGTCTGGCCCTTGGGTTGTAGTTCGGCCATCCCTGGAATAGATGATAGTGATTTTACTTGGTGTTTACTGTATTTAAATACTCAGAGTGATTATCTAGCCCCATGATGGTGAACATTGGCACTACAGCTGCTCTTGGTCTTCAGTTCCCAGAATCCCAAGTCTCTGTGAATCCACACAAATGGGTTTACCGGCACTCCAGTTGTTCTTGGACTTCAATTCCCAGAAGTCCAAGACTCTGTGAATCCACATGAATGGGTTTACTACACATACACACAATAAACCAATTCGTGTAGATTCACAGAGACTTGGACTTCTGAACAATCAATTCTGAAAATTGAAGTCCAAAAACACCAGTTACTGTAGAAGAAGAAGAAGAAGAAGAAGAAGAAGAAGAAGAAGAAGAAGAAGAAGAAGAAGAAGAAGAAGAAGACCACCACCACCACCACCACTGGTAATCAAGCTCAGCATCTTAACCACTAAGTCAGCCTGGTCCAGAGACCTAAAATATATAAAATATTAGATTTTCTACCTCACATCTACCTCATTTCTAGAAAGCCAATTTGGGATGATATATCACAGTTTTATGATATAGACAAAAAATGAGAAGAGATGATTCACTTGAGAAAGCCTTGATGCTTGGAAAGGTAGAGGGCAAAAGAAGAAGGGGTGGCCAAAGATGAGATGGCTAGATGGTATTGTAGTCACAATGGGCACAGAGCTGGGCGGGCTGAGGAGGATGGTTGAGGACAGAGGGGCCTGGAGGGCAATGGTCCATAGGGTTGCAAAGGGTCGGAATCGACTGAACAACAAAAGCATGTCCATTATGACTGGTGGCTTATAATAATCATAACTAGATAGAGCATATAGATCCAACAAAACCAATTCCAGGAATGCATTTGCCCTGAAAAATATGGAGTCACCTGAATGAAATTAAGAGATATCATGTTAGAACTAAAACAACAGTCCTCAATTGGGGAATGACCGAGAGCCCAGAGTTTGACTATGGTGTGTGCCAAGTTACAGCACAATCGGTACAGGGGTGTGGATTTGTATAAAGAACATACAAGACCACACCTCTGTTTAGATAGGTAGGTAGGTAGGTAGGTAGATAGATCACCCACTTTGGTGCCAAAACATCTCTGTTTCTACCAATCACTTTGAAGGAGAATGCTGCAGACATGAAGAGGCTAAGTGACAAGAACAGAAGCTTTATCAAACTCAAACATGCACTCTATCATATATTCACTGTAATGTGTGTGGTCACATGTTTCATGCCAGGTTCGGCTTATTGAGTCACCAGAGACACACCCATCAATGGAGAAAATGACTTCCAGGAAAAATGTATGCTTTGATATGAGTAGCAACCGACAGCAAGATAGGTAGGTAGGTAGGTAGGTAGGTAGGTAGCCTGTCCATGTCTATAAGCATGAGAGTTTTTCATAACAAACCAGAGAAAAATAGCAGTCAGGTTATATAGGAAGCCAAAAGATAGGAATCCATACCTCAAATACAGCTCCCATCACCCACCTTATGTGAAGAACAATATTCTGTTTGGCTTGTTCGCCAGAGCAAAAAGGAATTCTACTAGCGCAACAGATTTCACCCGCTCCGCTAGCCTTATTCAGCAAAAACTTACATAGTGAGGATATCCACCACATGTTACTGATACAACCTTCCAGAAAGTTAGAGACACATCCAGAAAGCAATTGTTTGAAAGACATTTGCACGTGGCAAATGAGCTTCCTGGTTGTAAGGACAAGCCAGTTTTGGGATTTAGGAAAACTAAATTGATTAGTAACATGGTTGTACAGCAGGATTACACTGCAAGGACTCTTATGACTCAGCAAAAAAGTTTCCAACGGGACATTATAAATGTTATTCTTGTATAGTATGTCAATTTTGTTGGGAAACTAAAGTAATTCCTGTTCCTGAAAAGAACTTTTTATTCCCTCTGAGATCTCTCACCAATTGTGCTAGCAAGTATGTGTTTTATTTATGGTAGTGTCCATGTTCTAAACGTTACATCAGACTTACCAGTTGGGCTTTGAAAGTGCCGATATCTGAACATCATAGTAAAATTAAGGGGCAGGTGACACACGCACCATTAGTTAATCATAATATCGAACAAGCACATTCTGAGAGTGACTTTAAATTTGTCACACTGGAAATGATTAGACCTAAACAATATGAGAAGTTTGACATTAACAAGAGACTTAGGCAACAAGAGGCATTTTACATTCATTTATTTGATACAATGTACCCCAAGGGATTAAATCAGGAATTCGAATTATCATCTTTTATGTAAGTAAGGTAACAGTTGGTCGTACGTTTTGGCTACCAAATCTTAGAGTTAGTGATAATTGAGACAAATCACACCTGTGCAGCACTTGAAGAGAATAAAGGAAGTTCTTTCACGTTCATGGTTAACGTCCGTACGCACCTAATACGTTCACCGGAGATAAGGACGCGATATAAAGAATATACTTCCTTTAATATAAAGTGGTAAGCTATTATATGGTTCATACTTGAGAGGCAGTAGAGCGTTAATTGTAAATTTGTGGTACATCTTAGCGAGCAAAATTATAGCTTTTTAAGGAACAGTAACATAATTCTTTCATAACAATTTAGTGATGTAACATAGTCTTGTACCATAGTTATTTGAGCTCAATATAAAATTGAATGTAACACACAGTTATTAGTCTATGTTGAAATTCAGCTCTTGTTGTATATCTTAAATAATTTCTGTACCGTTTTGTAATTCTTTCTATGTAGATTTCCTGAAGAAGGAACAATAAGTTTGGAAAAGTTGAATTAACTAGTATCAACTTTGAAACGTTTGGAACAGCTGTGTACAAGTGAATTTATATTTTCAAGTTGAAACCCATAGAGGATTATTTGCGTCTAGAACATTTAGTGAATACAGCCTTGTTATAAGAAGAGTTTATTTAGCCCATGGTGGAATTGTTTCTGTTGATTTTTGAATGAACATATATAAAGATTATTACAATTTGAAGAAATACAAACTGTGGTCAAGTATTTTCTTTTTCAAACAGTTTTCTCCTATTCCATTGTGACTTACACCATTTGCATCATCTTCTCCTTAAGCTTATTGAGTCACCAGAGACACATCCATCAATGAAGAAAATGACTTCCAGGGAAAATGTATCCTTTGATACGAGTAGCAGCCGACATCAAGATAAATAGGTAGGTAGGTAGGTAGCCTGTCCATGTCTATAAGCATGAGCTGTCTGGTTCTGCTAGCAGCCTTCTTTTCAGCTTGCCCTAGCCTAGCTCCATGGATTGGTCAAAATAGTTTTAAACATCTGATAAGACCTTGAATCATTACCTCTTGGATGTCTGCAGAAGCCTAGGTGCCCAAACCTCAAAGAATACATCCCCACAACTAAAACTATGGGATGGGGATGGGGGGCTATTGCTACACCAATTGCTACAGAAACATAGATCTTTCTTTGTATGGTTTGATCTGCATCATCACCATTCTGTGCATTAAACCCTGTAGCACAGGGGTGCCCAAACTACAGCCCGGTTGCTGGATCCGGCCACCAACACCAGTTAATCTGGCCGGCAAAGCCCTCATCGCTCCTGGAAGCAGAAGTAAAATGTGCCCGTATGACACCATTTGTGTACCCCTGCTCTAGCATATGAATGTTATGGTTCTTTGTCATGCACTCCCAAATCTATTCTTTTACAATCATTTCTTGGTGGCTCATCTGAGATGCAGGTTTTCCAATTCTGGTGATTTCCCCCCAAATTCTTTAGTTGCCTAGTCTGAAATGCATGTTTGCCTGTCGCTCAGATGGACTATGAACCAAGCATCATATTCCTGGATGTATCTCCTATAAAAGTAAAAAGGGAAACAGAATAGCTATTCATTAGGCTTTTAACTTTTATATCTTTTTTCTTGTCCAGATCTTGGATGTAGTCCAGACAATGCTAAAAGACTCTCCCGTGCAATTTCACATCTTCAGAGTTTCTTCTGAAGCCTTGCTGAGCTGCTGCCTGTCATTGCCGTACCCACTCCCCAATAAAGAGATGGACAACTGTGCTGGATTTTAAACTGGGCCACTTTATTGAAATAACTCATTAATGCAAGCGGGTCGGAATAGCACTGGTAATAATTAACATCTAATTGAAATATTAATTTGATACAATGTATCAATTTTGTTTATTAATTAGCAAATTATAATTAAATATCAAATTGATACAATGTATCAATTTTGTTTATTAATTAACAAATTTTAATTGACCCCAAACAGAAGCGCAAACAGTTCCGCACTGCTTCTGACGTATGTCCGGTGAACTGTAAGGTTTCTGCAAACTGTGTCTTGCATAGCATCGCCTTGTTCATGGTCCCCACTTGATTGGCCACCCCGATTTTCCCTCTATCTTATGCTTCCTGTGGCTACCAAGTGTGTACCTGCCGGACTTGTAGGAGTCATCCATTACCTCGTTACCAGTCCTAGCCACCAAGTGACCAAAACTCAAATGAGAAAATCTAACCCCAACGCTCGACCATCAGCGACAGTGTGGGATGGGCAAAAACACCAAGAACCAAGGTGCCAATGCAGGTTCAAGCAAAAATTCCCATCCAGCCCCTAAGTGACCAAAATAATCACACTATCACTTAGGGAGGGAGGGGGGAGGGCAAACCTTTCTTGTCCCAGTCAAAAATTACTGCTGGCTAGGCGGTCAGGGCCACCCCTCTTATAGGAGGGCCCTGCCCCCGCCCCTCTGCCAGCCCTGTGCCGTCTCTCATAGGGGCGGGGGTGGCAAAGTGCGCAGCAGCGTATTCTTGCCGCCGAGCATCCATTGCCGTACCCACTCCCCAATAAAGAGACGGACAACTGTGCTGGATTTTAAAAGTGGGCCACTTTATTGAAATAACTCATTAATGCAAGCGGGCCGGAATAGCACTAGTAATAATTAACATCTAATTTAAATATTAATTTGATATAATGTATCAATTTTGTTTATTAATTAGCAAATTATAATTAAATATCAATTCAATATAATGTATCAATTTTATTTATTAATTAACAAATTTTAATTGACCCCAAACAGAAGCGCAAACAGTTCCCCACTGCTTCTGACGTATGTCCGGTGAACTGTAAGGTTTCTGCAAGCTGTGTCTAGCATAGCATTGCCTTGTTCATGGTCCCCACTTGATTGGCCACCCCGATTTCCCTCTATCTTATGCTTCCTGTGGCCACCAAGTGGGTACCTTCCAGACCCATAGGGTTCATCCATTACCTCGTTACCAGTGCTAGCTGCCACATGGGGAGGAGTCTCCATGACTCACCACCCCCTGACCACCAACTCGGTCACCAGGCCCATATGCAAGGAGGCCAAAAACCTGTCCATGCCCCTCTCTGAGAGATGGACTCCATCCCTGTGATACAAACCGGCATCCTTTATGCATATCACAGGGTGCTCCACCCTGACACTCATGCAGTGTTCACCAAAAAATCGGACAGCGGCCCGATCAACCGACCTCTGGGCTTGGTCTATGCGGCACGGGTCACCGCCCCCACCCCCAGTAAAAGGATCGTGGGATGATGTATGACCACATCAATCGCACCCATGGCCATTGGCACCTCACCAGTGCCAAATCTCTCCGTATAGCAATGATTAGGTTCAAACCAATAATCTGGCCCAAATCACTGCCTCCCAAATGTATAAGGAGCACATCCGGAGGGGAAACGTCCACTTGAGAAAACAGGAAAGGCAACAACTGATGCCACCACACCCCTCGAATGCTGTGCCAGGAACGGTGTGCCCTCTCATGTACCCCAAGACAAGGTCCCCAGCTAGACGCCGTCACATAGGGGGCTGCCCAAAACATGTAACTATGTCCCACGATCCAGACACGCACAGTATCAGCAGGCGCAGGACCTGAAAAAAAAGGAAAAGAAAACATGCGCCAGCGGTGTGTTCAACGCAACAGAGGGCGAACATACAACTTGAAATGTGCAGAACCCCACCACCCCAACCGCTGAATGTCATCATCCGAATACCCAAATAGGGCAGCTGTCGATGCGGCACCAATCCAGAAAGAGTGTGTGCCACACTGAGCCCCAGGAAGGCCCCATTCCACCAGAGCCACCCCCGTCACCCTCCAGAACTGATATTTGGTGAGCTGCTGTCCATCTTGGTGACAAAAAAGTGTGCCGGGGGCCATCCCCCGCACTGATAGGAATGCCAACAAAGCAGCAATCAGGCAGATCCCTGCGATGCTGCAACCAAGGAGAGTGACAACACTAACCCTGCCATGCTGGTCCGCCTTGGAAAAGCAAATACGGAGCTGCGCCAAACTTTGTGAAATAACGACATCGGCCAGCTCAAAGCATCTATGGGACCGGTCAGTGCGGGAAAGAGGACTCAGTTCACTAACCCACAAAGCACCAAAGAAAGCCACAGTAGTGGCCGCATGAAAAAGCAGCGCCTTGTATCAGTCCTGGCAAAGAGTGGACCAAGCCTGTGCCAGGCTGGACAGCAGGGCTGGCAATACTGGCCGGCGTGTGTCTGGGCACAGGCCATGCTCCCTGGCCCATCCTTTGAGTACCCTGTGCACCCTGAAATCCCCCATGGAGTCCGGGTAACCCCCAACCCTGGATATAAATGCCAACGCCGATAAGCGCCCAGCTATGGTGCAATGCGCTAACCCAGTATCATGTAAACAGACGATATGTCGCAACACATGGTCCACTAGCAAGGGCCATAAGTCAGGGAGAGACACCGTTAGTCTAAAAGTCACGAAGGACTGATAAGCTGAAGAATAGGCCCTACGGGTATGGTCTGCAAGGGACATGCCTATTGCAAGGGACTTTACCTCACCATGCGTCCATATCTCACCGGGAAGCTGCGAGGGAAACACATTGGCCCCTGGCACAAGGGTCCGAAACCTGGGACAAAGCATCAGCAATGGAATTGTCAATACCCGGCACATGCCTGGCTCTGAAAATAATATTGTGGCACAACGAGCACAACATGAAGTGGCAAACTAGCAACATAACCCTTGGTGAGCGAGATGTCTGTGCATTGGCATTGTGCACGACAGCAGAATTGTCACATCAAAAGTGCACCATGGAGTCTTTCCACTCATGCCCCCAAAGTAAAAGAGCACCCAGAATGGGAAAGAACTCAAGAAATGTAAGGTCGCATAGCGATTCTGTACCCTTCCAGGTGTCTGGCCAATGGCCACAAGACCAATGACCGTCCCAATAGATGCCATAGCTGAGCGCCCCCGAGGCGTCCGACTGTACCTGGGCACGGTCGCAAGGTCCCTGCACCAGAAGGAAACCCCATTAAATTCGGACAAAAATGCAAGCCACACCCGAAGGTCGGCCCGCATACCAGCTGTGATGCTTCCTGGATAGACCAATGGAACAAGGGCCCAATGGTGAAGATCCAAAAGTCAAAAAACCCATTTGCGGCACAGTATCAAAGTCATACAAACAATGTTCTATAAATGCCTTTAATGTGCAAGTAGACTCGAAGCCCTTTCAGGATTAAATTGGCTTTTCCAAGCTTCCTCAGGAATCTATGCACATAAAGATATATGTCATGACCATACAATGATATTCACAATTTATACATTACATACATATATAGAACTCTGAACCTTATGGAAATGCATCAAAAGAAAATTACCTGCTTGCTATATTGTTGCTTCTTTGGATAGACCAACCATGGCGTCGCACAGGCGCCTGGCGAATGCCCGGCTGGGTGCCACCACCCTGCAAGCAAAGTTGAGGTACCCATGAAGCACCTGAAGTTCATGCAAGGTCACCTTGCGCTTGCCTAACATGTGCACAATCGCATCAGATATGCGGGACACCTTACCCATGGGAAGCCAAGACGTCTGCCTAACTGTGTCAATTTCAATGCCCAGGAAAGTTTAGATGGTAGCCGGGCCCTCAGTCTTCTTCGGGGCTAAATGCACCCCGAATTCGGACATAAGTTCTTTAAATATTAACAGCATTTGTTTGCAAGTGCCTGACCGCTCAGCTCCCCTGAGTAAAAAATCATCCAGATAATGGGCCACCGAGTCAAATCCGGACCTGCGAATGAATTCCCAGTGTAAAAAGGAACTGAAGCGTTCGAAGGCTGAACACGAGATCGAGCAGCCAAAAGGCATGGCCTTATCAATCAAGTATTGGCCCTCAAACCTAAAACTGAGCAATTCAAAATCGTCTGGGTGAACCGGGAGCAATCGAAATGCAGATTTAAAATCACATTTCGCTATCAGTGCTCCAGGACCACAGGACCTTACCATCCGAACCGCCTGATCAAAAGCCGTATACTGGACAGAACAAAGTTCATCCGGTATAGCGTCATTAACAGAGAAGCCTGTTGGATAAGATAAATGGTGTATTAGGTGGAATTCGCCTGAACTCTTCTTAGGCACCAATCCCAATGGAGATATGTTCAGGTTCGGATAAGGCGGTTTGTTAAAGGGACCTGCCACCTGCTCCTCGCAGACCTCCTTAAATATATTTTCTTTAGCTAAGCCTTCCCTGCCCCTCAATGACATTAGGTTAGGCACATCTTGTGGTGCACGTGCACAAACAAAAGGGATGCTAAATCCCATAGTAAAGGCTGCCAAAAGGTAATCTGTGTCCACCCACCTGGGATAAACTTGGAATCAGTACTCTAGAACCTGCAACCTAATTGGGGAGGGGCACTTTTGAAGCTGAAAGTTGGTCACCTGAGGCACGGCCTGGACTCTGCTGTCCCCGGCCTCATCCCTGTGACCCACCTGACCATGTACACGCAGATGCGGAATGAGGTCCCCCGCATATGGAGCACTCATGCCTATACTTGCATGGTTTCCTGGTGCAGTCCCCCGGCGAAGAGAAGGTCCAACACAACAGGCAGGCTGGAACCCCCTGCCCCGCCATCAGGCAGGGAGACTGTGTAGTGCCAGAATGCTGCACCATATGACCACAGTGATAGCGGTCACCAGAAACTGGGTGAGACGGCGTCGTGTGGAGCAGCCATAACAACTGGCCGGGCTGATCCCAGGGCATCTCAGGATGCAAAGCTGCACGCATGCGGAACCCCTCATCATAAGCCAACCACGATTGGCCTGGGAAATCCACGTACGCCCAGTAAATCAAGTCCAGATATTGTATCAAAGGGATCGCAAGATCTGAGTGGGTCCTGATTGAAACTGCTGCATAAATCAAATATGCAGGGAGCAAATTGGCCCACATCCTGGGGGGGCTTACACTGCCGAGCCAACTCCTTGTCCCTGTCATCCTCCTTTTCTTTCTCCTCCTTGGTGGCCTCCCTATTTAACAGGCTAAAAATATCCACATATTCCCTCCACTATATCTTGTCTCTAGTAGCCAGAAGCAAGTGGTCACCCAAAGGCAAGGACCTGCCAACCGTCAGAAGGGCCAACAGCAGAACAGTGTGGTAAGTAGTATTAACCGGAGTGCCAAATGGCCATATTGGATATGGCACATTTGGACCCACCGGTGGGACACCCAATGGGACCAGATGGTAAGGAGCATGCCAAGGCAGACTCTGAGGGGGCAGAGATGCTGAAGCCAACCCCGATGCCGGTGGAGTAGCCTGTTGTGCCGCAGCACCAACAGTTAATTGCTGAGGACAAAGCCATTGATCCACGGGAGCCGGAGGAAAAATCCCCTGAAGTAGTGTACTAACCAGGTGCACCCATGGCTGCCGCCCCCACCAGGGGTTCTAGCTGCCAACGAGTGACGGGGCTCCCGACCGAATTGGAGGCCGCCGGACTAGCGACCGAAGACCCATCTGTCACCTGTTCCTCAGCACGCATGGTGCCCAAGGCTAGGGCCACTTCCAGTTGCTCAACCCTCCTGTCCAGGGGGGCCAAAAGCTGAAGGCCAGCAACCTCCGCCAGTCCGCCTTGCATCGATGGCCCACCGCCCTGCCTCGTCTTAAGCTGCGTGGGACCCAGGCTGGCCACCCTCTCAAGGGCCTCAATCTTGGCCAGGAGAACCTCATCGCACCCAAGGCTAATGTGGGCTGCACATTGTGCTGGAGGGAGAGGTATCTCCGGGGTAGCCCCAGTAGAGGCCGAGCCCGTGGCCCTAGTACAGGGCCTCTGGCTCGGAGGTGGGCCCGGTGGCGGGGTAGAGGCCCCGGGTGCAGGCTGGGCCCCGGTTCCATGAGCCGAAGTCACAGGCATCTTAGGCTGGGGCCTGGCACTGGGCACCCCTGATGGCTTGGAGGCCTTTTTCTTAGGAGCCATAACGCTCCAACAGCGGCTTTCGTAAAGAAGTGTTAGCAAGAGGCAACCCAGTTAAGCCAGGTGCCTCCCTAACAAGGCTCGATCCATCCTGCAGTGCTCGGAATCAAACCACTGACCATCCGCTGACCATCAGCGCCTAATCCGCTGGAGCCAGCACAGCGCAAAAGCCACACGGCCAGGGAAAAGCCTGCAGGCCGCATGGAGAACGTTCGGCTGGGACAGAACACAAACGTTTCTTGGCCCAGCCAAAAATAACTGCTGGCTAGGCAGTCCAGGCCACCCCTCTTATGGGAGGACCCTGCCCCCGCCCCTCTGCTGGCCCCATGCCATCTCTCATGGGGGCGGGGGCCGCAAAGTGCATGGCAGCGTATTCTTGCCACCACACGTCCAATATGCACAAAACAGAGACTTGACACAAAACAGTTTAGGATGTCCAGTAATAATTCTGCCTACCCAGGCAGCACAGATGATTACAAAAACAATAAATGAAGTGAAAAGGCCTTCAAAAATGGGAAACTACATGTATTTGCACAGAGATTTCTTCCACTCGAAGGATGAGCAGTTAAGACCACAGACTAAGGGGCACTCCTATCTAGCATCTTAGGGAAATGAAATGTTTTGTACCTTGGCTTCAGAATAATGAGTCCATAGCATTTTATTTCAATACTAAATAGCTATTTGTTCTCTCCTTACGGTGAATATCATATCTTTGCATTCTCTTCTTCCTGCTTTTAGAACATAGAACTTTCTTCTGTGGAAAGGATAAGTAGTCATCAAGAATGGACATTGGAACATAATTACAGCTTCACTGACTAGATTGAAAGGCCATCCAATCTTATTCCTCAAGGGAAACAGCCAGATGATCCTAGAAAGCCTATAAGGAAATGTGCTAACTGTTCTCCAAATACTTTATTACCATAGCAGGACAACCTGGCCAGACTAGAACATTAATATCAATCAAAGGTTTAGGTTTTATTCTGGACCTAAGCCTCTGGAAACTCTGTCTTTAAGAGCTTTTTAAACCTCTCCTGCATTCCATATAAAGGTGCCCACTATTAAGAAGGCCTGATTAGTAGCAATAGCAGCAATAGCAATTACACTTATATACCATCCCATAATGCTTAGAGCACTCTCCGGACGATTCAGAAGGTAATTAACATTTTGCTCCCAACACGCTGGGTCCTCTTTTTACCTTCCTTGGAAGGATGAGTCAACTTTGAGCCCCATCAGAATCAAACTCACAATGTCAACAGTTTTGACTATGATATAGCAGTTTAACCACTGCACCATTAGAGCTCTATAACTATTGGTAGTTGTTGTCTTTCTGGCATCTTTTGGTATGAACACCCATGGAAGAGATGCTCCAAAAGGTAGCCAGGTCCTAACCCATTTAGGGCCCATTCCTTACACTTGACAAAGAAGCAGATAGGAGACAATGTAGCCAAGCTGGGATTGAAAATGTTATTTTTAAAATATGTTTATTTTCAATAAAAATGTTTTACTCTTTGTTATCATTTGCCCTCCACATCAAAGTTAGGCTTACATGTCCACAAACACCCCACAGTACCATGATTCACTTGTCACCCCACCATCACCCCACTGTTCTCCCAACCAATCCAGTTGCTTCCCCCCCAATGTTGTTGTTCAACTCTTTGCGACCCTAAGGACCATCGCTCTCCAGGCATCCCTGTCCTCCACCATCCTCCTTAGTCCACACAGCCCCGTGCCCATTGTGTCTACAATACCATCTAGCCATCTCATGTTTGGCCGTCCCCTTCTTCTTTTACCCTCCACCTTCCCCAGCATCAAGGCCTTCTCAAGTGAATCCTCTCTTCTCATTTGATGTCCAAAATACTTCAACTTCATCTTTGTTATTTGTCCTTCTAAGGAGCATTCAGGGCTAATCTCTTCTAATATTGACCTATTTGTTCTCCTGCTGTCCAGGGGACTCTCAAAACTCTCCTCCAGCACCACATCTCAAATGCCATCTATTTTTCTTCACTCAGCCTTTCTAATGGTCCAGCTCTCACAGCTATACATTACCCCCCAAATGTATCTTTCCTATATTGTATATATAGGTGCTGCTGCACCATTGCTCTCCATGTTCAGTTCCTGAAATAAAGTTGTGTTTGGCCCTGTTATGCTGACTGCTGCATATCAATTCCTGAACATCAAAGGTCCCTATAAAAGGTGGGGGGAGGGGAGACCCGGGCAGGAAGAATAAAAGCCCCAGGCAGGGCAAAATAAGCCAGCAGGGCTGGGTTGTGGCACTAGATGCATTCCACATCTGCTGGCAAAACCAAATTTGTAGGGCCTTCCTGAAGGGGGGCAGCCCCGCCTGGAGGCGCAATTCAGGTGGTAGAAGGTTCCATATGGCCAGAGCGGTTACCAAGAATGTCCTCCTCCTGGTCCCAGTGAGGCACACCTCCCTGGCTGATGGGACCATTAGGGAGCCCCTACGGTCTGCTCTCATAGGACGGGTCGAAAACCTTGGGGTGATGTGATCTCTTAAGTATCCTGGCCCACTACCATGAAGGGGTTTAAAGGTCAAACCAGCATCTTGAATTGCACCCAGAAGCATACTGGCAGCCAATGCAACTCCCGTAGCAGTGGCGAGGCAAAGGCATAATGCCTGCACCCCTCACCAACTGGGCAACTGCATTCTGAACCAGCTGTAGCTTCTGGACGGCCATCAAGGGCAGCCCCATGTAGAGCACATTACAATAGTCCAGTCTGGAGGTGGCCAGAGCTTGTGTGACTATGAGAAAGGAGTCCTAGTCCAGGAGCAGGCGTAATTGGTGGATGCCTTGAAGTTGCGCAAAAGCCCTCCTGGCCATGTCTGCCACCGCTCTTCGAGCAGCAGTCATGAGTCCAGGAGGACCCCCAAATTACACACCTGGTCTGTCTGGGTCAAGGAAGCCCCATCCAGTACCAAAGATGGTAGCTCTTGGGACAGTGCAGGGCCCCGAACACACAGCCACTTAGTCTTGCCAGGATTCAGCTGAAGCCCATTGTCTGCCATCCAGACCCTTACAGCCTCCAGGCACCTGGTTAGGACTTCAACTGCATCACTTGGGTTCACACGGGCCGAGATATACAGTTGGGTATCATCGGCATATTGATGATACCTCACCCCGTGGGAATGAATGATCTCACCCAGCAGCTTCATGTAGATGTTAAATAGAAGAGGCAAGAGTACTGAGCCCTGTGGCACCCTATACAGGAGAAGCTTAGGGCTGAACAACTCATCCTCCAATGACACCGACTAGGTCTGACCCCTTAGAAATGAGGAAAACCAGGTCTCGGTACCATGAGCGGGCCTGAATCCTGACTGAAAAGAGTCCAGATAATCCACTTCATCCAGAACCACCTGGAGCTGCCATGCCACTGCTTTTTCCAGAACCTTCCCCAAGTAGGGAGGTTAGATGCTGGTCTGAAGTTCGTCACTATTGTAGGAATGAGTGATGGTTTCAGTAGAGGGTGCACCAACACATTTTTAAATGCTTTAAAATTTATCACATACAGTAATACCTCATACAAAGTCCGCTTCGTACAATATCGAATTTATACAACATTGCCTAATTCCTTGAAAAAAGTTGCCTCATACAAAGTCGCTGAGGCTTTGTATGAGGTATTGGGGTTTTTCCCAGGTTGCATTGTGCCTGGGCAGTATAAAAGGCAGGAAGCATGCGTGCATTGCTCTGGTGGGTATTGCATGAGGCGAAGAGTGTTTAGGAGTGGTTTTGAGCACGATTTTGGATTATTAATTTTTTCCATCAGAATTTTTAGAAGCATTCCTGGGATTTTTGCAGCATTCTTCAGGTTCATGGACAATCAGGGTTGTTTGACATGTTTTTGTAATGTATTTAGCCTTTAGACAATGATTTCTTAAAGTTCTGTCAGTTTCCCGTCTGTTTCCTCGACTTTTCCCTGATGTTTGTGCTGTTACAGTACAATGTATCTCTATGGAAACGACGTTGTACGAGGCATCGCAGCAAGGATTTGGATGTTGTATGAGGCATCGTGGCTAGGATTTTGCATGCCTCATACAAAGTCCAAAGTTGTGGAACCACTGTGGAATCACTGTATTAAAGTAGCCCCATTTAACTTGATTATTGTTGCACCCATAATAAGAGTTTTCTTGGACTTTTTGAAGGTGTACTAATGAACAGTAGAGTAATAGCTGTGAAATAGTTGTAAAATGGAGGAATAACACAATATTTCAGTGATAACCTTCCTAACATCTGAGGTGAAAAGATATATTCACCACTGTGATTCTGCTGTTGCCTGATCCTTCCTTTCATGCTGCCTTGTCCAGATCTTCATCACCACTCCATTACCCAGCCTTCATCTCTCCTGCCACTCTAGTCAATAACTGATCACAAATAACTTCAAGTGATTTGCCATACGCAGTGTCTAACACATAAATGCCCAAACTATGGCCTGTGGGCTGGATCCGGCACATTGGACATCATCATCCATCCCAGACTCAGTGCATAACTTGTGGGTCCTCCTAGAAGCGCAACTGCTGGTAGAAGAACAAGTGGCGTCTGTGGCCAGGAGGGCCTTTGGACAACTTCGTGTAATTCGCCAGTTACGCCTGCTTCTGGATAGGGATTCCTTGCTCATGATCACACATGTGCTGATTACCTCCAGACTTGATTATTGTAATGCGCTCTACATGGGGCTGCCCTTGATGACCATTCGGAGGCTGCTGCTGGTCCAGAATGCAGCGGCTCGGGTAGTGATGGGGTGCGGGCGGTATGCTCATGCCTCACTTCTGCTCCAGGAGCTGCACTGGTTACCAGTTTGTCTCTGGGTGCAATTCAAGGTGCTGGTAATTACCTTTAAAGCCCTTCATGGTAGTGGGCCAGGTTACCTAAGAGACCACATCACCCCTAAGGGAGTCCGCCCGTCCTACCAGGGTGGACCAGAGAAGGGCCCTCAGTGTTCCATCAGCTAGAGGGGCTCACCTCTCTAGCACAAGGAGAAGGGCCTTCTCTGTGTCCGCCACAACTCTTTGGAACCTCCTGCCGGCAGACTTAAGGCTTCAGTCAGAATTGCTGCCCTTTCAGAAAGGGTTAAAAACCTGGCTGGCAGAGCAAGTTTGGGGGGCCGACGGGGTATTGACTCCTGCACGTTGGCTCAGTTGATGTTACATGTCCTTTCAATGATTGTGGGAAGGGGTGGGTCTTTTTAGACATGGTTTTATAAAGAGTTTTTATTGTAGTTTTTATGGGGTTTTATATTGTAATGTTTTTATATGTTGTATGCCGCCCCGAGTTGCCCTGGAGCAAGAGCGCAGGATATAAATCTAAATAAATAAATAAACCCCATGGGTGGACTGCTGCTGTCTCCAGAAGCGTGGTAAATTCACATGCTGCCTCCACCACTGGTAGGAAACATGTGCCCGGTCCGCTCAGCTGTTCGAGAGGGTTAGGCCCCTAGGGGAAAACGTTTTGTTGTTCAGTTGCACAGTCGATTCTGACCCTCTGCGACCCTATGGACCATTTTCCTCCAGGCACCTCTGTCCTCCACCATCCCCCTCAGCCCTCCCAGCCCTGTGCCCATTGCATCCACAGTACCATCTAGCCATCACATCCTTGGCCTCCCCCTTCTCCTTTTGCCCTCCACCTTTCCCAACATCAAGGCCTTCTCAAGTGAATCCTCCCTTCTCATCTGATGTCCAAAGTACTTTAGCTTCATCTTTACTATTTGACCTTCCAATGAGCAGTCAGGGAAAATGTTTGGGCACCCGAAATCTAACAGAATAAAAACATTCTCCATCATGATTTCATATAAAGCATCATGGCTATATGTGTTGGAGGAAATTGACAGTTTATAAAACAGACTATTACCTGAACTGTGTCACTAATCGAACTGTAGATAACCAATTTTATTATTCCAGCAAAGGCATAGCACACAATTCATCTATCAAGATTATATCAGGGTTCCACTCCATGCTTTCTGATTTGGACAATTCAAGATATGAATTTTTCCCAGTGAGATTCCTTTGGCGTTCAGCTCAGGAGAGATTCTAGACTGGGGGAGTGAAAAAAGAAAATTGAGATGTTCTGAATTAAAATTTTAATCTCTGATATACAGCAAACCCTCGAGATACTCAATTAATTCATTCCTCGAGGTTTTTCGTATCTTGAAAAATTTGTCTCTCAACACATGATTTCACATAGGAATTAATTGAAAAGAAAAAAAATCTGTTCCAGGGCTCAGAGAAAAGCCAAAACCTCTTCATAAAGTGCACTTTGCATTTTTTCTGCATTATGGCCAAATTATATAGAGATGAGATTTGAACAGATAAAAGACATTTACTGTATTTGGCTTTTTTTCCTGAACTCTGGAACCCTTTTTTTTTTCAATACTTATTTGGCACATTTCAAACACTACCCTCGAGAGACCAGCTCTGGTTGTGGGGAAATAATAATAATAATAAATAATAATACATTATATTTCTATCCCGCTTTCTTGGCACAAGTGCCACTCAAAGCGGCTTACACATACACAACTACAGTATCACAGATATAATTACACAGTTACAAAAAACAGAATACAAACGTAACACATTGAAAGTAAAAAAGTCCCATATTAATTAAATACAAAAAATGCAAGCCCCATACTGCACCCCCTCCAGCAGTACCACCCAGAAGCTCCCACTTCCCTGCGGCCAAGCCGAGCTGGGAAGGGGCTCGGGTGACAGCTGCTCCCCTCCCCCATGCTTGCGGTCATCCCTCTTTTAACCCCAGGCGAGACAGGACCAGGGGGGAGGGGACGGCATCCGCAGGTGCCGCCAATACCTTCCCCGCACCAATGGCAAGGGCTCCAGGGAGATGCAGCAAAGTCCAAATGAGATAGGGGTACTGTGGACGTCCATGAAAAATGGCAGCAGCAGAAGTCTCTTTGTCCCGAACAAGGATGGGGGGTGCCGACGATGGTGAAACTCCCGGCATCTGACAGTGCCAAAATGAGACGAAAAATTCCAAAGATGGACCAGAAATGCTGCAAACACCCTCCAACCATCTTGAGAATCATTGGAAGACCCAAAAAAAATTTTTATCTAAAAAAAGTATCTTGAAGCAATTTTTTCCTGAGATTTCCTTTCATATTACGGTTTTTTTGTAGGTCGAGCCATTCGTAACTCGAGGTTTCCTGTATATTCATTAAATAAATGCATCTGATTAACCCAAGCTTTACATTTATTTATACATAATGCAATTATTATGTTATATACAGTGGTACCTCATACAATGATTTTAATCAGTTCCAGCGGCCCGTTGTTGTACGAAACAATTGCTATACAATGCATGTATCGTATAGCGATTTTCCTTATGGGAATTTCGTTGCTATATGGGGCAACTGTTTTATGAGGTTCCACTGTATTTTAAAACTCTTTTGAATGTACTGCTTGATAGAGCAAGCGCCATCTCTTTCACAGCTCCTGCCAACCTAGCAGTTTGAAAACAAGACATTGCAAGTAGAGAAATAGGGACCACTTCAATGGGAAGGTAAACAGCATTCTGTGCATTCTGGTGTGGAGGCAAGCCTGTCACATGACCACAGAAATATATGCACAAGCAGACAATGCTGGTTCCTAGACTATGAAACAGAGATGAGTGCTGAATCCTAGAGTCGGATAAAACTGACAAGCAAGGGTGACCTTTACCTTTACCTTTAAGATGTACATTGGGCTTGTGAACTCAGAATCACTGTGAGTAGAAGAATGTGGTGGAGATGCTTTTATTATCTCTACATAAGATGCTTTCTCACCTTAGGCAGCATGCTCCGCCATTGTTGCATATCCCAAATTTATGCATGTAGGCTTCACACCCAAAATCTGGGCTAGAGTCTGGTGCGACACAATGACCCCCAACATTTGCACAAGCATTGTCATTGTGTATTATACTAGAAAGAAAGAGACAGAGAATGAATGAACAAATGAATGAATGAATGAAGTGTGTATTAGACTGGAAAGGTAGAGAGCGAAAGAGACAGATGCAGAAAAGTCTGTTCTCTCTGGTCAATGTAGAATAAATGACAGCTGATTTTCTTCTTGAGGACTAGGATGTTTACTTATTACCAGATTTATCTCCTTGCAGCCTCTAACATAGTTAACAGTCAAGGTAATAGGATGCCCTCTTCATGGGAAAGGTCACATCAGCCAATGATCCATTGTACATTGTACATGTACATTCAAAAATCTAGAAATCGTGTACCAACCAAATCCATATTCTGTGTAGAAAATGGTACACTCATATAGATTTTCTTGTACTTCTTTTTGCAGATGCACCCCGCCCCCAGTGAAGAGACGTACACTGTAGTTGGATTAAACAACAAGATAAGTCATCTTATCTTATTTTGAATTTTAATTTTTTTTAGATTTTCAATTTTTAGGATTTTTGAATTTTCAAATTTTGAAATTTTGAAATTTTAAAGTTTTGAAGTTTTGAAGTTTTTAAATTTTGAAATTGTACTGTATGGTACTATCTTAATTGGTGTTTCTGTAGCTGTTTAAAATTAAGGGGTATGCCTTATTCGAGTTGATATATAGCAATCGAGAAATTTCATTGTTCCCGCAAGGGGATAATGACAATAAAGATTTATCTTATCTTATCTTATCAATAGGTGTAATACAGAAAGAAGGATTCACAAGTGGTCAAATAGTTAATTTTCCAAATTGTTAATAATTAGATTAGAAAATGTTATCCTACCTTCTGCAACAACTATTCGTTTCACCACAGCGTGAAGGCGAGGCAGAGAAGGAAGGACATTTTCTTCCAGGAATACAGATGCCGCCAGTGTTTCGACACTCATATATGTCATACTTGAGAGATATCAGATCTTCACTGAACCCTACCAGGGTTTGGGGGGGGGGGAGAGAAGAAAGCAAATTCTTAAGCAAGAGAAAAGTTTAGATTTCAACATTTTTAGTTTTTAAGTTTTTATTCCTTCTGGGAATTATGGCTAATTATCAAGAGAAGGTCTCTGCTCTGTTGCCATTTTGATTCCTTCTCAAGGTGAACTACCTGATTAACCTATTCCACACATTGCAATTTCATCACCTGAAGCATTCTCCAGCACAGACATGTTCTGCTAGATAGGTTATTTTCTTCCAGTCACCTAAAGAGACAAGCAGCCTCTGGAAACTACAGATGGACTACAACACATGCACATTTCTAGTCTTCATGCAGTTGTAATGAGATATTTCATCCCATTTTTCATTAAATGGACACACAGGATTGGGAAGAAAGACATGTTTGTAGCTCTATTGTAAACCTGCAGGAGGTATAATAGGAAACCTAATAAGCTGTAAGGTGGGCAGGTCAGCAGTTTGAGACCCAGGTGCTGCATGAAGGAGTGAATTCCCTTCTCTGTCCTAGCTCCTGCCAACCTAGTAGTTTGAAAGCAAGAAAATTGCAAGTAGATAAATAGATGCCACTTCAGTGGGAAAGGCAACAGTGTTCCATGTGCTTTATATATATATGCCAAATACACACACACACACACACACATCTGCAGATGTTTCCATGGTCATGTGGCAGGCATGACTAGATGCTAAAGCACATGGACACACACACACACACACACACACACACACATATATTCATTATATTTGTAAAAAAGTAAATGCCATGAAGACACAGAGACAATTTGCACTCTGTTCCTAAGTAGATTAAAATGAAAATGAAAGTTGTTTTCAAAAAGAGAGAAGTGTGCTCTCTGTTCCTTTGAGCAGGGGTGCCCAAACTTTTCGGGTCATGGGCTGGTCATGTGGTTGAATGTGCTTGGTCACATGGTTCCTCCCACCAGAAGCAAAAGTAAAACGTGCATGCATGTGCGCAGAACACACATGCACATTTTACTTCTGCTTCCAGCAGAGGGCAGCATAGGCCAGATTAATTGGCACCATGGGCCAGATCTGGCCTGTGGGCTGTAGTTTGGGCTCCCCTGCTTTGAGTTTGCACTAATAATAATAATTTCATGTCAGAAATTATTCTGGGTTGAAAGGATTTTTGTGGAAGAAACTCCGCTCAGGGAATGCCCAAAGGAGGCTCTTTTCATGACCCCAAGAGCTGGGACAGAGACAGGCTCTCAGTCGGTCATGCAGTACCTTGGTCTCGAACTGCCTACTTGCCAGCCTTCCAGTTAACACGGTTTGATGTAGGCATCGATACCCATTAGTTAACAGACATGGTGACATCACTGTATTCCCGACTATGAATCCTCCAACAGTACTGATTGACTGGTTCGTTCATAAGGGGGAAGTAAGAGGCAATCAGTGGCGGGGATACTTCCCGTGCTCATTGCTCATTGGGCACAGCTGCACTATAGTTGGTGGCTGCACGACTGTATCAGCTCTACTATAGCCTGCAGCTATGTGCACCTGCTTCCTAGTTTCAGTTGTAGTATCGCCTAAGCTATTCCTACACAACATCCCTCCCCCCTAGGATGGGACGAAGTCCCTCAGCCACTGTGGGGGCCTGTGAGTGTGCTGCAGTCGGCCAGCTGACTCTGTGGTGTTGCTGGCACAGGCCGCCGCATGTGAGCTTTCCCCCTGTGAGAACTGAAGGGTCCCATCGAATCCTGGCAATACTCGGGAAGGGGATCCTGGCAATACTCGGGAAGGGGTGTTACTGACTTGGGGACGGGGGGACCGTTGGGAGTACTCAAAGCCGCGCTGCTCACTGGGATGAGTGGGGGAACACTCTCGAAAACTCCCCCGTCCTGTAATACAAAATCAAAATCGGGGTCTTCGAACTCTTTCTCGCTCAACTCGCTTGGGTGAAAGAGATCAGGGCTCTGGGCACCTGTCGTTTGTCCCCCTTGAAATAAGCGGGTGGGGGATGACTCTAACATTGATTCTTCCTCTTCCCTCGTGGCCCCCATTACCCTCCTTCTAAGCTGGTCAGCATGTCTCCTCCACCACAGTCCTGGCTCTGTCTTTACTCTGTAGGACACTGTCCTGGTTTGTTCTGTCACCTCCCCAGGTACCCACGCTGGCCCTGACCTAGCATAATTCCTACAGTAAACTGGGTTGCCTGCCGTAAACACCTTCTCCTGCTCTCTTGTTACATTTGTACTCCTATCATCCACCCTGGAAGGATCTAAACAATCACATAACATTGCGAGCCTTCTTCGCATCAGAAGCTCTGCGGGGGATTGTCCCGATGCTAGCGGAGTGACTCTATATGTCATATGGAATTGGCAGACCTGAAGCTTCATTTTCCCAGGACCCATCCTCCTCATTGCCTCCTTTGTAGTGCGGACTAGGCACTCTACCTGCCCGTTTGTCGCTGGGTGGAACGGGGCGGAGGTAACATGCCTGATTGCATTCCTCTCAAGGAATGCCTGGAATTCCGTGGACGTGAAAGTCGAGGCGTTATCCGAAATTAGCACATCAAGCAGGCCAAAACACATGAACATCTTCCTAAGATGTTTGACTGTGGCTGTTGAGGAAGTGTTGCACATCGGAATGACCTCTAGCCATTTTGAGAATGCGTCAACTACTAGCAGGAACATTGTGCCCCTGAAGGGCCCCGCGAAGTCCACGTGGACCCTTGACCATGGACCGTGGGCTGTGTCCCACTCCCTCAGAGGTAACTTATGTTCCTTGGGCCGTGAACTTTGGCAGCTTCCACACGTGCCCACTAACTGCTCTATCTCCTTATCTATGCTGGGCCACCAGAAGTAGCTCCTTGCCTTCACGATTCCCAGGTGGCTTGTATGGAGCAGACGGAGCACCTTGGCTTGCAGTACCTCGGGAATTACTACTCTCTGGCCCAAGAGGAGGCATCCTCTCTTGAGCAACAGTTCGAAATGCCGCCTGAAGAGGTGCGAGTTCTTCAGAGGCGGACGTTAAGGGCCAGCCCTTCTTAACCCATGCTAGGACTTGGGACAGGGTCTTATCTTTGGCGGTTGCCTTTGCGATATCCACAGGCACTATTGGGGGCGAATCGAGGGATTCGATGAGCATCACCTGGTGATCTTGCTCAACCTCGCACTCGGGTTCTCCCATCTCCGGCAGGGGAGACCTGGAAAGCACATCTGTGTGGGCAATGTCTTTCCCTGGGCGATGTACTACTGTGAACTGGTATGCGTTTAGGAAGATCACCCAACGTAGCATTCTGGGGGACAGGATCTTGGGGGTGGGCTTGGCTGTGATGAAGATCCCTAGGAGGGGCTTGTGGTCCATGACAATTGAGAATTCCCTCCCATACAAGAAGTCGTGGAACTCCTTTGTCCCTGCAATGATTGCGAGGGCTTCCCTGTCTGTCTGGGCGTAGTTTCTTTCTGCTTTAGAGAGGAATCTCGAGTAGAAAGCAATGGGTGCCTCCCTCCCATTCTCTAACATGTGGCACAGGACAGCCCCAAACCCCACTGGTGAGGCATCGCACACTAGCACTGAGGTATTTTGGGGGTCGAAGTGAGTATCGCCTCAGAAGAGAGGAGCCTCTTCAACTCACTGAATGCCCGTCCCTGGGCTTCCCCCCATCGCCAGACTGCATCCTTCTTCAGCAGGTGGTGCAGTGGCTCTGCCATAGAGGCCTTCCATGGGAGGAAGGAATGGTAGAAATTCAGGAGCCCCAGGAACGACTGCAGCTCTGTCTTAGAGGCTGGTGTGGGGACGTCCTGAACGGCCGCAAACTTTGATTTCAAGGGCTTGTCCCCATCAGTGGTGATCCGAAATCCGAGGAACTCTACCTCATTAGCATAAAAACACATTTGTCCCTTCTTAAGCGTAGCCCCACCTTATCAAACACAGACAGCACCCGGTCTAACCTCTGGGCTAACTCTGACTCATCCCCAGCTATTACCAATATGTTGTCAAAGTATGGTAAGACCCCGGGGAGACCCTTAAGGAGGCGTTCTACAAGCTCCTGAAAAATTCCGAATTCAGCCCAAACTGGAGGCGTGTCACCTTAAATGAACCCTTGTGTGTCACTAATGTCTGGGCAGCTGTGGCTGCAGGTGTGACCGTTAACTGTTGGTAAGCCTGGGCTAGGTCCAACTTTGCAAAGCATTTCCCCCCATGTAACTTAGCCAATAAGTCACTGACTACCAGCACCGGGTAAGCATTTGGGTGAATTGCCTTATTGATAGTACACTTGTAATCAGCACAAATCCCGTTAGACTTCAATGCAGTTACAATCAGTGTCTCCCACTCCGCGGAGTCCACCAGAACCAAAATCCCCTGCCCCACCAGTTTGTCCAATTCCGCATCTATTTTGTCCTTTAGTGCAAAAGGCACTCTTCACGGCTTGAGGCGGATGGGGCAAACGGAAGTGTCAATATCAAAGTCCACAGGGGGCCCCCGGTATTCCCCAAGACCTTTCCTGAAGACCACTGGGTGTGCGTTGCACACGTCTTGAATGGGGTTGCCTCGGATGGTGTTGATACCAGTCAATGCAATGCCCAGCGGTTTAAACCACTGGGTTCTCAAAAAACAACTGCACCCCCCTTAAGGACCACTAAGGGCAACTTCCTTGTGAAGTTCTTAAACCGTACGGTGACGTCCCCCACCCCCAGGATTGGAATGTAATTCCCCTGCACGTCCCGCAAGTTCGTCCTGAGGGCTCTACGTTTGGGGCAGTCCCTAGGGGGTATTCGCAGAAACTCAGTCTGTGAGACTATGGAGTAGGCAGTCCCTGAGTCCACCTCCATTTTCACCTCAACCCCCTGCAAAAGTACTTTAACAAAAAAGTGGGTGTGTCGCTCCAGCACATGTCTCACCACTGTGTCCTCCATGTGCACCTTCCAGACGTTGTTGCCCTTTCGGTCATCATGGCAGGTCTGGTCTGGGTCCTGGCTTCTGTGTTGCCTGCACACCTTCGTGATGTGGCCCAGATGTCTGCAGTTGTGGCACTGTGCTTTCTTGAAGGGGCAGTTCCTCCTGTCATGTGTGCCCCTGCACCCCTCACAGCGTCGGCTGGTCTCAGCGGTGTCTCTCCTCTCGGAAGGCCATTTCCACACCTTCTGGACCTCCTGCTCACCCTCACTCTTGCTGAGGTCAGACGAGGATGTGGCAGCAGCTGCAGCAGTTCCTGGCTCTTGCTCCCTGCGAGATGAACAGCTGTGGACCTGTGCAGTGAATGTGGGGCCCCCGGAGGCAGTGGCCCACGCCCAGCACACACGCACCCCATCCTTCACCACCTCGGAAGCCTGAGCCGCCCGCAGGACCTGCTCAAATGTGATGTCCTTGTCCCGGGCCAGAAGACGCCGCTGAGCTTCCTCGTCTAGCATGCCGAGCAGGAAACGGTCCTGCAAGGCCTCGCTCAGGAAAGCCCCCCACTGGCATGGGATGGCCACCAGTCTCAGTGTGGCGACAAACTCCACCACTGTTTCCCCGGGCCTCTGGTCACGCTGGTGAAAGGCCAGCCGTGCCGGGATCACAGACACTTTCAAGCGGAAGTGTGCCCGCAGCGCAGCGAGGATCTCGGCGAGGGGAACTGACTTTAGTGGCCTCGGCATCAGAAGGTTCCTCGCCAGTTCTAGGATAGGCAGCCCACATTGAGCCAGTAGACAGGCTCGTTTCCGCACCTCATCGTCAATGCCCTCCGCATCCATGGCATACTGGAATTGTTCCTCGTAGAGGTCCCATGACTCGAGCTTCATGAAGTCAAATGGAGCGAGGGTTACTCTGTCAGGTGCCATTATCCCCTCCTTGTAGGCAGTTTGATGTTGGCAGATTTATTGCACTTGGAGCCAGCAGGAGGGCAAAACACGTCTTTCTTTATTGCATGGTCAATCTGTACATAGTTTGCATTAGGAGTCGCAGCTCCTTTTATAATACATTCAAACCCCCCGCCATCGATACCCATTGGTTAATAGACATGGTGACATCACTGTATTCCAGACTATGAATCCTCCGACAGTACTGATTGGCTGGTTCGTTCATAAGGGGGAAGCAAGAGGCCATCAGTGGCGGGGATACTTCCCTCACTCATTGCTCATTGGGCACAGCTGCACTATAGTCGGTGGCTGCACGAATGTATCAGCTCTGCACCTGTGTTTGCCTGCTACCTAGTTTCGGTTGTAGTATTGCCTATACTATGCATACACAACACAAGGTGAGCTTCTTAACCATTGAGCCAGCACAGCCCTTTGCGTATGCACTGAAACTGGGACTTCTCTGCAGCCATTCAAGCAATCACACTGTCTGCATAAAAAAGTAGAAACTACAACAGAGGGTAAACTATGATTTGGAGTAAGCTTTCTAGGCTGATTCGCATTGCCTCTTGAGTTATGTACTAAATGAAAAAAAATATGTAACTCACCTCAAACCAATCCTGATAAATAACTGCATGTTTTTATCAATGCACATCATACTTGCAGAATCTAAACTTGTGGTTCTCAACCGTTCTAAGCCACAGGCTGGATCATGCCCCTTCAGACAGCTGAGTGAGCTGGACTGGTGGTCCCTCCCTGCCATAAACGCTGCCATAAAATGCATCTATGGCTGTCATAAATGCATCTGCTTCCCATGGCAGCAGCAGCAGTGACACATGCCACATAAAATGCTGCTATGGGCTAGTTCCGGCCCACAGGCCATAGGTTGAAAAACTCTAATCTAAACCCTTTTCTCAATACCATGGTGTCACATTTTGCACCAAGTGACTTTAAAGGATGTAAAGAATGATCTCTAATTTTATTTTTATTCTCAAGGATTTAGTTTGTTGCAACTTAATGAGATGTTTGAAGGAATCATTTATAACTTCTGCTATAATAATTTCATGTCAGAAATTATTCTGGGTTGAAAAGATTTTTGTGGAAGATACTCTGCTCAGGGAATGCCCAAATGAGGATCCTTTCATGTCCCCAAGAGCAGGGGCAGAGATGGGCACTTCTGCTAAGAGGCAGAGACCAATACGTCCCTGCACAATTCTGCCAGTACAACGGAAATGATGTCACAAGTCAACACTAATGTGTACAGTATGCACATCTCTTACCTAGAGATGTTAGATGCATCCATGAAAGAAGAGAAAAAAGCAGCCAAAAGTTCTTCATTGTTGTTTTGCAGTCACCACTGTGGAGTGCTGGAACATTATAGTGATTATGAAGTCCACAACCTGATATTTATAATGTTCTTTGAAATAGTCTTCCATGGATTATTGAGCTGTGCAAATGAGAAACAGAAATTCTTACAACCTTCCAAATGGCGAAAACAAGCCAATCTTAACCAAAATACTGGGGCAGTTAAGAACCGAATATGTTTTTTGGAAATTGCCTTTGGTGTATTGCTGAGACTTAAATTGGTTTTTTATGTAACTTGAAGCAAACCCATAGGAAAAATGTTTTTTTACTTAACTCAAAGCAAACCCATAGGAAAAATGAAATTGTATGTAAATCAAAGCAAACCCATAGGGAAATGAATTTTTATGTAACTCAAAGCAAACTCATAGAAAAAAGAATCTTTATGTAACTCGAAGCAAACTCATAGAAAATCGTATAAATCGGGACATGGTTTTAGCACAAAATTATTATGTAAGTTGAATTTTATGTAACTCGAGGCATATGTAAGTTGGGGTTTTACTGTAGATAATCATTCAACAAGATTCTACCATCCCCTTAAGTGACTGCAGTCTGTTATTTATGTTTTGGTCATTATTATGGGTTTTTCATCTTGTCTGGTATAGCTTTGCTGGCTTGCTTTATTTTATTTATGGTTTCTTTTTATGATTGTACTTTCTCTAGTATTTGAATCATTTTGTTAGCTGTCCAAAGTGCCTTTGTCAAGAAAAACACACAAATAAGTAAATAAATACTTGGTTAATATAGTTGAGTAGAGGGCTTTTAAAAGGGTGGCAAAATGTAGATAAATTATGGTTGAATAAACAAAAGTGTCATTGGTCCAAGTTGTAGAAATAAAGATTGAAAACCATTTAAGATTTTGTGCAGAAATAGATGTGGCCGATAACCAATAAATTCTTGCAGTTTGATTAAGGTTTAGATCAGGGGTTCCCAAACTTTTGATGCTGTGGGCCTGACCATGCCCCCTGACAGCCGAGCGAGCTGGACTATGCCCCCCGGAAATAGAAGCTGGTGCATTTACAGCTGTCATAAATGTGCCCACTTCCGAGTTTATGACTATCGTGGACACATTTACAAATGTGTGGGTTTGTTTTATGGCTGACATAAATGCATCCACTTCAACTTCCAGGTGCAGTGTGGCAGGCCACATGAAATGGTGGTGCATGGGTTACATTGCCGCCGCCATGATGCAATGCCTCCCCGCCCCCTCCACCGGCGGGGAGGGTAAAAGAACCCACATTGGGCTTGAAAATGCCAACACCACTGTGATGCTGTGCCTCACCGCCCCCTCCACTGGCGGGGAGGGTAAAAGGTGCCCTGTGGGCCTGAGGACAGCATCCAGTCCAGTCCCATAGGCACGGTCAGCAATGGGAGTTGGGAGCCCAGCTATGGCTCGTCCCATGGCAGGAATTGGAAAAGCCGCTGCCAGTTCCATCAGTGAACCCCCTGCCCTTGGTGAGTGTGATGGGGGAGAGACTGGCCCCAGCTGTGGGGCGACTGGTGCGGCTTCTCTGCTCCGGCATTGGCTGCGGGGAAATCAGAATAGCTGGCCTCGAGACGCTGCAGGTATATGAACTCCTGCCGGCGCCATCTCATTTGAGCTCCTTCCCCGGTCCGGCATTGGCCGTGGGGAAGTCAGAGCACCTGGGCTGCACTGTAATTGATATTGTAATATGCTGAACTGTATTTGATTGTTTGTGATATGCAGAATTGTATTGGAACTTTGTATTGAATTTTGTATAGTGTTTCTGTATGGTGTTCTGCTATTTATTGATATGCTCTTGTTATTTGTGTTGATTCTGTAGACTGCTTTGAGTCGCTTTCGAGAGAGAAAAGTGGTATAGAAATGCTACTATAAATAAAGAAATAAAGAAATAAATAGGTTGGGAACACCTGGTTTAGATCATTGATCACAAGGATCAGTTGAAAAAATATATCGAGAAAAATGTCCTTTTGATGGGACATTTGATGGCATTTTATACTACATGTATTCCTGTCTTACTGTCCTTAAAATCATTTCAGGAACACTCTTGTCAATACTTGGCATGAAATAACTTGAAGAAGATTTGCATACCGAAGTATCTAACTTTCTTTCTTTCTTTGTGTCAGAGACACCACCAGCATATAATAACATACAAAGCTAAAATTAACATACAGTATTTAAAACAAAAAGGAATTAAAAGGACTAGATGACATCCACCCAATATCAAGGGGACATAAAAGGGGCCGGCCTAATGATTGCTACTTCAGTGATCAGGCGTCCCCTGGGAATGGAGATTTGTCACCAGCTAATCCTTTCAACCCAGAAGCACCAGAAGTATCTAACTGAATGGAAACATCCTCCATTGTTATTTCATTAATAGCATCATGGCTATATGCATCAGAGGAAATTAACAGATTTCAAAATACCACCTATTGGTAGGAAACATTAACTTCAGGGTAACTGGGTTTTGTCACTAACTGACATGTACAGGTAAAGGTAAAGGTTTCCCTTGCTCAAAAGCCGGTTGTATCTGACTCTAGGGTGCAGTGCTCATCTCTGTTTCAAAGCCGAAGAGCCAGTACTGTCTGCTTCTGAAGATGTATCCACAGTCATGTGGCAGGTATGACTAGACACTGGAGCACACGGAATGCTGTTACCTTTCCCACCAAAGTGGTCCCTATTTATCTACAGTACTTGCAATTTCTTGCTTTCAAAGTGCTAGGTTGGCAGGAGCTGAGAGAAAGACGGGAGCTCATTCTGTCCTGCAGTACTTGGGAATCGAACTGTTGACCTTCTACCTCCCAGTCAATTTTATTATTCTAGTGAAGGTCATAACACACAATTTGAGGAGGGGGGGGGGAGAGATTATTTCAAGACTTCATATGATGTTTTCTGGTTTGGTCAACTCAAGATATGGATTTCTCCTGGGAATATTTGTTTGGCGTTCAGTTCAGCTTCATGTTAATGCTTGATAAATAGTCTGTGGATTTAGAGGAGGCGTAATCCCATACACGGGGAGGGCGTCACAGAGAGAGAGAGAGAATTGAGATACTCAGGATTCAAATTTAATTGGACATAAATTCATCTAATAAGTGCATCTGATTAATCCAAGTGTTAGCATTTATTCATGTTTCATACAATTATTAATGATTATACAGTCTAAATCCAAAGCTGGTGGGGAAGGTAAAAATGATATTGCAGGAAAGGGTTTTGACATGAACTCTCAGTTGGCTTGGAGGTCACATGTGAGCTGTCTCATGGATGGGATACTAATGCATTGGATTTTTCTCCAGCCAAAAATGAACCTATGAGTATCATTTCCTCCTTGGGAACCCAGGATACAATTCTTCTTTTTCCTTCTTCTGCCATATTCAAATCCAAATATAGGTGATCATAATGGCTATCAGCCATGAAGACTGTCCTTAGAACATAATGCAGCGACCTTTCATCGTCCTTCTGCATTGCAGAATGACGGCCGTACCACTGATCCAGTTCCCTGAGTCACATTCGGGTCTTCAGCCCTTTTGGTACACAAAATCCTCATCGGCTTCAGGCCAGTACTGATAAAGCTGTTGCCCTTCATCAAGATGGGTCCAAATGGGATTTAATCCATTTGGGGATTATTGCACAGTCATTGTCATTGTATTTTATACTGGAAAGAGAGAGGGAAACAGATCGAAGCAGAGAAATCCTTGGTGATTTTCCTCCTGAGGAGTTGCCCATTTACAGGATCCTGTAATAGCAAATGTAGATTTCACCTGCATATAAATAGGGTTATATTTCATCCGCTTCCCAATTGTTGGCAAAAGTAGCTTACACATGTAAAAGGGCACAAATATACAATTTTTTAAAGCATGATGTTTATGCTTTCCTTTGCAGAGGAACATTCATTTTAAAGAATTATTTTTGGCAATTTCTCCATTTCTTGAAATGGCAATCCCATGATGTGAGAGAGAGAGATACCTATGCTTTGTTCTTCTGTGTTCTTTGTGAAAAGTGGACTCTCTTTTGTGCTCTTTGTTTACTTCTTCTGCTATGGGATTCCAAAGAAATATTATTGATGAAAGGTGTGATATTCAATTATTCTGGATTTGATATCCTAGAATTATCCAAGAATTCCCCAAGTAGATTTTTGGATTTTCTATCTCATAAATTGTTGCAAATATCCACCCCACTCACCTGGTTTTGGTAGGCTGTCTCTGCTTTGGACTACAAAGGGCAACTAGATTAATCTCCCCTGGATGAATTGTGACAGCTTCCTCCCAATAAGCTTGGAATCAGGAAAGAAAACCTAGAAGGATGCCTTGGCTTGTCCAGGTTAGAGTAATGAATGAAACTGTGTGTATGTGTTTGTAGGTCTAATAACCCAAAATAGCCTCCCCCAACAATTTATGACATATGTTCAGTTACTTCCCTATGCTTAGATGTCATTCTCAGCTACTAATAGTGGAATTACTCTTAAAGTCCACCACTGAAACATTTGTCCTCTGAGAGTTCACTTGAATGCATCTGATATACTAGGCAAATTAATTATCTCTTTGGCAGGGAACACAACTCATTGATCCTTCTCAACCATTCTTGCTCAACAGTTCTGTCTTTCTGTTGCGTATGTAACAGTATTACTTTAAGAATGTATGAATGTAACCTGACAATGATTACAATGTAACCCAGCTGTTAAAGGAACCCGAGCTAGCTACCCATAGAGGGCAGCTGTGAGCGTTCAGCTCACATGGTTCAAATTCTCCAATCATTGGCAGCCGCCGGAACCTTCCCCTGCAAGGATCACCTGGATAAGATGGGCGTGACTCAGAATGATATCATGCAGGTAGCAGCCAATGAGCTACCGTGCAACCCTTTTCAAATGTATTACTGCAGTATAAAATGAGCTGTACCTCTGCCATTACCACATGTTCATCCTGACCATCATGCAATAAAGCTGTGTTTTAGCCCTCACTGCGACTCCTTCTTTGTCTTCCGTGCAAGACACTAAATTGGCGACGAAGGTGGGATCCATGGTGCATCCCAAGATCAAGCCTCACCTGTTTGACATCAGCGATCCCGAGCAATGGGAGGTGTATGAGTGCCAGTTTCAGCACACCATGGACGCTGCAGGCATCGACGATGAGGGGAAGATGCGCTCGCACTTCCTAGCCCAGGTGGGGCCAGCCACGCTGTGCATCCTGATGAACCTGGTGGCTCCCCGGAAGGTCAACGTGGTGCCCATCGACCGCATCCTTGCGCTACTGAGGGAGCACTTCCAGCCACCCGTTTCCATTTTTCCGGCCTGGGTCGCGTTCCACAGGCAGGATCAGCGCCCAGGAGAATCCGTATCTGCCTATGCGGCGGCCCTCAGGCTGGCGGCCGTCCACTGCCAATGGGAGGACCTGGACATAGCCCTCTGAGACCGTATGCTGTGTGGCCTGAGGGACGAGGAGGTCCAAAGGAAGTTGATGACCCGCGACCATCGCCTCCCATTCAATGAGGTACTGCGAGAGGCCCAAGCGGCCGAGGCGGCAAGGAGTGGGGTCAGAGTATTTAAGTCCTGAGGGGCCGCACCGGAAAGGGCCAAGTCACCCATGCAAGCGGCCCGGCGGACCTCGGCGCAGACGGCCTGGCGGGGCCCCCGACAGCCCACAGGCACCCCAGCAACCTCCAAGGAGTCCTCTATGATGGCGGACTCCTGCTACAGCGAGGACGACGACATGCAGAGAGTAAAGAAGCACGGAGAAAAGCACCAAACCAGCGAGCGATGTAGCCACCATTGCGATGGCTGTGGGGCATCTCACAACCGGACGAGGTGCCCATTCAGGAAGGCCGAGTGCCACATCTGTGGACGGAAGGGCCACATCGCCAGGGTCTGTAGGCGCGGGCGAACCGAGGACAAGGTCACATCAAGACACCCTCAAGCACACCAACGCAAGGCAGCTGGCATCGGAAAGGTCTCAGCCAACGACGACGGCAGACGTGAACCGCGTGAGCCTGGAGCACCGGCGTTTCTACATAGAGGTACTGTTACAAGGGGTTCCAGTGAGGATGGAAATAGACTCGGGGTCGTCCTACTCCATCCTGTCCCAGAAGGAGTTCATGCGCATTCCCCCAAATGCGCGGCCTATGTTGCGGGCCATGAAGTTGTACTTACGGGACGTACAGGGTTATGGGATCCCAGTGTTGGGGGTGGGGAACTTCATGGTGAAGTTCAAAAATTTCACAGAAAAACTGCCCTTAGTGGTTCTCAAGGGGGGGAAATGTTGCCTTTTGGGAACCCAGTGGTTTGCTCCCCTGGGAATTGAACTGTCCGGCATTAACACCATAGAGACTGACCCAATTCGGGACGTGTGCAATGTGCACCCTGGACATTTTCAAGAAGGGGCTCGGGACTTACAAGGGGCTCCCGGTTTCTTTTGAGTTGGACCCAGAAATCCGGCCCATATGTCTCAAGCCAAGAAGAGTTCCCTTCACCCTCAAGGACAAGATTGAGGCAGAACTGGACAAATTGGTGGGGCAGTGGATTTTAGTTCCGGTTGATTCAGCGGAGTGGGAAACTCCGATTGTTACAGCCTTAAAATCCAACGGGGAGGTCAGGATTTGTGCTGACTACAAATGTACAATTAACAAGGCCATTTGGCCAAATGCATATCCAGTGCCAGTAGTTAGCCACTTACTGGCCATGTTGCATGGGGGGAAGTGTTTTGCCAAGCTAGACCTGGTGCAGGCGTACCAGCAGCTCACAGTAATCCCGGCTGCTGCCACTGCGCAAACTATCATAACGCATAAGGGGGCATTCAAGGTAATGCACCTACAGTTCGGCGTAAATTCGGCCCCTGGGATCTTCCAGTCCCTTGTGGAACACCTTTTAAAGGGGCTTCCAGGCATGCTCCCATATTTTGACGACGTCTTGATAACAGCGGGGAGCAAATCAGAACTAGCGAGAAGACTAGACAAGGTCCTCTCTGTATTTGAGTGAGCGGGACTGAGGTTGAGAAGGGACAAATGTGTATTCTTCGTGAGGGAGGTTGAGTTTCTCGGGTTCAAGATAACCCCAGAGAGCATCAAGCCATCCGAGTCCAAGGTTGTAGCTGTGCAAAACACCCCTGCACAGTGAAACCGGAGCTGCAGTCATTCCTAGGGCTCCTGAATTTTTACCATTCCTTCTTGCCAATGAAGGCAACCATCACAGAGCCACTGCACTTAAGAAAGAAGCAGTTTGGCAGTGGGGAGATAGGCAGGAGAAAGCATTCAAAGAGCTCAAGGCGCTCTTATCCTCGGATGCTGTTCTGACTCATTTCGACCTGAGGAAACCAGTAGTTTTGGTCTGTGATGCATCACCAGTGGGGGTGGGGGCGGTGCTGTGTCATGTGTTAGAGGGCGGGCGGGAAGCCCCGGTTGCCTTCTATTCCAGATCACTTTCAAAGGTGGAGCGCAACTACGTGCAGACAGATAGAGAGGCCCTGGCCATAATCGCGGGAACAAAGAAATTCCACAATTTCCTATATGGCCGCGAGTTCACGATTGTGACTGATCACAAGCCCCTTTTGGAAATTTTTACTACAGGCAAGCCCACCCCGCAAATTCTGTCCCCCAGAATGCTATGTTGGGTGATTTTCCTTAATGCCTACCAGTACGAGCTGGTCTATCGCCCAGGGAAAGAGATCTCCCATGCGGACGCGCTGTCCCAGTCTCCTCTCCCTAGTCTTGGGGACCCCGAATGCGAGGTAGAGCAGGACCACCGAGTCCTGCTGATCGAGTCTCTCGACTCACCCCCCCATAGTCCCGGCAGACCTCGCCAAAGCCACGGCGGCTGACAAAATCCTGTCCCAAGTCAGTTCCTGGGTAAGGAAAGGGTGGCCTACAACTCCCCCCGAGGAGAAATTCAAATCATTTTTCAGGTGCAGAGTAGAGCTTTCCCTTTAAAGGGGCTGCCTGCTCTGGGGCCAGCAGGTAGTAATCCCAGAGAAGTTACGAGCTAAGGTGCTGAGGCTTCTGCATACCAGCCACCTGGGAATAGTGCATTCCAAAGAACTGGTCAGAAGCTACTTCTGGTGGCCCCAGATAGATGCGGATATAGAATACTTAGTGGGCACATCTGAGAGCTGCCAGAGCTCTCGGCCCGAGAAGTCCCAGCTGCCCCATAGGGAATGGGACACGGCCCGCAGGCCATGGTCCCGAGTACACGTCAACTTTGCTGGCCCCTTCCACAGGTCCATGTTTCTGCTGATAGTCGACTCCTATTCCAAATGGCTGGAAGTCATTCCCATGACTAACACCTCATCTGCCGCAACCATTAAACACTTGTGCAGGGTGTTCAGTTGCTTCGGCCTGCCGGACATCCTTGTGAGCGATAACGCCAGTACTTTCACTTCTGCGGAATTCAAGGCGTTCATCGAGAGGAATGCCATCCGGCACATTACCTCTGCCCCGTTTCACCCCGCCACAAACGGTCAGGTAGAGTGCCAAGTGCACACTATGAAAGACGCACTGCGGCACCTCCAACTGTGTCAATTCCTCATCTGTTATAGGGCAACTCCCCTAGCTTCAGGACTTTCGCCAGCCGAACTCCTCATGAGGAGGTTGCAGGTGCAAGAGAGCAAGCAAGACAACAAGGGTCTCCTCGTCGGTTCCAAGGTTCATGCTGGGGGGGTCCCCAGGCGCCACGAGCAACAGGCAGGGGTTCACATCTCAGCTGCATGTTCCGTTCCCTTCTCCCAATGCAAGGTTGTCACAGAGTCCCCGTCAGATGACTAATGAGTCCCCCCCTTTCCATTGCAGGATGAAAGTCTGTGGAACTCGGAGCCCATAGTTCCCCTGAGCTCAGCCAAGCAGTTGTACGCCCCAAGCGCACATGCGGGAAGCCACAATGGTTGAGGGACTTCGTCCCATCCTAGGGGGGAGGAGTGTTGTGTTCATCCTGAACATCATGCAATAAAGCTGTGTTTTAGCCCTCACTGCAGCTCCTTCTTTGTCTTCTGTGCAAGACACTAAACTTTCTGAGCTTCTAGAAAACACTGGGATGTACGTTTTTAACCACACAGCTTCCATCTGTGCACAAAGATTTCCACACCTTTCGGCCAATGTGTATATGGTTTGGGAGTTCAGCCAGTAGCTAAAAAAGAGCAGGACAAAGCAATGGGGTATGTGAGGAAGAGGGGGCATAGCCCTCTCTGATCGAGGGTCAGTACAGTTCTTTACTCCTGGAATGGCCACTGCATTTGCACTGTAAAAATGCCTGGATAAGAGAAAATAACATTATGTTTAGAGGTACCATTGTTGATGCAGTGGGCATAGATCTTGGTGGACTACCGAGGATGGCAGATGACAGAGGAGCCTGATGTGCTGTGGTTCATGGGGTCACAAAGGGTCAGACTTGACTGTACAACTGAACAACAAGTTTGCAAGACAAAAGAACAAGGAAATGCATACAATTGCTCAATTTTCTTTGCAGGGTTAGAATGTGGATGCTGTTGGTATGAGATTTTCAGATTTCTTCACCAGCAGCCTCACATACTTAACTGTCAGAATAATATACTGCACTCTGTAAGGGAAAAGGTCACATCCGCCAGTTGTCATCTGCTGTACAAGTCCATTCAATAAGTGTAATCCAGAAAGAAAGATTCTCTTTACAAAATGCAGACACTGTCTATGTACAGATATTCATTTGTAGGATGCTTGGATCAAAGTCACACTGCAAAGGAAGATCAACTCTTCTGTGGCAGAGAGAGGTGCAGAGGGAAGAATATCAGTATATGGAAGTAGTTTAGGAATTCAGCAATTTCAAAACAATTAAGAATTCCTACAGAGGCCACCTATGTTTTACAACAGAGAATCTTTGTTCCATAATTGACAGAGTATTGAGGACAAGAATTGTGAGTGACACATAGACTTTCATAGGGGTTAGAAACACTCTTGTCAAGTAAGAGAGATATTCAGTGGTGGGCTCCAAAAAATTTTTACTACCACACTGTGGGTGTGGTATGGTGGGTGTGGCCTGGGGGAAAGCCCTGTGTTGCACCCGGATTAGGACTACTTTATTTCAAAACTTGGATTGGCTGAAGAGCCAGCCAGAATTTCTGCTACCGGTTCTGGCGAACTGGTGCGAACCTGCTGATGCCCACCACTGGAGATATTGGATCATCACAAAGACTTATAGGATAGAGAAAGAAAAACAATTCCTAAGGGAAAGAAGTGCTGAGATGTCCCAAGCCCTTTCCCACCATATCATTAGACAAAGGTCGCATAAACCTTTATTTGTGGGTAAACTAGGGCCATAACATTATTAACAATTAATTTCAGCTGGGAGCAATTTAAACTGTCTGCAGTGGGGCCTTATGTAGTGTGAGGCCCTGGGTTGTGAACAGGGGATTCCTTCCTAGGTAAAAGTAAAGGCATGACTAGACATTGGAGCACATGGAATGCTATTTACCTTCCCAATGAAGTGGTACCTATTTATCTACTTGCAATTTCTTGTTTTTGAACTGTGAGGTTGGCAGGAGCTGGGACAGATGACAGGAGCTCACTCCATCATGCAGCACTTGGGTCTCAAACTGCTGACCTGCCGACCTGCCAGTCGTCAAGTTCAGCGTCTTAACCACTAAGCCACTACAGTGGCACAGATTCCTTCCTACCCCTGTTTTTATCCCTATTTGAGCAAGTCCCAAACCACTCTCAGTTCCTAAGCACTTTAAAAAAATGAAAATAAATGTTCTACTGCAAGAGAGAGATTTTGGTCTCTTTTCCTATGAGTACGTATGGACACTGTGGCTTTTCTGAATTGGTTCAAGCAATCACACTATCTGAATCAATGTGAGTGGATGCATCATGTTAAGTAGACTCCCCAGTATCATAAGCAAACATGTAGATGCATTCATGAAAGAAGAGAATAAAGAAGCCAAAAGTTCTTCATTGCTATTTTGCAGGCATCACTGTGGAGAGCTGGATCAATATGATGACGATGACATTCACAACCATATATCTTTAAATTTCGACGAAAAAGTCTTCTATGGATTATTGAACTGGTCAAGTGAGAAGCAGAAGTGCTTGCTGTCTTCCTTATGGAGGAAACAAGGCAATCTCCTCAGCCAAACTACTAGACCATTAGGAATATAAGTTGTTTTTGGAAAATGCCTTTATTTATTTATTTATTCATTCATTCATTTATATTCATATTTATATAGCCACCCAACTCACAAAGACTCTGGGCGGCATACAATCTTAAAACCCTTAAAACAAGAACAACCCCATTAAAACAAATTATCCCACTAAAACCCCAAATATTAAAAAGTGGAAGATTACTTTGATATTAAACCAACCAGCAGGTGGGGGTCACAACATCTTCAGGACCCCACACCTGCCCCGCCAGCCATGCCTTCAGTGGATTGTTGTACCCCCACTAGATGGGAGCCTTGTTGAGGTCCGGGGGATTGAACAGTCTAACTAGGTAGTGTTGCCCATCTCTGTCAATGATGTTACGCCAGGACTAAAACTCACAAAATGTCCTCCATCAGATCCCTTGGGCAAGGTGAAAGCAGAGGGCACATGTCATGGTTTGCCTAGCCAGCGGGTGACGCATACCTCTCAAGAATCCCATATTGGCTGGGATTTCCCGTATTTTGGCTCTAGTTCCTCCCCTTTTCTGCCACTGTCCCATATTTTGAATGGCAGGGAAAGGGGTTTCTATAAATGCGTGCGCACGCAGAACCTGTTTGTGCATGTGCAGAAATTTCCCATACTTTTGGCTTGATGGGTATGGGGTGACGTGATATCCAAATGGCTTAAAAAACATGCACAGATAGACTTGATTTCTCAGGTCTGTTTGCCTGGGTGGATTGTCATTGCAGAGGTATCTACCAATACGCAGACACATAACTGAAATGATGACTCCAAGGTATCCAAGGATTGTTTTGACTTCAGACCAAATTGCTTATGGCATGCAATACAAATCATTGCAGATCAAACAGTGGTAAGGGTCACTATAGCCCCAAATCTGCTTGTTTTTTCTTCTTCTCACCATGCTGCAGTGACACATCAGTCTGAAGTTGTTTCCTCCATGAGGAAGGTAGCAAGCATTTCTGGTCCTTGCTTGAATAATTCAACTATCCATGGATGACTATTTCTCAGAATCTTATAAATATTTGGCGGTAAACTCTATAATCATCATAACGTTCCAGCCCTCCACAGTAGCACCTGCAAAACAGCAATGAAGATCTTTTGGCTTCTTTTCTCTCTTTTTTCATGGATGCATCTAGCTTCTCCTGGTAAGATATGCACATATGCATTAATGTTATGACTAGGTTCCTTACACTAGACATGAGTTAAACTACTAGAATTGGGTTTGGGTAATTCGCAAACTGGCCCACCAAAACTCAGTGAAATGATAAGCTTTTGAGTTCTCCAGAAGTATTAAAGTAGCACATTGTGGGGTGGGAGGGAGCGGTAGCAGTAAAATCAAAAATTCACTCTGTCCAGTTTCTAAACCTATAAGGGGGCTTTGGTAAGAAGAAAACCCTGAGATATTACAGGTTTACACAATGAGCTTCAGGTAAGATGAAGCCAGGTCTCCTGTTGGGGAAGAGACTTACTAGACATCATCTTTTCTTAATCTCTATGTCATGAATCACTCAAAGTGCCGAATATTCATTTCTTTCTTGAGTTACTAAAGCAAATTTCCCCTGATTCATGAAATACCATTTTGTAGTAGCATATCCCGAAAGGAAGTCACAACCCTTGATTTTGGAGAGCTGAGCAGGCCTGTTGAGGATGGAAATTTTGGAGGTCATATGTTCAAAAAATTGTCATATGTAGGAGCTGATTTGACAATGGCTAGAGCAGTATAATAGTAGAACCAACTGCCTCAAGAGGTGGTGAGCACTCCAACCCTAGAAGCATTTGAAAAGGAATTGTACCACTATCTGTCATATTTGCTTTGACCTGGATTCCTGAATTGAGTAGGGGGTTGGGCTTGATGGTCTAAAAGACCCCTTCCAACTTAGTTGTTCTATGAGCCTATGAAATATCCCTAGTAGCCTGCAGATTCCCTAGCTTCTTATCCTCCAATTAAATGTAAAGTGAATATATCAGATGTAAAAGACGCCTGTTCAGACCCTAAATATTGAACTTCTTCTGTTGTGTCCAAACCCTAATTAATGTATATTGCTTTAGTGCATTCGCAGTTAAGTCTTTGCTGTGTCCAAATCCTAATTAATGTATATTGCTTTAGTGCATTCGCAGTTAAGTTTTTGCTGTGTTGCACACCCTTTTTCTGTACGGCACTTTATTCATATGTCACTTATGCAACTTGATTGGTCCCGCACACGTTTTCCTGTGGCAAATGTACCACAGTAATTGCCTTCCTGTTGTTATATAAGTGCTACCTCATCCCTGTTTTAGCCAGAGTGTCTATTAAGTACTGTATGGGTCCGTCTAGTCTAGTCTATAATGTATTCTGATTGAGTCTGTAACGATTCCGAACTGAGCTTAAATAAAGGACTTGTTTGTGAACTCCTGATATGCAGTGGTGTGGCTGATTAATACACGGACTCAACATCTTCTCATCTCCTTAAACCAAACAGTTGTACCTTCTTGAGAACTCCCTTTTTAGGAGAAATACAGCCTATAGGTCAGGGATGGCGAACCCATGCCTGTCAACTATCCCATTTTACCAAGGAAAACCCCTTATTTTTACCCCTCTTCCTGCCCCCTCCCGTTTTATTAATATCCCCATATATTCCCTTATTTTTTTTTTAAAAAAAGCCAAAGCTGCAGGATTTTTTTTCTGGCCACCAGAGGTTGCTGTGTGGCTTTTCGCTTGTGGAAGGGAAACCTTAACTTTTACTAGGAAGGAGGGAGGACTGTGGTGTTGGATGGTCATGGGGGCTGCCCAGAGACCACCACCCCCAGCCGGGAGTGAGGAGGAGGAGGAGGAGGAGGCTGAGTGGTGGGAAGACAAGCTACCGCTGCTGCCGCAAAGCCTCCATCCGGAACCAGGTGGGGGCCTCCCGGAGACCACCACCCCCAGTCAGGGATGAGGAGGAGGAGGCTGAGTGGCAGGAAGACCAGCTACCACTGCCGCCGTGAGGCCTCCATCCGGAGTTGGGCGGGGGCCACTTGGACACCACCACCCCCAATCGGGGGTGAGGAGGAGGAGGAGCAGGCTGAGCAGCAGAATGGCCAGTTACAGCCACCACTGTGAGGCCCCCATCTGGAGCCAGGCAGGGGCCGCCCAGAGACCACCACCCCCAGCTAGGGTGAGAAGGAGGAGGAGGGAAGCTGGGTGGCGGGAAGGCCAGCTAGCACTGCCACCACAGGGCATCTGGAGCCGGGGGCCACTTAGCTGATCCTCCTCCTCCTCCTCACCCCTGGCTGGGGGTGGTGGTCTCTGGGCAGCCCCCACCCATCTCTGGATGGAGGTCTCATGGTGGTGGCAGTAGCTGGCCTTCCTGCTGCTCAGCCTCTTCCTTCTCACCCCCAGCTGGGGGGGGGGGTAGTCTCGGGGCGGCCACTCAGTCTCCTCCTCCAGCCGGCCTGTGTCACCCGGACAAGATGGAGACTGCCAAGGAAGGTAACGGCCTCAAAACCTACTGCTGGCTGGCTTCCCTGGTGGAGGGGAGCCAGCCAGGTGACAGTCGGGGTTAGGGGAGGAATAATGCGGTCTCCTCACCCACCCACCCTGCCACTGACACCGCGGCCTTCTTTGTGGCACTTCCTTCCCCCACTGCCACACAGGCTTCACCTCCTCCACCTGTGCCCTGTGAAACGGGGGCACCTCCGTCGTCCGCCCGCTGTGGGTTTGTTGCGCTGTGTTGTAAATGGTTGGCCACAGAGCGCAAAGGACGAGTGTGTGTGTGTGTTTGGTCTTCAGGGAATCAAGACAATGGAAGCAGCCATACAAGGCTTAACACATCTTTATTGCATGGCATACGGTATGAACACGAGGTAATGGCAGTTATACAGCTCTTTTTATACGGTGACTATACATTTTGAATGTGGCTACACAATAGCCTATTGGCTACTGTCGGTGTGACGTCATTTGGAGTCATGCCCTTCTTGTGCAGGTGTGTCATGGCGGAAATGTTTCCTGTGGCTGGAGATGGTTGGGGAATTTGTACCATGTGAGCTGAATGCTCGCTGCTCCCCTCTCTGGTAGCAAGCTTGCATTTTCATACAGCTGAGATACATTGTGTTCTATTACAAATTGTTAAAGGTTACATTCTTTTCCTGAAGTAGTTACATTCATCTTAAAGGTATAATGCAGCAGTTACATTCCATACACAACACCCCTCCCCCCTAGGATGGGACAAAGTCCTTCATCCAATATGGTTCTCCGCATGTGCGCTTGGGGCGTGCGGCTGCTGGGCTTGATTCAGGGGCACTAGCGCTTCTCTGTTCGCTCGGCTCTTGCCCTGCAATGGGAGAGTTAGACTCATTAGCAGCTTGCCGCGGTTTCGCAGCCACTGGCTTGGAGCGCGGGGAAGTGGCGCTGTGCAGTTGTGGTTGCGCATCCCCTGACTGGGAACGTGGGGAACTGGGGGTGAATTCCAGCCTTGAGAAACTGGGGGCACCTGGGATTAAATCAAAAAACCTCTTCTCACTTGGACAGGTGGGGGACCATTCCGCAACCCCCCCTGGTTTCGAAAATCAAAATCAAACTCTTCCACACTCTCAAACTCATTCCTCTCTTCCAAAGTATCCTCCTTGAACTCATTCCTCTCTTCCAAAGTATCCTCCTCCTCCCAGGTGAGGACCGAGGATCTGCATTTGTAACCGAGGGGTACCCTGTGTCTCCCCCTTGTGATAAGCGGGTGGGGGAGGATCCTAACGTTGAATTCTGTGGCTGAGTGTCTGAGCCCTGCCTGTCGGTAACCCGTCATCTGAGTTGGTCGGCATGCCTTCTCCAGAGTAGTCCCGTGCTGGTTTCTACACAGTACGAAACTGGTCCCGTCTGCTCAATGACTACTCCTGGGACCCAAGTCGGCCCTGTGGCCACGTAATTCCTGCAATGTTCGGGCTCTCCTATCTCAAAATTTTTGGTGTTTCCCATTTCTATGTTCCTCCCTTTGTCCTCCACCCTGGTAGGATCCAGCAGGTTGAGAAACGTTACTGGCTTCCTGTGCATGAGGAGCTCAGCAGGCGAGAGTCCTGTGCACAGCAGAAACTGGCACAGTTGCAGGTTTAAATCCCCGGGACCCATATGCCATAGGGCGTCTTTTGTGGTCCGCACCTGGTGTTCTACCAGGCAATTTGTTGCGGGATGAAAGGGAGCGGAGGTAATGTGCCGAATGGCGTTCCTCTCAATGAATGCCTGGAATTCCGAAGACGTGAAGGTACTGGAGTTGTCGCTCACAAGCATGTCCGGCAGGCTGAAGCAGCTGAACACCTTGTGCAATTGCTTTACAGTTGCAGCTGATGAGGTGCTGGAGATCGGAATAACCTCCAACCATTTGGAGTATGCATCCACTATTAACAGGAAAAGGGAGCCCCTGAAAGGACTTGCGAAATCTATGTGCACCCGAGACCATGGTCCCCAGGCTGTGTCGCATTCTCTGTGCGGAAGTCAGGACTCTTTGGGTCGAGAACTTTGGCAACTCTCGCAAGTGCCGACCATGTGCTCTATGTCAGTGTCCATTTGGGGCTACCAGAAATAGCTTCTGGCCAGAGCTTTAGAGCGTATAATCCCCGGGTGGCTGATGTGCAGTAGCTTGAGCACTTTCGACCTCAATGCCTCAGGAATGACCACCCGCTGACCCCAAAGGAGGCAGCCCCTCTCTGTGGAGAGTTCAACCCTCTTTCTGAAATATGCCGTGAATTCCTTGGTGGGGGAAGTCGATGGCCACCCTTTCTGTACCCAGGAGCTAACTAGGGACAGGGTCTTATTCCTCGCCGTGGCTTTGGCGAGGTCTGTGGGTACTATCGGGGGTGAGTCTCAGGCTTCAATCAGGAGCACCTGATTATCTCTCTCCACCTCACACTCAGGGTCTCCTATCTGGGGCAGATGCGACCTGGAAAGGGCGTCCACATGGCTAATGTCTTTGCCCGGGCGGTGGACCAATGTGTATTGGTAGGCATTGAGAAAAATAGCCCATCGGAGCATTCTGGGGGACAGAATCTGTGGCGTGGGCTTGCCTGTGGTGAAGATGCCCAACAGTGGCTTGTGGTCTGTCACAATAGTGAATGGCCAACCATACAGGAAGTCTTGGAATTTCTTTGTCCCTGCGACTATGGCGAGGGCCTCCCTGTCTGTTTGCGCGTAGTTGCGCTCCGCCTTTGAAAGTGATCTGGAGTAGTATGCAACCGGGGCTTCCCGCCCGTTTCCCAACACGTGGCACAACACCGCCCCCATTCCCACTGGTGAGGCATCACAGACCAGAACTACAGGCTTTCTTGGATCAAAATGGGTCAGGACCGTGTCTTGGAAGAAGGAATGGTAGAAGTTCAGGAGCCTTAGAAATGACTGCAGCTCCGGTTTTGCGGTGGGGCGAGGGGCATTTTGGATGGCCGCAACCTTCGACTCGGAGGGATTTACACCATCAGGGGTTATTTTGAATCCCAGGAACTCCTCCTGCCTTGCAAGAAACACACATTTGTCCCTCTTCAGTCTCAGCCCCACTTTCTCGAATATTGTCAGAACTTTGTCCAGTCTCTTACCCAGTTCCAACATGCTCCCCCCTGTTGTCAATACGTCATCAAAGTATGGGAGAACTCCGGGGAGCCCCTTAAGCATATTTCATTGTGAGTTTTCATGGATCAAGTCCACTTCATCAGACATGGGAGTGAGACTTCATGGAATCAATTTATAGAGATAATCAGCCAGGGACATGGTCCAACATACAATTTCAGCCAAAGAGAACATGAGACTATAAACAACAAGGATGATGCTGTAGTTGTAATGGACAAATTGAGCTACACACAGGAAGCTGACAGACAACTTTCCAACTCTACCTTTTATCAGCCCCTAACTATGAAATGCAAAACCTTCTATAAACTATTCCTGGAAATATACATGTCCAAATCTTGACCAGCACACCATAAGAACCTCAACCAGCTACCTTTTACCTACTACCTAAAACTCACAAACCCAGAACCCCTGGGAAACCCATAATTTCAAGCTTCATTACCATCATTGTTGGAGTATCTGGATATGTGGATTTCATTCTCAAACCATATGTTGCCAATGTACCCAGCTACGTGAGAGATACCACAGAGATTCTGAGAAAACATCAACACACTCATAACCTACCAGATAACACCATACTGGCTACAATAGACATGGAATCTCTGTACACCAACATCCCACTTGAAGATGGATTACAAGCCATCAGGAACACCATTCAAAACAAAGATGAATCCTACACAGTCACCACCCTGTGCAACTTTGTACTTACACACAATTACTTCACCTTCAAAAATAAAACCTACCTCCAGATCAATAGAACTGTCATGGGACTTACTCACAAGACTCCACAATATGCTAATATATTCATGGCTGATAAAGAACAGTTTCTTAACTGCTGTACCCATAAACCACTTATCTATCTGAGATACATCAATGATATATTTTTGATCTGGATGCATGGAAAAGAGACCCTAGAGAAATTCCAACAGGATCTCAACAATTTTTCAACCAAATATTAAACTAAGCATGGACCAGTCTACACAACAAGTAAATTCCCTAGATACCCCTGTGAAACTACAAAATGGACATCTCAGTACCACACAATATCGCAAACCCATTGAGAGAAAGCAAAAATTGAACGCCGCTGGTTGTCACTTTCAGCCCTCAACTTAAACCCATCACACACATAATGAAAGATGTCCAGCCCATCTTGGACAAGAATGCATCTCTCTCCAAAGCCCTTGGTGACAGTCCTCTAGTTGCTTATAGACAACCCTCCAATCTCAAACAACTATTGAAAAACAACAGACTACACAAAAGTGAGACAGAGATGGGAACTAAACCCTGCTGCAAACCCAGATGTCAGGTTTGTCCCCACATTCACTCTTTAAACAGTATTACTGGACCCAATGGTGCCACACACCACATTAAAGGCAGTTTTACTTGTTCTTCTTGCCAAAAATGCCCTTCTGCACTCTATATAGGGCAAAGAAGACAAACTTTGCACAACATAGGTTGTTTCACAAAACAAAGGATGTGCTCACCCAGCAACACAAAGGTTAAGCTCATTAACATAAATTCAATGGCAGGTGTTTGTTTTGTATCTTCCCAAGTTTGCAATTGAAAGGGGGACATTCACAGCTAATCCAGTCAGAGATTTTCTGCCATTACCAATTGTATGAAGCCACATTGATTTGTATGCTAACCAATCACTCTGTACCTGATGTGTATAAATTGATGCCATGAAGTCTCACACCCATGTCTGATGAAGTGGACTTTATCCATGAAAGCTCACATTGAAATATATCAGTTAGTCTTCAAAGTGCTATGGTATTTTTGTTTTGTTTTGTTTATTCTCTGATAAGAAAAGGAGAAATGCACGCTTGTTCTGGTGAAGATGAACAACTGCAATATTACCTCTTGCTACATAATGAAACATTTTGTGATACCTCCTCCTCCACCACCACCACCAACAACAAGTAAATAATTTGTGTGTATAAATGTAAGAAACTGGTGCAAATAACAAAACACCAATAATGCAAATTATTTGGAATGAAAACAGTTGCTGCTTCAATCCATGCACTTCTACTGATTAGAAGCCATTGATGGGTTGCTCGCATATAATAATAATAATAATAATAATAATAATAATAATAATAATAATAATAATAATAATAATAATAATAATAATAATAATAATAATAATAATAATAATAATAATAATAATAATAATAATAATAATAATAATAATAATAATAATAATAATAATAATAAGAAGAAGAAGAAGAATAAGAATAAGAATAAGAATAAGAATAAGAATAAGAATAAGAATAAGAATAAGAATAAGAATAAGAATAAGAATAAGAATAAGAATAAGAATAAGAATAAGAATAAGAATAAGAATAAGAATAAGAATAAGAATAATACCCTGCCCAATTAGGAGATTTTCCTCCTCTGGGCAGCTAACAACAGAAGATTCGCACATTAAAAACATTATGTTTTTAAAAGAAACATAAACATAACAGGAACAAAAAAAACTATTGGCAACCGAAAGAAATGGAAAAAAAAACAACACCTAAGGCTCAGCCTTCAGCAATATACTCTCAAAACCTCTTTAAAAAGAAATGATTTTAACTGATTTTTTAAATATTGGCAGGGATGGAACCTGGCACAGCTCAACTGGAAAAGAGTTCCACAAAGTTGGTGCCACCACCAAGAAGGCTCTTTTCTGATTCACAGCCTTTCTTGCCAATTTTGGGGTCGGCACCTGGAGTTGTGCCATCCAGGAGGAACGAGTGATGTAGGCCAATGTCCTGAGGGGAAGATGTTCCCCCAGGTAGGAAGGTCCCAAACTGTTTAGGGCCTTACAAGTTAGAACTAACACCTTGAACCTGATATGGAAAGGAATAGGTATCTAATGCAGCCCTGCCAAGGCTTGGGAGATTTGATCAAGAGAAGATGAAAAGGAGAGAAAGAGTTGGGTGCCATCCACATATTGGTGACACTGCACTCCAAATCTCTGGATGATCCTTCTGTGTGGCTTAATGTAAATATTGAATAATGATGGGGAAATAATTTGACCCCTGAGAAATGCCCCATTGGAGGATCCATGAAGCTGACAAAAACTCCCCAAGCTGGACTCTCTGGGTAAGACCACCAAGGAAAGAGAGGAACCAGTGTAAAACAGTGGCTAAAAATCCTATCCCCAACAGTTGGCCCTGTAAGATATAATGGTTGAATAAAAGCATCATTTTCTACTTCATAGGTCTGTTTGCTGAGCCCATAACCTGTCAAGCGCAGCTCTGGAAAATAAGGGACCTGCGCAGAACCCTTCTGTGCATGCGCAGAAGGGTCTGCACATACACAGAAGAGTTCTATACATACATGTATGCATAGTACCTACTTTCCCCACTGGTCAAACTACAGGATGGCGGCGGGAAAGTAGAGGAAGTAGTGCAGAAATACAGGATATCCCAGCCAATCTGGGATACTTGACAGGTATGGCTGAGCCTCTCAATGGGAAATGACAGTTGTCATGCCTAGGAAAAGAAGTCACTTGGTGCAAAATGTGGCACCAATGTTATGGAAAATGTTGGCTAAGTGTCTGCAAATGTGATTACATTGATTTAAAATGTGGGAAATTCTACAAGATTTGTTTGGGTTCATTTGTATTTTTTATTGACCGTATGACTTAATAGGAAATGCAAATTAGCACAGAAACCCTTCCTCACTAATTCTACTGGGCATTTTGGGGGGGTCCATTCATGTTGTTTTCTTTTTTAAAAAATGCTTACAAACGGAGAGGAAATCGTCTGTGTGTCTGTATGCCATTTCCTTTTTAAGAAAAAAAGGGAAAAGGAAACAAGAGGAGGAGACTTTTCTTCGCAGCTGATTAGGTTTCAAAACATTTATCCTGCAGTTACAATAGAGGCTGCAGGAGATGGTTCTGTGATCACAGTGTGCGGGTCACTTCATGGCATGCTGGAATCCACCTTAAACAAATTCAATAAAATAGCATTTCCCCTGTTTTCAGGGGATGGGAAATGTATACCCTGGCATGAGTAGCAGCCGCCAATAGAGCTGCAAACAAGGTTTTCTCTTTCATCCTGTGCATTCTTTAATGAAAACACATTGAGGGAAATGCAAAGCTGCAGTAAGATAGAGTTGCCATATGTCCCGATTTCCCTGGATTCTCCTGGGTAGCAGCAGTCCTGGCCGGTTCAAGAAAAACATGTAAAAATCCCGGAAACAAAGGGTTAATTTCATAGAGTCGCTATTCCTAGAGAGGGATGACAGAAAGTAAAAACTTGTCCATTGCAATATAAGTCCCTTCCTGTCTCCTGCTTTTCTCCTTCTGGGGGAAAACGGAGGCTCCATGGGCTGCATTACCGTTCCGGGCCCCTCCATAGAAGGGATCCTCGTGTGGGGTTTGAGGGTGAGTCTACTTCGATGCGTGTGTGTGTTGGTGTGTGTGGGTGTGTGAAGGGGAGGGGTGACCTAAGGGGGAGGAAGGGTGGTTTAAAGAGTGGCCCAATCTATACCTATAAAATGGTGCGTTAACCGTTGGAATGTGACAAAGGATGTTGCACCAGGCCCCACTAGTCTGTAATGGGCCTCCGTTCACTCACCTGAACCCAGTTCACAGGTAACTGTCGTGTTGAAATTCTCGACCCGGGGGCAGGAGCCCCCCCAGGGCAAACAAAAAAAAGGCAAAAGGAACGTTCGGAAACGTGCCACGGCCAATCAAAAAAAAGCCGCAAGGGAAAAACCGCTGCAATAAGCAAACACGTGCAGCCAAAACTACAAGCCCCAGTGTCCCTGCGCACCATTAGCGCGCAGAACGCTGAGGCAGCCGGCACGCGAAAAATAAAAGTTAAAAAAACGCCCGCCGCAACTGCTCTTCTTCCCCACGGGCCAGCCAGCATGGCCCATGGGAAAAAAGAACCCCCCCCGCTGCCGCTGCCCTTCCGTTCGAAGGGCCAGCCAGCACGCGAAAAATACAAGCAACCCCCCCTGCAACTGCCCTTCTTCCGCACGGGCCAGCCAGTATGGCCTGTGGGGAGAAAAAGGAAACCCCCCACCGCCGCTGCCCTTCCTTCCCACGGGCCAGCCAGCATGGCCCGTGGAAAAGAAAGCACCCCCCCCCCACCATTGCCCTTCCTTCCCACGGGCCAGCCAGCATGGGCCAGCTAGCATGGCCCGCAGGAAAGAAAGCCACCCCCCCCCTGAAAAAATAAACACAAAAACACAAACCAAAAACATTCAAAAACACACAAAAATCCAAAAATTAAACACAAAAACAGCCAAAAAGAAACAAGAAAAAACACACAGACACCCCCCCCCCAAAAAAAATATCCCACCCCCACCCCCCACCCCCAGCCCCCAAAAAACCCCAGAGAACTTACCAAAAGACATCTTCCATCTATGAGGACCAAAACTCAGATGAGAAAAGAAAGAGAAAACTTACCGGAAGCGACACCCAGAGGACAGAAGAAAACAATTGTAGAGAGGCAGAAAAGCTCACCACCCCCACCCAGAGGCCAAAAGAGAAAAAACATTCAAAAATATTAAAACTAATAAGATTAATTCCAAAATTAATCAAATAAATTAAAAAAACATTCAAAAATAAACACACTAATCTCAAAAATTACCAAAAAAAACCAGAATTCACTTTTCACTCCAAAAAATCAAAACAAAAAATAAAAATGCATAAAAATAAACATTTTAAAAACCAAAATTAAATTTTAAACTAAATAATATTAAATTAAATTAAATTAATTAAATTAAAATAAAATTTGCATAAACATAAAACAAAAACGTTCAAAAACCAATTTAAAAAGCCCGGCACTGAGGAAGCCAGCACGCAAAAAAAAAAAAAACACCCAAAAAGAACCAAAAAAACCCCACTGGGAGCGCAACTCCGCTGCAGGCGGATGCAGCGCCTCGAAGCCACAAAATCAAAAAACCTTACAGCACCATTTAAAACAGCCCAGCACCATTGGTTCAAGAAAAAAAACACGAAACACTTTACTATCCAACACAATTTTAAAAAGCCCGGCACCGCCGGGCAAAATAGACTAGTAAATTTTAAAAAGGTAAAGGTCAGCCTTGTTTGAAAGCCAGTTGTATCCACCTCTAGTGTTCAGTGCTCATCTCTGCTTCATAGCTGGAGCCACTGCTGTCTGTATCTGCATATGTTTCCATGGTCATGTGGCAGGCATGACTAGACATTGGAGCACACAGAATGCTGTTTACCTTTCCACCAAAGTGGTCCCTATTTATCTACAGTACTTGCAATTTCTTGCTTTCAAACTGCTAAATTGGCAGGAGCTGGGGCAGAGATGGGAAAAGAAATAAAAATAGAACCATCAAGAATCATCTTTTGCAGGAAGAATCATATGGGAAACATCCTCTTGACTACAGCTTTTCTTAAACTGATGGTGGCTGCCCGCCCTGGACAGGGATTCTGTGGTGTTTTAGAGCTGCGGTCTCCGTGACACATGCACAGTTTGAAGAATGCAATGATGTCACATGGCTTTCCCGGTTTGATGGGAGAGAATTATGGCAACCCCACAGTAAGATAATTTGCATTTCCCTTGCTTAGTATCACAGCTGCACCATGATTTCTTGCAGGGATGAAAAATGTCATTAAAAATACATGCAGATTAAAAATGGATAAGCTGACGCAAAGTGTTTGCCAATTTCCTAGCCCACCTGTCGTTTCCTTAAGAAGCAATCAAAATGGCAAGAAGGCAGAGACCTTTTCTTGAAAATTGTTCCAAATGCTCTGCGGGGGGGAAATAGTTTGAGAAAATTTATTGATTCATGAGAAAGAGATGTTTAAATCTCAGCATGTTCCCTTAAGAATTGACTTTTTCTTTCTCCACGCCATAGGAGTCTTTGGAGATGACATATCTCTCCTTCTTGACAAAAATGTATGCATGCATGCATATGAGGGCCTTTGTCTTGCTCATCACTCTTGTCCTCAATTCTCTGTTACGGCTAGCACTTGTGGAACAATGTATCGCTGCTGTAAAAGGTAAGTGACCTTCTCTGCAGGAAATCTTAATTGTTTGGAAATTGTCCTGTTCAAATTGCTGAATTCCTAAACTAGTTCCTTGCACTGGTATTCTTCCCTGGGTGCCGCTGCCTGCTGCAGAAGAGTTGATCTCCCTTTACAGTATGATTTATATCACAGGGGCCCAAAATATGGCCTGAGGGCTGGGGCCGGCCCACGTGATTTCACCATCCGGCCTGCAGGCTGGATTTTCACCAACACAGGAAGTGACTCACCACACCTGGAAGTGCCAGAATCATATCAAAATCGAGTGGAAACACAGTGAAAACATGCCAATTGTTTTTTTAAGGCACAAAAATGGTCAAACCTTGCTCCCTTCTCCATTGGAAGTGGTGGAGGCAGGAAAATTGCCTGGAAATGTGGCACAAATTCACATTCTGCCATTGGGAGGAACCACATGACCAGCCAGCTCAACTGGATCACTGGCCTATGGAACTCCCTGCCAGAAGAAGTGGTGACAGGTGTCAGTCTTGACAGCTTTAAGAAAGGATTAGACAAGTTCATGGAGGACAAGGGTATCAATGGCTATAATTACGGATATCTAAGGACAACCTCTGGGTTGGAGAGATAGGCAGGATATCTCTCAATGCCATTTCCAGGGAATCCTGAGCAGGTGAAGGCATCTGCTTGGGAATAATACCCTGAAGCCAATGGTGAGCCACTGTGTGAGACAGAATGCTGGACTGGATGGGCTGTGGCCTGTTCCAGCAAGGCTGTTCTTATGTTCTTATGTTTGAGGGGTTGTGGTCAGGCCTCTGGTTGGAAAGGTTTGGGCACCCCTGATTTAAATCCTATTTTGATTTAGCATCCTACTAACAAATATCGGTAAGTGACACTGTCTGTATTCTGCAAAGAGAATCCTTCTGTCTGGATTGCACCTATTGAATGTACTTGTACAGCAGATGACATCTAGCTGATGTTATCTTTCCCTTACAGGGTGCAGCATATTACTATGACTGTTGCCTATGTAGGGCTGCAAATACAGAAGTAGAAAATCTTGTAACAATTGCATCATTATTCTAACCATGTACAGATATTTGTCCAGTCTTACAGGTTTCCTTGCTCTTTGGTCTTGCAAGCATAGGCAAAGGAAAAGGTTGCCCAAAAGCCAATCGTACCCAACTCTAAGGTTCTGTGTTCATCTCTGTTTATAGCCAAAGAGCCAGCACTTTCTGTGTCTGCAGACATTTCTGTGGACATGTGACAGGCATAAGTAAACACAGGAGTGCATGGAACACTGTTTACTTTCCCGCCAAAGTGGTACCTATTTATCTACTTGCAATTACTTACTTTTGAACTGCTAGGTTGACAGTAGCTGGGGCATCCAAGAGTTTTGCAGAAGCTCAGAATGACAGAAGTGTTGAGCAAGAGAACGGATGTGAATGGTCAATGAATCGAGTTCCCTGCTAAAGACATAATTACTTTCCCCCAAAACTTTTGTGGACTCTTGCCTAGTATATCAAAATCATTCTTGTACTCTCAAAGCACAAATGATGCAATGGTGGGTTTTAAGAGCAATTCCAGGTACATAGAAAAAGCCACCTTGAAGATTGCGGGATTTGGGGACCACAATTGGGCGTACTCTGGTAATGGCAATGTTATGTTGCCAGATAATCAGTATCACACTAGGTCGTGTGAAAGGCTGAATGATGATGATGATGATGATAAAGAAGAAGACAACGACGAAGGGAACCACTACCACCACCAGTCATCAACCTCAGCATCTTAACTACTATGCCACCATGGTCTAGAGACCTACCAATACATAAAATATTAGATTTTTTTTACCTCGCATCTAGCTCATTTCTAGGAAACCAGTTTGGGATGACATATCACAATGTTATAGACAAAGAATGGTCATTAAAATTGGTGAGTTTTTAAAATCAGAACCAGATAGAACACATAAGAAGAGTAATTCCGCTACTAATAGTTGAGAAGGACATCTACCCATAGATAAGTAGGTGAACAAATGCCATAAAATCCTTGGGTTATTAGACCTGCTATCACATACCCCCAGATACAATCATTGCACTCACCTGGACAAGCCAAGGCATCCTTCTAGGTCTTCTTTCCTGATTCCAGGTTTATTGGGATGAAGCTGTCACGATTCATCCAGGGAAGATTAATCTGGTTGCCCTTTGTAGTCCAAAGGAGAGACAGCCTACCACCACCAGGTGAGTTGGGTGGATATTTGCAAGAATTAATGGGACAGAAAATCCAGAAATCTGCCTGGGGAATTTTTGAAGAATTCTGGGATTTGGAATCCTGAATAATTGAATATCACACCTTTAATCAATAATATTTCTCTGAAGTCTCATAGCAGAAGAAGTGAACAAAGAGCACAAATGAGAGACCATTTTGCACAAAGAACACAGAAGAACAAAGCATAGGTATCTATCTCTCTCACATCAGAGAGTGGGAATCCAGGGAGTGGTTAGACCATTTCTGGTGGGATCGCCATTTTAAGAAATGGAGAAATTGCCAAAAATAATTGCTTAAAATAAATATTCCTCTGCAAAGGAAAGCATAAACATATTTGTGCCTACTTACATCTTTATATTTGTGCCTACTTACATCTCTAAGACACCACTTGCCAACAATTAGGAGGAAGATGAAATGTTTCTACGCAGGTGAAATCTACATTTGCTAATACTGTACAGGATCCTGTAATTGGACAACTCCTCAGGAGGAAAATTACCATGGATTTCACTGCTTCTCTCTCTCTCCAGTCTAATAGACAATGATGATGATTATATAAAGTTCTTTGGTCATCAAATGAGAAGAGAGGATTCACTTGAGAAGGCCTTGATGCTGGGAAAGGTTGATGGCAGAAGCAGAAGGGGACGGCATAAAATGAGATGGCTAGATGGTATTGTTGATGCAATGGGCAAAGAGTTGGGAGGATTGAGAGGGATGGTGGAGGATAGAGGTGCCTGGCATGCGATGGTCCATGGGGTCACAAAGGGTCAGAACTAACTGTGCTACTGAACAACAACATCAACCAGGGGTACAAGTGTTGCACCAGATATTTACTCTAATTACCTTGGGTACATTGGGATCGTTATTCAGCAATGAGCCTCTGCATAAGTATACATCTCCATGATGACATTCCACATAACTTGCAGTTTTTAGCCATTTGGATATTATGTCATCCACTGGCTAGGCAGACCATGATGTGCGTCCTCCGCTTTCACCTGGCCCAAGGTATCTGATAATTTACCCTTGCTCGAAAAACAGTCATATCTGACTCTAGAGTTCAGTGCTTATCTCCATTTATAGTCAAAGAGCCAGTGCTGTATACACCTGCAAATGTTTCTGTGGACATGTGGCAGGCATGACTAGACACTGGAGTATATGGAATGCTGTTACCTTCCCATCAAAGTGATACCTATTTATTTATTTTTAATTTCTTGCTTTTGAACTGCTAGGTTGGCAGGAGCTGTGACAGAAATGGGAGCTCACTCCATCATGCAGTACTCACGTCTTGAACTGCTGACCTGCCAACCTTCCAGCCATCAAGTTCAGTGTCTTAACCACTAAACCACCACAGTCCCATTTTACCCTAATTATGGATGCAAAAATCCCATCAATCTGGAAGAGGTTGAAATTTAACTCTATTTACATGCCATCTATATCTGGAACAGAAGTGTGTAAATGGGGAAGCCAGTGGTAACAAGCAAAGCTTCCTAGTCCTCAAGAAGAAGAACATCTTATGTTTTATTCTGCATTACCAGCAATGATTTCTCTGCATCTGTCTCCTTTTCTCTCTCTCTCTTTCCAGTCAAATATACACTAATGACATTTGCGCACGTGCCGGGGGTCAATGTGCCACATCGCTTACTAAGTTCAGATGTGTAGGTGGCAATTATAAATTCGGGACATGCAGTGATGGTGCAGCATGCTGTCAAAAGTAAGAAAGTTTCTCATACAGAGATCATCAAAATGTTTACATCATCTTCTCCCACTCTCAGATATTCTGAGTTCACAATGCTGATCATCCCCAATTGCTTTGAAAAGCATGGGCAAGCAAAACCAAGCTAGACTTTGTAGGGCAATTAAAAAGCAGACATTGGTTAGATATGGGAGCACACTTTCATCCAAGTCTAAAATTAATTTTATCGAAGTCTAAATTTAAGATTCAAATACTGGACTGTGCTTCACTTAAAAATCAAAAGGTGCAAATGTGTGTTAATTGAAGGCAGCTACAGACAGAATGGTCTTCCAGACTCTGCAATTTTGCTTCTCAAGAGATCAATTGAAGGGTCAAAACTCCTCTGGGAGAACAGAAGGAGAAAGCATGTTTGGATCAAGACAGCCTCCAAAGAACATTAGAGGATCTTAGCAAACTAACTACTTTTGGCAAAAAATGGTATGCTAGCCTTTCCCCCAGGGTGAGAATGACACTTATAGGTGGATTTTTGATTGGAGAAAAGTCCAATGAAACAATTTCCCATAGGTTACGCAGCTCACATGGTCAACTGGTCTTCTCCTCCAAGCCATGAGTAGGATCTTACAAAGAATTGCCTAGAGTTCATGCCAAGCTCACCAATATCAATTTATTTTCCCTACCAGGTTTTAAGGTTCAGACTGAAATTCTAATTCAATGTATAATTCAAAATAATTTTTAAATATGTAACAAAATAATTGCATTACATATTAATAAATGCTAAAGCTTGAATCAATCAGATGCATTTATTAAATGAAAATTTGTCAGAGGTTAACATCTTAATTCTCTCTCTATTTCTTTATTTCTTTTTTGCTTCCAGTCTCAGAATACCCCGCCTCTACTAAGTCCCCAGACTTTTTACCAAACATTAACTTGAAGCTGCACAGTATTCCAAAGGAATCTCTCCAGGAAAAATCCATCCATTGAGTTGACCAAATCAGAAAACATGTGTTTTCTTACCTTGGCTGGAATAATAAAATTGGCGATCTACAGTTCAATTTGTGACACAGTCTGGTTATTTGGGAGCTGTCAATTTCCACTGGTGCATTTAACCATGTTCTTTGTTATGAAATAACAAGAGAGGATGTATTGAGTAGGGTTTCCGTAAAGTGGTTTGAAGCACAGGAAGAAAGAAAAATTAAAAAATGTCCTCCAATTCTAACAAAATGAGGTTTCTCTTCATATGTTTTCATGGGATCTTTGTGATTCTTCTTGTGCCATCTCAGCCATGGATATTGCCCTTAGATTATAATGCAGTGACCTTCCACATTGCAGTATGACACCTGTGCTAGTAATCCAGTTCCGCGAGTCACTTTCTGGTCATGAGCCCTTTTGGCACACAAAGTCCTCATCAGCCCCAGGCCAGTATTGATGAAGCTGCTTCAAGATGGAGTCAAGTGGGATTTCATCTGCATGGGGACAATCACCCTTCCCTGTGGACTTCACCACCCAAGACATTAGTCCTCAGAGTTGTCTGGTTAGTCAACCACTGCCTGATGATGAGTGTTGAGTTGCTGGCAGTATGGTCTATTCCAGGAGTATCCAACCTTGGTGCTCCAGGTGTTCCTGGAATTCAGTTACCAGAAGCACAGGTCAGCACATCTGAGCCCATCAAGGTTGAAACCAGGTTGTGTAACTATGGGCAAGAAATATGATGGGGAACAATGTGAATACAAGTTGAAGCTGACATTCAGGTGTTAATCAGAACTACAGTAAGTTCACAATTTAGTGGGAATTCAGTCAGTCAGCTCCTCCATAAGTTGCACTGACTAAATAGCCTTACTTGTAGTTGTGAGTTACTACTGCATTTCAGGCAATGGCTTCTCAGCTTGCAGCAATTTGAAGCCATGGTTGATGCTAATGCACTACTAAATAATCTGTAGGATTCTTATTTGTTCATTCATTTTATCATTCATTTGTTCATTCATGTATTTGTTCATGTATTCATATTTAAATTTATATCCCACCAATCTGGCTGAAACAGTCACTCTGAGCAGCCAAATACCAGCACTAACAGATGTAAGAAAATTCAAAATGCAATAATAAAACAGAACAAACCTGAAGATGAAGATGGCAATGAGAAATTTTAAAATCCATACTAAGAGGGAGGTAACACTCCCTTGAAGGGTTTCCAAGACAATTCTACCTTCATCAAGGAGTTGTATACAGTAGTATACAGTACATTTTATTTATTTAGTGGTGGCTCCTACTTGTATTGAAGTACTGAATACATTTTTCCCCTGAAAATCATTTTCAGAAAAATTCCACAGGCATGAATTTGTTTAAGATGGATCCTAGCTTGCCATGAAGTGAGCCACACACTATGATCACAGAGACATCTCCTGTGGCACCTATGAAATGAGACCTGCAGAATGTAACACCAGGACTGAAATGGACTGCTGCAGCCTTGAGGATATTAACAAGATGCGCCTTCACTGCCTGTCCATCTGTCATGGCCTCTAGCACCTTCATGACCATTATGAATCAGAATAGTGAAGTGGTTCCTCCTCTGCTCATTTTGCCTTTGGGCGCAATATGATGGGCTCCAGTGGCATTTCCTCCACTGAGGGGATCATCAACCTACCTAAAGGGGCTCATTCTCTCATAGCTGTTGGTCCCTTTAGGGAATCAGGTTATTTACCACCACCCCACACTCGGTGTTGAGTCTCTGGCTTACGGTCTACTCCATTATTTATTTATTTATTATTATTTATTGTACTTATGCTCCACCCGTCAGGGATGGAATCCCACTCTGGATGGCTTACACTATTAAGAAAGCAAAACAAATACCATTAAGGAAATAAAACAACCCCCACCTGCCTAATCAAAATCAGAACTGAGGACCCAAAATAAATGCTTGTGACAGAAAGTCAATGAGAGGGTCTCCTATTTGGTCTTCAACAAACTGCTACTGGCTTCCTCAAACAAAAGGGTTTTCAATTGTTTCTTAAAGGTCCCTAAGGAGTCAACCTAATGCAGCTCCCCCAGCAGTGTGTTCCAAACAGCCGGAGCTGTCACTGAGAAAGCCCTACGGTGGGTAACGGACTTTCTAGCCAACCTGGGAGTCAGAATTTGGAGTTGAGTTACCATAGCCAATGTCCAGGAAGACATAATTTATTTGTTTATTACATTTTCATACCACCTATCTGCGATATTTCCCACTCTGAGTGATGTAAAGCATACAGGTGATGGAAGGGAATTCCAGGTAGCTAGGGCTGATCATAACCTTCTGCGCCACACTTGGAATTGTGACTCATGTTCCTTATAACCAATTACTTCCAAGTGTCACATGAAGTTTTAAGGTTCATATTTCTGTCATTCTTTTCTTGTTGTTGTTGTTCAGTCGCACAGTCGATTCCGACTCTTTGCGACCCTATGGACCATCGCTCTCCAGGCACCTCTGTCCTCCACCATCCTCCTTAGTCCACACAGCCCCGTGCCCATTGTGTCTACAATATGCATTTGTCCTTCATGGTGGTATTTCAATAAGTCATCTTTCCCAGGGGTGTGCTGGGCATCTTGGGAGGGCGGTGGACAGGAAGTGAAAAGACACCTATTGGGGGGCTGGGGTGAGAAATCCCATACATTCCCATTACCCCTGCTTGCCTCTCTGGGGCGTGAGTTGTTTGGGTGCACCAGGATGAGTTCCTGTATCTCTGTGGGCTAGCACACCACTGGGCAACCCTATTGAAAACAGGTAGAGATACGTGTAGCAGCATATACTGGGACTTGGGATGTCTAAAATTAGGTTCTCATGGCACCTTGAAATTCACCCGGTGGCCCTGGTCCAATCACTCAGCCTGACAGAGTTTCACAGAGCTGGTTATGACTTTCCAAAAGCCATTTTCCTCTAGCGCAAGGGTCCTCAAATGTGGCTCTTCAGATGTCTTTGGACTTCAATTCCCAGAAGCCCTGATCAGCAGGTGTACTGACTTGAGCTTCCAGGAATTTAAGCTCATGAACACCTGGAGCATCAAGGTTGACCACTTCTGGTCTACTCTGTTAACTATAGCAGATCAGCCTAACAAGACTGTATCTTGCAATTAGTGATCTAATTCAGGCTATAACAATTTGCCAGTTATAAGCTATTGGAGTGGCTCTCAGAGGATCGGGGCCGCTGGATGCAAGGAAGGCATGGGAGATTGATGTATGGTGAGAAGGCCAGTCCCGAAAGGTTCGGGTGGTCTGAATTTATTTCCCTGCATCGGGGTCTTGTGCTCGCACGGAGCACGGCAGACTGGAATAAGGCATGTACTCAAGAGTGAAGCAGGGTCCATGGTCTGCTTTAAGCAAAAGTCTGATTGGTTGACAAGTCCAGCCAGTTTTTCCCAAATGTTGTACTGGAGCCTGGCAGTTAAGTCCATGCCAGGCGTCACATCCCCGGAAGAAGCCTAGACCCCTCCCCCCACAAGCAAGGAAAGGATCAAGACAACAATCAGGGAATTGTAGGTGATTTGAGCTAACACTGCGGCCACCATGTTCTGCAGAGTGGAATCAGTGTGTTGCCTTACCAGGATGGACATGGCATCATCACACAAGGTCTTGACCATCCCCCAAGTGATCCTCGGGTCTGGTCTCGATTGGTACTGCCTCCTCTGTCTGGGTCCCCCGGTCAGACTCACTCACTCCATCTTGGGCAGGGGATCTGGGACTACTCGGTTCCACGCCATGTGGCTCGAGATGCGGTTTCACGCAACGAGCTGGGATCCAAATGACTCCTGTAGGAGACAAAATTGCTGCATACCCCCTTCCCCACATTACCAGGGGTGCCAGTCCCTTCCAAGAAGGATCTGGTGGCACCCGGTAACATACCATGGGACGCGGGAGGATTTCCTTGCTTCGGAAATGCTTCTCCTGTGGGGTGCAGTCAGCAAAGATGTTAAGATGGTTATATGTGAACAAAACTTTATGCAAGTGCTGCTGTGCTTGACCCTGGCTTTTCGGGAGTGCTATCTCTTCCCTTCTTTCCTGTTTTTTCAATATAAAACTTTAGCGTCCGGTTCACCCGTTCGACAATGGCTTGTCTTTGTGGGTTGTACGGTGCGCTGAATGTGTACTTAATGTCCCAGACAGCTAGAAATGTGGCTAGCTGTCTGGAACTATAAGCTGGCAAGTTGTCGGTTTTCAAGCAACCTGGTTTGCCCGTGGTTGCAAAGCACAAGAGATGCTGCTCTACGTGAGATGCAGATTCTCCTTTCTGAGCCGTAGCCCAGACAAACTGCGAGAAAGTATCAATGGAGACGTGCATGTACTGCCACCTCCCAAACTGTGGAACGTGCGTGATGTCCATTTGCCAAATTTGGTTAGCTTCTGTCCCTCGTGGATTGACTCCCCATGATGGCTCCCCGGGTGCTCCTGTGCACTGCGGGCAGGAACGGACTGTTCCCTGGGCTTGTGACAATGGCAGCTTGAACTACCTTGCCAGTGCCTTAGAATTCTGGTGGAAGAATGCGTGGCTTTGAATCGAGGTCGTGAAAACTCCCGAGACTAACTTTTTGATGCACTTCCCTTATGGCTGCATCAGCTCTGCTACTGCCCTTGGAGATGATACCAGGAAAATCTTGGTGGCTCCTAATGTGGGCAACATACAATGCTTCTCTGCAGTTGCACAAAATGAAACTGTATGGTCAAGAATAGACTTAACAGGTTTTTGTCTATCACGGGAGTAATGTAAGCTCCTGGTAGACTGTGGCTCAAATTCCTAACATACTGACTATCCGTAATGATGTTCAGGAGCTCCTGGGCGAACGTTCTTAAGGCCAGATTCGCTGCTGCCAGATCCGCTCTCTGTGCTGACTTCTGCGGAAGTGTCAGCAACATTTTCCAAGCCTGTCCCTTGAGCCATGTGAGAATGCCATACACTTTTCCCCCATCTGTGAATGCTGTCTTGCCCCCCTGAAGTGGAATCAAGGACAACATTTCTTGCAATTCGACTGTCTGCATTTGAAGCGAGACAGGTCTGGGGTCTTTTGGCAGGTGATATGCCGAATTCCCTGTGAAGCCTTCCAATGCAATTGGGAGAGTGTCCCCCAGCTGCATTAGCCGTTCCATCTGCTCTTTGGTGAATGGCACCACTATCTTGGCTAAGTCGTATCCAGAAATATCCCTCATTCTCAGCTTCCCCTTATGCATTACGGTGGCTACCAGCTCTTGCGGAGGAACGATATTCCTGGAAGAGGTGTTAGGTAGGTACACTAATTCCACTATTTTTCGCCCCCCTGTCGGAGTCTATGCCTAGCGCTCTGTGATCATTGTCCCAGTTCTAAATATATACAGGTTCAGGACAGGAGCATAGGGCTCCTGGCTGATCCTATATACCCATCTGTGGCTGAGAGCACAGTTTACTTCTTGGAGAGTTAGTTTCACCTCCCGCGGAATATTCGATCAGCTGGCTGTTTTCCTAGCGTGAGCAGCGAAAAGAGTGGTTTTAAGAGCTCTGTGACTAATCTGAAATATGGTCTTGCCCAATTGATGTTTCCTAGAATTTGCTGGAGTTCTACTAATGTGACTGAGTCCTTGATATTGATCTTAGGCAGCACAGGTGCTGCAAAAGATCTGAGAAGCCAGTGTCTTAAGTACAAATAGGGTTCAGTTCTCTGGACCTTTTCTGGGGCAATAAGCAGTCCTTTTCCCCCCAGAGTTCTCTGGAGGTCACAGAACATGTCACTGCCCAATTTAGAGGCTGCAATCAAAATGTCATCCATGAAGTGGCAGACTAAGACTTTAGGGTGCAGGTTCTGGAACTTTTCCAGTGCCTTGTGGACATAAATCTGACACAGGGTCGGGGAGTTGAGCATGCCCTGTGGCAAATACTTCCACGCGAACCTTTGGGTTGGCTCCCTATGGTTAATGAATGTCACTGTAAAAGCAAACATCACCCTGCCCCTAGGATCTAAAGGGATGGTGTAAAAGCAGTCTTTCAAGTCTACAACTAAGATCTCCCACTCTTTGGGGATCATATTCAGATTGGGGAGGCCGCACTGAAGCTGAATGCACTTATTGATTTCCCTTAAATTGTGAAGAAATCACCATTTATCAGACTTCTTTCTGATGATGAAAATTGCAGAATTCCAAGGACTGGTAGATCGTTCTATGTGTCCTGCATCAAGCTGCTCTTTAACGAGATGCTTCAAAGCCTCCAATTCTCCCCCAACTATTGGCCATTGTTCCTCCCATACTGGCTCGTCGGTTAGCCATCTGAGCGCTAGGGCCATTACCCAAACGTTAGTGTGGCGTGATACTGCTGCAGAATGTCCCTCCCCCAGAGATTGACAGGCACGTTTAGGATATGTGGCCAGATTACAGCTGTGCTGTCTGCCCCTGGAATAGCAACCTCTACCCAGTCTCAGCTCCTACATGCTTCCTGAACTCCTCCTACCCCCCACACATCTGAAACTGGCTCAATGGCCCACTCTAGGGGCCACAATTTCTTGCTGATCATGGTGATGTCAGCTCTGGTATTAAGGAGCCCATCAAAAGGTCTTTTGTTCAGAAATACCTTAATGACTGGTCTTTGTTTCCACTCTATGTCCTTTTCGACTGTCGCTATGATCTGGAATCCTTCAACTGCCCCTTCCTTTCTCGGGCGATCTGTCGATCCGAATCCTTTATCTCCTCTATTCACTTCCTTGCCCCCACCTGGCAGATGATACAGAACCATGATCAATTGTGCCACTGAATCCCCTTTGCTGATTGTTTGGGGTAAGTGTGTCCATAGCTGGACTTTGATGATGCCTGTGTAATTGGAGTCTATGACTCCCGGGATCATGAAGATCCCTTTCTTCCCTGCACTGCTTCTAGGCAAGACTATTCTTACTGTACCCTGGAGCAGGGGACCCTTATGCTGGGTGTTGACTAGGTAGACTGCACCTGGCAGGTTGCAAGTGACATCCTCCTGGCATTCTAAGTCTAACCCTGCACTGCCCTTGGTTTCTGCCTCTGCCTCATTAATGCTGGGTGTTACTATTGGGATCCCTGCACTGGGGCTTCCAGGGCAGGTGTTGTCCCGATTTGGACTGGGGCTAGAGACACACCCATGGTCCGGTTTCCCGAATTTGGGCAGAGGCGAGCCCAATGGGAGCCATTGTGGCACCTTGGACATTGAGTGGATGGCACGGAAGGGTGGCCTGATGGCTGGCCGTCCCCTTCCTTTGGGGTTGTTTCGACCTGCACTCTCTAGCATAGTGCCCTACCTTGCTGCACTGGTGGCAAGCACCCTTGGGTCGGTTCTTGGATTGATCCCCCCTGCACTGCTGCTGCCAACAGCACCATTTTGTACGAGTCTGTCCCAACATTGGCGCAAGCTCTGATCATGTCAGTAAGCATCAGATCAGGTTGGTGACCCATTTGACTCATTGCCTGCAAGATTTTGCAGCAGTCGAGGTTGGCATTGTCTTTTGCCAACTTCATCATAAGATACTCCTGTGCCTCCTGATTGTCTATCTGTCTGCTGATTGCTTCCTCTAGCCTATTGATGAAATTCATGTAGGGCTCTTGCGCTCCCTGTTTGACGGAGGTGTAGTTCTTAGCTCCCTTGCCGGAAGCAGCTACCTTGAGGCCTGCCTTGAAAGCTACCTCAGAAGCCAGCTGGAGTGTGGCTGCTGGCAGGATGGACTGTCCCTGGAGGGTCTTGAACTGCCCCGAGCCGTATAGCTGCTCGGGAATTACTGCTCCTCCCATCCTGCCAGCCCTAGCCTGCGCTTCCAGCTTTTACTCGCTATCCCACAAGAGGTACTGGCTGGGGCTGAGAATGATACACATTACAACCTTCCAGTCATGAGGGATGAGTGTGGTGGATTCGCATAACTGCTGGAGCGTGCCCTTTGTGAATTTGCTTTGGAGTCCTGTATCTTTGATAGCTCTGTGGATTTCCGCAAGCAATTTATATGGAATTGGTGTGTATACCACTGTTTGAGCTCCCCTGAGGGCATCCATCTGTAAGCGGACTGGACATAACTGCTGAAGCGTGGCCAGTTGTTCTGCCGGCAATTTTCCCTTGCATGTTTCCTCTACCATTAACTGAAAAGGAATCTTGGTTGCCTGGGAAGCACCTGCGCTTCCCAAGTTTCTGCCCCCTCTCATGGCTTCTGCCGTTGCCATGGAAGGGGGGTCCCCTATGCCCCCAAGCCTAAACTGGATGATCGGACAGAGACACATTGGGGCTGATGGTTCCATGTACTCTAGGGGTGTATCGGTTTCTGTTCGGACTGGACTAGCTGCTGAAATGATCTGTCTACACTTGCTCCAACTCCCAATGATGTCAGCGGGTGTTCTGGGTTCCTGATTAAGGCAGCTCCCTATTCTATCCCAAACCTCTGGATTCATTGTGCCTGCTTCTGGGTAGAACAGACAATGCTCCCCCAGATGCCTCACCAGGTCCGTCAGACGGTTCCTGCTTACTCTGATCTGGTATTGCCTGACTAGGGCTTCAAGCTCATCCCTGTGAGCCTCTTGCCTGATGGTCAAGTTTTGCTTCCCCAGGCATGCCCCCATTACTAGCCGGTTTGGGGAAGTTCCCTGGATGTCTTACACAACTTACGAGTCGATGCTTCCATGGGACAGTACTAGGTAGTACGGCGGGGCGGGTGATGCACAGGACGATGTCCCTCAGGTCTGGTCAGTGGATCGGGATCACGTCTCTGGCTGCAGGCCATGGGTCTTCTGCTCTGCCTCAGTTGTTTCTGGATCATGGCTCTCCCTGGCTTTGGAACGTTTCTGTTCCTATGCGTGGGGTCTGCCAGCTTTGCCTTTGATCTGCCCTCCTGGAGATGGTGCTGAGTTCTGATCGGAGTTGCTTTCCGATCAGAACCGCTCCATAGCCTCCAAGAGGAATCGGTCCGTGACTCTCAAGTAGGATCACTTTGAGTTGCCCGCTGGGTGAGTAAAGCGGTATAGAAATTCAACTTGAAATGAAATGAAAAAATCATGTCAGGGTCACCAGATGTTGGAGTGGCTTTCAGAGGATTGGGGCTGCTGGACACAAGGAAGGCATGGGAGACTGATGCATGGTGAAAAGGCCAGTCCCGATAGTCTCGGGTGGTATGTATTTATTGTCCCGCATTGGGGTCTTGTGCGAACAGTCTGTGCATTACCCCGTCACAGAAGGCTTGCTTATGTGCTACTTTGCTGGCCAAGTTACATTTGCCAGCTCTAAGAAGTTACTGAGTACCTGAGCCCTCACTGGGAGGCTAATTAGCAGGTTTGGCGAGACTCATCGTTCTCGTCCTATCTCGGAGCCCTTGCAAACTCTGGGCACCTATTCTTGGTTATTTGTTCTAACCAGAGCTTGTATTGTACCCAGCTCAATCTGCGGACATGAGCTAAATACCGTGTGCTTGTGTTGTTGACTTGTATGAGACCTTGTGTCTCATCTCTGGTTCATTGGCTTGTGACATTTGTCCTACTCCTCTCAGTGCCCCCAGTCGAGGCAATATGGATTCTCTACTGCTACTATCACTATTAGCCCGCACCTAATTTCCTTTCCATCAAAGCCCGGTTGGTACCTAGCCCATGTCCTAGCCAGACGAACCCATCGGGAAAGGTTGTAGCCAATTAGTAATGTGGGCAATTCACAATAAGCTACATCTTCTTTAGGTGCCATATAAGTTCTTGATACTGGCTGTCATCATGGTGGTAGTCCTCCTGTTTTAACTCCTCAAAACAGTTCTTTCAAGGACCTTCCATACTAGTCTCTCAGGTCCTTCAGCCATGAAGTCTATCTACATCCAGGATCAGTTTTATTTCTTTAAAAAAACCTTAAGTATTTATACCATTTGAACCAATTAAGGTTTTGTTTATCCATCCCAAATTCATTTGACATTTTTGCTGCATCATTACAATAAGTATTGATCATAAATCCCAAAATGTGAAAGACACTATGAAATACATTTTTGCACAGACTGCTGTTTATTTGCTTAGAAACAAAGATGAATTACAATATCTTCCTTCCTTGTTTTTTCATAAGAAAAGCTGGGCCTCAAAAAAACAAACAAACTAGAAGTGGTTTTGACATGGGTCAATTTAAAATGAATATCTGTGGAAACTCTATTCAGAAGACTGCCTTTCAAGAAAAATGTCAGTGCTATATACAGTAGGTAGCAGAAAATAAAGTTTTGTGGGTACACAGTTAAATAGCACTGATTGTACTTCCGATAGCCTTTAACACAGGACGTTCAAGAAAATGGCAGAAAATGTAATTTTTTTTATCTCTAATGGTTTGCATCTTTTAAGAATGTGGCAATGTTCCTGATTGACATGGATGCATTTCAAGGGTTTCTTTTCCTTTCTGAGCATAGTCTCAGCTGCTCTGTGAAATTTATTTATTATTATTTTTTATTATTTAAATTCAAATTTTAATGCCACCCAATCAGGTAAACCCAACTCTGGGTGGCTCACAACAAGTTAAAACATACATAAAAAACAGTTGAGCCTTTAAAAACCCAACATACCCACCCACCTATCCCATTTATCATTAAAAGACTACCCACGTTAAAAACTGCCTGCACTGAAATTAAAAGAAATGGGGACTTATTTAATAAGCCAACAGGCGGGGACCATCCTTCCATTTGGGCCCCACACCTGTCCTGCCAACCAGGTTTTTAGGTCTTTTCTGAAAGGTAGCAGCTCTATCTGCTCCTGCATCTCTACTGGTAGGAGGTTCCACAAGGCTGGTGGAGACACGGAAAAGGCCCTCCTTCATGTACCAGAGAGACGAGCCCCTCTGGCAGATGGAACAATTAGGGAGCTGCTCCGGTCCGCTCTGGTTGGATGGGCAGACACTCTTTGGACGATGTAGTCTCTAAGGAAACCTGGCCCACTACCATGAAGGGCTTTAAAGGTCAAAAACAGCACCTTCTACTGCACCTGGAGGCAAACTGGTAACCAGTGCAGCTCCCGAAGTAAAGGTGAGGCACGGGCATAACACCCACACCGCATCACCACCTGGGGTGCTGCATTCTGGACAAACTGCAACCTCTGAATGGTTGTCAAGAGCAGCCCCATGTAGAGCACATTGCAATAATCTAGCCTGCAGGTGACCAGAGCATGTGTGACCCTGAGCAGGGAGTCCCGGTCCAGGAGCGGATGCAACTGATGGATGACGCAAAGCTGTGCGAAAGCCCTCCTGGCCACGGCCACCACCTGATCTACAAGTAGCAGCCCTGAATCCAGGAGGACCCCTAAGTTGTGTGCCGGGTCTGTCTGGGGCAAAGCAGCCCCATCCAAGACCAAAGTTGGTAGCTCCCTGGATAACATGGGACCCCCCCCCCATCCAAAGCCACTCAGTCTTGGAGGGATTCAATTGTAGCCCGTTGCCCCCCATCCAGACCCCAACCGCTTCCAGACATCTGGATAGGACGTTGACTGCATCACTGGGGTGCCCATGGGCTGAGATATATAACTGGGTATTATCAGCATACTGATGATACCTCACCCCATGGGAACGGATAACCTCACCCAACGGCTTCATGTATATGTTAAATAGGAGAGGAGAGAGCACCAAGCCCTGAGGCACCCCACACTGTAGGGGCCTAGTGCTGGACCTCTCACTCTCCAACCACACCGACTTGGTACAGCCCTCCAGAAATGAGGAAAACCAGGACAACACAGTGCCCTGGATCCCCAAACCTTTGAGCCATTCCAGAAGGATACCATGGTCAATGGTATCGAAAGCCGCTGAGAGATCCAGAAGAGCCAGGACGGATGGATGAGCCCCATCCCGCTCCAGCAAGAGATCATCAACCAGTGCGACCAATGCCCATCTCTGTACCATATCCAGACCTGAAACCTGATTGAAAGGGGTCCAGATAATCTGCTTCATCCAGGACCCCCTGCAACTGCCGCATCACCACCTTCTCCAAAACCTTCCCTAAGAAAGGGAGGTTGGAGACCGGCCTATAATTAGCTAGAACTGCTGGGTCGAGAGATTGTTTCTTCAGAAGGAGGTCACCAAAGCATGTTTTAATGGTGCAGGAAACACCCCCTCCCATAGTGAAGCATTTATTTTAGCCCCGACCTTGCCTCCCGTCACTCCCTTGGAGGCTTTTACCAACCAAGTGGGACAGGGATCCAGAGGGCAGGAGGTGGTGCGAACAGCTGCAAGAAGCCTTTCCACTTACTCAGGGACAACTGGATCAAACCGATCCCAGATAACACTGCCAGACTGAGGTCTGATCCCCTCTGGACCCTCCCCATCCACGCTGGGATTTAACCCCGAGCGAATCCAAGCAATTTTCTCCACCAGATAGTCTGCAAAAACCTCAGCCGAACCCTACCAACCGGGCACCGACCCCTCCCTACCAAGGAGAGACCTGGTAACCCGGAACAGAGCGGCTGGGCGACTATCCGTAGAGGCAATGAGGGCGGTGAAGTATTGTTGCTTCACCACCCCCATCGCCACCAGGTAGGTCTTAATAGCAGCCCTATCAATGTCCAGTCGTAATCACTTTGGGTCTTCAACCAGCGGTGCTCTCGGCGTCTCTTTGCCCGTTTAAGCTCCTGCAGTTCTTCTGTGAACCACAGGGAAGATTGAACCCCACAGGCTCGGAGAGGCCATAGTGGAGCAATTTCATCCAAGGCAGCCATAGTTGACCTGTGCCATAGGTCAACAAGCACCTTGGAAGAATCGTATAACCGATCCAGAGGAAAAAAACCAATTTCCCTCTGGAATCCATCAGGATCCATCAGTTGCCAGGAGCAGGCCATTTTAATAGGCCCTGCCTCCCTGCGATGAACTGCCGCCCCCTGGAAGTCCAGAGTCACCAGATAGTGATCTGACCTTGGCACAGGTATAGTGTCTAATTTCTGTAATTTCAGTTTAATTTCTGTAATTTCAGATCACTCTGCCACTGCCCTGACAAAAAAACTAGATCCGGCATGTGGCCACTGCCCCTGGTTGGGCCCTGAATTACCTGAGTCAGGTCCATGGCTGCCATGGAAGCCATGAACTCCTGTGCTACCTCAGACCCCACCCCCAGTGAAGGCAAGTTGAAGTCCCCCAGTACCATCAGTCTAGGGAACTCCAATGCCAACCCAGAGACAGCCTCAAGGAGCTCAGGCAGGAAATCCCTTACCCTGCAAGGAGGCAGGTACAGGAGTAAGACTCCCAACTGACCCCTAGGACCCAATCACAGGAGCAGCACCACACAACCCAGAATTTGTGGAGCAGTAGCCCTGGCGACTCCCAATGACTCCCTAGCAATAATGGCGACGCCACCGCCCCTTCCGTCATCCCTTGGCTGGTGCCAGATACCGAACCCGGCTGGTCACATTTCTGATAGAGGTACACCACCCTCCAGTCTCAGCCAGGTTTCGGTGATGCATGCCAGATCAGCCTGTGCTTCAAAGACAGCATCTTGAATCAAAGGAGCCTTATTACAGACCACCTGGCATTCAACAGCAGCAGCCCAAGGGCGGGGTCACCCTGGATCAGTTGCTCAGGACCTAGAGGTGAAACCAAGGGGCTAGAACGCTGAACAGATACCACACATCGGATCCGCGTCCTCCGAGTGCGGCCCGCCCCTTGGTAACCGCCATATCATCCCCTGCCCGTCACTACCTCAATCTGAACCCCAGAAACCTCCTCACCTCCCGATGGAGGTGATGGTGAAGATGACATATAAGAACATAAGAACAGCCTTGCTGGATTACAGGCCACAGCCCATCCAGTCCAGCATTCTGTCCCACACAGTGACTCATCATTTGCATCAGTTGCATTCACCTGCTTAGGATTCCCTGGAAATGGCATTGAGAGATATCCTGCCTATCTCTCCAACCCGGAGGTTGTCCTTAGGTATCCATAATTATAGCCATTGATACCCTTGACTTCCATGAACTTGTCTAATCCTTTCTTAAAGCTGTCAAGACTGACAGCTGTCACCACTTCATCTGGCAGGGAGTTCCATAGACCAGTGATCCTCTGGGTGAAAAAGTACTTTCTCTTATTTGTTTGAGAACTAGTACCCAAAAGTTTCATGGAAAGCCCCCTAGTTCTAATGTTATGCGATAAGGAAAATAGTTTTTCCTTATCTACTTTGTCCACACAGTGCATGATTTTATAAACTTCAATCAGGTCACCTCTTAGACGCCCACCATCGTTCAAGAGTGAAGAAACCCAACCGTTGCAGCCTCTGATGGTAAGAAAGGTGTTCCAGTACCCTAATCATTCTCCTTGCATATAGAATTAACATAATGCAAGTGTGGCGCAAAAATGGCCGCCGCGCTCTTTGCGGGCCCCCCCCCACCGGACGAAGGCATCCGGGTAGTTAGGGGCGTGGCCAGCACCCTAATAAAAGAGCTGGCCACGAGGCAGCCGTTCTGCCATTTTGGCGAAGCGACGGAGCGGAGAAGTTTTTTTTCCCTCTTACCTCCGTCGCTCGTGTCCTTTCAAGGGAAGCCTTTTCCGGTGCAGCTTTCCTTTTCTTAGGCTTCCCAGCTAGACCAGCTATGCCCTCTAAGAAGAAGGCAGCTGCGAACGTGGCTCGATCAGCGCGGAGGCGTCAGCCGGGTCGGAGGACCGCGACTGCGCCCGCCCAGCAGCCAACTTTGGCGGAGCCCACCGGGACCGGTGGGATGGGATCGGTGCCCCCTTGGCCCGATGCGCGGTGCGCGCAGGCTGCCCCGGACGGGGCCTCGGCCCTTGGCCCACAAACGGTGACCACTGCCCCTGGCATGGTCCGTGAGGCTGGGCCTACTTTCCAGGGTGCACAGTTCCCCACGGGGGGAGCGAGCCACGGGGGGTGGTTGGGTCTCCTGCCTTGGCAGGGCGTGCCCACGGCCCCTCAAGGGCTGAGCATGGGCTCTTGGCCGCATCTGGCCCCTGGGGCCCAGGGACCTGGACAGGTCCCCGTGACTTGTGGGCCGGCTCCCCCTTTGCCCCCTGTCGGGGCTGGGGGCTATGTTAACATGGAGGCCCTTCTGGCCCGCGTAGCGGCCCTCGAGGCATCCCTGGCAAGGGCCAATCAAGCGGGGGTGTCTTTTGGGTTCCAGGTTGACCCTTTGGCTGCCGGGCAGCGGCAGGCGACGGGTCGGGTAGAGCTGCCTGAGGCGCGCGGGCCGGTGGCGGCCACTGTCTCGCAGCTCCCCACTCAGCAGGCACAGCAGACTTGTACTGATCGGGCACCGTCAACGAGCTCAGCTTCGGTCATGAGCTCCGATGCACACAGCGGGCCGGAACCCCCGGTGGGGGCGGCCCGTGGGGGTGCAATGGGTGAGTATGCAGTTCAAGCTAGTGCACCCACACAACTGACTTCCCTGCGGGGGGGGGGGCTTTTCAGTGGCCATGGCCATGGCCTCGCAACTACCCCCGGCCCACCCGGCTACTTCATCCCTTACCCAGGGCCCGGGTTTGGGTGGCGACCCTTATCCGGTAGGGAATGTGTTGGGGGTGCCCGGGTTGGTACAGGCCCCCTTTGCCTTGCCCGCAGTTCCCTCTGTGCTGGTGTCGGCACTGCCGACAGCAGGGTATTCCTTGCCCCTAGGGGACCATCTGGCACAGTCCACCAAGGAAAAGATCTGGAGGGGCGAGTATGTGGACATCTTCTCCCTTCTTAACAGGGAGCCCACCAAGGAAGAGAGGGAAGGGCAGGACGAGAAGGATAAGGAGCAGGCACGTCGTCGTAAGGCGCCACGTACATGGGCAAATTGGTTGCCAGCGTACCTAATTTACATGGCTGTTTACCTCAGGGCTAGGCCGGATCTGGCCATCCCTATGGTCCAGTATTTGGACAACATTTACCGGGCTATGGTTGACTTCCCGGGTCCGTCGTGGCTGGCTTACGACGAAGAATTCCGCATGAGGATTCCACTGCACCCAGAGATGAGGTTGGATGAGCCCTGCCAGAAGCTGTGGCTTCTGTATATGACCCCCACGCGCCCGGCGCCTGGGGAGAGATACCATTGTGGACATGCGGTCCAACGAGTGGCCCCGGTGCAGGTACCCCGCCAAGTGGCGGGGCAGGGGGTTCCAGCCCACCTGCTGTGCTGGACCTTCTCGTCCAATGGTTCTTGCAACAGGAAAAATTGCAAGTACAAGCATGAGTGCCCCTCTTGTTCTGGCCCCCATGCTGCCTCCGCCTGTCCCAGGCCGGGAGGATTCAGGGGCAGGGGTAGGGGTGGACAAGGGGCAAGTAGGACTGCCGCTGAGGGAGCGGGTCCACCGAAAGGCCCCCTCCCCAATTAATGTGGACATGCTGGAGTGTTGGCTCGCATTGTACCCGAGGAGGGCAGACGCAGTGTACCTCCTTCAGGGTTTTCAACTGGGGTTTCATATTCCTTTCACGGGGATAGGTCACCGCAAGACGCACCCAACCTTTTGTCACTTAGAGGAAGGGAGGAGGTGGCTGCTGCCAGCATTAATAAGGAGATTGATGCGGGCAGGGTCGCTGGCCCTTTTCCCGCGCCCCCGTTCCCCAACCTTAAAGTATCTCCACTGGGACTAGTGCCCAAGAAGTCCCCGGGTGAGTTCCGCCTGATTCATCACTTGTCCTACCCAGCCGGTCACTCGGTCAATGATGCTATCCCTGATGACCTTTGCTCGGTCAGGTATACATCCTTCGACCAGGCATTGCGCATGGTGCGCTCATGTGGCCCGGGTGCACTGTTGGCTAAGTGTGACATTAAGTCGGCTTTTCGTCTCCTGCCGGTGCACCCGGGTGACTTTGAGTTGCTGGGTTTCAAATTCCGGGGTGAATATTATTTTGACAAAGCCATGCCTTTCGGCTGTTCCATATCCTGCTCGGCATTCGAGCGTTTCAGTACATTCCTCCAGTGGGCATTTGTCCGTAGGTCAGGGTCTCGGTCTGTAGCCCATTACCTGGATGACTTTTTGTTCAGGGGTGAACGGGGCTGGGACACGTGCACACGTCTCCTCAACACATTTCAGATGCTAATGGAGGAACTCGGTGTCCCTTTAGCGCCCGAAAAGACCGAAGGCCCATTCACTAAGCTAGTATTCCTGGGGGTGGAGATTGACACGGTAGCGCAGGCGTCTAGGTTGCCGGGGGACAAGCTTTCAAGGATAGTGACCCTCATATCGGACTTGCTGGCTAAGCGCAAGGCATCCCTTCGGGAACTGCAGGTGCTACATGGTCACCTTAATTTCGCTTGCAGGGTGGTCGCACCTGGCAGGGCATTTGCTCGGCGCTTGTGTGACGCCATGGCAGGCTTATCCAGGCCCCATCACAGGGTGAGATTGACGCGGGGCATCAGGGCAGATATGCACATATGGCTCCAGTTCCTGAGGGATTTCAATGGGGTCTCATTTTGGAGGTCTCACCTCCTGGCTTCACCTCACTTTCAGATACAGTCTGATGCCTCGGGATCCCTGGGTTATGGGATGTACTTCAATGGGAAGTGGGCCTATGGTGGATGGCCACCAGCCTGGTCAGCCACGGGTCGCCTGAGGGATCTCACATATTTGGAATTTTTTCCCATACTGGGGGCTTTGATGCTATGGGGTGAGGAGTGGGCCAACTCTGTGGTGCATTTCTGGTGTGACAATGCGGCCGTTGTCCACATTGTCAACTCACAGACTTCTAAATCTCCCAGGGTCATGGACCTAGTGCGCCAGTTTGTATTGCGCAGCCTGCGCCTCAATGTACTGTTCAGGGCCAGGCATGTCCCGGGGGTGAATAATGATATTGCTCACGCTTTGCCCCCCTGCAGATCTCCTGGTTCCGCGCCTTGGCCCCGGATGCGGAGGAATTTCCCTCGCCACTCCCGGAGGAGATATGGACCTTTGGCAAGGATAGGTGAACCGGGCGATCGGCATGTCGTTGGTGCCACGCACGCGTAAGGCATATCACCACGCGTTGGTTTCCTTTCGGACTTTTTGTACCCAATCTCGACTGCCAGATACCTGACCGATCACAGTGGCCCACGTTCTTCGTTTCAGGGTTTACCTTCATGCCCAGGGCCTTGCACCCCGCACCATAGCATCTAGGCTGTCAGCGCTGGCTTTCATGGCCAAGGTGGGAGGTCATGCGGACAGTACCACTGATTTTCGTGTGAGACACGTTTTGGAGGGGTGGGTGCGGGAACGTGGGCATAGCCTGGACGACCGCCACCCAATTTCCCCTGGGGTCCTTACCCAACTGGCACGGGGCTGGCATGACCTATGTTTCGATAGGTATGAGGCAGCCCTGTTTCATGCGGCCACAACGGTGGCCTTTTTTGGAGCGCTCCGCATCAGCGAGCTTGTGATGCTGTCTAAGGCGGATGCAAGTCGTAGGGCACTGGAAATCGAAGATGTCTATGTTTGCAATGATTGGGCTCAGTTGAGGATACGCTCCTCTAAAACAGATCAGCACGGCGTAGGCAGTGGAGTAAGACTGCTACGATGTTCTTTGGCAGACATCTGTCCGGTTGGTGCCCTACAGGAGTTCCTTGCACTGCGTGGCACGCACCATGGCCCGTTTTTCTGTCACCAAGATGGGTCTCCCCTCACTAAATTTCAGTTTTGGAAGGTGACTGGGAAGGCACCCATTCATTCAGAATTGGGGCGGCCTCTACTGCGGCTGCTTATGGGTACTCCGGGGCTGACATACGCAGCATGGGGAGGTGGGGCGCTCAATGTTTCCAGTTTTATGTCTGCCCCCTCCCACCGTGAGTACCGTTTTAGTCACCACACATTTCTTCCTTCCCTGTTTTTTCCTTGACAGACCCTGGGTGTCGTATCACACCGGTGACAGTATGGCTGGTGGGCCATAGCTACGTGCACAGGGCAGCGCGTTACGCTGCGGCAACAGATTGGGGACCCCGACTGGGACTGGGTGCATACGCAAGTCTCACATGGTACGGTAAGCCCAGTATGTTGTGGCGGGTGCTCTTGCCATTCCTCTTTTCGGCAAGGAATGCTGACCACCCCCCGACATTCTGATCATACATCTTGGGGATAATGATTTGGGACAGGTCACTGGCTTATCGCTGAAGCATGCGATTTGCAGTGACCTCGCCTACTTACATTACGTATGGCCCGCCACAACCCTTGTTTGGTCAGATATGGTCCCACGGCACGCTTATAGGGGAGGCGTTGACCTTCAGGCCTTGGACCACGCTAGGCGCATGGTGAACAGTGCGGTGACCCGGTTCCTTTCGACCAAGGGCTGGGGGCGTGTCAGTCGTCATCCCGCCATTAGTTTGCAAAATTATGGGCTTTATGCCGGGGATGGGGTCCATCTGTATGGACCTCCTGCTGGGTGATTGGCGAGCAGGCCTGTCGACCGAGCTGACAGTCTTGGGGGGGGGGCGTCGAGCCTTTGTTGAAGCCTCTCCGGGTGGCGGGTAGCACTGGTAAGGTAAACATTTATGACCCACAGGTATCCGGCAGGTTCGCAATTGACTGGACAACACTAGATAGGCATAAGTTGTTTAAACGTGATCCGGTCAACGACGAACCAGGCGAGGGGGTGATGGTTACAGCTAGACAGCTTGCATCACCCCCTGATTTTACGGATACACGTCAGAGGGTGGGGTCATTAGTTAGATATTGACTACGGTCAGCAATTTGTTTGTTGTCAACAAACAAATTGATACAAATAGATACATTGTAACAATTGCCGTTGGCAATTTTGGGTGGTACCTTACCAGTGTTACTTCGGCCTGCTTGCCTTAAGAATTATGATTGGTCAATTACCAATAGAAATTTATAATTCGGACTAGGGCATGAATCAATAAATGTGGCCCAATGCCGTTATCCACTTTCATTTGTGTCTGAGTCCTTTATTGGGGGGTGCGCCTGCAAAGACTGTGAGTTCAAAGGAACGGATGGTGGCAATTGTTTGTGTGTTTGTGTGCTTGGAGGTGGTCGTCAGTCTAACATACTAAACATAAAACATTTCCAGAGTCCCCATTTGGCTGCAACATGAATGGCCCATGGCATAGATGGAGCAAATAAATACCAATAGTAATTACACTTACATACTGTCCCATACCTTAGTGCACTCTCTGGGTGGTTCACAAGGCAATTAACATTTTACCCCCAAAACGCAGAGTACACAGTGTTCCACCCTTGGAAGGATGGAAGGCTGAGTCAACCTTAATCCCCGTCAGGATCAAACTCAAAATGTTCTGGCTACAATAGTTTCAACCAACTGCAAATTCCACCGTGGCATGGCAGTGACCCTGGCCATCTGACAGCTGTGGCGGTTGGGGTGTATTCCTTTGGCAGGTTCAACCATAAAGGTGTTGGCTAATGGTCCAGAATGATTCTCCATTCTGGAGCCACAGGTCAGCAAAGTAGGGTTGGGTACTCTGGCAATGCACCAGATCAATGCATTGCTCTAACATGGTCAGCTTTGACATGAGACCAGTCAGCTATGCTGTCATATTAAAATGGCTAAAGAAACATTGAAAACACAGGCCTCAATCCTTCACGTGCCTTTGGACACTGCTACCATGGTGGTAGGATCTCCTGATGGTGAGAGGCCACTAAAATCTGAAAAATGGTGTTTTGATCTGCCATGTAAACATGACGTGTGAAACATGGATCAAACAAATAACCAAGTAACAGTTTAACCACTGTGTTACCAAGACTCATAATAATTCAAATAAAGGGACATTAGCTTTGTGAGGGTAAATCAATGAGAGAGAGAGAGAGAGCAACCAAGGAATAATACAGCTGCAGTAATGACTCCAAGCTTCATCTGTTCCAACCTCCTGCTAAAGGAGAACTCTATCTATCTATCTATCTATCTATCTATCTATCTATCTATCTATCTATCTATCTATCTATCTATCTATCTATCTATCTATCTATCTATCTATCTATCTATCTATCTATCTATCTATCTCACTAAAATCAAGGTGTCTGTCCATCTGTTATTCATGCGGGAGGACACCTTGGTACCCACCCCCACCAGACCCGCTCAGCCGCCTACCTGCTGTGCCTGGCTAGGTCAGTGCAGGGTACTGGCAGTGCCACCCACATTCCTTCAATCAGAAAAGGGTTCACACAGGGGCACCCACACCCGCCCTGAAGTCCTCCAGAAGTCCTCCAACTTTGACTGGGTCAGCTCCGACTGGGCATACGCAGTAGGCCAGGTCAGCCTGTACTGCACATGCCCCAACAGAGGGCACCGCCATAACCCATATATCCAGGGTTGAGGCAACACACTCATGAGGCGAACCAGCCATTCTGCTGCCGAGCCCACCAGTGGGAGGCCACGAGGAGCGTGACTTCTGAGGTCCCACACACACGGAAGGCTTCAGCTGCTGCCACCGAGCACACAAGCAGCAACACTGGGTGGGTGCTTCCCCGGCACTGACACAGCTGTGGGGAGCACCGGCCCAAGCAGACTCTCCACAACACTTTGGCAGAGATGACGCTAACTGAGGCCTAGACCAGGTGGGCGCTTCCGCATGCTCCACCGGCCATCAGGGCACCCACCCACCCTGCCTCCGTCGCAGTCACCAGCATGGACCGAGACGTCCTAGGAGGGACAACACGACTGCCAGGTAGTCCTGGCATCACTGGGGTGACTGATTGCCTGTGGGGGGAGGGGGGCTTGGGGTGCCTGCCTGCTGGGGGTGCTACCTGGGCTGGGAGAGGAGAAGACTTCTGCTGCCTATCTGCCTGCAGGAGGAGGAAAAAAGAGCTGTGGAGCCCACCTGTCCACAGAAGGGGCCCCGAGTTTACTGCCTGCCCATGGGGGGCTAAGGCATGGGGTGCCTGCCTGCCCACAGAGGAGGGTGGGCTGGTGGTGGCTGCCTGGCCCACCTACCTGTGCAGGCCCTCCCGGGGTGACTGCATGCCCATGGGGGTGGGGCAAGGGCTTACGGTGCCTGACTGCCAGTGATGACCCCCTCCCCCCTGGGTTGACTGCCTGTCCATGGGGGAAGGCTTAGGGGGGCACAAACAGCTGGAGGCGCATGCCTGCCTGTGGAGGGGCCCCCAGGGTGACTGTCTACCCAGGGGGTGGGAAAGCTTCACGTGCCTGCCTGCTTGTGGGGGGTATGAGGGCTTGGGATGCCTGTCTACCCATGGGGGGGGGCTGGAACCGATAGCTAGGGGTCCCCGCCATCCCGGGTGGAGGTGGTTTACTGCCTGCCTGCATCCCGGGTGGTGGTGGTTTACTGCCTGCCTGCAGGGGGCTGTCACACTTGTTTCACCAACAGGTAGGTCTGTGTGCCCCCGCTGGATGGGCGGGTATAACCTCGCACCCGCATGGATTCCACACCCAGGCAATGCCAGGTACCCCTGCTAGTTAAGAACTAAGAGCATCCATGATAGATGACCCTCTGTTTTAAAACTGCCAACAGTAGAGAGTTCATCAAGTTCCCATCTAGTCTGTTCCAATGCTCATACAATCACAAATTCTTTTTGATGTTTGATGTTTAATCAGAATCTTCTTCCCCATAGTTTGAATCCAATAGGTTGATTCCTACTCTCTGAAGCAGCAGAAATGAAGCTTGCTCCATCTTCCATGTCATAGCCCTTCAAATACTGGAAGTTGGACATCCTAGCACCTTTTAGTCTTGTCCTGCCTCAAATACCCAGTTGCCTCAAGCATTCCTTGTAAGCTTCAATTTTCAGATCATTCACCACGTCGACTGTCGACTTTTAGGTATTTTCCAGCTTTTCACTACTGTTCTTAAGTGGAGATTTTAGAACTGGGCTCATACTGCCAGGGGACGGCAGTATAAATATGACCAATAAATAAATAAATAAATAAATAAATAAATTATTCCGGATGTGGTCTCACTAATGTAGAAGAGAAAGCTATCATTCCTTCTTTTGACTTAAAGACTATGCTTCCCTTGCTAGAACCCACAATTGCATTAGCTTATGTTGCCCCATAACAATAGTGACTCATCTTTAGCTTATGGCCCATTTGAAAACCATTCAGTTCATTTGGACTCAATTTAGTCACCTATTAAAGTTGCAGTGACTTCTCCTGTCTTCAGAGATATTAGCTCCCTTGCCTTCCCTGCTTTCAAAATGGTTTTAAGAAATATTGTGCAAATAAGGGGTTGCTAGAATACATAGGTGACATCCAATGTGGTACAGTGAATAGTCCATGGGGTCACTAAGGGTGAATATCGACTATGCGACTGAGCAACAAACAATGAGTAAAAATGAATAACTAGAACTCTGGAGACCAGGGTTCAAATCACTACTTGACAACAGAGGTTTACTGGGGATGTGGAACTGGTAAAATCACCCTATTAATATTTAAAGTTCCTTGAAAGTCCCATTAGGAAACTGGCTTGATTAAACAGTTTTTGAATTCTCTGTAAAAGCAGAAGGGATTAAACAAAGACAAGACACTTGGGGCACATCATGGGAAGACAAGATTCACTGGAAATGACAATAATACAGTACTGGAAAAATTCAAATGCAGTAGGAAATTTAATTTTAAAAAAGCTATGGGCTTTTGTTTGCAAGACCTGATATTTTGGAGGTTACTAATAAATAGGGTCACCATAGGTTGGAAGTGACTTGATGCCGCATAATGCACACAGCATTGGCTCTTGGGCTGTATATGAAGATGAGTACCACAACCTAGAGTCAGACATGACTGGCATTTGAACAAAGGCGACCATTACTATTTCTTACATGTAATATTGATTTTCTAGTAAACAAACATTATCACCATGACTGCCCTCACCCCTGCTCTGGTTAATAGCAATGGGAAGGGCCTCTTCAACCATGGGGTCCCTGAAGTCAAGAGCCAAGACTCTTCTTGTATCTTCCTAGCCATCCCACCCCACTGTCCCCAGTTCTCAATCAGGCTATAATGCCAGGCTTTGGACCGATATATTCAGCAATATATGGCTGGTGTCTATATTTCCACAGACACTAGCCGGCTGATACCTTTCAAGGAGGGTTGATAATGCTGAGCTTTTACAGGTTATGCTGTCTCAGAAAGCTCTGTTTTTACTGCTACTTTCCCAAATGTTGCCTGTCTCCATGGCAGACTTGGTTGCACAGATGGTCATCTTGGATTCCAGGAGTTCAGAGTCAGTGCCAAGCTGATGAGTGGTGTGCCTCTTCCATACTCTCAACCTGTAGGGCAGGGGTACTGTTGTGTATTAAGGCACATTTGCAAGTAGCGCGGTTTAGTGTATGAGAACCAAGACACAGGAACAGCCGAAGGATTGGCTTAACACATCTTTATTGCATGGTGGTCCGGGGGAACATGTGGTAATGGTGGACGAACAGCTCAATATATACAGTGGCTATACATTTGAATGTGGCTCCACGATAGCCCATTGGCTACCGCCCGCGTGACGTCATCCCTGGTCACGCCCTTCTTGTCCAGGTGAGGTAGTGGCGGGAATCTTCCCGCGCTGGAGTTCTTGAGTAATTGGAACCATATGAGCTGGACGCTCGCTATTGCCACCTGGTGGTTACTAGCTCGCGTCCTATTACAGAGGGTTACAGTGTTACAGCTGATGGGTGTTACATTGTTGCAAAGGCATAGTATTAGGAACACAACATCCCTCCCCCCTAGGATGAGACGAAGTCTCTCATCCAAGATGGCTTATTGCAAACGCGTTTTGGGCGTGATGCTGGCTGGCTTGTCCCGGGGGCACTACTGCTTCTCTGTCCCCTGGTCTCTTGTCCTGCAATGGGAGAGGGAGACTCGTTAGTGACTTGCCACGGTTCTGCGGCTTTTGGGGAAGGGACAAACTCCATTGTGGAAAAACCGGGGGCACTGGGGGCTAACGAAAAACCCCGCTTTTCGCTTGGATGGGTGGGGGACCACTCCGAAAAACCCCCCGGTTTTGTAACTGAAACTCAAAATTATCTACTGAGACGTCATTGGGGGCATCCCTCAGGATATCTATGAGGACAGATTCCTTCCCCTCCCCCCTTGGTGGAGACCACTGGCCCCCCTCTCCTCCCCCTTGGGCTGAACGGGTGGGGGAGAACCCTAACGTTGAATCCTTTTCCGCGCCGTCCGCGCCCTGGCTTCCCAGAACCCGGCTCCGGAGTTGGTCTGCGTGCCGTCTCCAGAGTAGACCCGCGCTGGTTTCTACGCAATACGACACGGGACCCGTCTGCCCAACGATGACGCCCGGGACCCAGGCTGGCCCCGCGCTAGAATAGTTCCTGCAATGTACCGGGGCACCTACTTCAAAACTTTTTGTGTCCGCTAACCCGATGTTCCTCCCTGTGTCCTCCACCCTCGTAGGGTCTAGCCTGGTCAGTATCGTAGTCAGCTTCCTACGCATTAGGAGCTCCACGGGCGAGTACCCCGAAGCTAGGGGGGTCACCCTGTATCCCAGCAAGAACTGACACACTTGCAGGTTAAGATCCCCGGGGCCCATGCGCCTCAGCGCGTCTTTGGTGGTGCGCATGAGGCGCTCTACCTGGCCGTTCGTCGCCGGGTGGAAAGGGGCGGAGGTGATATGCCGAAATGCGTTGATTTCAGTGAATGCCCTGAACTCAGCAGACGTGAAACAACTAGCGTTATCGCTAATTAGGGTGTCGGGTATGCCAAACGTGCTAAAGACCCTACGCAAGTGCTTTACTGTCGTTGCTGAGGAGGTGTTCGTAACTGGGATTACCTCCAACCACTTGGAGTAAGCATCCACCACGAGGAGAAAAAGTGTCCCTCTAAATGGGCCCGCAAAATCAATGTGCACACGGGACCACGGCCCCTTTGCTGCATCCCATTCCCTGTGTGGCAGGCGAGCCTCTTCGGTTCGGGAGCATTGGCAGCCCTCACAAGTGCCCACCATGTGCTCGATGTCGGCGTCTAATTGGGGCCACCAGAAGTAGCTCCTGGCCAGAGCCTTGGAGCGGACAATTCCAGGGTGGCTGACGTGCAGCAGTTTGAGCACCCTAGGCCTCAGGGATTCGGGGACCACCACCCACTGGCCCCACAGAAGGCACCTCCTCTCTATGGACAACTCTAGCTTCTTCCTGAAAAACGGGGCGAACTCTACCGCCGGGGAGGACGCTGGCCACCCTTTCTGTACCCAGGTGCTGACTAGAGCTAGCGTCTTGTCCTTGCCGGTTGCCTTGGCGATGTCTGCGGGTACAATGGGGGGCGAATCTAAGACCTCTATCAGGAGCACTGGGCGGTCTTGTTCTTCCTCGCCCACGAGGCTGCTTGTGTGGGGGAGGGGAGACCTCAACAGGGCGTCCGCGTGGCTTATTTCCTTTCCTGGGTGGTACACCAATGCGTGCTGATACGCGTTTAAGAAGATGGCCCACCTTAGCATCCTCGGGGACAGGATCTGAGGTGTGGGCTTGTCTGCAGTAAAAATGTCTAACAGGGGCTTGTGGTCGGTCACTATGGTGAAGGGGCAGCCATAGAGGAAGTCGTGGAACTTTTTCGTCCCCGCGATTATTGCTAGCGCCTCCCTGTCTGTTTGGGCGTAGTTTCTCTCTGCCTGGGACAGGGATCTGGAGTAGAATGCTACCGGGGCCTCTCTCCCGTTTTCCAACACGTGGCACAGCACCGCCCCCACCCCCACTGGGGATGCATCACATATCAGAACCACCGGTCTCTTGGGGTTAAAATGGGTTAGAATGGCATCAGACGCTAGGAGTTGTTTCAGTTCAATGAAAGCCCTCTCCTGGCTCTCGCCCCACTTCCACGCCTCGTCCTTCTTGAGTAGCTTATGAAGCGGCTCTGCTACCGATGCCTTCCGAGGCAGGAAGGAGTGGTAGAAGTTTAAGAGCCCTAGGAACGACTGCAATTCGGGCTTGGAGGAGGGGCGAGGGGCATTTTGAATGGCGGCTACCTTTGATTTGGAGGGTTTGATTCCCGCAGGGGTTACCCGGAAACCCAAGAACTCAACCTCTTTTGCGAAGAAAACGCATTTGTCTTTTCGCAACCTCAACCCCGCCTTTTCAAACACCGTCAGCACTTTGTCTAGCCTTTCAGCCAACTCTGCCTCACTCCCCCCGCTATCAATACGTCATCAAAGTATGGCAAGACCCCATCTAGCCCTTTTAAGAGGCGTTCCACAAGCGACTGGAAAATGCCCGGCGCCGAGTTCACGCCGAACTGTAGGCGCGTCACCTGGAACGCCCCCTTATGAGTGACTATCATTTGTGCAGCAGCCGCAGCTGGGGTTACTGAGAGTTGCTGGTATGCTTGCGCCAGGTCAAGTTTTGTGAAGCACTTCCCCCCATGTAACCTGGCCAACAGGTGGCTGACTACTGGCACCGGATACGCATTTGGGCGGATCGCCTTATTAATGGTGCACTTATAATCAGCGCAAATGCGAACCTCCCCGTTGGCCTTTAACGCAGTTACAATCGGAGTTTCCCACTCCGCGGAATCAACAGGAACAAGAATCCCCTGGCCCACCAATTTGTCCAGTTCCGCCTCTATCTTGTCCTTTAGTGCGAAAGGCACTCTGCACGGCTTGAGTCTTATTGGGCGGACCTCCGGGTCCAGGTCGAACACTACTGGGGGTCCCTTGAATTTTCCAAGTCCTTTCTTGAAGACTTCGGGGTGCGTGTCACACACCTCCTGTATTGGGTCAGTCCCAACGGCATGCACCCCCCCAATGAACAAACCCAGGGGCTTAAACCATTGAGTCCTGAGGAGACTGCAACTTCCCCCCTTGAGAACAACCAGGGGAAGTTCCGCGGCTTGTTTCTTGTATTGGACCTTGAATTTTCCAACCCCCAACACCGGAATGCTATTTCCTTGCACGTCCCGCAGCATGGACCTCAATGTTTTGAGCTTGGGGCGCACGTGGGGGGAAATTCCCAAGAACTCCCGCTGGGACATGATTGAATAGGAGGAACCCGAGTCTATCTCCATCCTAACAGGGGCCCCTTGCACCAGTACCTCAACAAAGTAACGGGGGTGTCCCAAGGACACGCTGCAAACTGGGGTGTCGTCGCTGCTGTCGTCGGAGATGCGGCCCACTCCGTCCTGCTTCCTCGCGGGCCGGGCGCCTTCCTTGGTTCTCGGCGAGCAGTCTGATGAGCTTTTCTGGTCCTTGCGCCGCCGTCTGCAGACCTTGGCGATGTGCCCTCGGCGTCCGCAGTTGTGGCACTCGGCCTTCTGGAACGGGCACTTGATGCGGTCGTGGGCCGCTCTACAGCCGTCACAGCGTTGGCTGTCCTTCCGAACCCTCCGGACGTCCTCGTCGTCGCTGCTCTCCGTGGAGGATTTCGGCGTTCGTCTGGCCGCGTGCACCGAGCCCGCTGCCTTGTCGGGCTGTGGGGGCCTTTCTCTGAACCCCTTGACTCCGGCCCTCGTGGCTTCCGTGGCCTGCGCCGCCTTCACGACCTCGCGCAGCGTTGGGGGTGGCTCCTGGTTCATCAACTTTTGCTGAACCTCCTCGTCCCACAGGCCACACAGCATGCGGTCCCTGAGGGCTATTTCCAGGTTTTCCCACTTGCATGGGCCGGCGGCCAACCGCAGGGCCGCTGCAAAGGCGGCGATGGACTCACCCGGCGCTTGAACTCTCTTCCAGAACGCGTCTCGAGCCGAAAACATCGAAACCGAGGGCTGGAAATGGTCGCACATCGCTTTCAGGAGCTGCTTGACCGACATCTCGCTCACCTTCTTCAGTGATACCAGGTCCACCAATACTCTTTTGGCGGCATGGCCGAGCATTCGGGTGAGGATGGCCCTCTTCTTTCCCTCGTCCGTAATGTCGGACACCACCAGCGCGTCTTGGAAGTCCATTTCGAAGAGCTCCCAATCTTCCGGCTTGTTGATGTCGAAGCCGGCGTGTGTCTTGATCTCGTGGGGATCCATTATCCCACCTTCGTTGCCAATTTAGTGTATGAGAACCAAGACACAGGAACAGCCGAAAGATTGGCTTAACACATCTTTATTGCTTGGTGGTCCGGGGGAACATATGGTAATGGTGGACGAACAGCTCAATATATACAGTGGCTATACATTTGAATGTGGCTCCACGATAGCCCATTGGCTACCGCCCGCATGACGTCATCCCTGGTCACGCCCTTCTTGTCCAGGTGAGGTAGTGGCGGGAATCTTCCCGCGCTGGAGTTGTTGAGTAATTGGAACCATATGAGCTGGACGCTCGCTATTGCCACCTGGTGGTTACTAGCTCGCGTACTATTACAGAGGGTTACAGTGTTACAGCTGATGGGTGTTACATTGTTGCAAAGGCATAGTATTAGGAACACAACACGCAGGCAGCGCCTTGCAAGAGGAAAATGGTGGCTTCCCGCCATTCCAATTAAGAGCTAAAGTTATCGCGAAAACCCCGCCCCAGGGTGCACTCATTATGCTAATCAGAGTTCTGTGATTGGCTATAGTTTTGGATCCTGTTACCCATTGGTTAAATACATATATTTATCAAGTTATGATTGGTTAGTTAAGATGATCTGGTGGGTCGCAACATTGTATCAAGGAGCAACCGCTGGGCAGACACTATATAAGCCCCATGGGTAAATAAGGGTGCGACCGGACCGGATCTATACTACTACCCATTCCACACAGGTAGCCAACGTGCTAAGCCTGGGCCTCCTCCATAAGCTACTAGTGTAGCCTAGTCATTGCCAATTCTACGGCAGAGTCCGGAAGGACTCATTTCAATGGGGATTTGTATAGCAGTCTCATGTCCGGAGTGCCTTGTATGTGAGATCTGAAAGACTGTTTAATAAATGCCTGCTGTTGTTCTGCTTACCATTGTCTGGACTATTGCTTATAAGGACCGGATGTAACAGGTACCCAAACTTTTTGAGCCATGGGCTGGTCATGTGTTTCAGCATGTTAGTCATGCGTTTCCTCCCACCAGAAGCGGAAGCAAAATGTTCCCATGCATATGGAAAATGCTGCCATGAATTATTTACAACATCCGTGGTTGCATTTATGGCAATGTTTTGTGCATGTATGGACATGTTTTACTTCTGCTTCGGGCAGTAGTGCAGGCAGCATGGGTTGGATGTTTTGGTGCCATGGGCTGGATATGGTCTGCAGGCTATAATTTGGGAACCTCTGCATTAGTGGGTTGGACTTGGCCCCATTCCCCAGTCCAGGAGATCCTCACTACCTGCACGAAGGGTACATAAGACACGGTCTGCTTCTTCATTATCTTCGCCCACTCCTCTTCCTCTGAGCTATGCCTACTCCTTTAGTCTGGAGTCCTGCTACTTGGATCCAGCCTCCAGCCTCTTTCCAAGGCATGGCTCACCTGCCTCTGCCTTCTTCTTCCCACCTGGGACCTTCCTCTCCATCTGTTCTCCTTCACATTGCCCTGTCACTAGGGTATCCATACTGTTTGCTGTGGAAGCATGGGGCAAGGGGAGAAAGCCCACTTGCGATGGCTGGCACATGTATGTCATAGCCACGAAGAGCCTACTATTCCATAAATAACAACCATTCTCCACCAAACAAAAAAGACACATGTTCACCTCATTAATGCTTTTTCATCATCATCATCATCATTATCATCATCTGTTTATTTCAGATGCATCACTGTGGGTGATTTAAAGTATGTTTTTCTTCAATGAATCCAGACAAATAGTTTTTAATTCAGGGAAATTGTTTCACACTTCTGTCTGACATGGTATTGAGAATGAAAAACAGCAGAAGCTCCAGAAGCTCCATGGGCTCTGAAATGAAACAAAATGTTCAGATCTGCATGAGTGCTTCAAAATAAATTCTTCTGTGCAATAAAACTACTCATTCCCATCACAAAATCCCTTTGTTGTGTAATGAAAAACCTTGAAACAGCATTCCCCAACTTAGGGGCCCTATATGTTCTTGGACAAAAACTCAGATGCCTTCAACACTAGCTATGCTTGGCCAGCAATTCTGGGAGATGTACATTATTTTCTGTTTCTATTTTTGTTTAAAATTGCCTTTCTGTTACCTTAATTCACTTAATGGAATGATAAAAACAAAACAAAAGCAATAGACAATGTAGAATTACCAAATGTGTTTAAGGAAGTTGAAATACAAATGAAAACGTCATCTAGAAGCCGAAAATTTGATTGTGAAGCTGTATGACTAATTATTAGTGGCATATCATTCCAATGACTTTATAAGGCTTTGAAATGGTACTTTGGGGAGTAGGGGGTGGGCGGGCAGGGAGATCTTGGGGACAATGAAGGGTACATGAGTTCCACAACCACCAGAGACTCATCCTGAAATAAGCTAAAAGTTGGTTTAAAATGGGCAAAAAAACTCAACATGAGTCAAAAAAGGATCCAGGGGTGATCCAGGAAATTACTGACTGGTCAGTTTGACATGTGTCCCAGGTAAAGTGATGGAAACTATCCTAAAAGATAGAATTAATAGGCACATAGAAGAGAAGGTGGTGCTAAAGGAGAGGCAACATGGCTTTTGCAAGGGCAAATAATGCCTCACTAATCTGTTGGAATTTTTTGAGTGTGTCAACAGAGCATGTGGATAAGGAGGATCCAGTTGGCATTGTTTATCTGGACTTTCAGAAGGCTTTTGACAGGTATGTGACAGAGTGGGCTGCTGTCTCTGTCCCAGATCCTGCTAACCTAACAATTCAAAAGTAAGAAATTTATTTATTTATTCCACTTATATTCCCGCCCATCTAAGAGGTTTTCCTACTCTGGGCGGCTGGCAAGACGAAACTCACATATTAAAACACATTTTAAAAATACAAAAGCTCTATTGACAGGAGGGAGAGACCAAATAGAAAAACTAATGCTGAGCCATTGTCAAACCTTTCTCAAAGGCCTCTTTAAAAAGAAATGATTTAAGCTGCTTTTTAAATATAGACAGGGATGGGATCTGGCACAGTTCAACTGGGAGGGAGTTCCATAAAGTTGGTGCCACCAATGAGAAAGCTCTTCTCTGTGTCATGGACTTCTTTGCCAAATAGATAAATATGTGCCAAGTAAATGAACAGGTACCACTTTGGTGGGAAGAGAAATAGCATTCTGTGCACTCTGGTGTCTAGTCATGCCTACCACATGTCCATGGAAACATCTGCAGACAATGCTAGCTCTTTGGCTATAAACAGAAATGAGCAATGAACCCTAGCAAGGGCGACTTTTACATTATAGGGCTAGCCTTGACGACCATTCAGAGGCTGCAGCTGGTCCAGAATGCTGTGGCCCAGGTAGTGATGGGGTGCGGGCATTATGCTGGCATTATGCCCATGCCTTGCTTCTGCTCAGGGAAGTGCACTGGTTACCGGTGTCCCTCTGGGTGCAATTCAAGGTGCTGGTGATGACCTTTAAAGCCCTACATGGAAGTGGGCCAGGATACCTAAGAGACCGCATCACCCCAAGATTGTCTGCCCATCTGTTATGTATTGAATGTATGTTGCAAGGTTCCCTTTAACAGAGCGTAACCAGTCAATGTATCCAATTGTATCTAATCAGAGACACATTGTAGCAAGCTGTATAAGGATGCGAGCTAAGTGGCCAGAGGTGGCAGTAGCGAGCATCCGGCTCAAATGGTACAGATTTTCCCGAATACCTAAAGAGCGGGAAACCTTCCCGCCACACCGCACCTGGAGAAGATGGGCATGACGATCTATGACATCACGCGGACAGTAGCCAATGAACTACCTCACCGGGATATTCAAATGTACAGTGTACTATAAATAGAGCTGTTTTGTCCGCCATTACCTCATGTTCACCCTGACCATCATGCAATAAAGTTGTGTTTAGCCCTACTGCGGCTCTTTCTATTGTCTTCCTTGCAAGACACTAAATTGGCGAAGAAGGTGGGATGGCGTCCTGAAAAGTGAACATCGCGCCCTTCGACACCACGAAGCCAGAGAAATGGGAACTCTATGAACAGCAGTTCCTATATGCAATGGACCTCGAGGGCATCGAGGCGAAGCCCGGCGCCGGGCATTCCTGCTGGCCCAGTGCGGCCTGGAAACGCTAGAACTGGCAACGAACCTCCTGATGCCGAGGCCGCTCAGGGAGGTACCCCTAGACGAGAACCTCGCCAAGCTGAGGAAGCATTTTTCCCCAAAAGTGTCAGTGTTCCCGGCAAGGCTGGTCTTTCAGCCGCGGTGCCAGCAGGCTGGTGAGTCCGTGGCTGACTTTGTGGCAGCCCCGAGGGTGACTGCCATGCCTTGCCGGTGGGGAGCGTCCCTGAGCGATCTGCTGTGAGACAGGCTCCTGCTGGGCCTGCGAGACGAGGGGGCCAGGAAAAAACTACTGGCCAAGGACGAGAGCATCTCCTTCGAGCATGTCCTGCACATTGCCCAAGCCACCGGGTCAGTGCAACAAGGCAAACGGGTGTGCCGGGCTAGGACCGCCGCAGTGGGGGTCCCCCCGTCAGCGGTCCCAGTCCACAGCTGTTCCTCCCATGGAGAGCAGGGGCCCTCTGAGGCCACCACGTCCACCTCTGCCTTCAGCAAGGACAACGACGTGCAGTGGGTGCAGATGAGGCCCGAGGTTTGAGACCATGCCAGAGAGGACCGCCACTGTGATGGATGCGGAGCATCCCATGACTGGAGCCGGTGCCCATTCCGGAAGTTGGGGTGCCACAACTGCGGGTGGCGTGGGCACATCGCAAAGGTCTGCAGGCGCCGTCAAGACGACGGCAAGAGCCAGGTGGAATAGTCCCAACAGAAAGTAGGGTCAACAGAATCTTTGACAACGACGAGCTCCAGGAGCACCACGTGTCTCGATGAGTTCCCGACAACCACGACCAGGCAGTCCACAGTGTGCCTTTGAGGCACCCCCGTTTCTTTGTTGAGGTACTGATACATGGGGTCCCAGTAAGAATGGAGATAGACTCAGGGTCATCGTACTTCATCATCTCCCACTGGGAATTTTTGTGCATTCCCCCCAAGTCACGACCCAAACTGAAGGCCCTAAAGACTAATTTGTGGAACGTTCAGGGCAAAAGCATCCCAGTGTTGGGGGTGGGGGAGTTCAAGGTGAAGTTCAAGAGGTGCTCCGCGCAGTTGACCCTAGTAGTCTAAAGGGAAGGGTCCTGCTGCCTCCTGGGGACACAGTGGTTTGGCCCCCTGGGGGTTTTCATTGGAGGCATACACGATGTGCAGGCTGACCCGATCACGGAGATGTGTATCGCACACCCTGCCATCTTCGAGAAGGGGCTCGGGAAGTTCAAGGGCCTCCCAGTTTCATTTGACATGGATCCCGACATCCGACCCATCAGACTCAAGCCAAGGAGAGTGCCTTTTGCACTAAAGAACAAAATTGAAACTGAACTGGACAAACTGGTGGGTCAGGGGATTTTGGTCCCGGTGGACTCTGCTGAGTGGGAAACCCCCATTGTTATGGTGCTTAAGGCTAACGGGGAGGTCAGAATCTGTGCTGACCACAAGTGCACGATTAACAAGGCAATTTGCCCAAATGTGTACCCGGTGCCAGTAGTAAGTCACCTGTTAGCAACTTTACATGGGGGGAGGTGTTTCGCCAAGCTAGATTTAGCACAGACATATAAACAATTAACGGTTACCCCAGCTGCAGCCCCCACTCAAACCATAGTTACTCATAAGGGAGCCTTTAAAGTAATGCTCCTCCAATTCGGCATAAATTCGGCCCCAGGAATTTTTCAGTCCCTCATGGAAGGGTTGTTGAAGGGGCTTCCAGGTGTTTTCCCCTATTTTGATGACGTTTTGATAACAGCTGGGGGGGTGGGGACAGGAATTGGCCAAAAGGTTAGACCGGGTACTAACCATGTTCGAAAAAGCAGGGCTCAGATTGAGGAAGGATAACTGTGTTTTTCGCTGAAGAGGTAGAGTTTCTTGGGTTCCGGATAACCCCTAAGGGCATCAAGCTAGCAGAGTCAAAGGTGTCAGCAGTGCAGAACGCCCCTCGCCCCACCACCAAGGCCAAACTACAGTCCTTCCTAGGACTCCTAAATTTTTACCACTCTTTCCTGCCGGGAAACGCATCGGTGGCAGAACCTCTGCACAATCTACTCAAGAAAGACACAGCTTCATGGTGGGGAGACAGCCAGGAACAGGCATTCCGAGGGCTCAAGCAGCTTCTATCCTCCGCGGCTGTCTTGACCCATTTTGATCCCAAGAAAGCCGTTGTGTTAGTCTGTGATGCCTCATCGGTGGGGGTGGGGGCAGTCCTCTGCCACGTGCTAGACAGCAGGTAAGAAGCCCCGGTGGCATTCTATTCAAGATCCCTGTCCAAGGCAGACCGCAACTACATGCAAACTGATAGGGAAGCCCTGGCAATTGTTGCGGGAACCAAAAAGTTTCATGACTTCCTTTATGGCAGACCGTTCACAAACGTGACCGACCATAAGCCCCTGCTAGGGATCTTTACCACAAACAAGCCAACCCTGCGGATCTTGTCCCCAAGGATGCTGTGTTGGGCCATTTTCCTCAACGTGTATCAGTATGCGTTAACCTACCGTCCTGGCAAGGAGATCAGCCATGCCGATGCCCTTTCCAGGTCAACCCTCCCACAGGCAGGGGACCCAGAATGCGAAGTAGAGCAGGACCACCAGGTGCTCCTGATCGAGGCCCTAGAGTCGCCCCCGATACTGCCAGTGGAGATTGCTAAGGCTTCAGCGGAAGACAAATCATTGGCCCTAGTCAGTTCATGGGTACAAAAAGCGTGGCCAGCAACCTCTCCTACAGAGGAATTTAAGGTTTATGGTCGGAGGAGAGATGAACTCTCCTTAGAAAGGGGCTGCCTACTCTGGTGGCAGCTGGTAATAATCGCCCAAGTTCTGAGGTCTCGGGTGCTCAAGATGCTGCAAATCAGCCACCAGAGATTATGCGCTCCAAGGCGCTAGCTAGAAGTTATGTCTGGTGGCCCAAGCTTGACATAAAGATAGAACACATGTTTGGCACTTGCGAGAGCTGCCAGAGTACCCGGCCCAAGGTGTCCCGACTTCCGCACAGAGAATGGGACACAGCCCGGGGACCGTGGTCGCGTCTGCATGTAGAATTTGCGGGTCCTTTCAGGGGCACCCTTTTCCTTATAATAGTGGACGCTTACTCCAAATGGTTGGAGGTAATCCCGATGGCCAGTACATCGTCAGCTGCGACAATTAAACAATTACGGAAGGTATTCAGCTGTTTTGGGTTACCTGACGTACTTGTGAGCGATAATGCCACAGTTTACACATCAGCGGAGTTCCACAGTTTCATAGAGATTAACAAATTTCACCACATAACTGCGACCCCTTTTCACCCCGCTACAAATGGTCAAGCGGAACACCTGGTGTGAACAACGAAGGATGCACTGCGTAGGATGGGCCCCGGGGAATTGAACTTGCAACTTTGCCAATTCCTATTAAGGTATCATGTAACCCCCTTAGCGTCAGGTCTGTCGCCCGCCGAACTCCTTATGTGGAGGAAACCTGCCACAATCCTCTCGAGGTTAGACCCAACCAGGGTGGAGGACAAGGGTAGAAATATAGAAATGGTGGCACCAAGAGTTTCAAGATCAGCGAGGTAGTGCATTGCCATAACTATGCAGCCGGTGGACCTAACTGGGTGCCTGGAGTGGTGGTCGGGCAAACGGGGCCAGTCTCCTACAATGTTGAGACAAGCACAGGACTACTCTGGAGGAGGCATGCCTAACAGCTCACGGGTAGGACAGTAGGATGGCAGGAAATGAGTGACCAAGCAGAGCAGTCAGCGTTAGGGTTGTCCCCCACCCGCTTATCCCAAGGGGTAGACACAGACCACAGGGGGGAGGGAAATGATACAAATCCGCATCCTTTTGACCCCCCGGGTAACAGGAACAATTTGGAAGAGGGGGATTTTGAAGAGTTAGATTTTGAGTTAGGAAACCGGGGTGGGGTGTGGTTCGGAGTGGTCCCCCACCCGTCTGAGCGAAGAGCGGGGGTTTTCTTTAGTCCCTGGAGCCCCCGTTATCACATCCCTGGAGTTTACTCCCACACCTAGACCTCCCCAATCCCCGGCTCAGAACTCGCAGCCAATCTCTAACGAGTTACACTCTCCCATTGCAGGATGAGGGCAGAGTAATCAGGAGCGTGCAGGTACCCTAAGTGTGGCCGCCACTTGCCCAAAGCGAACATGCGGAAAGCCTCAATGGCTGAAGGACTTCGTCCTCACCTAGGGGGGTAGGGGTGTTTAGTATTGAATGTATGTTGCAAAGTTCCCTTTAACAGAGCATAACCAGTCAATGTATCCAATTGTATCTAATCAGAGACACATTGTAGCAAGCTGTATAAGGATGCAAGCTAAGTGGCCACAGGTGGCAGTAGCAAGCATCCGGCTCACATGGTACAGATTCCCCGAATACCTGAAGAGCGGGAAACCTTCCTGCCACGCCGCACCTCGAGAAGATGGGCGTGATGATCTACGATGTCACGCGGACAGTAGCCAATGAGCTACAACACCGGGATATTCAAATGTACAGTGTACTATAAATAGAGCTGTTTTGTCCGCCATTACCTCATGTAATAAAGTTGTGTTTAGCCCTACTGCGGCTCCTTCTATTGTCTTCCTTGCAAGATACTAAACTGTCCAACCAGAGCGGACCAGAGGGGCTCCCTTATTGTTCCATTGGCTAGAGGAGCACACCTCTCTAGCACAAGGAGGGGGGCCTTCTCTGTGTCCGCTCCAATTCTATGGAACCTCCTGCCAGGCGAATTACGGCTGCAGACAGAATTGCTGCCCTTTAGGAAAGGGCTCAAAACCTGGCTGGCAGGGCAAGTGTGGGGGCTGATGTTGAAGTGGCCCCTGCCCTTTGGCTCTTCTAAGATAAAGGGCCTCTCTTGTACTTATGGGGGGGGGAGGCCTTTTAACTGTCTTTTAATGGGTTTTTATGAGGTTGTCTTTTTAGTGATTTTATGGGATGATTTTATATGTTTTATGCCTATTGTGTGCCACCAAGAGTCACCCTAGGGCTATGGGGCGGCATATAAATTTAAATAAACAAATGAGCAACAATTTTTGCTAAGGATAATAATGCCCCCGATCTGGTGCCACCAGATAAGGTCTGTGAAAGTTGGCCTGCTGTTTTCAGTTATTTGACAATCAAAGGAACACCATCTGTTTTGGATTAGGGAACATTGATTCTCACTTGGGTTCAGATTATTGCCTCATAGAACCATATCCTTATACAACTAACTGGGCTTTCAAGGTAAATGAAATAATTAAGGAAAGGATTTACAAGTTCCACTCTATCAGTGAGTTTCCTTGGGCAAGTGAGAATTCAAGTCCTAGTCTCCTCAATCCTAATCCATTGCTCTGCCCACTGCACCACATTGGGTATTCAACAATATATGACCATAGTTCACTCAAAAACACTATGGGAAACATGAGTTCCTAAAACTTACCCGGAAGACTTCTGCCTACTCATGTGGCAGGGATGTCATACAGCATGGACTGCCCCTGTTACATCTTCCATACTCAAATAAACTGGGAGGACAACGGCCAACTGTACAATGGCCTTCAGCAGCAAGGCATGCCAACGTATGCTTAATGGAACTGTTGAAAGCAAATAAGAACACATGAATGCTGACCACATAATGAAATGCAAGGGGATACCGTAACATTCCTCACATATCTTGGATACCTTGGAGTCATTATTTCAGCAGGGAGTTCGACCATTGGTAGACCTCTCTGTGATGACATTCCGCACCTGCAAACGTACCTGAGAAATCAAGTCCATCCATGTGTGGTTTTTAGCCATTTTGATATCACATCACCCGTTGGTTAGGCGGACCATGATACATGCCCTCTGCTTTCACCATGCCCAAGGGATCTGACAGAGGATGCTTTGGTGAAATTTAGTCCCTCCCAGACATCATTGAGGAACTGCCGTGGCTCAAGTGGTTAAGACGCTGAACTCAATGACTGGAAGGTCGGAGTTTGATTCCTGGGTACTGCAGGAAGGAATGAGTGCCCGTCCCTGTCCCAACTCCTGCCAACCCAGCAGTTCAAAAGCCAGAAATTGCAAGTAGATAAATAGGTAGCACTTCAGTGGGAAGGTAAACAGCTTTCTGTGCACTCAGGTGTTGAGGCATGCCTGCCACATATCAATGGAAACGTTTGCAAATGCAGACAACACTGGCTCTTTGACTGTAAACAGATATGAGCACTGAACCTTAGAGTTGGATATGACTGGCTATCAGGCAAGGGCAACCTTTACTTTTACCTAACATCATTGACAGAGATGGGCAACACTGCCTAGCAATACCGCTCAAGCCCACACACTTTGACAAGGCTCTCATATAGTGAGGGCTTGAGCGATCTAACTAGACAGTGCTGCCCATTTCTGTCAACAATGTTAGGGCAGGACAAAAACACACCATAGTGTCCTCCATCCTCACATAGAGTATGACAATTGTGGTACCTTCCTAGCTATCTTCCAGGTGCATGAACCCCACAGAACAAACTTGAGTTGTGTGTTTAGAAAGGTTGTAAAGACAGTCCAGGAAAAGATTGGTTTCTATCTTTTGGATGTCAAGAGGGATAACCATCATGGAGCCCTAAGAGAAAAGACATAGTAGGCTCAGTGGTGGGATTCAGCAGGTTCACCCCAGTTTACCAGAACCAGTAGCAGAAATTCCAGTTGGCCCTGCCCACCCATGTTTTGAAATAAAATAGTCCTAATTTGGGTGCAACACAGGGCTTTGCCCCCCTGACCATGCCCACCATACCACGCCCACAGAGTAGGTAGTAAAACAATTTGAATATCACCACTGCATAGGCTAGAGATAGACATTAAGGATAGAAGAGTTTGTAAATTGTACACTTACGGGTCATTTCAAAGACATAAAGAGTGGATGGAAGAATGCATATATTTTAAAATACGAAACAAGGGACAGTATAAAGTTTTGAAGACATGTTCCTAAACAGTGCTTTGCTCAATGGAGAAAAATGTGGTTAAGTTTGGTGACATAAAGGCTTGAATTAAGGACCCTACAGGGCACAGTGCTTAAACTGCCAACCTGCAATCAATAGATTGTGAGTTCGATACTGACCATGGCACAAGGTTGACTCAGCTTTCCATCCTTCTGAGGACAGTAAAATGAGTACCCAGAATGTTGGGGGCAAAATGCTAATTACTGTATTTTCTGGTGTATAAGACTACTTTTTAACCCCGAAAAATCTGTGCCAAAGTCGGGGGTCGTCTTATAGGACAGGTACTTAACTGCAGCTTGTTTCCCCTTGCTTCATATGTCCGGTGCATATGGTGGGGGGTGCCGCGGCTGAGTCCCTGCTCTGTGCGGGGAGTATGAAGCAAGGGGAAACAAGCTGCACACGTCTTCCTGTACCTCGAGGAGAACGTGAGCGTGGATTGGCTCTCCACCAGAACCTGTCCATTCGACTCAGAGGGCTGCGCGTCTTCGGGTTGAGTGTGGGTTAATTTTTATTTGGTATGCATTGGAAGAGAGATAGTCTTATACGGCAAGTATATTCCAAATTCTATCTTTTAACTGGAAAAGTTGGGGGTCGTCTTATACGCCCAGTCGTCTTATACGCCGAAAAATACGGTAACTTGTGAGCCTCCCAGAGAGTGGACTAGGTGTGATTGATTTTCTTTGAATTCAATTTTTGGTGCCAACTAGAGTGGTTCCATGGGAACTGGATACATCAGCACTTCTGTCATGAATAACAGCTGGATTTGGACCAAAATACAGGTCACTCTCCCCTTATCCAAAGAGGATGTGTCCCAAGACTTACCACGGATACCTGAAACCTCAGATAACAGCATCCCCTATATTTACAATGCAAGCGTGGTGCCAAAATGGCCGCCACGCTCTTTGCGGGCCCCCCCCACCGGATGAAGCCATCCGGGTAGTTAGGGGCGTGGCCAGCACCCTAATAAAAGGGCTGGCCACGAGGCAGCCGTGCTGCCATTTTGGCGAAGCGACGGAGCGGAGAAGTTTTTCCCTCTTACCTCCGTCGCTCGTGTTCTTTTAGGGGAAGCCTTTTCGGTGCAGCTTTTCTTTTTCTTCGGCTTCCTAGCTAAACCAGCTATGCCCTCTAAGAAGAAGGCAGCTGCAAACGTGGCTCGATCTGCACGGAGGCGTCAGCCGGGTCGGAGGACCGCGACTGTGCCCGCCCAGCAGCCACCTTTAGCGGAGCCCACCGGGACCGGTGGGATGGGATCGGTGGCCCCTTGGCCCGATGCGCGGTGCGCGCAGGCTGCCCCGGACAGGGCCTCGGCCCTTGGCCCGCAAACGGTGACCACTGCCCCCGGCATGGTCCGTGCGGCTGGGCCCTCTTGCCCGGGCGCACAGTTCCACATGGGGGGAGCGAGCCACGGGGGGTGGTTGGGTTCCCTGCCTTGGCAGGGCATGCCCACGGCTCCTCAAGGGCCGAGCATGGGCTCTTGGCCTTATCTGGCCCCTGGGGCCCAGGGATCTGGACAGGTACCCAGGACTTATGGGCTGGCTGCCCATTTGCCCCCTGTCGGGGCTGGGGGATATGTTAACGTAGAGGCCCTTCTAGCCCGCGTAGCGGCCCTCGAGGCATCCCTGGCGAGGGCCAATCAAACAGGGGCGTCTCTCGGATTCCAGGTTGACCCTTTAGCTGCCGGACAGCGGCAGGCGACGGGTCGGGTTGAGCTGCCTGAGGCGCGCGGGCCGGTGGCGGCCACTGCCTCGCAGCTCCCCACTCAGCAGGTGCAGCGGTCTGGTGCTGATCTGGCCCCGTCGACGAGCTCAGCTTCGGTCGTGAGCTCCGACGCCCCCAGCGGGCTGGAACCCCCGGTGGGGGCGGCCCGTGGGGGTGCATCGGGTGAGTATGCAGTTCAAGCTAGTGCACCCACACAACTGACTTCCCTGGGGGGGGCTTTCCAGTGGCCATGGCCTCGCACGGGTGGTCCGGCGGTCCAATCGCCCCCGGCCCACCCGGCGACTTCATCCCTGACCCAGGGCCCGGGTTGGGGTGGCGCCCCCTATACGGTAGGGAACGTGTTGGGGATCCCCGGGCTGGTGCAGGCCCCCTTTGCTTTGCCCGCAGTTCCCTCTGTGCCGGTGTCAGCATTGCCGACAGCAGGGTATTCCTTGCCCCTGGGGGACCATCTGGCCCAGTCCACCAAGGAAAAGATCTGGAGGGGCGAGTATGTAGATATCTTCTCCCTTCTTAATAGGGAGCCAACCAAGGAAGAGAGGGAAGGGCTGGACGAGAAGGATAAGGAGCAGGCACGTCGTCGTAAGCCGCCACGCACGTGGGCAAATTGGTTGCCAGCGTACCTAATTTACATGGCCGTTTACCTCAGGGCTAGGCCGGATTTGGCCATCCCTATGGTCCAGTATCTGGACAACATTTACCGGGCTATGGTTGACTTCCCGGGTCCGTCGTGGCTGGCTTACGACGAAGAATTCCGCATGAGGATTCCACTGCACCCAGAGATGAGGTTGGATGAGCCCTGCCAGAAGCTGTGGCTTCTGTATATGACCCCCACGCGCCCGGCGCCTGGGGAGAGATACCATTGTGGACATGCGGTCCAACGAGCGGCCCCTTTACAGGTTCCCCGCCAGGTGGCGGGGCAGGGGGTTCCAGCCCGCCTGCTGTGCTGGACCTTCTCGTCCAATGGTTCTTGCAACAGAAAGAATTGCAAGTACAAGCATGAGTGCCCCTCTTGTTCTGGCCCCCATGCTGCTTCCGCCTGTCCCAGGCCGGGGGGATTCAGGGGCAGAGGTAGGGGTGGACAAGGGGCAGGTAGGACTGCCGCTGAGGGAGCGGGTCCACCGAAAGGCCCCCTCCCCAATTAAGGTGGACATGCTGGAGCGTTGGCTCGCATTGTACCCGAGGAGGGCAGACGCAGTGTACCTCCTTCAGGGTTTTCAACTGGGGTTTCGTATTCCTTTCATGGGGGATAGGTCATCACAAGATGCACCCAACCTTTTGTCACTTAGAGGGAGGGAGGAGGTGGCCGCTGCCAGCATTAATAAGGAGATTGCTGCAGGCAGGGTCGCGGGCCCTTTTACTGCGCCCCCGTTCCCCAACCTTAAAGTATCCCCACTAGGACTAGTGCCCAAGAAGTCCCCGGGCGAGTTCCGCCTGATTCATCACTTGTCCTACCCAGCTGGTCGCTCGGTCAATGATGCTATCCCTGCTGACCTTTGCTCGGTCAGGTATACATACTTCGACCAAGCATTGCGCATGGTGCGCTCATGTGGCCCGGGTGCACTGTTGGCTAAGTGTGACATTAAGTCGGCTTTTCGGGTGACTTTGAGTTGCTGGGTTTCAAATTCTGGGGTGAATATTATTTTGACAAAGCCATGCCATTCGGCTGTTCCATATCCTGCTCGGCTTTCGAGCGTTTCAGTACATTCCTGCAGTGGGCATTTGTCCGTAGGTCAGGGTCTCGGTCTGTAGCCCATTACCTGGATGACTTTTTGTTCGGGGGTGAACGGGGCTGGGACACGTGCACACGTCTCCTCAACACATTTCAGACGCTAATGGAGGAACTTGGTGTCCCTTTAGCGCCCGAAAAGACCGAAGGCCCGTCTAATAAGTTAGTATTCCTGGGGGTGGAGATTGACACGGTAGCGCAGGCGTCTAGGTTGCCGGGAAACAAGGTGTTAAGGATAGTGGCCCTTATATCGGACTTGCTGGCTAAGCGCAAGGCATCCCTTCGGGAACTGCAGGTGCTACATGGACACCTTAATTTCGCTTGCAGGGTGGTCGCACCTGGCAGGGCATTTGCTCGGCGCTTGTGCGACGCCATGGCAGGCTTATCCAGGCCCCATCATAGGGCGAGATTGGCACGGGCATCAGGGCAGATATGCACATATGGCTCCAGTTCCTGAGGGAGTTCAAGGGGGTCTCATTTTGGAGGTCCGACCTCCTGGCTTCACCTCACTTTCAGATTCAGTCTGATGCCTCGGGATCCCTTGGTTATGGGATGTACTTCAATGGGAAGTGGGCCTGTGGTGGATGGCCACCAGCCTGGTCAGGCACGGGTCGCCTGAGGGATCTCACATATTTGGAATTTTTTCCCATACTGGGGGCTTTGATGCTATGGGGTGAGGAGTGGGCCAACTCTGTGGTGCATTTCTGGTGTGACAATGCGGCCGTTGTCCACATTGTCAACTCACAGACCGCTAAATCTCCCAGGGTCATGGACCTCGTGCGCCAGTTTGTATTGCGCAGCCTGCGCCTCAATGTACTGTTCAGGGCCAGGCATGTCCCGGGGGTGAATAATGATATTGCTGACGCTTTGTCCCGCCTGCAGATCTCCCGGTTCCGTGCCTTGGCCCCGGATGCGGAGGAATTTTCCTCGCCACTCCCGGAGGAGATATGGACCTTTGGCAAGGAGAGGTGAACCGGGCGATCGGCATGTCGCTGGCGCCACGCACGCGTAAGGCGTATCACCACGCGTTGGTTTCCTTTCAGACTTTCTGTACCCAATCTCGACTGCCAGATACCTGGCCGATCCCAGTGGCCCACCTCCTTCGTTTCATGGTTTCCCTGCACGCACAGGGCCTTGCACCCCGCACCATAGCATCTAGGCTGTCAGCGCTGGCTTTCATGGCCAAGGTGGGAGGTCATGCGGACAGTACTGCTGATTTCCGTGTGAGACACGTTTTGGAGGGGTGGGTGCAGGAACATGGGCGTAGCCTGGACGACCGCCACCCAATTTCCCCTGGGGTCCTTACCCAACTGGCACGGGGCTGGCATGACCTATGTTTCGATAGGTATGAGGCAGCCCTGTTTCATGCGGCTACAACGGTGGCCTTTTTTGGAGCGCTCCGCATCAGCGAACTTGTGATGCTGTCTAAGGCGGATGCAAGTCGTAGGGCACTGGAACTCGAAGATGTCTATGTTTGCAATAATTGGGCTCAGTTGAGGATACGCTCCTCTAAAACAGATCAGCACGGTGTAGGCAGTGGAGTAAGACTGCTACGATGTTCCTTGGCAGACATCTGTCCGGTTGGTGCCCTACAGGAGTTCCTTGCACTGCGTGGCACGCACCATGGCCCGTTTTTCTGTCACCAAGATGGGTCTCCCCTCACTAAATTTCAATTTTGGAAGGTGACTGGGAAGGCACGGGCTAGTGTGGGCCTCCCTGGGGCCCGTTACGGCACCCATTCGTTTAGAATTGGGGCGGCCTCTACTGCGGCCGCTTATGGGTACTCCGGGGCTGACATACGCAGCATGGGGAGGTGGGGCTCGCAGTGTTTCCAGTTTTATGTTCGCCCACTCCCACCGTGAGTACCGTTTTAGTCACCACACATCTCTTCCTTCCCTGTTTTTTCCCTTGACAGACCCTGGGTGTCGTATCACACCGGTGACAGTATGGCTGGTGGGCCATAGCTACGTGCACAGGGCAGCGCGTTACACTGCGGCGACAGATTGGGGACCCTGACTGGGACTGGGTGCATACGCAAGTCTCACATGGTATGGTAAGCCCGGTATGTTGTGGCGGGAGCTCTTGCCATTCCTCTTTTCGGCAAGGAATGCTGACCCGCCCGACATTCTGATCATACACCTTAAGAACATAAGAACATAAGAACAGCCTTGCTGGAACAGGCCACAGCCCATCCAGTCCAGCATTCTGTCTCACACAGTGGCTCACCATTTCCTTCAGGGTATTCCCAAGGAGATGCCTTCACATGCTTAGGATTCCCTGGAAATGGCATTGAGAGATATCCTGCCTATCTCTCCAACCCGGAGGTTGTCCTTAGGTAGCCATAATTATAGCCATTGATACACTTGTCCTCCATGAACTTGTCTAATCCTTTCTTAAAGCTGTCAAGTCTGACAGCTGTCACCACTTCTTCTGGCAGGGAGTTCCATAGACCAGTAATCCTCTGGGTGAAAAAGTACTTTCTCTTATTTGTTTGAGAACTAGTACCCAAAAGTTTCATGGAGTGTCCCCTAGTTCTAGTGTTGTGCGATAGGGAAAACAGTTTTTCCTTATCTACTTTGTCCACACCGTGCATGATTTTATAAACTTCAATCAGGTCACCTCTTAGACGCCGTCGTTCAAGAGTGAAAAGGCCCAACCGTTGCAGCCTCAGATGGTAAGGAAGGTGTTCCAATCCCCTAATCATTCTGGTTGCCCTCCTCTGTACTTTCTCCAACTCCATAATATCCTTCTGGAGGTATGGCGACCAGAACTGTACACAGTATTCCAGATGGGGCCTCACCATAGATTTATAAAGAGGCAAAATGACACTTGCTGACTTATTTTCTATACCCTTCCTAATGATCCCTAACATTGAGTTTGCTTTTTTCACTGCTGAGGCACACTGGGTTGACATCTTCATTGAGCTGTCCACCAGGACACCAAGGTCCCTTTCCTGGTTTGTCGCAGAGAGTTCAGACCCCATCAGTTTATAAATGTAATTGGGGTTTTTTGCCCCAACATGCATCACTCTGCACTTACTGATGTTGAAGCTCATTTGCCACTGTTTTGCCCACTCCCCCAGTGTCAAGAGATCCCTCTGGAGCTCCTCACAATCTCTCACAGTTTTCACTACCCTATATAATTTAGTGTCATCAGCAAATTTGGCTACCTTGCTTTTTACTCCTACCTCTAGATCATTTATGAAGAGGTTGAAAAGCAGGGGTCCCAGTACTGAACCTTGGGGGACCCCACTCTTTACTTCCCTCCACTTGGAGAAGTGTCCATTTAGTGCTACCCTTTGTTTCCTGTCCCTTAGCCAGTTGCTGATCCAGGACAAGACCTGTCCCTTTATTCCATGACTGGTAAGTTTATTCAGGAGCCTTTGGTGTGGGACCTTGTCAAAAGCCTTCTGAAAGTCCAGATAAACAATGTCAACTGGATCCCCCTTATCCACATGCTTGTTGACACTCTCAAAAAATTCCAACAGATTAGTGAGGCATGATTTGCCCTTGTAAAAGCCATGTTGGCTCTCCTTTAGCAGCGCCTTCTCTTCTATGTACCTATTAATTCTATCTTTTAGGATGGTTTCCATCACTTTACCTGGGACACATGTCAAACTGACAGGTCGGTAATTTCCTGGATCACCCCTGGATCACCTTGGGGGTAATGACTTGGGACAGGTCACTGGCTTATCGCTGAAGCATGCGATTTGCGGTGACCTCGCCTACTTACATTATGTATGGCCCGCCACAACCCTTGTTTGGTCAGATATGGTCCCACGGCACGCTTATAGGGGAGGCTTTGACCTTCAGGCCCTGGACCGCGCTAGGCGCATGGTGAACAGGGCTGTGGCCCGAATCCTTTCAACCAAGGGCTGGGGGCGGGTCAGTCGTCATCCCGCCATCAGTTTGCAAAATTATGGGCTTTATTCAGGGGATGGGGTCCATCTGTCGCGAGGAGGTATGGACCTCCTGCTGGGTGATTGGCGAGCAGGCCTGTTGACCGAGCTGACGGTCTTGGGGGGGGGCGTCGAGCCTTTATAGAAGCCTCTCCGGGTGGCGGGTAGCACTGGTAAGGTAAACATTTATGACCCACAGGTATCCGGCAGGTTCGCAATTGACTGGACAACACTAGATAGGCATAAGTTGTTTAAACGTTGTCTGATCAACGACGAACCAGGCGAGGGGGTGATGGTTACAACTAGACAGCTGGCATCACCCCCTGATTTTACGGATACACGTCAGAGGGTGGGGTCATTAGTTAGATATTGACTACGGTCAACAATTTGTTTGTTGTCAACAAACAAATTGATACAAATAGATACATTGTAACAATTGCCGTTGGCAATTTTGGGTGGTACCTTACCAGTGTTACTTCGGCCTGCTTGCCTTAAGAATTATGATTGGTTAATTACCAATAGAAATTTATAATTCGGACTAGGACATGAATCAATAAATGTGGCCCAATGCCGTTATCCACTTTCATTTGTGTCTGAGTCCATTATTGGGGGGGGTGCGCCTGCAATGCAAGCGTGGCGCCAAAATGGCCGCCGCGCTCTTTGCGGGGCCCCCCCCACCAGACGAAGGCATCCGGGTAGTTAGGGGCGTGGCCAGCACCCTAATAAAAGGGCTGGCCACGAGGCAGCCGTGCTGCCATTTTGGCGAAGCGACGCAGCGGAGAAGTTTTTCCCCTCCACCCCCTCCCTAGTTAACAGTGTGATTTCTTGGTCGCTTCGGGGCCGGGTAGGAATTTTTGGCTGGGACTCGCAATTGGCACTTGAGTCCTGGCTTTTTTGCCCATCCCACACTGTTGCTATGGTTTGATATAGGGGTTTGTTCTGTGCTGCTGTTGACTTTGGTCACATGGTCGGGTAGCACTGGTGAGGTAAACATTTATGGCCCACAGGTATCCGGCAGGTTCGCAATTGACTGGACAACACTAGATAGGCATAAGTTGTTTAAACGTTGTCCGGTCAACGACGAACCAGGCGAGGGGGTGATGGTTACAACTAGACAGCTGGCATCACCCCCTGATTTTACGGATACACGTCAGAGGGTGGGGTCATTAGTTAGATATTGACTACGGTCAACAATTTGTTTGTTGTCAACAAACAAATTGATACAAATAGATACATTGTAACAATTGCCGTTGGCAATTTTGGGTGGTACCTTACCAGTGTTACTTCGGCCTGCTTGCCTTAAGAATTATGATTGGTTAATTACCAATAGAAATTTATAATTCGGACTAGGACATGAATCAATAAATGTGGCCCAATGCCGTTATCCACTTTCATTTGTGTCTGAGTCCATTATTGGGGGGGTGCGCCTGCAATGCAAGCGTGGCGCCAAAATGGCCGCCGCGCTCTTTGCGGGGGCCCCCCCACCAGACGAAGGCATCCGGGTAGTTAGGGGCGTGGCCAGCACCCTAATAAAAGGGCTGGCCACGAGGCAGCCGTGCTGCCATTTTGGCGAAGCGACGCAGCGGAGAAGTTTTTCCCCTCCACCCCCTCCCTAGTTAACAGTGTGATTTCTTGGTCGCTTCGGGGCCGGGTAGGAATTTTTGGCTGGGACTCGCAATTGGCACTTGAGTCCTGGCTTTTTTGCCCATCCCACACTGTTGCTATGGTTTGATATAGGGGTTTGTTCTGTGCTGCTGTTGACTTTGGTCACATGGTCGGGTAGCACTGGTGAGGTAAACATTTATGGCCCACAGGTATCCGGCAGGTTCGCAATTGACTGGACAACACTAGATAGGCATAAGTTGTTTAAACGTTGTCCGGTCAACGACGAACCAGGCGAGGGGGTGATGGTTACAACTAGACAGCTGGCATCACCCCCTGATTTTACGGATACACGTCAGAGGGTGGGGTCATTAGTTAGATATTGACTACGGTCAACAATTTGTTTGTTGTCAACAAACAAATTGATACAAATAGATACATTGTAACAATTACCGTAGGCAATTTTGGGTGGTACCTTACCAGTGTTACTTCGGCCTGCTTGCCTTAAGAATTATGATTGGTTAATTACCAATAGAAATTTATAATTTGGACTAGGGCATGAATCAATAAATGTGGCCCAATGCCGTTATCCACTTTCATTTGTGTCTGAGTCCATTATTGGGGGGGGGGGGTGCGCCTGCAAAGATAGAACACTCAACAGAGAAAGACTGTAAGTTGAGAAGTAACACAGGCATTTCCTGTCACACACCAATCACATGACTTGGTACACAACTTGGAAATCCCTACTCTGATTTCTTCAATTCTGTCCCTTTGGTGCTGAAAGCTATGCAGCTGGCATGAACACCAATGGAAATGTAGGGTAGGGTGTGAATTGCATTGGAGATTTTGGCCTACCTCGTACAGCAAATTGCATATTGACCACATTGTCCATTCTTGGAAGAAAAGTGAGGGCAACTAGCATTTGTGCACATGCCGTTGGACATCCAACAGACAAAGACTTCAATTCCAAAGGTAGGATTGCTTACCTGGCCAAACCCTGCAAAGGAAAGAAGGAAGAGGTAGAGCTGAAAGGGAAGAAGGAAGGAATTTTGTTGACGTAATCACAGAAGGAATGGCAGTTTGTCTGTCTCAGGGATTCTCACCCTGTGGCCCACAGCACCATTTTATATGGGGGGAGCACCACCTCCACCACACCAGGAATTTCCAAGTGATGGAGGAAGGGCAAAATGGCTGTCCAGACCCTGAAGCTGTCTGAGGGAGCGTGACCTGTCTTTAAAAGGTTGGGAACTCCTGCTCTACAGGGTGGTGATCATCTCTGTTTACAGCAAAGAGCCAGAACCCTCTGCATTTGCAGATGTTTCTGCGGTCATGTGGCAGGCATGAATAGACGCCTAAGTGCATGGAATGCTGTTGTCTTCCCACTGAAGTGCTATCTATCTACTTTCAATGTCTTGCTTTTGAACTTCTAAGCTGGCAGGAGCTAGTACAGAGACAGGAGGTCACTCATTTATACAGCACTCAGGTCTTGAACGTCTGATCTGATGACCTTCCAGTCACCAAGCTACCACAGTCCCTTCATCAGTTGGGTGTACCTCATTAAAGTATTATCAGAAATGTGGAAAATAAAGGTAAGTAACTGACAACATTTGATCAGCCTTGAACTCAGCTTTATGCATTTTGATTTAAAAAAATCATCGACTACAAATCCCATTCTGAGAACTCTGCCTGACATATCTAAACATGGCTGGCATTGGAGGGAGAGGGAGGGAGGGAGAGAAGAGAATACCTGTAGACCAGGAGGGCTCAAACTATGACCTGTGGCCTGGATCCCGTCCAAGGCACAATTCCATTCAACCCATTCTTCCCACACCGCTACAGTAGAGTTATGTCCATGCACAGGCACATTTAATTTCTGCTTCCGGTGGGACAAACCACATGACCAGGCCATGGTACAAAAATTTTGGGCATCCCTGTTGTATGTAGTACCTGTCATTATATATATTTTGTTCCACCTTGCTTTTTCATTGATTTTCAGAAATATAGCTAGAGTGCAAAACAATTGCAGCAATCTAGAGCAGGGATTCTCAACCTATGGCCACGGGCTGGATGTGGCACACGGCACCATTTCATGTGATCCCCTACTGCCTCCACCACACCAGGAAATACCATTTGGTGGAAAAAGAGCAAAATGGCTGTCTGGCCCCCGTGGCTGTCTGAGGATGCATGACCTGGGTGAGCCCATTTGTTATTTCCTGATGGGAAGGCATGAACCTTCTATCCCTGAGCAGGTATAGTCCCTACCGCTACTCCTCCATGAGCAAAAAGAAACACAAAAGGGAGTCATTCAGAGCAGAAACAAGACAGTTGTTGCACATTTAGACCCCGATGTTTCTCCCATTCTTTGGACAGCTGCCCACATATACAACGAATAGGTTACCTGAGCAGGTATTCAATATATCTGAGATCCACCCAGGGCCATACCCAGGATTCTAGATGTGGGTGGACAAATATTTTTTCAGGATGGGCAACAAAGCCTCTTTTCAATGCATTCCTATAGGAAACCACACTTTGCCAGAATTGGCAAACTGTTACCACAGGTTGGGCCACCCAAGCCCACCCTGGCCCCACCCTGGCTATGGCTGTGCACCCATCCCGAAGATTATCCTGGTGGTTTGTCATCAACAAGATGCTAAATGAGTTTGAATGGGACGATTGAGTAGCTAATTAGGCCGTCAAGATCGGTCACACCATACTATTAAATTAATGACCTTCATATACACATTAGCCATATTATTACAAAATGTATGTTAGCAAGCAAACACTGCACAAAGACACACCAGCAAAGACACAATTATAGACATCATACCTGGAACAGCCAGAGATATCCACACAAAAATGAAAAAGACATGGCCAAAAGCCTCCATGGTGGTTATTTTGCTAGAAATCTGCTTAGTATGGCAAACTGGATCATTATGACTCTATATACAAGTTTCTGGTTCATTGATGGGGGGGGGGGGAGGAATCACATGTGAATCAGAAGTCCTTCCTCTCTTTTTCATGGATAAGAGTGCCTGAAGCCTTTTCTCCCAAATGGATATAGTTCTGAGAAAAGTATTTAGGAGTTCTTTAGAAGTGGGTTTGGTGTTAAAAAAACAACAACACCTTGGCTGGTACATGGCAGAAGTGAGTGGTGGCTGACTATACCATGGTGACCCTCGAAGGCACTGATTGTGCCATCAGATAGCTTTCATCACAGAAGGTTCAGAGGGTGTACTCAAAGAGGTACATAGCTTTTTACCATATCATTCATCATCTCATAAAGCAGTTATACTAGGTTCTTCTGCTCCAGGTGGTCCACCTGACTACCCCAGGTCCTGTCTATTACCCTGTTTCAGAGGAACTACTCCAGTACTCCACTTCCAATCAGATCTTGCCTACTGTAACCGGATTCTGTATCTCTCCACATCCGCACAATATGTTGTTGTCCATCAGCAGCCCCTACTTGAGCATGTTGCTCTTGCATTTAGGGACTACAACCTATTTGTTATGTTATGTTATGTTATGTTATGTTATGTTATGTTATGTTATGTTATGTTATGTTATGTTATGTTATGTTATGTTATGTTATGTACATTTGGAGTGAGTTTATTATGTATTTCTTAAAATTCAAAGGATAAAGCCAGGTCAAGAATAGTTGGGGATAAGAATAAGAAGGGGAAATTTTGTTTAGATTATATGGGTAAGATATTGTCCAGATGAAGGGAGCACTTGTTGATGTATTGTTATTTTCTTTGCCTGTGTGAATGCAGAGAAGAACAAACAATCTCCCATATGATACAATGCACACAACGCCCTTCAACGTGCACAGAGGAGGAGCTTATGTTGGCAAGAGAAAATGCTATTGAGGTGGCCCAATATTGGGCAGATGTCATCTACCCCATTTTAATTCGTGTTTTTTTTTAAGAGAAGTTAATTTTAGATTTGTATGTTATTGTATTATATGCTGGTGGTAACTCTGACATGAATAAATAAATAAAGATTTTATTTATTAAGTTTAGTGTTGTATTTGTTTGTATGCATCTTTCTTATTTTTCTTGTTGTATTTTATGTTGATTAAATAAAAAAATAAAATTTACATTTTCTGTAGTAACTCCCGTTCAGAATAATATTGTGTTAAAAATTACACATCACTTCGGGGTCTGGTGTCACAAAGGAGAATCTTCCCTTTGACTGACACTTGTAAGACACATGTTCTTGATAGTTTGCCAGCATGAGGACTGGGACCTGCTTGTTATGGCTTCGAAGGGGAGGAGGTTTGGCCATGGGACACCACGGATAATAGAAGATGTAAACCCTACATTATTTCATGACTCATACCTGTTTGAGAATATCAAGCCTGCTGTATTGTGACTATACAAAAGAGGGCTTGGAGAAAACTTCCTTAAGACAAAGATGTTTCAGTTGGTGTAAAGACCTTGTCCTTTGATTTCACCTTTATGTTCTTTGATGACTTTACTAATGTCCTAATTTATATGTTTAAAGGGACAAGCTGTCCTCTCTAACATCAAAGAGGGGACCACACTTGTCAAGGAAGGATGGGATAATGTTGTAGGATTGTCATTTTTGTGGCAGAAAAGACTGAGTGAGGCTAATATAACCAAAAGATGGCTTCCTTGCTGGGGAGGGATTTCAAGCACATTAGGGATATTCCTTTCAGTTGGGATTTATTTATTTATTTATATTGCTGCCCAACTTTGAAGTCTTTGGGCAGCTCACAGAGAATAAAACCAATATCACAGTTTAAAAATCAATCAAAGCCCCATTAAAATTAATACCAAAAATTAACCCAACCCCTACAATTTAAACGAGATTAAAAGAGACAGAGAGCGTTCTTACTAAATCAACAAGCAGGCAGGGGTCACCCCATCGCTGGTGCCCCACACCTGCTTTGCCAACCAGGTTTTTAGCCCTTTCCTGAAGGGCAGCAACTCTGTCTGGAGACGCAGCTCAATTGGCAGGAGGTTCCATAGGGCCGGAACAGACATCGCTCTGGCACCAGAAAGAGGGCCTTCTCAGTGTCTCTCTAGCAGATGGATCAAACAGAGAGAAAAAACCATTTGAGGCTGCAGTTTCAAAATAGAAGTAGATTTAACGAAAGTAAATTTTAGTTTGCAGAGTAGACTCTAAGCCCTTCCGGTATATAATTGGCTTTTCAATATTTTCATCAGGAAACTAAACGAAAAATGCAAAAACAATAACTTAGCTAAGCAAATAGAATGAAACATACATATATACATATTTACAATATTTACAAATATGACCATGGGACTGCATATACAAAATACATATGGTTGGAGAAACTAAGACATTTACCTGCTCATAAAAATACAATGAAGTTCAATAAAGTATTTTCTTGCGTCCCAAGCCTCATCTGTTTATTCCTTCTGTGCTTTCGGATATCAAAGTAACTCAAGTTCACAAGAAGTTTGTAATGGTGCAAAACAGATGCACATAATCAGAGCACTCAAAGACCAGTGAATGAATCTCGTAGAAATTAAAGAGATCACAGTAAAACCATTTAAAGAAAGTAGGCAAGGTCTAAATCTATGTTAAGTCCATGTGGTTGTACTGAGTTAAACCTATGTATATAGTAAGCCTCCCAGCGGAGGAGTTGTTTTTCAATGTCAATACGTTCAAATGCGGATGATCTAACAGTCTCCAGAACAACAACCTTGAAATCATTAGATGTAGAGGCGGCTTCGGTATCTGTGCTGGAAGTGTCCGTAGATGTAAGAGGGTCTTGCCACGTGACTTTCTTAAAAGTAGATTTTCTAGGTTGGTATCTCCAACAATAAACTTTAGAAGTTGCATAATCACGTAGATCACTATCAATTTTTTGTGACTCTTAATATTCAACTCAAGATCCTCCATACCTTTATCAAAAACCACTTGAGATGCATTCTGCTGAATGGAAGATTTCAAGTTATTAATTTCATCTCTGATAGTATCAATTTGAAGATTGGAATGCTCTATAACCAACAGAATTAAGTCAAAAGAGCAGCGGTCCAATATAGCCGCCCATTTATCACAGAAACTTTTGTCGTCACTAAAAAGAGCCAGACCCTTCCGAATTCTAAGACCATGTGGGATTCGAGCTGCCATGTGATAATCCACCAAGAAAGAGGCACGTAGAAGAAATCTGACTTTTTTCCCCAGATGTTCCAATCTCACCGCACCCATTGCCACAGGGTATTTCCACTCTGACAACTGCATACATTGCATGTTAGCCTGGGAAACGAAAGTAGTTAGCATCCCCGACGTGCGCTTTAAGGTGACACTAAAAGAACTTACCAAATGCAAAACTAAAAATTGCATTTATCTAATCATGTGCAAATGTGGTTTATATTATATCGGATGTACCACGAGGGAATTGAAAACTAGGGTGGGGGGAAACAGATCCAAAATTAGGTCAGCTGACACCCAAGCACCTATGGTGAGTCACTTCTTAGCACGCCAGCATAGTGACAGAGATTTCAAGGTTGTTGTTCTGGAGACTGTAGGATTATCCACATTTGAACGTATTGACATTGAAATACAACTCCTCTGCAGGGAGGCTTAGTATATACATAGGTTTAACTCAGTACAACCACATGGACTTAATGTAGATTTATTGCCTGCTTTCTTTAAATGGTTTTACTGCTATCTCTTTAATTTCTAAGAGATTCATTCACTAGTCTTTGAGTGCTCTGATTATGTGCACCTGTTTTGCACCATTATAAATTTCTTGTGAACTTGAGTTACTTTGATGTCCAAAAGCATAGAAGTGAATAAACACTTGGGATGCAAGAAAATACTTTATTGAACTCAATTGTATTTTTTACAATATTTTGTAAAATATTGAAAAGCCAATTATATACCGGAATGGCTTAGAGTCTACTCTGCAAAACAGAATTTACTTTCATTAAATCTACTTGTATTTTGTAACTGCATCCTCAAATGTTTTTTTCTCTCTCTTTAATTGGTCTACACCATTTGGCCCCAACTATTTTCTCTCTAGCAGATGGAACAGTTAGAGAGCCTCTCAGGTCTGCTCTGATGGGACCGACATATGTTCTTGTGGTGATACAGTCTCTTAAGTATCCTAGCATCTCTTCTAGGTTCTCCTTCAGAGCTCTCAACTACCCCACAGGCTTTGCTGGGGAAGTATAACAGTGCTTGTCATCTTGACCCAACTGTCAGCCAAATAAGAATGAAGAGGTGGGGGCTCTTTCTGCTGTTCTTCTCATCTGGTTTCTCCTGGTAGCTCCATGTAAGATAAGTATATCTTGCAGACCACCACCTCTCATATAGTTTATGTGAACTGAAAGATCAAATCTTCTTCTTGTGCTGTATCTAATTCTGAATGCTGGATATCTTCATGGTGAGCAGCCATGAGGATTGCCTTGGGACTATTATGCAGTGGCCTTCCATTTGCCTTCTGCATTACAGCATGAATGAGGTGGACAACCTGCAAGGAGATCAAATCATTCAATCCTGAAGGAAATCAACTCTAACTGCTCCTTGGAAGGACAAAAAGCTGAAGTTCAAGTTCTTTGGCCACCAAATGAGAAGAGAGGACCCACTGGAGAAGGCCCTAATGCTGGAAAATATCAAAGGCAAAAGGAGAAGGGGGTGGTAGACAATTTTTAAAAAAATCATGGTGTTTTCTGGGTTGAAAGGATTTTTTTTGGCAGAACGCTGCTCAGAGAACACCTGAGGCTCCTTTCATGTCCGCAAGATCTTTTCCCACTAAAGTGGTCCCTGTTTATTTACTTGCAATTTCTTGCTTTTGAACTGCTTGGAGCTGGCACAGAGGTGGACACTCATTTTGTCATGCAGTATTCGAGTCTTGAACTGCTGACTTGCTGACCCTCCAGATAATAATGCAAGCATCTTAGCCATCACAGTCCTGGTAGAGGATGAGATGGTTAGACGCCATTGTTGATGCAGTGGGCATAGATCTTGGTGGACTACCGAGGATGGCAGATGACAAAGGAGCCTGATGTGCTGTGGTCCATGGGGTCACAAAGGGTCAGACTTGACTGTACAACTGAACAACAAGTTTGCAAGACAAAAGAACAAGGAAATGCATACAATTGCTCAATTTTCTTTGCAGGGTTAGAATGTGGATGCTGTTGGTATGAGATTTTCAGATTTCTTCACCAGCAGCCTCACATACTTAACTGTCAGAATAATATACTGCACTCTGTAAGGGAAAAGGTCACATCTGCCAGTTGCCATCTGCTGTACAAGTCCATTCAATAGGTGTAATCCAGAAAGAAAGATTCTCTTTACACAATGCAGACACTGTCTACGTACAGATATTCATTTGTAGGATGCTTGGATCAAAGTCATACTGTAAAGGAAGATCAACTCTTCTGTGGCAGAGAGAGGTGCAGAGGGAAGAATATCAGGGTATGGAAGTAGTTAAGGAATTCAGCAATTTCAAAACAATTAAGAATTCCCACAGAGGTCACCTATGTTTTACAACAGAGAAACTTTGTTCCATAATTGACAGAGTATTAAGGACAAGAATTGTGAGTGACACATAGACTTTCATAGGTGTTACATACACTCTTGTTAAGTAAGAGAGATATTGGATCATCACAAAGTCCTATACGATGGAGAGAGAGAAACATTTCATAAGGGAAAGAAGTGCTGAGATGACCCAAGCCCTTTCCCACCATATCATGAGACAAAGGTCACATAAACCTTAATTTGAGGGTAAACTAAGGCCACAACATTATTAACAATTAATTTCATCTGGGAGCAATTTAAACTGTCTGCAGTGGGGCTTTATGTAGTGTGAGGCCCTGGGTTGTGAACAGGGGATTCCTACCTAGGTAAAAGTAAAGGCATGACTAGACATTGGAGTGCATGGACTGCTATTTACCTTCCCACTGAAGTGGTACCTATTTATCTACTTGCAATTTCTTGTTTTTGAACTGCGAGGTTGGCAGGAGCTGGGACAGATGACAGGAGCTCACTCCATCATGCAGCACTTGGGTCTCAAACTGCTGACCTGCTGACCTGCCAGTTATCAAGTTCAGAGTCTTAACCACTAAGACACCACAGTGGCACTGATTCCTTCCTACCCCTGTTTTAATCCCTATTTGAGCAAGTCCCAAACCACTCTCAGTTCCTAAGCACTTTTTAAAAAAGAAAATAAATGTTCTACTGAAAGAGAGAGATTTTGGTCACTTTTTCCTATGAGTATGCATGGACACTGGCTTTTCTGAATTGGCTCAAGCAATCGCACTTTCTGAATCAACATGAGTGGATGCATCATTTTAAGTAGACACCTCAGTAACAGAAGCAAAAATGCTAGATCCATTAATGAAAGAAGAGAATAAAGAAGCCAAAAGTTCTTCCTTGCTATTTTGCACGCATCACTGTGGAGAGCTGGATCAATATGATGACGATGACATTCACAACCAGATATTTATAAGTTTCTCTGAAAAAGTCTTCCATGGATTATTGAACTGGTCAAGTGAGAAACAGAAGTGCTTGCTGTCTTCCTTATAGAGAAAACAAGGAAATCTCCTCAGCCAAACTACTGGGCCATTAGGAATATAAGATGTTTTTGGAAATTGCCTTCAGTGGATGGTTGTACCCCCACTAGATGAGAGCCTTGTCGAGGTCCGCAGGATTGAACAGTCTAACTAGGCAGTGTTGCCCATCTCTGTCAATGATGTTACGCCGGGACTAAAACTCACAAAATGTCCTCCGTCAGATCCCTTGGGCAAGGTGAAAGCGGAGGGCACATGTCATGGTTTGCCTAGCCAGCGGATGACACATACCTGTCAAGTATCCCATATTGGCTGAGGGCTTTGAGGCCAGCTGTGACAGCTCTGCTGGAGACCTGCCTTGGTGGGGATAAAAGGGAGTCTGGCCCGACATCGTGGGACTGCACCGCCGCCTCTCCCTGGCCCAGTCATCGGCCAGGGCTTCGAGGCCAGCTGTGACAGCTTTACTGGAGCCCCGTCTCGGCGGGGATATAAAAGAACTATTTCGCCCACCCTTGCTGCAGTCACTGAGCCGTGAGCTTCTTTCCCCCACTATGTATTGTTATTCGTGTAATTTTTGCACTCTGTATTATTTTATATTATTGTATATTTGGGTATTATTGTATACTTTGTTATCTCTTGTATTTTTTGGTATTTTGTATGTATTGCTCATTGTTGTATTGTTAGGGGACGCTTAGTAGCTGAGGATAATGTTTATCCAATTTTGTCGGCATTAGTACTTAAATAGCATTTCTATATGATATGTAGCTGCTTTGTAAACCTTGTAAGTGTGAATTTTGTATAACTTGTAATATTGTACTTTATTTTATTTATTTTGGAATAGTTTAGGGACTGTTTATTTTATTGTAATGTGTATTATACTGTATATTGTGCTTATATAGAAATCAATTTTATGCGTGTGTATATATATAATTGTATATTGTATTTCAATTATGTTGTAATGCCGCTCAGAGTCAGCCATGTGCTGAGTGGGGCGGGGTACAAATTAAAGTTGGAATGGAATGGAATGGAATTTCACGTATTTTGGCTCTCCTTCCTCCCCTTTTCTGCCACCGTCCAATATTTTGAACGGCAGGGAAAGAGGTTACTGTAAATGCGTGCTCGCGCAGAACCCATTTGTGCATGCACAAACATGTTCTGCACATGCACAAACATGTTCTGTGTGCACATACTTGCACATGCGCAGAATTTTCCCATATTTTTGGGAGCTGCGCTTGATGGGTATGGGGTGACGTGATATCCAAATGGCTTAAAATACACGCACAGATGGACTTGATTTCTCAGGTCTGTTTGTCTGGGCAGGATTGTCATCACAGAGATGTCTACCAATGCGCAGACTCATCACTGAAATAATGACTCCAAGGTATCCAAGAATTGTTATAACTTCAGCACAACTTGCTAATGGCATGCAACACAAATCATTGCAGTTCAAACAGTGGTAAGGGGCACTATAGCCCCAAATCTGCTTGGTTTTTTTTCTTCTCACCATGCTGCAGTGACACATCAATCTGAAGTTGTTTCCTCCATGAGGAAGGTAGCAAGCATTTCTGGTCCTTGCTTGAATAATTCAACAATCCATGGATGACTATTACTCAGAACCTTATAAATATTTGGCAGTAAACTCTATAATCATCATAACGTTCCAGCCCTCCACAGTAGCACCTGCAAAACAGCAATGAAGATCTTTTGGATTCTTTTCTCTCTTTTTTCATGGATGCATCTAGCTTCTCCTGGTAAGATATGCACATATGCATTAATGTTGCAACTAAGTTCATCACAGTAGACATGAGTTAAACTACTAGAATTGGGTTTGGGTAACTCCCAAACTGGCCCACCAAACCTCAGTGAAATGATAAGCTTTTGAGTTCTCCAGAAGTATTAAAGTTGCACATTGTGGGGAGGGAGGGAGCGGTAGCAGTAAAATCCAAAATTCACTCTGTCCAGTTTCTAAACCTATAAGGGGGCTTTGGTAAGAAGAAAACCCTAAGATATTACAGGTTTACACAATGAGCTTCAGGTAAGATGAAGCCAGGTCTCCTGTTGGGGAAGAGACTTACTAGACATCATCTTTTCTTAATCTCTATGTCATGAATCACTCAAAGTGCCGAATATTCATTTCTTTCTTGAGTTACTTAAGCAAATTTCCCCTGATTCATGAAATACCTTTTTGTAGTAGCATACCCCGAAAGGAAGTCACAACCCTTGATTTTGGAGAGCTGAGCAGGCCTGTTGAGGATGGAAATTTTGGAGGTCATATATTCAAAAAGTTGTCATATGTAGGAGCTGATTTGACAATGGCTAGAGCAGTATAATAGTAGAACCAACTGCCTCAAGAGGTGGTGAGCACTCCAACCCTAGAAGCATTTGAAAAGGAATTGTACCACTATCTGTAAAATTTGCTTTGACCTGGATTCCTGAATTGAGTAGGGGGTTGGGCTTGATGGTCTAAAATACCCCTTCCAACTCAGTTGTTCTGTGAACCTATGGCATATACCTAGTAGCCTGCAGATTCCCTAGCTTCCTATCCTCCAATTAAATGTAAGGTGAATATATCAGATGTAAAAGACACCTGTTCAGACCCTAAATATTGAACTCTAGTGTTGTGTCCAAACCCTAATTAATGTATATTGCTTTAGTGCATTCGCAGTTAAGTCTTTGCTGTGTTGCACACCCTTTTTCTGTAAGGCACTTTATTCATATGTCGCTTATGCAACTTGATTGGTCCCGCACAAGTTTTCCTGCGTTAACTAAGTCCGGGCAAATGTACCACAGTATTTGCCTGTTGTTATACAAGTGCTACCTCATCCTTGTTTTTGCCAGAGTGTCTATTAAGTACGGTATGGGTCCATCTAGTCTAGTCTGTAATATACTCTGATTGAGTCTGTATCGAATCTGAACTGAGCTTTAATAAAGGACTTGTTGGTTAACTCCTGATCTGCAGTGGTGTGGCTGATTAATACACGGACTCAACATCTGCTCAGCTCCTTAAACCAAACAGTTGTACCTTCTTGAGAACTCAAATTTTAAGAGAAATACAGCCTATAGGTCAGGGATGGTGAACCATGGCACTCCAGCTGTTCTTGAACTTCAATTCCCAGTAGGAGTACTTAGTTGTGCTTCTAGTAATTGAAGTCTAAAAAGACTTGGAGTGCCAATGTTCACCATAACTGTGTATAGGTGATCTCAAAAATTAGCTTTGATTGGCTATCCCACACTGGGCCATTTCTCCAGTGTTACCAGCTTAAGAGCAACTGCAGACCCCATGACCAGAATTCTCTGTATCTCACCGGTGCAGGGAAGGCAAAAAAGATTACTGACCACCTTTTGTTCAATGTTACAATTAATCCAAGGCCAAAGATTCCTGATAGTGCTGCCAACAGCTAGTTATAGCCTGTATTGAATCTAGAAGATAAGAGAGCAAGCTAAGCCATGAGTTGAATGTCTGGCAACAGGATAGGTATCCAGCTTTACCTACCTGCAGTGGCAGATGGGCTTCAAGGCAAGGCCGGAATTGTATTTTCCCTCTTCTAGCAGAAAGGGAAATAGATGGTAGAACAATGTCAAGCAAAAGAGAATTGTTTAGAATAGTAGCCGTGTTAGTCTGTTTTTCAGGCATATCAGAGAATAAGCAAAACAAAACAAAACCAAAATGCTGTAGCACTTTAAAGACTAACTGTTATATTTCATTGTGAGTTTTCATGGATCAAGTCCACTTTATCAGACATGGGAGTGAGACTTCATGGCATCAATTTATAGAGATAATCAGCAAGGGACATGGTCCAACATACAATTTCAGCTAAACAGAACATGAGACTATAAACAACAAGGATGGTTGTAATGGACAAATCGAGCTACACACAGGAAGCTGACAGACAACTTTCCAACTCTACATTTTATCAGCCCCTAACTATGGATCCAACCACCAAATATCAAAAAGAATTGCAAAACCTTCTAAAAATGGTTCCTGGAAATATACATGTCCAAATTTTGACCAATACACCACAAGAACCTCAACCTTTTACCTACTACCTAAAACTCACAAACCCAGAACCCCTGGGAAACCCATAATTTGAAGCATCATCACCATCATTGTTGGAGTATCTGGATATGTGGCCTTCATTCTCAAACCACATGTTGCCAATCTATGTGAGAGATACCGCAGAGTTTCTGAGAAAACTTCAACACACTCATAACCTACCAGATAAAACCATTTTGGCTACAATAGACATGGAATCTCTGTACACCATGTCTATTGCGGCGCTCCTTGCTCACCTCTCCTGAGGCGCGGCTGCTCCGGCCTAGGGCCCGGGCACGTGCGAGGAGGAGGCACCCGGCTTGACTGCGGGGCCTCTCCTTCACCCAACTGCGCAGCTCCTCACCTCGGCCTGGGGCTCGGGCATGCATGAGGGCAAGGCGCTCGGCTCGACATGAGCCGCTTTTTATTTTGGGCTCTTTGCAGGTGCCATGGCCCCTAAGAAGAGGGCTTCTAAGCCCTCAGGGGTGCATGGGTTGCGGTCCCACCATTCAGTGCCCACCCCCACTGGTCGTGGGGCTGGGGCCCAGCCCAGGCTTGAGGCCTCTATCCCCCCCGCCAGGCCCGCCTCCAAGCTGTAGGCCCTGCACGAGGGCCGTGGCTCTAGCATCTACTGGGGTTGCCCAGGGCAGTCCGCAACGGGCCCGGTCGGGGCCACCTATGCCTCCTGCCCAGCATGCGGCCCACATTGGCCAGGAGTGCAACGAGGCCTTGCTGGCCAGGATTAAAGCCCTAGAAAGGGCTGCAGGCCTGGGTCCTACATTGCCCAGGGCAGGGCAGAGGGCTGTCGACGGATCAACACTGATGTGCAGAGGCTGATGGACCTCAGCTTTCGGCCTACCTGGAAAGGAGGGTTGGCCAGCTGGAGGCGGCCCTCGCCTCGGACACTGTGCAAGCTGATGAACAGGTAGCGGATGGGTCTTCAATGCCTCCCCTGGCAGGCTCTGTTCAATCAGGAGCCCTGATGCTCGCTGGCAGCTGGAACCCCTGGAGGGGGCAGCAGCCACGGGTGCACCTGGTGAGTATCCAGGTCAAGTCAATACACTAATTCCTGGGTCTTTGCCTTTGTCAGTCATGGGGCAATGGCCTTGGCCACAGCAGTTAAATGCAGGTGTTCCGGCCAACAGTTCACTCCAGCGGCCACGGGGTACACAGCGGTTCCCTTGCCTTCTTAGAGTATGGCCTGGCACGCTCCTTACCCTCCCATACGACCCAGCGTTTCGCCGGTGGGTCCCAATGTGCCGTACCTGATATGGCCATACGGCCCACTGGTGAACACTGCTTATCATACCATCCCGCTGTCGGCCATTCCAACTGCCGGCGGGTCACTGCCTCTAGGGGATCACTTGTTGCCAGCTACTAGGGACAAAATCTGGCGAAGGGAATATGTTGATATTTTTAGCCTTCTGAATAGGGAAGCCACTAAGGAAGAAAAATAGAGGGAGGATGACCAGGACAAGGAATTGGCCCAGTGTCATAAACCCCCTAGGACCTGGGCCAATTGGCTGCCTGCCTACTTGATATATGCAGCTGTGTCCATGAGGTCCCGTCCAGATCTTGCGATCCCTTTGTGTGCGTATGTGGATTTCCTGGGCCAATCTTGGTTGATTTATGATGAGGAATTCCGCATGCACACAGATTTACACCCCAAAATGCCGTGGGGCCAGCCTGACCAGTTGTTGTGGCTGCTTTATATGATGCCATCTCACCCGGCCTCTGGTGACTGCTATCATTGCGGTCATGTAGTGCAGCGTCCAGGACCAACGCAGTCTCCCCGCCAAATGGCAGGGCAGGGGGTTCCAGCCCGCCTGCTGTGTTGGAGCTTCTCATCATCGGGGGGCTGTACTCGCAAACCATGCAAGTATAGGCATGAGTGCTCCATCTGCAGTGGACCTCATTCTGCATCTATTTGTACATGACGGGCGGGTGACGTGGACGGGGCAGTGGGCAGCAGGGCCCAGGCTGTGCTGCAGGTGATCAACCTTCAACTTCAAAAGGGCCCCTCCCCAATTAAGTTGCGGGTACTCGAACGTTGGCTGCGGGTTTATCCCAGGAGAGCCGACACAGACTACCTTTTAGTGGGTTTTTCAGTGGGATTTTGCATCCCTTTTTTGTGCACGCGCACCACAGGAGGCGCCCAACTTGATGTCATTGAGGGGCATGGAAGGTTTAGCTAGAGAGAAGATATTTAAGGAGGTTTGTGAGGGGCGGGTAGCAGGCCCCTTTGACAAACCATCTTTCCCAAATTTGAAGGTATCCACCCTGGGATTGGTGCCCAAGAAGGGTTCTGGTGAGTTCTGCCTGATACACCATTTATCGTACCCAGCGGGCTCCTCGGTTAATGACGCTATACCGGATTAACTCTGTTCGGTCCGGTATATGTCTTTTTTTACCAGGCTGTAGGGATGGTTCCATCCTGTGGTCCGGGAGCACTAATAGCCAAATGTGATATTAAATCTGCGTTTTGGCTGCTCCCGGTGCACCTGGATGATTTTGAATTGTTGGGTTTTAGGTTTGAGGGCCAATACTTTGTAGATAAGGCTATGCTCTTTGGCTGCTCGATATCGTGTTCAGCCTTCAAACGCTTCAGTTCTTTTTTACATTGGGCATTTGTTCGCAGGTCCGGCTTTGACACGGTGGCCCATTACTTAGATGATTTTTTGTTTGGTGGAGCGGACCGGTCGGGGACTTGCGAGCAAATGCTTTTAATCTTTAAAGAGCTTATTCCAAATTGGGTGTACCTTTAGCCCCGGAGAAAACAGCAGGCCCGGCCACTGTACTAACTTTCCTGGGTATTGAAATTGACGCCGTCTGGCAGACGTCTAGGCTACCCATGGAGAAGGTCACCCGCATGTCAGAGGCGATTTCGGCCATGTTAACTAAGCGCAAGGTGTCCTTGCATGACCTCCAGTTGCTTCATGGGTACCTTAACTTTGCCTGCAGGGTGGTGGCACCCGGCAGAGCCTTTGCTAGGCGCCTTTGCGGCGCCATGGTTGGTCTATCCAGGAAGCACCACAGGGTACGGGTAATGAGTGGAATGTGGGCTGACCTAAGTGTTTGGCTCACATTTTTGGCCGATTTCAATGGGATGTCCTTTTGGTGCTGGGAGCTTGCTACCATGGCCAAATTTCAGGTGCAGTCTGATGCCTCGGGGGCGCTGGGATATGGCATCAATTGGAATGGCCATTGGTGCTGCAGTCGTTGGCCTGAGGCATGGCAGGGCACAGAAATGCTCCGGGACCTTACATTCCTGGAGTTCTTTCCTATTCTGGGCACTCTCCTACTATGGAAACATAGGTGGAGGGATTCTGTAGTGTACTTTTGGTGCGACAATGTGGCCGTCGTGCACATTGTCAATGTGCAGACGTCTCGCCGTGCCCAGGGTCATGTCACTAGTGCACCAGTTTGTTTTGTCCTCCTTGCGCAACAATATTCTTTTCAGGGCCAGGCATGTTCTTGGTATTGACAATAGTATCGCTGATGCCTTATCATGCCTACAGATGACCTGGTTTCAGGCGCTTGCGCCAGGGGCCAACAACTTTCCCTCGCTGCTTCCCAGCGAGATGTGGATGTCTGGTGAGGTGAAGTGTGCCGGGCAATAGGCCTATCCCTTGCCGGTGGTACCCGTAGGGTGTATTCCATTGCTTACCAGTCTTTTCTGGCTTTTCGCCGTACGAGGTCCCTTCCTGACCTGTGGCCTTTGCCTGAGGATCATGTCCTACAGTATATCATCTATTTGCATGATAACGGGTTGGCGCCTCGCACCATAGCTAGGCACCTATCTGCCTTGGCCTTCATGGCCAAGGCAGGGGGTTATCTGGACACCACGGGTGATTTCAGGGTGTGCAGGGTGCTTGAGGGTTGGAACAGGGAGCGCAGCCCTTGTCTGGACACTCGCCAGCCAATCTCTCCGGCTCTCCTTTCCAGCTTGGCCCAGGCTTGGTCATCTCTTTGTCATGACCAATACAAGGCACTGCTTTGGCACGCTGCCACTACTGTGGCTTTCTTTGGGGCATTGCGGGTTAGCGAGCTGGTTCCCCTTTCCCGGAATAATCGGTCCCGCAAGTACCTGGAGTTGGCTGATGTCACGCTTTCACGAGGTTTGGCGCAGCTCCATGTTCATTCTTCCATGTCAGATCAGCGAGGCAGGGGTTGTGTCGTAACTCTCCTTAGCTATGGTATCACAGCAATTTGTCCAGTTGCCGCCCTGTCGTCATTCCTGTTGGTGCGGGGTATGGCCCTTGGCCCACTCTTTTGCCACCAGGACAGATGGCCGCTTACCAAATATCAAATTTGGAGGGTGACAGGGGTGGCCCTTCCAGATTTGGCCCTTCCTGGGGCCCGGTACGGCACGCATTCTTTCCGAATTGGTGCCGCATCGACAGCCGCCCTCTTTGGTTATTCTGACAATGACATCCAGCAGATGGGTCGGTGAGGTTCTGCCCATTTCAGGCTGTATGTTCACCCTATGTTGCATTGAACACACTGCTGGCACATGTTTCTCTTTTCTTTTCATTCAGGTCCTGTACCCTGAAACCCTGTGGTGTGTGTCTGGATCATGGGCCATAGTTACGTTTTTTGGGTGTCCTGCCACATGGCAGTGTCCCGATGGGGTCCTCATCTTGGGCTGCAGGACGTGGCATTCGTGGGATGCGATGGCACCAGCTGTTCCCTTTCCTTTTATCTCTAGGGGACATTTCCCCTCCTGATGTTCTACTTCTTCATTTGGGTGGCAATGATTTGGGCCAGATTACTGGTTTGGGCTTAATCATTGCCATACAGAAGGATCTGGACCTGGTGAGGCACCAATGGCCACGTGTGCAGTTGATGTGGTTTTACATTATCCCACAATCCTTTTTCCGGGGGGGGGGGGTGTTGGCGATGACCCGCGCCGCATTGACCGGGCCTGGCCGTCAGTTAATCGGGCCATTGCTTGATATTTTGGTGAACACAGCTTGGGCACCGTGGTGGAACACCCTGCGATATGCATACAGGATGCTCGCTTGTATCGCAGGGCCAGAGTCCATCTCTCTGCGAGAGGCATGGACAGGTTTTTGGCTTCCTTGCAAGCGGGCCTGGTTACTGAGTTGGCGGAAGCAGAGGTTAACCATTTGCGCTTCTGTTTGGAGTCAATTATATTTGGAGAATTAATAAGCAAAATAGATACATAGTATCAAATTAATATTGGAAAATATTAATAAGCAAAGTAGATACATTGTATCAAATTAATATTGAAAATAACCATTAATCCTTACCAGTGCTATTTCAGCCCGCTTGCATTATTGAGTTGTTTAATAAAGTGGCCCAGTTTTAAAATCCAGCACAGTTGTCCGTCTCTTTATTGGGGGGTTGGGTGTGGCAAAGAATGTGCGCACCCAGCAACACAAAGGTTAAGCTCATTAACTTAAGTTCAATGGCAGGTGTTTGTTTTGTATCTTCCCAAGTTTGCAATTGAAAGGGGGACATTCACAACTAATCTGCATACCTGTCAAGTTTCGGGAAACTTCTGTCAAACCCCCGTATTTTACTTTCTTTCCCACTTTCATTCTGTATTAGTTAGATTGCAATTAGACTTGACTAAACTGGAGGCCAGCACAGGATAAGCACAGCTGTCCAGTTTCCCGTTTTGGCTGAGAAATTTCCCTTATGTGACAGGAATTTCCCGAAACTTGACAGGTATGCAAATCTGAATAACAGTCAGAGATCATCTGCCATTACCAATTGTATGAAGCCACATTGATTTGTATGCTAACCAATCACTCTGAACTTGATATGTATAAATTTATGCCATAAAGTCTCACACCCATGTCTGATGAAGTGGACTTTATCCATGAGAGCTCACATTGAAATATATCAGTTAGTCTTTAAAGTGCTATGGTGTTTTTGTTTTGTTTTGTTTATTCTCTGTTAAGAAAAGGAGAAATGCACGCTTGTTCTGGTGAAGATGAACAACTGCAATATTACCCTTGCTACAAAATGAAACATTTTGTGATACTTCCTCCACCACCACCACCACCAACAACAACAAAAAGTAAAGAATTTGTGTGTATAAATGTAGGAAACTGGTGGAAATAACAAAACACAAATAATGCAAATTGTTCCGAATGAAAACAGTTGCTGCTTAAATCCATGCACTTCTACTGATTAGAAGCCATCAATGGGTTGCTCACATATAATAATAATAATAATAATAATAATAATAATAATAATAATAATAATAATAATAATAATAATAATAATAATAATAATAATAATAATAATAATAATAATAATAATAATAATAATAATAATAATACCCTGCCCAATTAGGAGATTTTCCTCCTCTGGGCAGCTAACAACAGAAGACTTGCACATTAAAAAAAATTATTTTTTAAAAAATATAACAGGAACACCAAAAAAACTATTGGCAACAGAAATAAATAAAACACAACACCTAAGGATCAGCCTTCAGCAATATGCAGTGATACCTCATACAACGTCCAAACTTGGTTCCACAAGTTTGGACTTTATACAGATTTGGACTTTGTATGAGGCATGCAAAATCTTAGCCGCGATGCCTCATACAACATCCAAATCCTTGCTGCGATGCCTCGTACAATGTCATTTCCATAGAGATACATTGTACTGTAACAGCACAGACTTCAGGGCAAAGTCAAGGAAACAGACAGGAAAATGACAGAACTTTAAGAAAACATTGTCTAAAGGCTAAATACATTACAAAAACATGACAAGCAACCCTGATTGTCCAAGAACCTGAAGAATGCTGCAAAAATCCCAGGAATGCTTCTAAAAATTCTGACGAAAAAATTCAAAAAAATCCAAAAACGCGTTCAAAACCACTCCTAAACACTCTTCGCCTTGTGCAGAACCCATGTGTCCTGCAATTTATTCTGCCCAGGCAGAATGCAACCTTGGGAAAACCCCAATGCCTCATACAAACCCCAATGCCTCATACAAAGTTGCAGCGACTTTGTATGAGGTAACTTTTCCCAAGGAATTAGTCAGTGTTGTATGAATTCAATGTTGTACAAAGCGGACTTTGTATGAGGTATTACTGTACTCCCAAAACCTCTTTAAAAAGAAATGATTTTAACTGATTTTTTAAAATATAGCCAGGGATGGAACCTCGCACAGTTCAACTGGAAGAGAGTTCCACAAAGTTGGTGCCACCACCAAGAAGGCTCTTCTCTGATTCACAGCCTTTCCTGCCAATTTCGGGATTGGCACCTGGAGCTGTTCCATCTAGGAGGAATGAGTGATGTAGGCCAATGTCCTGAGGGGAAGATGTTCCACCAGGTAGGAAGGTCCCAAACTGTTTAGGGCTTTAAAAGTTAGAACTAACACCGTGAACCTGATATGGAAAGGAACAGGTATCTAATGCAGCCCTGCCAAGGCTGGGGAGATGTGATCAGATTTTCTCACTCCAGTAATCAGCCTGCTGCATTTTGAACCCATTGAAGCCTCCGTATCAGGAACAAGGGAAGCCCCATGTAGAGAGCATTACAGTAATCAATACGTGAGACTACCAGTGAGATAACCAATGTTATCAGAGACTGCTTGTCCAAGTAGAGACACACCTGTGCAATTTGGTACAGTTGGGGGAAAAGTACCTTTGCACACTGCTGCAATTTGTGCTTCGATGGTCAAATGAGGATCTAATATGACCACTAAGTTTCATACCGGGTCCTTAGGGGAGAGAGAAATCCCATCCATCCTAGGGGCCAGATCACCTAGTTGGACTGATGGACCCTCAAACAGCATAACTTCTGTCTTGTCAGGGCTCAGTCTCAGCTTCTTAGCTTTGGTCCATTCCATTACAGACAATTGTCAAGGCACCGGCCTGCATCCACTGCAGAAGATGAAAAGGAGAGTAAGAGTTGGGTGCCATCCGCATATTGGTCACACTGCACTCCAAATCTCTGGATGACCCTTCTGAGCGGCTTAATGTAAATATTGAATAATCATGGGGAAATAATTTGACCCCTGAGAAATGCCCCATTGGAGGATCCATGGAGCTGACATAAACTCCAAGCTGAACTCTCTGGGTGTGACCCCCAATGATAGATAAATTAAGCCCCCATTTCTTTTAATTGTCTCTTTTTTTAAAATGTGGGTTTTAAGAGGAATGGGGTAGGTGGGTGGGTATGTTGGGTTTTAATTGGTTTTAATTGGTTTTACTGTTTTATGTGTTTTAATTTGTTGTGAGCCGCCCAGAGTCGAGTTTACCTGATTGGGCGGCATATAAATTTGAATAAATAAATAAATAATAAATAATAATAGAGAGAAACCAGTGTAAAACAGTGGTTCAAAATCGTATCGCCAACAGTTGTCCCACTAAGATAACATGGTTGAATAAAAGCATCATTTTCTACTGGAAAGGTCAGTTTGCTGAGCCCATACCTGTCAAGTGCAGCACTGGAAAATACAGGACCTGCGCAGACCCCTTCTGTGCATGTGCAGAAGGGTCTGCACATGTACAGAAAGGTTCTGTGCATACACACAGAAATACAGAAATCCCGGCCAATCTGGGATACTTGACAGGTATGGCTGAGCCTCTCAATGGGAAATGACAGTTGTCATGCCTAGGAAAATAAGTCACTTGGTGCAAAATGTGGCACAATGTTATGGAAAATGTTGGCTAAGTGTCTGTAAATGTGATTACATTGATTTAAAATGTGGGAAATTCTACAAGATTTGTTTGGGTTCATTTGTATTTTTATTGACTGTATGACTTAATAGGAAATGCAAATTAGCACAGAAACCCTTCCTCACTAATTCTACTGGGCATTTTTTTTTGCTTCTGTTACTACAGCTCCTACTTTTTAAAAAGTGAGTCCATTCATGTTGTTTTCTTTTTTAAAAATGCTTACAAACTGAGAGGAAATCATCTGTGTGTCTGTATGCCATTTCCTTTTTAAGAAAAAAAAGGAGAGAAAAGGAAACAAGAGGAGGAAACTTTTCTTTGCAGCTGATTCGGTTTCAAAACATTTATCCTGCAGTTACCATAGAGGCTGCAGGAGATGGTTCTGTGATCACAGTGTGCGGGTCACTTCATGGCATGCTGGAATCCACCTTAAATAAATTCAATAACATAACATTTCCCCTGTTTTTCAGGGAAGGGGGAAATGTATACTCTGGCATGAGTAGCAGCCGCCAATAGAGCTGCAAACAAGGTTTTCTCTTTCATCCTGTGCATTCTTTAATGAAAACACATTGAGGGAAATGCAAAGCTGCAGTAAGATAGAGTTGCCACATGTCCCGATTTCCCGGGATTCTCCTGGGTAGCAGCAGTCCTGGCCGGTTCAAGAAAAAACATGTAAAAACCACGGAAACAAAGGGTTAATTTCATAAAGTCGCTATTCCTAGAGAGGGATGATAGAAAAAAACTTGTCCATTGCAATATAAGTCCCTTCCTGTCTCCTGCTTTTCTCCTTCCGGGGGAAAACGGAGGCTCCATGCGCTGCATTACCATTCCGGGCCCCTCCGTAGAAGGGATCCTCGTGTGGGGTTTGAGGGTGAGTCTACTTCGATGTGTGTGTGTGAAGGGGAGGGGGTGACCTTAGGGGGAGGAAGGGTGGTTTAAAGAATGGTCCAATAAATTTGAAAAAGGAAAAGGTCAGCCTTGTTTGAAAGCCAGTTGTATCCACCTCTAGTGTTCAGTGCTCATCTCTGCTTCATAGCTGGAGCCACTGCTGTCTGCGTCTGCATATGTTTCCATGGTCATGTGGCAGGCATGACTAGACATCGGAGCACACGGAATGCTGTTTACCTTTCCACCAAAGTGGTCCCTATTTATCTACAGTACTTGCAATTTCTTGCTTTCAAACTGCTAAGTTGGCAGGAGCTGGGGCAGAGATGGGAAAAGAAATAAAAATAGAACCATCAAGAATCATCTTTTGCAGGAAGAATCATATGGGAAACATCCTCTTGACTACAGCTTTTCTTAAACTGATGGTGGCTGCCCGCCCTGGACAGGGTTCTGTGGTGTTTTAGAGCTGCGGTCTCCGTGACACATGCACAGTTTGAAGAATGCAATGATGTCACATGGCTTTCCCGGTTTGATGGGAGAGAATTTTGGCAACCCTACAGTATGCAAGCGTGGCGCCAAAATGGCCACCGCGCTCTTTGCGGGCCCCCCCGCACCGGACAAAGGCAGCCGGGTAGTTAGGGGGCATGGCCAGCTCCCTTATAAAAGGGGTGGCCATGAGGCAGCCGTGCTGCCATTTTGTGAAGCGACGGAGCGGAGAAGTTTTTCCCTCTTACCTCCGTCGCTCTTCCCTTTTCGCCGGGAAGCCTATTGGGTGGCGTTTTTTCCTTCTCTTTCTCCAGCTTCCCAGCAGATCGTTGCCCCTCTAAGAAGAAGGCAACTGCGAACGCGGTTCGCTCCGCGCGGAGGCGCCAGCCGGGTCGGAGGACCGCGACTGCGCCTCCTCAGCAGCCCCCCTTGTCAGAGCCCACCGGGACCGGTGGGATGGGGTTGATAGCCCCTTGGCCTGAGGCGGGCCGTCCGCATACCGGCCCGGCAGGGGCCGCAGCCCCCGGCCCGCATGTAATGGCCACTGCCCTGGCATGGCCCATTCTTCGGGGCCTTCTTCTATTAGTACACAGCTTCCTGCGGGGGGTTCCAGCCATGGGGGGTGGTTGGGTTCCCTACCCTGGCAGGGTACGCCCCCGGCCCTGCAGGGGCCGGGCCTGGGCTCTTGGCCGTATTCGGGCCCCGGGGTTCAGGGACCTGGACCGGCGCCTGCGGCCCGTGGGCCGGCTGGCCCTTTGCCCCCCCTGGGATTGGGGGGCTATGTTAATGTTGAGGCCCTTCTGGCCCGTGTTGCGGCCCTCGAGGCATCCCTCGCGAGGGTTGACCACCCGGGGGTCCCTTTTGGGGCGCAGGTTGATGCTTCGTCTGCCGAGCAGCGGCAGGCGGCGGGACGGGTCGAGCTGCCCGAGGCGCGCGGGCCGGCATCGGCCACTGCCTCGCAGCTCCCCAATCAACAGGCTGGTGCGGAGCAGGCCCCATCGACGAGCTCAGTCGCGATTGTGAGCTCCGACGCCCCCAGTGGGCCGGAACCCCCGGTGGGGGCGGCCCACGGGGGTGCAGCATGTGAGTATGCGGTTCAATCTAGTGCACCCACACACCTAGCTACCTTGGGGGGAACATTTCAGTGGCCGTGGCCTCGCACGGGTGGCGCGACGGTTCAGTCGCCGATGTCCTCCTTGGGGATCATCTCGCCCAGGCTACTAAGGAAATGATCTGGCGTGGGGAGTATGTGGACATCTTCTCCCTTCTTAACAGAGAACCCACCAAGGAGGAGAGGGAGGGGCAGGATGAGAAGGATAAGGAACAGGCACGTCGTCGTAAGCCGCCACGCACGTGGGCCAACTGGTTGCCAGCGTACCTCATATACATGGTGGTTTGCCTCAGGGCCGGGCCAGATCTGGCAATCCCGATGGTGCAGTATTTGGACAATATATACTGGGCGATGGTGGACTTCCCGGGCCCATCGTGGTTGGCTTACGATGAAGAATTCCGTATGCGAATTCCCCTGCACCCAGAGATGAGGTGGGACGAGCCCTCCCAGAAGCTGTGGCTTCTGTACATGACTCCCACGCGCCCTGCGCCTGGGTAAAGATACCATTGTGGACACGCGGTCCAGCGAGCAGCTCCAGCACAGGTACCCCGCACGGTGGCGGGGCAGGGGGTTCCAGCCCGCCTGCTGTGCTGGACTTTCTCGTCCAATGGTTCCTGCAATAGGAAGAATTGCCGGTTCAGGCATGAGTGTCCCTCTTGTGCTGGCCCCCATGCTGCATCCGCCTGCCCTGGGCCTGGAGGGATGCGGGGCAGGGGTAGGGGTGGACAAGGGGCTGGCAGGACTGCCGCAGAGGGAGCTGGTCCATCAAACGGCCCCCTCCCCAATTAACGTGGACATGTTGGGGCGTTGGCTCGCATTGTACCCGAGGGAGGCAGATGCAGTTTACCTGCTTCAGGGTGTTCGGCTGGGGTTCCGCATTCCTTTCACGGGAGATAGGTCCCCCCAAGACGCCCCCAACCTTTTGTCCCTTAGGGGAAGGGAGGAGGTGGCTGCTGCCAGCATTGCTAAGGGGGTTGATGCGGGCAGGGTCGCTGGCCCTTTCCCCGCACCCCCGTTCCCCAACCTTAAAGTGTCACCCTTGGGCTTAGTGCCCAAGACATCACCGGGTGAGTTCCGCCTGATCCATCACTTGTCCTACCCAGCCGGCAGATCGGTCAATGATGCTATCCCTGATGACCTTTGCTCGGTCAGGTGTACATCTTTTGACCGAGCGCTATGCATGGTGCGCTCATGTGGTCCGGGTGCGCTGTTAGCTAAGCGCGACATTAAGTCTGCCTTTCGACTCCTGCCGGTCCACCCGGGTGACTTTGAGTTGCTGGGTTTCAAGTTCCGGGGAGAATATTATTTCGATAAGGCCATGCATTTTGGCTGTTCCATATCATGCTCGGCATTCGAGCGTTTCAGCACCTTCCTACAGTGGGCTTTTGTCCGCAGGTCAGGGTCCCGGTCTGTAGCCCATTACCTGGATAATTTTAATTCAGGGGTGAACGGGGCTGGGACACGTGTACACGTCTCCTCAACACATTTCAGACGCTAATGGAGGAACTGGGTGTCCCTTTAGCGCCCGAAAAGACCGAGGGCCCATCTACCCAGCTAGTCTTCCTGGGGGTGGAGATTGACACGGTAGCGCAGGCTTCTAGGTTACCAGGGGATAGGGTGTCAAGGATAGTGGCCCTTGTCTCGGACTTGCTTGCTAAATGCAAGGCATCACTGCGGGAACTGCAGGTGCTACATGGTCACCTCAATTTCACTTGCAGGGTGGTCGCACCGGGCAGGGCATTTGCTCGGCGCTTGTGCGACGCCATGACAGGCTTATCCAGGCCCCGCCATAGGGTGAGACTGACCCAGGGCATTAAGGCAGATATGCTTATCTGGCTCCGGTTCCTGAGGGAGTTCAATGGGGTGTCATTTTGGAGGTCTGACCTTCTGGCTTCCCCTCGTTTCCAGATACAGTCCGATGCCTCGGGATCCCTGGGTTATGGGATGTACTTCAATGGGAAGTGGGCCTGTGGTGGGTGGCCACCAGCCTGGTCGGGCACGGGTCGCCTGCGTGATCTTACTTATCTGGAATTTTTCCCATTCTGGGGGCTTTGATGCTATGGGGTGAGGAGTGGGCCAACTCGGTTGTTCATTTCTGGTGTGACAATGCGGCCGTTGTCCACATTGTCAACTCACAAACCTCTAAATCACCCAGGGTCATGGACCTGGTGCGCCAGTTTGTATTGCGCAGCCTGCACCTCAATGTGCTGTTCAGGGCCAGGCATGTCCCGGGTGTCAATAATGCTATCGCTGATGCTTTGTCCCGCCTGCAGATCTCCCGGTTCTGCGCCTTGGCCCCGGATCCGGAGGAATTTCCCTCGCCACTCCCGGACGAGATATGGACCCTTGACAAGGAGAGGTGAACCAGGCGATCGGCATGTCGCTGGCGCCACGCACGCATAAGGCGTATCTCCACGCATTCATTTCTTTCCAAGCATTCTGTGCCCAATTTCGGCTGCCAGACACCTGGCCGATCCCAGTGGCCCACATCCTTCGATTAATGGTTCACCTACGTGCCCAGGGCCTCGCACCTCGCACCATAGCATCCAGGCTGTCAGCGCTGGCTTTTATGGCCACAGTAGGCGGTCATGCGGACAAGACCGCTGGCTTCCATGTGAGACACGTTTTGGAGGGGTGGGTGCGGGAGCGTGGGCGTAGCCCGGACGACCACCACCCAATTTCCCCAGGGGTTCTTACCCAACTGGCACGGGGCTGGCAGGACCTATGTTTGATAGGTATGAGGCAGCCCTGTTTCATGCGGCTACAACGGTGGCCCTTTTTGGAGCGCTCCGCAGCAGCGAGCTTGTGATGCTGTCTAAGGCGGATGCAAGTCGTAGGGCACCGGAACTCGACGATGTCTATGTTTGCAATGATTGGGTCAGTTGAGGATACGCTCCTCTAAAACGGATCAGCACGGCGTAGGCAGTGGAGTGAGACTGCTACGATGTTCCTTGGCAGACATCTGTCCGGTTGGTGCCCTACAGGAGTTCCTTGCACTGCGTGGCACGTGCCATGGCCCATTTTTCCTGTCACCAAGGTGGGTCTCCCCTTACTAAATTTCAATTTTGGAGGGTGCCGGGAAGGCACTAGCCAGTGTTGGCCTCCCTGGGGCTTGTTGCGGCACCCATTCATTCAGGATAGGGGCGGCTTCTACTGCAGCTGTTTTTGGGTACTCCGGGGCTGACATACACCACATGGGAGGGTGGGGATCACAATGTTTTCAGTTTGTGTTCGCCCTCTTCAACCGTGAGTACCAGTTTCGTCACTGCACTGTTTCTCCCCCCCTTTTTTCCTTGACAGACCCTGGGTGTCGTATTACACCGGTGACAGTGTGCCTGGTGGGCCATAGCCACGTGCACAGGGCAGCGTGTTACGCTGCACAGGGCAGCGCGTTACGCTGCACAGGGCAGCGCGTTACGCTGCACAGGGCAGCGCGTTAAGCTGCACAGGGCAGCGCGTTACGCTGCACAGAGCAGCACGTTACGCTGCACAGGGCAGCGTGTTACGCTGCACAGGGCAGCGCGTTACGCTGCGGCGACAGAGTGGGGACCCCGACTGGGACTGGGTGCATCCGCACGTCTCAGGTGGTATGGTAAGCGCGGCATGTTATGGCGGGAACTGTTGCCATTCCTTTTCTACATCAGGGATGCTGACTCGCCTGATGTCCTGGTTATGAACCTTGGGGGCAATGGCTCAGGGCGGGTCACTGGCCTATCGCGGAAGCTTGCGATTTGCAGTGACCTGCCCTACTCACATTAGGTGTGGCCTGCCACAACCCTCAATTGGTCGGACACGATACCACGGTACGCTTACAGGGGGGCGTTCGGCCTCGAGGCTCTTGACCGAGCCGACGCTCCGTGAACGGGGCTATTGCCCGGTTCCTTTTCGACACAGGTGGGGGACGCGTCATTCACCTCCCCGCCATTAGTCTGCAAAATTACGAGCTTTTACTCAGGGGATGGGGCCCATCTGTCGCAGGGAGGTATGGACCTCTTGTTAGTGGACTGGCGAGCAGGCCTGTTGACCGAGCTGACGGTCTTGGGGGGGGGGGGGCGGTGAGCCTTTTGGGAAGCCTCCCCGTGTGGCAGGTAGCACTGGTAAGGTAAACATTTATGACCCACAGGTATCCGGCAGGTTCGCAATTGACTGGACAACACTAGACAGGCATAAGTTGGTTAAACGTTGTCCGGTCAACGACGAACCAGGCGACGGGGTGATGGCTACAGCTAGATAGCATGCATCACCCCGTGATTTCACGGATACGCGTCAGTGGGTGGGGTCATTAGTTAGATATTGACTACGGTCAACAATTTGTTTGTTGTCAACAAACAAATTGATACAAATAGATACATTGTAACAATTGCCATCGGCAATTTTGGGTGGTACCTTACCAGTGTTACTTCGGCCTGCTTGCCTTAAGAATTATAATTGGTCAATTACCAATAGAAATTTATAATTCGGACTAGGGCATGAATCAATAAATGTGGCCCAATGCCGTTATCCACTTTCATCAGTGTCTGAGTCCTTTATTGGGGGGTGCGCCTGCAAAGATAATTTGCATTTCCCTTGCTTAGTCTCACAGCTGCAGCATGATTTCTTGCAGGGATGGAAAATGTCATTAAAAATACAGGCAGATTAAAAATGAATAAGCTGACGCAAAGTGTTTGCCAATTTCGTAGCCCACTTGTAGTTTCCTTAAGAAGCAATCAAAATGGCAAAAAGGCAGAGACCTTTTCTTGAAAATTGTTCCTAATGCTCTGCGGGGGGGGGGGGGGAATAGATTGAGAAAATTTATTGAATCATGAGAAAGAGATGTTTAAATGTCGGCATGTTCCCTTAAGAATTGACTTTTTCTTTCTCCACCCCATAGGAGTCTTCCGAAATAACATATTTCTCCTTCTTGACAAAAATGTATGCATGCTTACATATGAGGGCCTTTGTCTTGCTCATCACTCTTGTCCTCAATTCTCTGTTACGGCTAGCACTTGTGGAACAATGTATCGGTGCTGTAAAAGGTAAGTGACCTTCTCTGCAGGAATTCTTAATTGTTTGGAAATTGTCCTGTTCAAATTGCTGAATTCCAAAACTAGTTCCTTGCACTGGTATTCCTCCCTGGGTGCCGCTGCCTGCTGCAGAAGAGTTGATCTCCCTTTACAGTATGGTTTAAATCACGGGTGCCCAAACTATGGCCTGAATGCTGGGGCCGGCCCACGTGATTTCACCATCCGGCCTGCAGGCTGGTTTTTCACCAACACACAAAGTGACTCACCACACCTGGAAGTGCCAGAATCACATCAAAATCGAGTGGAAACACAGTGAAAACATGCCAATTGTTTTTTTAAGGCACAAAAATGGTCAAACCTTGCTCCCTTCTCCATTGGAAGTGGTGGAGGCAGGAAAATTGCCCGGAAATGTGGCACAAATTCACATTCTGCCATTGGGAGGAACCACATGACCAGCCAGCTCAACTGGATCACTGGTCTATGGAACTCCCTGCCAGAAGAAGTGGTGACAGCTGTCAGTCTTGACAGCTTTAAGAAAGGATTAGACAAGTTCATGGAGGACAAGGGTATCAATGGCTATAATTACGGATACCTAAGGACAACCTCAGGGTTGGAGAGATAGGAAGGATATCTCTCAATGTCATTTCCAAGGAATCCTCAGCAGGTGAAGGCATCTGCTTGGGAATAATACCCTGAAGCCAATGGTGAGCCACAGTGTGAGACAGCATGCTGGACTGGATGGGCTGTGGCCTGTTCCAGCAAGGCTGTTCTTATGTTCTTATGTTTGAGGGGTTGTGGTCAGGCCTCTGGTTGGAAAGGTTTGGGCACCCCTGATTTAAATCCTATTTTGATTTAGCATCCTACTAACAAATATCGGTAAGTGACACTGTCTGTATTCTGCAAAGAGAATCCTTCTGTCTGGATTGCACCTATTGAATGTACTTGTACAGCAGATGACATCTAGCTGATGTTATCTTTCCCTTACAGGGTGCAGCATATTACTATGACCGTTGCCTATGTAGGGCTGCAAGTACAGAAGTAGAAAATCTTGTAACAATTGCATCATTATTCTAACCATGTACAGATATTTGTCCAGTCTTACAGGTTTCCTTGCTCTTTGGTCTTGCAAGCATAGGCAAAGGAAAAGGTTGCCCAAAAGCCAATCGTACCCAACTCTAAGGTTCAGTGTTCATCTCTGTTTATAGCCAAAGAGCCAGCACTTTCTGTGTCTGCAGACATTTCTGTGGACATGTGACAGTCATAAGTAAACACAGGAGTGCATGGAACACTGTTTACTTTCCCGCCAAAGTGGTACCTATTTATCTACTTGTAATTACTTGCTTTTGAACTGCTAGGTCGATAGTAGCTGGGGCATCCAAGAATTTTGCAGAAGCTCAGAATGACAGAAGTGTTGAGCAAGAGAACGGATGTGAATGGTCAATGAATCGAGTTCCCTGCCAAAGACATAATTACTTTCCCCCAAAGCTTTTGTGGACTCTTGCCTAGTATATCAAAAACATTCTTGTACTCTCAAAGCACAAATGATGCAATGGTGGATTTTAAGAGCAATTCCAGGTACATAGCAAAAGCCACCTTGAAGATTGCGGGATTTTGGGACCACAATTGGGTGTACTCTGGTAATGGCAACATTATGTTGCCAGATAATCAGTATCACACTAGGTCATGTGAAAGGCTGAATGATGATGATGATGATGATGATAAAGAAGAAGAAGACAACGATGAAGGGAACCACTACCACCACCAGTCATCAACCTCAGCATCTTAACTACTATGCCACCATGGTCTAGAGACCTACCAATACATAAAATATTAGATTTTTTTACCTCACATCTAGCTCATTTCTCGGAAACCAGTTTGGGATGACATATCACAATGATATAGACAAAGAATGGTCATTAAAATTGGTGAGTTTTTAAATTCAGAACCAGATAGAACACATAAGAAGAGTAATTCCGCTACTAATAGTTGAGAAGGACATCTACCCATAGATAAGTAGCTGAACAAATGCCATAAAATCCTTGGGTTATTAGACCTGCTATCACATACCCCCAGATACAATCATTGCACTCACCTGGACAAGCCAAGGCATCCTTCTAGGTCTTCTTTCCTGATTCCAGGTTTATTGGGATGAAGCTGTCACGATTCATCCAGGGAAGATTAATCTGGTTGCCCTTTGTAGTCCAAAGGAGAGACAGCCTACCACCACCAGGTGCGTGGGGTGGATATTTGCAAGAATTAATGGGACAGAAAATCCAGAAATCCGCCTGGGGAATTTTTGAAGAATTCTGGGATTTGGAATCCAGAATAATTGAATATCACACCTTTAATCAATAATATTTCTCTGAAGTCTCATAGCAGAAGAAGTGAACAAAGAGCACAAATGAGAGACCATTTTGCACAAAGAACACAGAAGAACAAAGCATAGGTATCTCTCTCACACACACACCAGAGAGTGGGAATCCAGCAAGTGGTTAGACCATTTCTGGTGGGATCGCCATTTTAAGAAATGGAGAAATTGCCAAAAATAATTGCTTAAAATAAATATTCCTCTGCAAAGGAAAGCATAAACATATTTGTGCCTACTTACATCTTTATATTTGTGCCTACTTACATCTCTAAGACACCACTTGCCAACAATTAGGAGGAAGATGAAATGTTTCTATGCAGGTGAAATCTACATTTGCTAATACTGTGCAGGATCCTGTAATTGGACAACTCCTCAGGAGGAAAATTACCATGGATTTCACTGCTCCTCTCTCTCTCTCTCTCCAGTCTAATAGACAATGATGATGATTATGTAAAGTACTTTGGTCATCAAATGAGAAGAGAGGATTCACTTGAGAAGGCCTTGATGCTGGGAAAGGTTGATGGCAGAAGCAGAAGGGGACGGCATAAAATGAGATGGCTAGGTGGTATTGCTAATGCAATGGGCAAAGAGTTGGGAGGATTGAGAGGGATGGTGGAGGATAGAGGTGCCTGGCGTGTGATGGTGCATGGGGTCACAAAGGGTCAGAACTGTGCAACTGAACAACAACATCAACCAGGGGTACAAGTGTTGCACCAGATATTTACTCTAATTACCTTGGGTACATTGGGATCGTTATTCAGCAATGAGCCTCTGCATAAGTAGACATCTCCATGATGACATTCCACATAACTTGAAGTTTTTAGCCATTTGGATATTATGTCACCCATTGGCTAGGCAGACCATGATGTGCGTCCTCCGCTTTCACCTGGCCCAAGGTATCTGATAATTTACCCTAATTGGGTGGATCACCCTTGCTCGAAAAACAGTCATATCTGACTCTAGAGTTCAGTGCTTGTCTCCATTTATAGTCAAAGAGCCAGTGCTGTATACACCTGAAAATGTTTCTGTGGACATGTGGCAGGCATGACTAGACACTGGAGTGTATGGAATGCTGTTACCTTCCCATCAAAGTGATACCTATTTATTTGCAATTTCTTACTTTTGAACTGCTAGGTTGGCAGGAGCTGTGACAGAAATGGGAGCTCACTCCATCATGCAGTACTCAGGTCTTGAACTGCTGACCTGCCAACCTTCCAGCCATCAAGTTCAGTGTCTTAACCACTAAACCACCACAGTCCCATTTTACCCTAATTATGGATGCAAAAATCCCATCAATCTGGAAGAGGTTGAAATTTAACTCTATTTATATGCAAGGTAAAAATCTGCATTTGCTAATATGGTTGCATGACATCTATATCTGGATCAGGACAGAAGTGTGTAAATGGGGAAGCCAGTGGTAACAAGCAAAGCTTCCTAGTCTTCAAGAAGAAGAACATCTTATGTTTTATTCTGCATTACCAGCAATGATTTCTCTGCATCTGTCTCCTTTTCTCTCTCTCTCTTTCCAGTCAAATATACACTAGTGACATTTGTGCACGTGCCGGGGGTCAATGTGCCACATCGCTTACTAACTTCAGATGTGTAGGTGGCAATTATAAATTCGGGACATGCAGTAATGGTGCAGCATGCTGTCAAAAGTAAGAAAGTTTCTTATACAGAGATCATCAAAATGTTTACATCATCTTCTCCCACTCTCAGATATTCTGAGTTCACAATGCTGATCATCCCCAATTGCTTTGAAAAGCATGGGCAAGCAAAACCAAGCTAGACTTTGTAGGGCAATTAAAAAGCAGACATTGGTTAGACATGGGAGCACACTTTCATCCAAGTCTAAAATTAATTTTATCGAAGTCTAAATTTAAGATTCAAATACTGGACTGTGCTTCACTTAAAAATCAAAAGGTGCAAATGTGTGTTAATTGAAGGCAATCTACAGACAGAATGGTCTTCCAGACTCTGCAATTTTGCTTCTCAAGAGATCAATTGAAGGGTCAAGACTCCTTTGGGAGAACAGAAGGAGAAAGCATGTTTGGATCAAGACAGCCTCCAAAGAACATTAGAGGATCTTAGCAAACTAACTACTTTTGGCAAAAAGTGGTATGCTAGCCTTTCCCCCAGGGTGAGAATGACACTTATAGGTGGATTTTTGATTGGAGAAAAGTCCAATGAAACAATTTCCCATAGGTTACGCAGCTCACATGATCAACTGGTCTTCTCCTCCAAGCCATGAGTAGGATCTTACAAAGAATTGCCTAGAGTTCATGCCAAGCTCACCAATATCAATTTATTTTCCCTACCAGGTTTTAAGGTTCAGACTGAAATTCTAATTCAATGTATAATTCAAAAGAATTTTTAAATATGTAACAAAATAATTGCATTACATATTAATAAATGCTAAAGCTTGAATCAATCAGATGCATTTATTAAATTAAAATTTGACAGAGATTAACATCTCAATTCTCTCTCTATTTCTTCATTTCTTTTTTGCTTCCAGTCTCAGAATACCCCGCCTCTACTAAGTCCCCAGACTTTTTACCAAACATTAACTTGAAGCTGCACAGTATTCCAAAGGAATCTCTCCAGGAAAAATCCATAGATTGAGTTGACCAAACCAGAAAACATGTGTTTTCTTACCTTGGCTGGAATAATAAAATTGGCGATCTACAGTTCAATTTGTGACACAGTCTGGTTATTTGTGAGCTGTCAATTTCCACTGGTGCATTTAACCATGTTCTTTGTTATGAAATAACAAGAGAGGATGTATTGAGTAGGGTTTTCGTAAAGTGGTTTGAAGCACAGGAAGAAAGAAATATTAAAAAATGTCCTCCAATTCTAACAAAATGAGGTTTTTCTTCATATGTTTTCATGGGATCTTTGTGATTCTTCTTGTGCCATATCAGCCTTGGATATTGCCCTTAGATTATAATGCAGTGACCTTCCAGATTGCAGTATGACACCTGTGCTAGTAATCCAGTTCCGCGAGTCACTTTCTGGTCATGAGCCCTTTTGGCACAAAGTCCTCATCAGCCCCAGGTCAGTATTGATGAAGCTGCTTTCCTCCTTCAAGATGGAGTCAAGTGGGATTTCATCCGCATGGAGACAATCACCCTTCCCTGTGGACTTCACCACCCAAGACATTAGTCCTCAGAGTTGTCTGGTTAGTCAACCACTGCCTGATGATGAGTGTTGAGTTGCTGGCAGTATGGTCTATTCCAGGAGTATCCAACCTTGGTGCTCCAGGTGTTCCTGGAATTCAGTTACCAGAAGCACAGGTCAGCACATCTGAGCCCATCAAGGTTGAAACCAGGTTGTGTAACTATGGGCAAGAAATATGATGGGGAACAATGTGAATACAAGTTGAAGCTGACATCCAGGTGTTAATCAGAACTACAGTTAAGTTCACAATTTAGTGGGAATTCAGTCAGTCAGTTCCTCCATAAGTTGCACTGACTAAATAGCCTTACTTGTAGTTGTGAGTTACTACTGCATTTCAGGCAATGGCTTCTCATCTTGCAGCAATTTGGAGCCATGGTTGATGCTAATTCACTACTAAATAATCTGTAGGATTCTTATTTGTTCATTCATTTTATCGTTCATTTGTTCATTCATGTATTTGTTCATGTATTCATATTTAAATTTATATCCCACCAATCTGGCTGAAACAGTCACTCTGAGCAGTCAAATACCAGCACTAACAGATGTAAGAAAATTCAAAATGCAATAATAAAACAGAACAAACCTGAAGATGAAGATGGCAATGAGAAATTTAAAAATCCATACTAAGAGGGAGGTAACACTCCCTTGAAGGGTTTCCAAAACAATTCTACCTTCATCAAGTAGTTGTATGCGGTTGTATACAGTACATTTTATTTATTAAGTGGTGGCTCCTACTTGTATTGAAGTTCTGAATACATGTTCCCCCTGAAAATCATTTTCAGAAAAATTCCACAGGCGTGAATTTGTTTAAGGTGGATCCTAGCTTGCCATTAAGTGAGCCACACACTATGATCACAGAGACATCTCCTGTGGCACCTATGAAATGAGACCTGCAGAATTTAACACCAGGACTGAAATGGACTGCTGCAACCTTGAGGATATTAACAAGATGTGCCTTCACTGCCTGTCCATCTGTCATGGCCTCTAGTGCCTTCATGACCATTATGAATCAGAATAGTGAAGTGGTTCTTCCTCTGCTCATTTTGCCTTTGGGCGCAATATGATGGGTTCCAGTGGCATTTCCTCCACTGAGGAACCCACCTAAAGGGGCTCATCTTCTCATAACTGTTGGCCCCTTTAGGGAATCAGGTTATTTACCACCACCCCACACTCGGTGTTGAGTCTCTGGCTTACGGTCTACTCCATTATTTATTTATTTATTATTGTACTTATGCTCCACCTGTCAGGGATAGAATCCCACTCTGGTTGGCTTAAACTATTAAGAAAGCAAAACAAATACCATTAAGGAAATAAAGCAACCCCTACCTGCCTAATCAAAATCAGAACTGAGGACCCCAAAAAATGCTTGTGACAGAAAGTCAATGAGAGGGTCTCCTATTTGGTCTTCAACAAACTGCTACTGGCTTCCTCAAACAAAAGGGTTTTCAATTGTTTCTTAAAGGTCCCTAAGGAGTCAATCAAATGCAGCTCCCCCAGCAGTGTGTTCCAAACAGCCGGAGCTGTCACTGAGAAAGCCCTACGGTAGGTAGCGGACTTTCTAGCCAGCCTGGGAGTCAGAATTTGGAGTTGAGTTACCATAGCCAATGTCCAGGAAGACATAATGTATTTGTTTATTCCATTTTCATACCACCTATCTGCGATATTTCCCACTCTGAGTGATGTAAAGCATACAGATGACGGCAGGGAATTCCAGGTAGCTAAGGGTGATCATAACCTTCTGTGCCACTTTTGGAATTGTGACTCATGTTCCTTATAACTAATTACTTCCAAGTGTCACATGAAGTTTTAAGGGTCATATTTCTGTCATTCTTTTCTACTTTCCAGTAATTGTGTATTTGTCCTTCATGGTGGTGTTTCCATAAGTCATCTTTACTAGAGGCAGCCCCAGAGGTGTGCTGGGCATCTTGGGAGGGCGGTGGACAGGAAGTGATAAGACACCTATTGGGGGGCTGGGGTGAGAAATCCCATACATTCCCATTACCCCTGCCTGCCTCTGTGGGGTGTGAGTTGCTTGGGTGCACCAGGATGAGTTCCTGTATCTCTGTGGGCTAGCACACCACTGGGCAACCCTATTGAAAACAGGTAGAGGTACATGTAGCAGCATATACTGGGACTTGGGATGTCTAAAATTAGGTTCTTATGGCACCTTGAAATTCACCCGGTGGCCCTGGTCCAATCACTCAGCCTGACAAAGTTTCACAGAGCTGGTTATGACTTTCCAAAAGCCATTTTCCTCTAGCCCAAGGGTCCTCAAATGTGGCTCTTCAGATGTCTTTGGACTTCAATTCCCAGAAGCCCTGAACAGCAGGAGTACTGACTTGAGCTTCCGGGAATTGAAGTTCATGAACACCTGGAGCATCAAGGTTGACCACTTCTGGTCTATTCTGTTAACTATAGCAGATCAGCCTAACAAGACTGTATCTTGCAATTAGTGATCTATTTCACGCTATAGCAATTTGCCAGTTATAAGCTGTTGGAGTAGCTCTCAGAGGATCGGGGCCGCTTGACGCAAGGAAGGCATGGGAGATGGATGTATGGTGAAAAGCCCAGTCCTGAAAGGCTCGGGTGGTCTGAATTTATTTCCCTGCATTGGGGTCATGTGCTTGCACGGAGCATGGCAGACTGGAATAAGGCATGTACTCAAGAGTGAAGCAGGGTCCATGGTCTGCTTTAAGCAAAAGTCTGATTGGTTGACAAGTCCGGCCAGTTTTTCCCAAATGTTGTACTGGTGCCTGGCAGTTAAGTCCATGCCAGGTGCCACATCCCCGGAAGAAGCCTGGACCCTCCCCCCACAAGCAAGGAAAGGATCAAGACAACAATCAGGGAATTGTAGGTGATTTGAGCTAACACTGCGGCCACCATGTTCTGCAGAGTGGAATCAGTGTGTTGCCTTACCAGGATGGACATGGCATTATCACACAAGGTCTTGACCATCCCCCAAGTGATCCTCGGGTCTGGTCTCAGTCAGTCCCGCCTCCTCCGTCTGGTCCCCCGGTCAGACTCACTCACTCCATCTTGGGCAGGGGATTTGGGACTACCCGGTTCCACGCCATGTGGCTCGAGATGCGGTTTCACGCAACGAGCTGGGATCCAAATGACTCCTGTAGGAGACAAAACTGCTGCATACCCCCTTCCCCACGTTGCCAGGGGTGCCAGGCCCTTCCAAGAAGGATCTGGTGGCACCCGGTAACGTACCATGGGACGCAGGAGGATTTCCTTGCTTCGGAAATGCTTCTCCTGTGGGGTGCAGTCAGCAAAGATGTTAAGATGGTTATATGTGAACAAAATTTTATGCAAGCGTTGCTGTGCTTGACCCTGGCTTTTCGGGAGTGCTATCTCTTCCCTTCTTCCCTGTTTTTCAATATAAAACTTTAGCATCTGGTTCACCCATTCGACAATGGCTTGTCCTTGTGGGTTGTACGGTACGCCGAATGTGTACTTAATGTCCCAGACAGATAGAAATGTGGCTAGCTGTCTGGAACTATAAGCTGGCGAGTTGTTGGTTTTCAAGCAACCTGGTTTGCCCATGGTCGCGAAGCACAAGAGATGCTGCTCTACGTGAGTTGCAGATTCTCCTTTCTGAGCCATAGCCCAGACAAACTGTGAGAAAGTATCAATGGAGACATGCATGTACTGCCACCTCCGAAACTGTGGAACGTGCGTGATGTCCATTTGCCAAATTTGGTTAGCTTCTGTCCCTCGTGGATTGACACCCCATGATGGCTCCCCGGGTGCTCCTGTGCACTGCGGGCAGGAACGGACTATTCCCTGGGCTTGTGACAATGGCAGCTTGAACTACCTTGCCAGTGCCTTAGAATTCTGGTGGAAGAATGCGTGGCTTTGAATCGGGGTCGTGAAAACTCCCGAGACTAACTTTTGATGCACTTCCCTTATGGCTGCATCAGCTCTGCTATTGCCCTCAGAGATGAGACCAGGTAAATCTTGGTGGCTCCTAATGTGGGCAACATACAATGCTTCTCTGCGGTTGCGCAAATGAAACTGCATGGTCAAGAATAGACTTAACAGGTTTTTTTCTATCACGGGAGTAATGTAAGCTCCTGGTAGACTGTGGATCAAATTCCTAACATACTGACTATCCGTAATGATGTTCAGGGGCTTCTGGGTGAACGTTCTTAAGGCCAGATTTGCTGCTGCCAGAACCGCTCTCTGTGCTGATTTCTGCAGAAGTGTCAGCAACTTTTTCCAAGCCTATCCCTCAAGCCATGTGAGAATGCCATACACTTTCCCCCATCTGTGAATGCTGTCTTGGCCCCCTGAAGTGGAATCAAGGACAACATTCCTTGCAATTCGACTGTCTGCATTTGAAGCGAGACTAGTCTGGGGTCTTTTGGCAGGTGATATGCCAAATTCCCTGTGAAGCCTTCCAATGCAATTGGGAGAGTGTCCCCCAGCTGCATTAGCCGTTCCATGTGCTCTTTGGTGAATGGCACCACTATCTTGGCTAAGTCGTATCCGGAAATATCCCTCATTCTCAGCCTCCCCTTATGCATTACGGTGGCTACCAGCTCTTGCGGAGGAACGATATTCCTGAAAGAGGTGTTAGGTAGGTACACCAATTCCACTATTTTTGCCCCCCTGTCGGAGTCTATGTCTAGCGCTCTGTTGATCATTGTCCCAGTTCTAAATATATACAGGTTCAGGACAGGAGCATAGGGCTCCTGGCTGATCCTATATACCCATCTGTGGCTGAGAGCACAGTTTACTTCTTAGAGAGTTAGTTTCACCTCCCGCGGAATGAATATGCAATCGGCTAGCTGCTTTCCTAGCGTGAGCAGCGAGAAGAGTGGTTTGAAGAGCTCTGTGACTAATCTGAAATATGATCTTGCCCAATTGATGTTTCCTAGAATTTGCTGGAGTTCTACTAATGTGACTGAGTCCTTGAAATTGATCTTAGGCAGCACAGGTGCTGCAAAAGATCTGACAAGCCAGTGTCCCAAGTACAAATAGGGTTCAGTTCTCTGGACCTTTTCTGGGGCAATAAGCAGTCCTTTTCCCCCAGAGTTCTCTGGAGGTCACAGAACATGTCACTGCCCAATTTAGGGGCTGCAATCAAAATGTCATCCATGAAGTGGCAGACTAAGACTTTAGGGTGCAGGTTCTGGAACTTTTCCAGTGCTTTATGGACATAAATCTGACACAGGGTCGGGAAGTTGAGCATGCCCTGTGGCAAATACTTCCACACGAACCTTTGGGTTGGCTCCCTATGGTTATTGAATGTCACTGTTAAAGCAAATATCACCCTGCCCCTAGGATCTAAAGGGATGGTGTAAAAGCAGACTTTCAAGTCTACAACTAAGATCTCCCACTCTTTGGGGATCATATTCGGATTGGGGAGGCCACACTGAAGTTGAATGCACTTATTGATTTCCCTTAAATTGTGAAGAAGTCACCATTTACCAGACTTCTTTTTGATAATGAAAATCGGAGAATTCCAAGGACTGGTAGATCATTCTATGTGTCCTGCATAAAGCTGCTCTTTAACGAGATGCTTCAAAGCCTCCAATTTCCCCCCAACTATTGGCCATTGTTCCACCCATACTGGCTCGTCGGTTAGCCATCTGAGCACTAGGGCCATTACCCAAACGTTAGTGTGGTGCGATACTGCTGCAGAATGTCCCTCCCCCAGAGATTGACAGGCACGTTTAGGATATGTGGCCGGATTACAGCTGTGCTGTCTGCCTCTGGAATAGCAACCTCTACCCAGTCTCAGCTCCTACATGCTACCTGAACTCCTCCTACCCCCCACACATCTGAAACTGGCTCAATGGCCCACTCTAGGGGCCACAATTTCTTGCTGATCATGGTGATGTCGGCTCCGGTGTTGAGGACCCCATCAAAAGGTCTTTTGTTCAAAAATACCTTAATGACTGGTCTTTGTTTCCACTCTATGTCCTTTTCGACTGTCGCTATGATCTGGAATCCTTGTACTGCCCCTTCCTTTCTCGGGTGATCTGTCGACCCGAATCCTGAATCTCCTCTAATCACTTCATTGCCCCCACCTGGCAGATGATACAGAACCATGATCAATTGCGCCACTGAATCCCCTTTGCTGATTGTTTGGGGTAGGTGTGTCCATAGCTGGACTTTGATGATGCCTTTGTAATCGGAGTCTATGACTCCCGGGATCATGAAGATCCCTTTCTTGCCTTCACTGCTTCGAGGCAAGACTATTCTTACTGTACCCTGGAGCAGGGGACCCTTATGCTGGGTGTTGACTAGGTAGACTGCACCTGGCAGGTCGCAAGTGACGTCCTCCTGGCATTCTAAGTCTAACCGTGCACTGCCCTTGGTTTCTGCCTCTGCCTCATTAATGCTGGGTGTTACTATTGGGATCCCTGCACTGGGGCTCCAAGGGCAGGTGTTGTCCCTATTTGGACTGGGGCTAGAGACACACCCATGGTCCGGTTTCCCGAATTTGGGCAGAGGCGAGCCCAATGGAAGCCATTGTGGCACCTTGGACATTGAGTGGATGGCACGGAAGGGTGGCCCGATGGCTGGCCGCCCCCTTCCTTTGGGGTTGTTTTGACCTGCACTCTCTAGCATAGCGCCCTACCTTGCTGCACTGATGGCAAGCTCCCTTGGGTCGGTTCTTGGGTTGATCCCCCCTGCACTGCCTCTGCCAACAGCACCATTTTGTAGGAGTCTGTCCCAACATTGGCACAAGCTCTGATCATGTCAGTAAGCTTCAGATCAGGTCGGTGACCCATTTGACCCATTGCCTGCAAGATTTTGCAGCAGCCGAGGTTGGCATTGTCTTTGGCCAACTTCATCATAAGATACTAATGTGCCTCCTGATTGTCTGTCTGCTGATTGCTTCCTCTAGCCTATTGATGAAATCCATGTAGGTCTCTTGCGCTCCCTGTTTGATGGAGGTGTAGTTCTTAGCTCCCTTGCCGGAAGCAGCTACCTTGAGGTATGCCTTGAAAGCTACCTCAGAAGCCAGCTGGAGTGTGGCTGCTGGCAGGATGGACTGTGCCTGGATGGTCTTGAACTGCCCCGAGCCATATAGCTGCTCGGGAATTACTGCTCCTCCCATCCTGCCAGCCCTAGCCTGTGCTTCCAGCTTGTACTCGCTATCCCACAAGACGTACTGGCTGGGGCTGAGCATGATCCACATTACAACCTTCCAGTCATGAGGGATGAGTGTGGTGGATTCGCATAACTGCTGGAGCATGCCCTTTGTGAATCTGCTTTGGAGTCCTGTATCTTTGATAGCTCTGCGGATATCCGCAAGCAATTTATATGGAATTGGCGTGTATACCACTGTTTGAGCTCCCATGAGGGCATCTATCTCTAAGCAGACAGAACATAACTGCTGAAGCACGACCAGTTGTTCTGCCGGCAATTCTCCCTTGCGTGTTTCCTCTACCATTAACTGAAAAGGAATCTTGGTTGCCTGGGAAGCACCTGCGCTTCCCAAGTTTCCGCCCCCTCCCATGTCTTCTGCCGTTGCCACGGAAGGGGGGTCCCCTATGCCCCCATGCCTAAACTGGATGATCGGACAGAGACACGTTGGGGCTGATGGTTCCATGTACTCTGGGGGTGTATCAGTTTCTGTTCGGACTGGACTGGACTAGCTGCTGAAATGATCTATCTACACTTGTTCCAAGTCCCGATGATGTCAGCGGGTGCTCTGGGTTTCTGATTAAGGCAGCTCCCTATTCTATCCCAAACCTCTGGATTCATTGTGCCTGCTTCTGGGTAGAACAGACAATGCTCCCCCAGATGCTTCACCAGGTCCGTCTGACAGTTCCTGCTTACTCTGATCTGGTATTGCCTGGCCAGGGCTTCAAGCTCCTCCCTGTGAGCCTCTTGCCTGATGGTCACGTTTTGCCTCCCCAAGCATGCACCCATTACTACCTGGTTTGGGGAAGTTCCCTGGATGTCTTACACAACTTACGAGTCGATGCTTCCACGGGACAGTTCTAGGTAGTACGGCGGGGCAGGTGATGCACAGGATGATGTCCCTCAGGTCTGGTCAGTGGATCGGGATTGTGTCTTTGGCTGCAGGACAGTTGTTTCTGGATCATAGCTCTCCCTGGCTTTGGAAAGTTTCTGTTCCTATGCATGAGGTCTGCCAGCTTTGCCTTTGTGCTGCCCTCCTGGAGATGGTGCTGAGTTCCGATCGGAGTTGGTTTCCGATCAGAACCGCTCCATAGCCTCCAAGAGGAATCGGTCCGTGACTCTCAAGTAGGATCACGTTGGGGTCACCAGATGTTGGAGTGGCTCTTGAAGGATTGGGGCCGCTGGACACAAGGAAGGCATGGGAGACGGATGCATGGTGAAAAGGTCAGTCCCGATAGTCTCGGGTGGTCTGTATTTATTGCCCCGCATCGGGGTCTTGTGCGAACAGACTGTGTGCGACCCCCATCACAGAAGGCTTGCTTATGTGCTACTTTGCCAGCTCTAAGAAGTTACTGAGTACCTGAGCCCTCGCTGGGAGGCTAATTAGCAGGTTTGGCGAGACTCATCATTCTTGCCCTATCTCGGAGCCCTTGCAAACTCTGGGCACCTATTCTTGGTTATTTGGTCTAGCCACGGCTTGTACTCTGCCCAGCTCAATCTGCGGACGTGAGCTAAATACCGTGTGCTTGTGTTGTTGACTTGGATGAGACCTTGTGTCTCATCTCTGGTTCACTGGCTTGTGACATTTGTCCTACTCCTCTCAGTGCCCCCAGCCGAGGCAATATGGATTCTCTACTGCTACTATCACTATTAGCCCACACCTAATTTCCTTTCCATCAAAGCCCGGTTGGTACCTAGCCCGTGTCCTAGCCAGACGAACCCATCGGGAAAGGTTGTAGCCAATTAGTAATGCAAGCAATTCACAATAAGCTACATCTTCTTTAGGTGCCATATAAGTTCTTGAAGGGTACTGCAGTGGCTCAAGTCGCTAAGACGCTGACTGGGAAGCGGAAGGTCAGCAGTTCGATTCCCGAGTACTGCAGGACGGAAATGAGCTCCCGTCTTCATCCCCGCTCCTGCCAACCTAGCAGTTCGAAAGCAAGAAATTGCAAGTAGATAAATAGGGACCATTTCGGTGGGAAGGTAACAGCGTTCCGTGCACTCCGGTGTCTAGTCATGCCTGCCACATGACCACGGAAATGTCTGCAGGAGCAGACAGCGCTGGCTCTTCGGCTTAGAAACAGAGATGAGCACTGCACCCTAGAGTCGGATACGACTGGCTTTCGAGCAAGGGAAACCTTTACCTTTAAGTTCTTGATACTGGCTGTCATCATGGTGGTAGTCCTCCTGTTTTTAACTCCTCAGAACAGTTCTTTCAAAAACCTTCCATACTACTCTCTCAGGTCCTTCAGCCATGAAGTCTATCTACATCCAGGACCAGTTTTATTTCTTTTAAAAAAAATCTTAAGTATTTATACCATTTGAACCAATTAAGGTTTTGTTTATTCATCACAAATTCATTTGACATTTTTGCTGCATCATTACAATAAGTATTGATCATAAATCCCAAAATGTGAAAGACACTATGAAATACATTTTTGCACAGACTGCTGTTTATTTGCTTAGAAACAAAGATGAATTACAATATCTTCCTTCCTTGTTTTTACATAAGAAAAGCTGGGCCTCAAAAAAAGCAAACAAACTAGAAGTGGTTTTGACATGGGTCAATTTAAAATAAATATCTGTGGAAATTCTATTCAGAAGACTGCCTTTCAAGAAACATGTCAGTGCTATATACAGTAGGTAGTAGAAAATAAAGTTTTGTGGGTACACAGTTAAATAGCACTGATTGTACTTCTGATAGCCTTTATCACAGGACGTTCAAGAAAATGGCAGAAAATGTAATTTTTTTATCTCTAATGGTTTGCATCTTTTAAGAATGTGGCAATGTTCCTGATTGACATGGATGCATTTCAAGGGTTTCTTTTCCTTTCTGAGCGTAGTCTCAGCTGCTCTGTGAAAATTATTTATTTATTTATTTATTTATTTCATTTAAATTCAAATTTTTATGCCGCCCAATCTGGTAAACCCGACTCTGGGTGGCTCACAACAAGTTAAAACATACATAAAAAACAGTTGAGCCTTTAAAAACCCAACATACCCACCCACCTATCCCATTTATCATTAAAAGACTACCCAGGTTAAAAACTGCCTGCACTGAAATTAAAAGAAATGGGGACTTATTTAATAAGCCAACAGGCGGGGACCATCCTTCCATTTGGGCCCCACACCTGTCCCGCCAACCAGGTTTTTAGGTCTTTTCTGAAAGGTAGCAGCTCCGTCTGCTCCCGCAGCTCTACTGGTAGGAGGTTCCACAAGGCTGGTGCAGACACGAAAAAGGCCCTCCTAAGTGTACCAGAGAGATGAGCCACTCTGGCAGATGGAACAATTAGGGAGCCCCTCCGGTCCGCTCTGGTTGGATGGGCAGACACTCTTGGGACGATGTGGTCTCTAAGGTAACCTGGCCCACTACCATGAAGGGCTTTAAAGGTCAAAACCAGCACTTTCTACTGCACCTGGAGGCAAACTGGTAACCAGTGTAGCTCCTGAAGTAAAGGTGAGGCACGGGCATAACGCCCGCACCGCATCACCACCTGGGCCGCTGCATTCTGGACCAACTGCAACCTCTGAATGGTTGTCAAGAGCAGCCCCATGTAGAGCACATTGCAATAATCTAGCCTGCAGGTGACCAGAGCATGTGTGACCCTGAGTAGGCAGTCCCAGTCCAGGAGTGGATGCAACTGACAGATGACGCAAAGCTGTGCGAAAGCCCTCCTGGCCACGGCCACCACCTGATCTACAAGTAGCAGCCCTGAATCCAGGAGGACCCCTAAGTTGTGTACCGGGTCTGCCTGGGGCAAAGCAGCCCCATCCAAGACCAAAGTTGGTAGCTCCCTGGATAACACAGGACCCCCCATCCAAAGCCACTCAGTCTTGGAGGGATTCAATTGTAGCCTGTTGTCCCCCATCCAGACCCCAACCACTTCCAGACATCTGGATAGGACATTGACTGCATCACTGGGGTGCCCATGGGCTGAGATATATAACTGGGTATTATCAGCATACTGATGATACCTCACCCCATGGGAACGAATAACCCTACCCAATGACTTCATGTATAGGTTAAATAGGAGAGGAGAGAGCACCGAGCCCTGAGGCACCCCACACTGTAGTGCCTAGCTCTGGACCTCTCACTCTCCAACCACACCGACTTGGTATGGCCCTCCAGAAATGAGGAAAACCAGGACAACACAGTGCCCTGGATCCCCAAACCTTTGAGCCATTCCAGAAGGATACCATGGTTAACGGTATCGAAAGCCGCTGAGAGATCCAGAAGAGCCAGGACGGATAGATGACCCCTGTCCTGCTCCCACAAGGGATCATCAACCAGTGCAACCAATGCCCATTTCTGTACCATATCCAGGCCTGAAACCCGATTGAAAGTTGTCCAGATAATCCGCTTCATCCAGGACCCCCTGCAACTGCCACATCACCACCTTCTCCAAAACCTTCCCTAAGAAAGGGAGGTTGGAGACTGGCCTATAATTAGCTAGAACTGCTGGGTCGAGAGATTGTTTCTTCAGAAAGGGGCGCACTAAAGCATGCAGGAAACACCCCCTCCCTTAGTGAAGCATTTATTTTAGCCCCGACCTTGCTTCCCGTCACTCCCTTGGAGGCTTTTACCAACCAAGTGGGACAGGGATCCAAAGGGCAGGTGGTGGTGCGAACAGCTGCAAGAAGCCTGTCCACTTCCTCAGGGACAACTGGATCGAACTGATCCCAGATAACACAGCCAGACTTGGCTCTGGTCCCCTCCCGACCCTCCCCATCCACACTGGGATTAAACCCCAAGCGGATCCGAGTGATTTTCTCCACCAGATAATCTGCAAAAACCTCAGCTGAACCCTACCAACCGGGCACCGGCCCCTCCCTACCAAGGAGAGACCTGGTAACCCGGAACAGAGCGGCTGGGTGATTATCCATAGAGGCAATGAGGGCAGTGAAGTATTGTTGCTTCACCACCCCCATCGCCACCAGGCAGGTCTTAATAACAGCCCTAGTCAGTGTCCAGTCGTAATCACTTTGGGTCTTCAACCAGCGGCGCTCTTGGCGTCTCTTTGCCCGTTTAAGCTCCTGCAGTTCTTCTGTGAACCACAGGGAAGATTGAACCCCACAGGCTCGGAGAGGCCGTAGTGGAGCGATTTCATCCAAGGCAGCCATAGTCGACCTGTGCCATAGGTCAACAAGCACCTCAGAAGAAATGTATATCTGATCCAGAGGAAAAAACCCAATTTCCCTCTGGAATCCATCAGGATCCATCAGTCACCAGGAGTGGGCCATTTTAATAGGCCCTGCCTCCCTGCGATGAACTGCGATGAACTGTCCAGAGTCACCAGATAATGATCTGACCATGGCACAGGTGTAGTGTCTAATTTCTGTAATTTCTGTAATTTCAGTCTCATTTCTGTAATTTCAGATCACTCTGCCACTGCCCTGACAAAAAAACTAGATCCGGCATGTGGCCACTGCCCCTGGTTGGGCCCTGAATTGCCTGAGTCAGGTCCATGGCTGCCATGGAAGCCATGAACTCCTGTGCTACCTCAGACCCCACCCCCAGTGAAGGCAAGTTGAAGTCCCCCAGTACCATCAGTCTAGGGAACTCCAATGCCAACCCAGTGACGGCCTCAAGGAGCTCAGGCAGAGAGTCCCTTACCCTGCAAGGGGGCAGGTGCAGGAGTAAGACTCCCAACTGACCCCTAGGACCCAATCGCAGGAGCAGCACCTCACAACCCGGAATTTGAGGAGCAGTAGCCCTGGCGACTCCCAATGACTCCCTAGCAATAATGGCGACGCCACCGCCCCTTCCCTCATCCCTTGGCTGGTGCCAGATACCGAACCCAGCTGGACACATTTCCGATAGAGGTACACCACCCTCCAGTCTCAGCCAGGTTTTGGTTATGCATGCCAGATCAGCCTGTGCTTCAAAGATAGCATCTTGAATCAAAGGAGCCTTATTACAGACCAACCTGGCATTCAACAGCAGCAGCCCAAGGGCGGGATCACCCTGGATCAGTTGCTCAGGACCTAGAGGTGAAACCAAGGGGCTAGAACGCTGAACAGATACCACACATCGGATCCGCATCCTCCGAGTGTGGCCCGCCCCTTGGTACCCGCCTTATCGTCCCCTGCCCATCACTACCTCCATCTGAACCCCAGAAACCTCCTCCGTTATGGAGGTGATGGTGAAGATGACATATAAGAACATAAGAACAGCCTTGCTGGATTACAGGCCACAGCCCATCCAGTCCAGCATTCTGTCCCACACAGTGGCTCATCATTTGCTTCAGGGAATTCCCAAGCAGTTGCATTCATCTGCTTAGGATTCCCTGGAAATGGCATTGAGAGATATCCTGCCTCTCTCTCCAACCCGGAGGTTGTCCTTAGGTATCCATAATTATAGCCATTGATACCCTTGACTTCCATGAACTTGTCTAATCCTTTCTTAAAGCTGTCAAGACTGACAGCTGTCACCACTTCATCTGGCAGGGAGTTCCATAGACCAGTGATCCTCTGGATGAAAAAGTACTTTCTCTTATTTGTTTGAGAACTAGTACCCAAAAGTTTCATGGAAAGCCCCCTAGTTCTAATGTTATGCGATAGGGAAAACAGTTTTTCCTTATCTACTTTGTCCACACAGTGCATGATTTTATAAACTTCAATCAGGTCACCTCTTAGACGCCCACCATCGTTCAAGAGTGAAGAAGCCCAACCGTTGCAGCCTCTGATGGTAAGAAAGGTGTTCCAGTACCCTAATCATTCTCTTTGCATATAGAATTAACATAAAGACTGTGAGTTCAAAGGAACGGATGGTGGCAATTGTTTGTGTGTTTGTGTGCTTGGAGGTGGTGGTCAGTCTAACATACTAAACATAAAACATTTCCAGAGTCCCCATTTGGCTGCAACATGAATGGCCCATGGCATAGATGGAACAAATAAATACCAATAGTAATTATACTTACATACTGTCCCATGCCTTAGTGCACTCTCTGGGTGGTTCACAAGGCAATTAACATTTTACCCCCAAAACGCTGAGTACATACTGTTCCAGCCTTGGAAGGATGGAAGGCTGAGTCAACCTTAATCCCCGTCAGGATCAAACTCAAAATGTTCTGGCTACAAACTTTTTGAGCCATGGACTGGTCATGTGTTTCAGCATGTTAGTCATGCGTTTCCTCCCACCAGAAGTGGAAGCAAAATGTTCCCATGCATATGGAAAATGCTGCCATGAATTATTTACAACATCCGTGGGTGCATTTATGGCAATGTTTTGTGCATGTATGGACATGTTTTACTTCTGCTTTGGGCAGTAGTACGGGCAGCATGGGTTGGATGTTTTGGTGCCATGGGCTGGATACGGTCTGCAATCTATAATTTGGGAACCTCTGCATTAGTGGGTTGGACTTGGCCCCATTCCCCAGTCCAGGGGATCTTCACTACCTGCACAAAGGGTACATAAGACACGGTCTGCTTCTTCATTATCTTTGCCCACTCCTCTTCCTCTGAGCTATGTCTATTCCTCTAGTCTGGAGTCCTGCTACTTGGAGCCAGCCTCCAGCCTCTTTCCAAGGCATGGCTCACCTGCCTCTGCCTTCTTCTTCTCACCTGGGACCTTCCTCTTCATCTATTCTCCTTCACATTGCCCTGTCACTAGGGTATCCATACCGTTTGCTGTGGAAGCATGGGGCAAGGGGAGAAAGCCCACTTGCGATGGCTGGCACATGTATGTCATAGCCACGAAGAGCCTACTATTCCATAAATAACAACCATTCTCCACCAAACAAAAAAGACACATGTTCACCTCATTAATGCTTTTGCATCATCATCATCATCATCATCATCATTATCATAATCTGTTTATTTCAGATGTGTCACTGTGGGTGATTTAAAGTATGTTTTTCTTCAATGAATCCAGACAAATCGTTTTTAATTCAGGGAAATTGTTTCACACTTCTGTCTGACATGGTATTGAGAACGAAAAAGAGCAGAAGCTCCAGAAGTTCCATGGGCTCTGAAATGAAACAAAATGTTCAGATCTGCATGAGTGCTGCAAAATAAATTTTTCTGTGCAATAAAACTGCTCATTCCCATCACAAAATCCCTTTGTTGTGTAATGAAAAACCTTGAAACAGCATTCCCCAACTTAGGGGCCCTATATGTTCTTGGACAAAAACTCAGATGCCTTCAAAACTGGCTATGCTTGGCCAGAAATTCTGGGAGATGTACATTATTTTCTGTTTCTATTTTTGTTTACAATTGCCTTTCTGTTACCTTAATTCACTTAAAGGAATTATAAAAAGCCAAAACAAAAGCAATAGACAATGTAGAATTACCAAATGTGTTTAAGGAAGTTGAAATACAAATGAAAACGTCATCTAGAAGCCGAAAATTTGATTGTGAAGCTGTACGACTAATTATTAGTGGCATATCATTCCAATGACTTTATGAGGCTTTGAAATGGTACTTTGGGGAGTAGGGGGTGGGCGGACAGGGAGATCTTGGGGACAATGAAGGCTACATGACTTCCACAACCACCAGAGACTCATCCTGAAATAAGCTAAAAGTTGGTCTAAAATGGGCAAAAAAACTCAACATGAGTCAAAAAAGGATCCAGGGGTGATCCAGGAAATTACTGACTGGTCAGTTTGACATGTGTCCCAGGTAAAGTGATGGAAACCATCCTAAAAGATAGAATTAATAGGCACATAGAAGAGAAGGTGCTGCTAAAAGAGAGCCAACATGGCTTTTGCAAGGGCAAATCATGCCTCACTAATCTATTGGAATTTTTTGAGAGTGTCAACAAGCATGTGGATAAGGAGGATCCAGTTGGCATTGTTTATCTGGACTTTCAGAAGGCTTTTGACAAGGTCCCACACCAAAGGCTCTTCAATAAACTTACCAGTCATGGAATAAAGGGACAGGTCTTGTCCTGGATCAGCAACTGGCTAAGGGACAGGAAACAGAGGGTAGCACCAAATGGACACTTCTCCAAGTGGAGGGAAGTAAAGAGTGGGGTCCCCCAAGGTTCAGTACTGGGACCCCTGCTTTTCAACCTCTTCTTAAAGGATCTAGAAGTAGGAGTAAATTGCAAGGTAGCCAAATTTGCTGACGACACTAAATTATACAGGGTAGTGAAAACTGTGAGAGATTGTGAGGCGCTCTAGAGGGCTCTCTTGACACTGGGGGAGTGGGCAAACCAGTGGAAAATGAGCTTCAACATTAGTAAGTGCACAGTAATGGACGTTGGGACAAGAAACCCCAATTACATTTATAAACTAATGGGGTCTGAACTCCCTGCGACAAACCAGGAAAGGGACCTTGGTGTCCTGGTGGACAGCTCAATGTAAGTGTCAATCCAGTGTGCCTCAGCAGTGAAAAAAGCAAACTCAATGCTAGGGATCATTAGGAAGGGTATAGAAAATAAGACAGCAAGTGTCATTTTGACTCTTTATAAATATATGGTAAGGCCCCATCTGGAATACTGTGTACAGTTCTGGCCGCCATACCTCCAGAAGGATATTATGGAGCTGGAAAAAGTGCAGAGGAGGGCAACCAGAATGATTAGGGGACTGGAACACCTTCCTTACCATCTGAGGCTGCAACGGTTGGGCCTCTGCACTCTTGAAAGATGGTGTCTAAGAGGTGACCTGATTGAAATTTATAAAATCATACATGGTGTGGACAAAGTAGATAAGGAAAAACTGTTTTCCCTATCGCACAACACTAGAACTAGGGGGCACTCCATGAAACTTTTGGGTGCTATTTCTCAAACAAATAAGAGAAAGTACTTTTTCACCCAGAAGATCACTGGTTTATGGAACTCCCTGCCAGAAGAAGTGGTGACAGCTGTCAGTCTTGACAGCTTTTAAAAATGGATTAGACAAGTTCATGGAGGACAAGGGGATCCATGGCTATAATTGTGGATACCTAAGAACAACCTCCGGGTTGGAGAGATAGGCAGGATATCTCTCAATGCCATTTCCAGGGAATCCTAAGCAGGTGAAGGCATCTCCTTGGGAATAATACCCTGAAGCAAATGGTGAGCCACTGTGTGAGATAGAATGCTGTACTGGATGGCTGTGGCCTGTTCCAGCAAGGCTGTTCTTATGTTCTTAACAGTAAGTTATTTTCTTTCAAGGCAAAATCAACCAAAAGATAATGCTTCTATAAAATATGCTAATGCCAAATCCTGATGTTGAATTAATGAGGAGTGCATTATTGACAGCACAAAGGTGTGTTATTTCATTACAGGGCACCCTGAGGACTTTGTTAGCACAGTGGGGAGACCGAGAGCAATCAGCTACTCCTTCAGGAGTCCCAGCCAAGCGAGAGAAAATACCTATTCTTTTGCTTTGAAACTCGTGATTTTGGAGGCTGACACAGGGCTGCAGTGGATTAGATGCTAAGACGCTGCACTTGACAACTTGAAGGTCAGCACATCAGCAGTTTGAGACCCGAGTGCTGCATGACAGAGCATACCTGTCAACCACGGCTCCAGAAAATACGTGACCTGCACAGAACGGTTCTGCACAGGTCACCTTCTACACATGCATAAAAGGCTTTTACGCTTGCATAGAACCCTGAAACCTGTTGTGTTAGTCTGTGATGCCTCACTGGTGGGTGTGGGGGCAGTCCTCTGCCACGTGCTAGACAGCAGGCAAGAAGCCCTGGTGGCATTCTATTTAAGATCCCTGTCCAAGGCAGACCGCAACTCCATGCAAACTGATAGGGAAGCCCTGGCGATTGTTGCGGGAACCAAAAAGTTCCACAACTTCCTTTATGGCAGTCCATTCACAATCATGACCGACCATAAGCCCCTGCTAGGGATTACCACAAACAAGCCAACCCCGCAGATCTTGTCCCCAAGGTTGCTGTGTTGGGCGATTTTCCTCAACGCGTTAACCTACCATCCCGGCAAGGAGATCAGCCATGCCGATGCCCTTTCCAGGTCACCCCTCCCACAGGCAGGGGACCCAGAATGTGAGGTAGAGCAGGACCACCAGGTGCTCCTGATCGAGGCCCTAGAGTCGCCCCCGATACTGCCAGCGGAGATAGCTAAGGCTACAGCGAAAGACAAATCATTGGCCCTAGTCAGTTCATGGGTACAAAAAGGGTGGCCAGCAACCTCCCCTACAGAGGAATTTATGGTTTATGGTCGGAGGAGAGATGAACTCTCCTTAGAAAGGAGCTGCCTACTCTGGGGGCAGCTGGTAATAATCGCCCAAGTTCTGAGGTCTCGGGTGCTCAAGATGCTGCATATCAGCCACCCAGGGATCATACGCTCCAAGGCGCTAGCTAGAAGTTACATCTGGTGGCCCAAGCTGGACACAGACATGGAACACATGATTGGCACTTGCGAGAGCTGCCAGAGTACCCGGCCCGAGGAGTCCCGACTTCCGCACAGAGAATGGGACACAGCCCGGGGACCGTGGTCGCGTCTGCACGTAGATTTTGCCGGTCCTTTCAGGGGCACCCTTTTCCTTATAATAGTGGACGCTTACTCCAAATGGTTGGAGGTAATCCTGATGGCCAGTACATCGTCAGCTGCGACGATTAAACAATTACGGAAGGTATTCAGCTGTTTCAGGTTACCTGACGAACTTGTGAGCGATAACGCCACAACTTTCACGTCGGTTTCATAGAGATTAACAAATTTCGCCACATAACTGCGGCCCCTTTTCACCCCGCTACAAATGGTCAAGCAGAACGCCTGGTGCGAACAACAAAGGATGCACTGCGTAGGATGAGCCCCGGGGAATTGAACTTGCAACTTTGCCAATTCCTATTAAGGTATCGTGTAACCCTCCTTAGCGTCGGGTCTGTCGCCCACCGAACTCCTTATGCGGAGGAAACCCGCCACAATCCTCTCGAGGTTAGACCCAACCAGGGTGGAGGGCATGGGTAGAAATATAGAAAGGCAGTGCATTGCCATAACTACGCAGCCGGCGGACCTAACTGGGTGCCTGGAGTGGTGGTCGGGCAAATGGGGCCAGTCTCCTACAATGCTGAGATAAGCACAGGACTCCTCTGGAGGAGGCATGCCGACCAGCTCAGGGGTAGGATAGTAGGAAGGCAGGACATGAGTGACCAAGCAGAGTTGTCAGCGTTAGGGTTCTCCCCCACCCGCTTATCCCAAGGTGGAGACGCAGACCACAGGGGGGGAGGGAAATGATACAAATCTGCATCCTTTTGACCCCCCGGGTAACAGGAACAATTTGGAAGAAGGGGATTTCTAAGAGTTAGATTTTGAGTTAGGAAACTGGGGTGGGTGGGTTCGGAGTGGTCCCCCACCCGTCTGAGCGAAGAGCGGGATTTTTCTTTAGTCCCTGGAGCCCCCGGTATCAGATCCCTGGAATTTACTCCCACACCAAGACCTCCCCAATCCCCGGCTCAGAACTCGCAGCCAATCGCTAACGAGTTACACTCTCCCATTGCAGGATGAGGGCAGAGTAATCAGGAGCATGCAGGGACCCCAAGTGTGGCCGCCACTCGCCCAAAGCGAACATGCGGAAAGCCTCAATGGCTGAAGGACTTCATCCTCACCTAGGTGGGAGGGGTGTTAAGGATGCGAGCTAAGTGGCCACAGGTGGCAGTAGCGAGCATCCGGCTCAAATGGTACAGATTCCCCGAATACCTGAAGAGCGGGAAGCCTTCCCACCACACCGCACCTGGAGAAGATGGGCGTGACGATCTATGACATCATGCGGACAGTAGCCAATGAGCTACCACACCGGGATGTTAAATGTACATTGTACTATAAATAGAGCTTTTTTGTCCGCCATTACCTCATGTAATAAAGTTGTGTTTAGCCCTACTGCGGCTCCTTCTATCATCTTCCTTGCAAGACACCAAACCGTCCAACCAGAGCGGACCAGAGGGGCTCCCTTATTGTTCCATTGGCTAGAGGAGCACACCTCTCTAGCACAAGGAGGGGGGCCTTCTCCGTGTCTGCTCCAATTCTATGCAACCTCCTGCCAGGCGAATTACAGCTGCAGACGGAATTGCTGCCCTTTAGGAAAGGGCTCAAAACCTGGCTGGCAGGGCAAGTGTGGGGGGCTGATGTTGAAGTGGCCCCTGCCCTTTGGCTCTTCTAAGATAAAGGGCCTCTCTTGTACTTATGGGGGGTAGGCCTTTTAACTGTCTTTTAGTGGGTTTTTATGAGGTTGTCTTTTTAATGATTTTATGGGATGATTTTATATGTTTTATGCCTATTGTGTGCCACCCAGAGTCACCCTAGGGCTATGGGGTGGCATATAAATTTAAATAAACAAATGAGCAACAATTTTTGCTAAGGGTAATAATGCCCCCGATCTGGTGCCACCAGATAAGGTCTGTGAAAGTTGGCCTGCTGTTTTCAGGAATTTGACAATCAAAGGAATACCATCTGTTTTGGATTACGGAACATTGATTCTCACTTGGGTTCAGATTATTGCCTCATAGAACTATATCCTTATACAACTAACTGGGCTTTCAAGGTAAATGAAATAATTAAGGAAAAGATTTACAAGTTCCACTCTATCAGTGAGTTTCCTTGGGCAAGTGAGAATTCAAGTCCTAGTCTCCTCAATCCTAATCAATTGCTCTGCCCACTGCACCACATTGGGTATTCAACAATATATGACCATAGTTCACTCAAAAACGCTATGGGAAACATGAGTTCCTAAAACTTACCCGGAAGACTTCTGCCTACTCATGTGGCAGGGACGTCATACAGCATGGACTGCCCCTGCTACATCTTCCATACTCAAATAAACTGGGAGGACAACGGCCAACTGTACAATGGCCTTCAGCAGCAAGGCATGCCAACGTATGCTTAATGGAACTGTTGAAAGCAAATAAGAACAAATGAATGCTGACCACATAATGAAATGCAAGGGGATACCGTAACATTCCTCACATATCTTGGATATCTTGGAGTCATTTTTTCAGCAGGGAGTTCGACCATTGGTAGACCTCTCTGTGATGACATTCCGCACCTGCAAACGGACGTGAGAAATCAAGTCCATCCATGTGCGGTTTTTAGCCATTTTGATATCACATCACCCGTTGGCTAGGCGGACCATGACACATGCCCTCTGCTTTCACCATGCCCAAGGGATCTAACAGAGGATGCTTTGGTGAATTTTAGTCCCTGCCGGACATCATTGAGGAACTGCCGTGGCTCAAGTGGTTAAGACGCTGAACTCAATGACTGGAAGGTCAGAGTTTGATTCCTGGGTACTGCAGGAAGGAATGAGTGCCCGTCCATGTCCCAGCTCCTGCCAACGCAGCAGTTCAAAAGCCAGAAATTGCAAGTAGATAAATAGGTACCACTTCAGTGGGAAGGTAAACAGCTTTCTGTGCACTCAGGTGTTGAGGCATGCCTGCCACATATCAATGGAAACGTTTGCAAACGCAGACAGCACTGGCTCTTTGACTATAAACAGATATGAGCACTGAACCTTAGAGTCGGATATGACTGGCTATCAGTCAAGGGCAACCTTTACTTTTACCTAACATCATTGACAGAGATGGGCAACACTGCCTAGCAAAACCGCACAAGCCCACACACTTTGACAAGGCTCTCATATAGTGAGGGCGTGAGTGATCTAAGTAGACAGTGCTGCCCATTTCTGTCAACGATGTTAGGCCAGGACAAAAACACACCATAGTGTCCTCCATCCTCACAGAGAGGCTGACAATTGTGGTACCTTCCTAGCTATCTTCCAGGTGCATGAACACCACAGAACAAACTTGAGTTGTGTGTTTAGAAAGGTTGTAAAGACAGTCCAGGAAAAGATTGGTTTCTATCTTTTGGATGTCAAGAGAGATAACCATCATGGAGCCCTAAGAGAAATGACATAGTAGGCTCAGTGGTGGGATTCAGCAGGTTCACCCCAGTTTACCAGAACCAGTAGCAGAAATTCCAGTTGACCCTGCCCACCCATGTTTTGAAATAAAATAGTCCTAATTTGGGTGCAACACAGGGCTTCCCCCCCTGACCATGCCCACCATACCACACCCACAGAGTAGGTAGTAAAACAATTTGAATATCACCACTGCGTAGGCTAGAGATAGACAATAAGGATAGAAGAGTTTGTAAATTGTACACTTATGGGTCATTTCAAAGACATAAAGGGTGGATGGAAGAATGCATATATTTTAAAATACAAAACAAGGTACAGTATAAAGTTTTGAAGAGATGTTCCTAAACAGTGCTTTGCTCAATGGAAAAAATGTGGTTAAGAAAAAATGTGACATAAAGGCTTGAATTCGGGACCCTACAGGGCACAGTGCTTGAACTGCCATCCTGCAATCAATAGATTGTGAGTTCAATCCTGACCATGGCACAAGGTTGACTCAGCTTTCCATCCTTCTGAGGTCAGTAAAATGAGTACCCAGAATGTTGGGGGCAAAATGCTAATTAACTTGTGAGCCTCCCAGAGAGTGGACTAGGTGTGATTGATTTTCCCTAAATTCAATTTTTGGTGCCAACTAGAGCGGTTCCATGGGAACTGGATACATCAGCACTTCTGTCATGAATGACAGCTGGATTTGGACCAAAATACAGGTCACTCTCCCCTTATCCACAGGGGATGTGTCCTAAGACTTACCACGGATACCTGAAACCTCAGATAACAGCATCCCCTATATTTACAAAGATAGAACACTCAACAGAGAAAGACTGTAAGTTGAGAAGTAACACAGGCATTTCCTGTCACACACCAATCACATGACTTGGTACACAACTTGGAAATCCCTACTCCAATTTCTTCAATTCTGTCCCTTTGGTGCTGAAAGCTATGCAGCTGGCATGAACACCAATGGAAATGTAGGGTAGGGTGTGAATTGCATTGGAGATTTTGGCCTACCTCGTACAGCAAATTGCATATTGACCACATTGTCCACTCTTGGAAGAAAAGTGAGGGCAACTAGCATTTGTGCACATGCCGTTGGACATCCAACAGACAAAGACTTCAATTCCAAAGGTAGGATCGCTTACCTGGCCAAACCCTGCAAAGGAAAGAAGGAAGAGGTAGAGCTGAAAGGGAAGAAGGAAGGAATTTTGTTGACGTCAGCACAGAAGGAATGGCAGTTTGTCTGTCTCAGGGATTCTCACCCTGTGGCCCACAGCACCATTTTATATGGGGGGAGCACCACCTCCACCACATCAGAAATTTCCAAGTGACGGAGGAAGGGCAAAATGGCTGTCCAGACCCTGAAGCTGTCTGAGGGAGCATGACCTGTCTTTAAAAGGTTGGGAACTCCTGCTCTACAGGGTGGTGATCATCTCTGTTTACAGCAAAGAGCCAGAACCCTCTGCATTTGCAGATGTTTCTGCGGTCATGTGGCAGGCATGAATAGACGCCTAAGCACACGGAATGCTGTTGCCTTCCCACTATCTACTTTCAATGTCTTGCTTTTGAACTTCTAAGCTGGCAGGAGCTAGTACAGAGACAGGAGGTCACTCATTTATACAGCACTCGGGTCTTGAACTTCTGATCTGATGACCTTCCAGTCACCAAGCTACCACAGTCCTTTCATCAGTTGGGTGTACCTCATTAAAGTATAATCAGAAATGTGGAAAATAAAGGTAAGTAACTGACAACATTTAATCAGCCTTGAACTCAGCCTTAATTATGCATTTTGATAAAAATAATAATCATCCACTACAAATCCCATTCTGAGAACTCTGCCTGACAGATCTAAACATGGCTGGCATTGGAGGGAGAGGGAGGGAGAGAGAGAAGAGAATACCTGTGGACCAGGAGGGCTCAAACTATGGCCTGTGGGCTGGATCCTGTCCATGGCACCATTCCATTCAGCCCATTCTGCCCACACCGCTACAGCAGAGTTATGTCCATGCACAGGCACATTTAATTTCTGCTTCCGGTGGGTCAAACCACATGACCAGGCCATGGTAGAAAAAGTTTGGGCATCCCTGTTGTATGTAGTACCTGTCATTATATATATTTTGTTCCACCTTGCTTTTTCATTGATTTTCAGAAATATAGCTAGAGTGCAAAACAATTGCAGAAATCTAGAGCAGGGATTCTCAACCTATGGCCCACGGGCTGGATGTGGCACACGGCACCATTTCATGTGATCCCCTACTGCCTCCACCACACCAGGAAATACCATTTGGTGGAAAAAGAGCAAAATGGCTGTCCGGCCCCCGTGGCTGTCTGAGGGTGCATGACCTGGGTGAGCCCATTTGTTATTTCCTGATGGGAAGGCATGAACCTTCTATCCCTGAGCAGGTATAGTCCCTAGCGCTACTCCTCCATGAGCAAAAAGAAACACAAAAGGGAGTCATTCAGAGCAGAAACTAGACAGTTGTTGCACATTCAAACCCCGATGTTTCTCCCATTCTTTGGACAGCTGCCCACATACACAATGAATAGGTTACCTGAGCAGGTATTCAATATATCTGACATCCACCCAGGGCCATACCCAGGATTCTAGATGTGGGTGGACAAATATTTTTTCAGGATGGGCAACAAAGCCTCTTTTCAATGCATTCCTATAGGAAACCACACTTTGCCAGAATCGGCAAACTGTTACCTCAGGTTGGGCCACCCAAGCCCACCCTGGCCCCACCCTGGCTATGGCTGTGCACCCATCCTGAAGATTATCCTGGTGGTTTGTCATCAACAAGATGCTAAATGAGTTTGAATGGGACGATTGAGTAGCTAATTAAGCCATCAAGACCTGTCACACCATACTATTAAATTAATGACCTTCATATACACATTAGCCATATTATTACAAAATATATGTTAGCAAGCAAACACTGCACAAAGACACACAAGCAAAGACACAATTATAGACATCATACCTGGAACAGCCAGAGATATCCACACAAAAATGAAAAAGACATGGCCAAAAGCCTCCATGGTGGTTATTTTGCTAGAAATCTGCTTAGTATGGCAAACTGGATCATTATGACTCTATATACAGGTTTCTGGTTCATTGATGGGGGGGTGGGGGAGAATCACATATGAATCAGAAGTCCTTCCTCTCTTTTTCATGGATAAGAGTGCCTGAAGCCTTTTCTCCCAAATGGATATAGTTCTGAGAAGAGAATTTAGGAGTTCTTTAGAAGTGGGTTTGGTGTTTAAAAAAAACCCAACACCTTGGCTGGTACATGGCAGAAGTGAGTGGTGGCTGACTATACCATGGTGACCCTCGAAGGCACTGATTGTGCCATCAGATAGCTTTCATCACAGAAGGTTCAGAGGGTGTACTCAAAGAGGTACATAGCTTTTTACCATATCATTCATCATCTCATAAAGCAGTTATACTAGGTTCTTCTGCTCCTTGTGGTCCACCTGACTACCCCAGGTCCTGTCTATTACCCTGTTTCAGAGGAACTACTCCAGCACTCCACTTCCAATCAGAGCTTGCCTACTGTAACCGGATTCTGTATCTCTCCACATCCGCACAATATGTTGTTGTCCATCAGCAGCCCCGACTTGAGCATGTTGGTCTTGCATTTAGGGACTACAACCTATTTGTTATGTTATGTTATGTTATGTTATGTTATGTTATGTTATGTTATGTTATGTTATGTTATGTTATGTTATGTTATGTTATGTTATGTTATGTTATGTTATGTTATGTTATGTTATGTTATGTTATGTTATGTTATGTTATGTTATGTTATAGACATTTGGAGTGAGTGTATTATGTATTTCTTAAAATTCAAAGGATAAAGCCAGGCCAAGAATAGTTGGGCATAAGAATAAGAAGGGGAAATTTTGTTTAGATTATATGGGTAAGATAGTGTCCAGGTGAAGGGAGCACTTGTTGATGTATTGTTATTTTCTTTGCCTGTGTGAATGCAGAGAAGAACAAACAATCTCCCATATGATACAATGCACACAACGCCCTTCAACGTGCACAGAGGAAGAGCTTATGTTGGCAAGAGAAGATGCTGTTGAGGTGGCCCAATATTGAGCAGATGTCATCTACCCCATTTTAATTCGTGTTTTTTTTTTAGAGAAGTTAATTTTAGATTTGTATGTTATTGTATTATATGCTGGTGGTAACTCTGACATGAAAAAATAAATAAATATTTTATTTATTAAGTTTAGTGTTGTATTTGTTTGTATGTATCTTTCTTATTTTTCTTGTTGTATTTTATGTTGATTAAATAAAAAATAAATTTTACATTTTCTGTAGTAACTCCCGTTCAGAATAATATTGTGTTAAAAATTACACATCACTTCAGGGTCTGATGTCACAAAGGAGAATCTTCCCTTTGACTGACACTTGTAAGACACATGTTCTCGATAGTTTGCCAGCATGAGGACTGGGACCTGCTTGTTATGGCTTCGAAGGGGAGGAGGTTTGGCCATGGGACACCGCTGAAAATAGAAGATGTAAACCCTACATTATTTCATGACTCATACCTGTTTGAGAATATCAAGCCTGCTGTATTGTGACTATACAAAAGAGGGCTTGGGGGAAACTTCCTTAAGACAAAGATGTTTCAGTTGGTGTAAAGACCTTGTCCTTTGATTTCACCTTTTTGTTCTTTGATGACTTTACTAATGTCCTAATTTATATGTTTAAAGGGACAAGCTGCCCTCTCTAACATCAAAGAGGGGACCACACTTGTCAAGGAAGAACGGGATAATGTTGTAGGATTGTCATATTTGTGGCAGAAAAGACTGAGTGAGGCTAATATAACCAAATGATGGCTTCCTTGCTGGGGAGGGATTTCAAGCACATTAGGGATATTCCTTTCATTTCTATTATAGCTGTCTATAATGTTGAACATCCACTAGAAAAACATCTAATCTATTTCAAAAGATCTTCACCGAAATTCTTTATTTAACACTACAACTATAGCCAACTCATAAAATATTTCAATAGTTCTATAATTTAGGTACAACTATCAAGATCCAATTTTCACTTACATTTCACCCAGTGTTTATTTACATTTCCCCGGAGAGCTCGGTCTCAATATTATCTCCAGAAACTGCTTTGAGATGGTACAGGTCTACTGCATTCTACACCCATGAGAGAGTGATCAACAAAAGGCTTCCAAATACTCCAAAATCTATTTTCCTTCATTTTATCCCTTTTTACTTTTATCTCCCATGTCAATTTGTCATTCAATCCTAAATTCCACATTTCTTTATACCACTCTCCCGTCTGTATAATTACATCATTTTTCCAATGTCTAGCAATACATTGTCTGCCCGTTGTTAACATTATTTCTAGTAATTCTTTTTCCTCCTTGTTTAAATGCATACCATCCACATCTGTTAGCATAATGGTACCTGACACCAGTTTAATTTTCTTACCCATTATTTCCCCAGCCTCTTTTTCTATTCTTCTCCAAAAATCATTTATCATTTTACAACTCCACCACATATGCTCATAGGTTACAACAGTGTCGTTACATCTCCAACATAAGTTATCCTTTTTATTATCGATCTGATGTAACCTCAGTGGTGTCAGATACCATTGCCACAACATTTTATAATTATGCTCCTTAATTCTTACTGACATGGTTCTCATTATCCTCTTTTTCCACTTATTTCTCCATTCATCTTTTCTTAGCTTTATATTCAGATCTTGTTCCCACTTCAATTTCAGATCTTCCTGTGGTTCACCCCCCCTATTTATTAAGGCATAAAGTTTACTTACTAAACCCTTAATGCTTTTATCTCCTTTTCGAATTTTTAGAACCAGTTCTTCAAATTCTGTCTTTTCTCTATCTATATCTAATTCTCTTCTATATTTATTATTCCAATTATTGACCTTCATTATCTGAAACCAATCCAATTTTAACTGCTCAAACAATTTTTTCTTCTTGTTTTCATCCCCGCAAATCCTTAACCAGTCTTTCACCAAGGAAACTTCATTTTTACCCAATATTTCCTTTATTTTTTATCTATTTTTATCGGAAAACATGCCATATCTGCCAATTCCAAAATTGGAGAGACATCTGGGACCAAGTCCTTCTTTAATCTTTTCCACACATTCATGAGTCCCCTCATCATTGTATTACTGGTAACTCGTTTTAACCTTATCTCCCCAAAAAATCATTTTGCCAATATTCCTATAATCTTTCATCTCAATCTCCTCCCAAATTACTTTTTCTCTTGCCAAAATCTTCACAACGTTCTTAATTTGAAAAGCACAATAATATGCTAATAAATTTGGCATTCCTAAACCCCCTTCTTTCTGAGGCAGGTACCACAGTTTCTTTAATAATCTAGGGTTTTTTCCTCCATTACAAAAATTATTGAACATCTTTTGAAACTCATTAATCTCCTTTTCCTTCATTGGAATTGCAAGTGCATCAAATAAGAAGTTAATTCTCGGTAACAACATCATTTTGCAGATTGCAATCCTCCCGAACCATGACAACTTCAACTTTAGGAGACTTTGTATTCTAGTCTTAAATTCTGTTTTCAAGCTATTATAATTCGATCTTTTAAGATCTTCCAATCTATTTGAAATAATTATCCCCAAATATTTCAGCTTATCTTTAATTTGTATGTTAGATAATCCCGCCATCTTCTCCTTCTCCCCTTCCCCCATGTTACACAACATCATTTCCGATTTATCCCACTTCATCGTCAGCCCCGTTATATCCTCAAAGTCCTCATTTTGTGTTTTAATCCTATCCATGACCCCCTCAGGATGCTTCACCATTATCAATGTATCGTCTGCATACATACTTACCTTATTACCCATTATCCCTTCTATGTTTGGATCTTCTCTTATCTTTTTAGCCAAAATTTCCATTGCCATAATGCACAAAATAGGGGACAGAGGACAACCCTGTCTAGTACCTGCCTCAAGCTTTACCTCATCTGTGACTTCATCATTTACTCTGATCTTAGCAATCTCTTTCTGATATAACAGATCAATTATCCTTCTAAATCTATCCCCAAATCCATAGCTTTTAATTATTTCCTTAATCGAAGACCATTGTAAATAGTCAAATGCCTTAAAAATATCCAAAGATATTAACCCCACCTTTTCCTTCATTTGGTTTACATTATCAATTAAATCTAACACCCTCCTAGTCAGATCAGCCATATGTCTCCCTTTCAAAAAACCTATTTGATCAACATATATTCTCCTATAAATTTGTTTAAACGGTTAGCCAATATTGCTGTGAAGATCTTGGCATCTTGGTTTATAAGAGAAATTGGTCTATAAGACTGCACTTTTTCCAAATTCTTTCCCAATTTTGGCAGCAGAACGATTGTAGTCCTATACCATGAAGTCGGAATTTGTCCACCATCTAAAATATGGTTGTATAACTTTACCAGCTTTGGTACCACAACATCTTTAAATTCCTTATAAAACTCAGTCGGTAATCCATCATCTCCCGGGGCTTTCCCCCGAATTCAAACCATTAATTACCTCCTTTACCTACTTCTCCAAAACTTGTTCTTCCATTTTATCCCGATGTTCCTGTTTTATTCCACTCACTAATTGCCTCTCCAAAATCCCTTTAAGCTTCCCCAAATCTATCTCTTTTTTGTATATAATGCTTGATAAAATTCATTCACAATTTTACATTTGTCACTAACTTTGTTACACCTTATCCCTTGTTTATTAACCAAAACTCCAATTTCCCTTTTTCCCTTTTAGCTTTGGCCGCTCTTGCCAATAATCTTTAATTTTTATTACTAAATTCAAAATATTCTCTATTTAAATATATCAAGTCTCTTTTTACTTTTTCTATATCCTTGCCCATCAATTCTGCCTTCAATCTTTGTAATTTGGCGAATTTTTTTATCCTTTTTTGAATGTTCTTCCTGTAATTGCTTTATTTCCTTTTCTTTTTCATCCTGTGCTACCTTATACTTTCTATACTTATTACTTACCAACTTTATACTTTCCTCTCTAAAAACCGACTTCATGGCATCCCAGACCACATTAAAATTTACCTCTTCATTATCGTTCCACTGGCAACTTTCCATCCTGCTTTCTATAATTTGTTCTTTACATTTTTGATCCTTAAATAAATTAGGATCATATCTCCAGTTTCTTCCTCTTCTATTGTCCTTTTGTACCCTCAGTTCCAAAATTACTTTAGCATGATCTGATTCTTTAAAAATTCCTATTTCAATCTCCTCAATGTTTTTGACCATATTTTCAGTTTAAAAAACGCAATCTATTCTAGAGTAGGACCCGTGAACGTGTGAAAAATAAGAATACGCCCTTTCTGATCCCTTAATCTCTCTCCAAGAGTCCTTCAGCCCTAATGCAACCATCCAATTATCCAAAATATTCCCTTTAATACCTGCTCCACACCTTGTTAAATTCGTGCAATCTAAATTTGACCTTATCAAATTAAAATCCCCAGCCACTATCATCTTTACCACTTTTTCTATCACCACGATTTTACGTACTTTTTCTAGAAATTCAGCTTGATGTTCATTTGGAGCATAAATATTCACCAAAGTTATTTCCTCATCATCTATTTTCCCTTTCACGATCAGGTACCTGCCTTCCTGATCGGCAATACTTTTTATTATCTCAAATCCTAATCTTTTAGAGATCATAATTGCAACTCCTCTTGCTTTTGAGGTACCAAACACCATTTCATAATGTTGTATCCACCCTAGAAAAAAATTGTTTGTATCTTCGCCACATCTCGGCTCCCTCCCCTGGCCCCGCTGGTCAGGGGAGGTTGGAGCGCAGCTGCCTTGCATTACTGTGGCGGAGCCCTGAAAAAGCTGCCGCCGTTGACGTTCCGGAGCCGCCGCCGCATCTCGGCTCCCTCCCCTGGCCCTGCTGGTCAGGGGAGGTTGGAGCGCAGCTGCCCTGCATCACCGTGGCGGAGCCCTGAAAAAGCTGCCGCCGTTGGCGTTCCGGAGCCGCCGCCACATCTCGGCTCCCTCCCCTGGCCCCGCTGGTCAGGGGAGGTTGGAGCGCAGCTGCCCTGCATTACCGTGGCGGAGCCCTGAAAAAGCTGCCGCCGTTGGCGTTCCGGAGCCGCCGCCGCATCTCGGCTCCCTCCCCTGGCCCTGCTGGTCAGGGGAGGTTGGAGCGCAGCTGCCCTGCATCACCGTGGCGGAGCCCTGAAAAAGCTGCCGCCGTTGGCGTTCCGGAGCCGCCGCCACATCTCGGCTCCCTCCCCTGGCCCCGCTGGTCAGGGGAGGTTGGAGCGCAGCTGCCCTGCATTACCGTGGCGGAGCCCTGAAAAAGCTGCCGCCGTTGGCGTTCCGGAGCCGCCGCCGCATCTCGGCTCCCTCCCCTGGCCCTGCTGGTCAGGGGAGGTTGGAGCGCAGCTGCCCTGCATCACCGTGGCAGAGCCCTGAAAAAGCTGCCGCCGTTGGCATTCCGGAGCCGTCGCCACATCTCGGCTCCCTCCCCTGGCCCCGCTGGTCAGGGGAGGTTGGAGCGCAGCTGCCTTGCATTACCGTGGCGGAGCCCTGAAAAAGCTGCCGCCGTTGACGTTCCGGAGCCGCCGCCGCATCTCGGCTCCCTCCCCTGGCCCTGCTGGTCAGGGGAGGTTGGAGCGCAGCTGCCCTGCATCACCGTGGCGGAGCCCTGAAAAAGCTGCCGCCGTTGGCGTTCCGGAGCCGCCGCCACATCTCGGCTCCCTCCCCTGGCCCCGCTGGTCAGGGGAGGTTGGAGCGCAGCTGCCCTTACCACCTCAGCTCCCTTCCCTGGCCCGGTTGGTCAGGTGAGGTGGGAGAAACCAGCTGTGCCGCATCCTCGGTGAGGGACATGAGGACGTTTGAGCCTTGGCTCCGTTCATGGTCGTTTCTGAGCCATGGGGCTCCGTCTATGGGCATTGAACAGTGGGGGCTCCATTCGGGGACACTTAGTAGCCAAGGATAATGTTTATCTAATTTTGTCAGCATTAGTATTTAAATAGCATTTTTATATGATATGTAGTTGCTTTGTAAACCTTGTAAGTGTGAATTTTGTATAATTTTACTGTAGCCCTGTTCATAAAATATAATACTGTACTTTATTTTATTTATTTTGGCATAGTTTAGGGATTGTTTATTTTATTGTAATGTGTATTATATTGCATATTTTGCTTATATAGATATCAATTTTGCTTGTATTTTTCACTGTATATTGTATTTTCAGTTATGCTGTAATGCCGCCCAGAGTCGGCCATGTGCTGAGTGGGGCGGGGTACAAATTAAAATTGGAATTGGAATTGGAATCTTGTGATTTTTGATGAGTTTCCTGTAGAAAGACTATATCGGGTTTATCATTCTTCAACGCCAATTCTAACCTCCTCCTCTTAAGAACAGAACCTGTACCTTTTACATTCCATGTTAAAACTTTAATACTTCTCATAATTTATTTCAATTTCACCCTCTCTTACTTCCAAGCTCTCCATTGGGCATGCTATCACAAACCCTTCACCACTGAGAAAAAGAAAAAACATACAGAAAACACACAATACCACTCTCCCCACTTTCTTCGGAAAAAAAAGCCTCCTTCAATCTCCAAAGAGGGGAGGGGGGACATGCAAGATGTGCGTATAAGTTGGTGCACCACGCATCTTCCCCTTTCTACAATCTTAAATGATATAAAAAATTGTTACATCATAATCGATTACTCACTGCTCCTGACTTGCCTCTTCCTCCACCATGATCAATGACAACTCCTCCTCTTCTCTTCCCTGCGGCCCTCCACCCGTGGCACCACCAGCATCTGCCCCCTCGTAGTCTCTCCTTATGGCACCCGATTCCAACAGATCTTTTCTAAGGGTTACCCACTCCTCAGAACCCGCCTTGACCAAATCAAGCAAACTCAAGTACTCCAATGGATCGGTCCTCTCAACAATAACCTGCATTTTTTTTCAAAAAAAAAATCTCAACTGCTGTGGGAATCTCCAATTGTACCTTACACCTTTTTTCATCAACAATTTAGTTACCGGTTTTATCTTATATCTCCAGACTCTTTCCTTGATAGAGATATCATTGTATACTTCCACATCAGAACCATCGATTTTCAGAGCGCCAGAACCAGCTTGTTTTAAAAAGGCCATTACTCTAAGTTTATCTCCCCAATTTGCAAATTTAACCAAAACATTTCTTTGAACCACTTTCCCTCTTCTTGCGCCCACTCTATATGCACTTACAATACATTCCTGTACAAATTCCTTTCCCATTTTCAAATTATTTAGCCACTGGACAACTCTATCTTTTAGCTGGTCTGGCGTCCTTTCAATCACATGATGTATCACAATATTCTGCTTTCTCATCATATCTTCCATTGCATCAATCCTTTTTTCCTGCTCATCAATTTTCACCTTATTCTCCCTCAACCCATCCTGTGTCCCTTTTATTTCACCTTTCATAGCCTTCACCTCATTTTGAACCAATTTCACATTTCCTTCTATTTTTTCCAAACTTAATTCTACTTTTTTTAGAGAAATCCACAACAGTTGTAACCACCTTATCCTGTTTTTTCAACATTTCATTTTTATCCTTCACTCTTGCCTCTTCCATCTTCTCAATCTTCTGAAACAATTTGCCAAGTTCAACCATAATTTGAGTTTGATCATAAGGTTCAGGTGGTGGTTATGATGATGGAGGGACCTCCATTGGTGCTTTTTCCTTTCTTTTAGATTTCACCACTGGCTCCTCCTCCTTTGCTTTTCCTCTTGTGCCCTTATCCATGATGGTATCCACTAAAAGTTTTAATGCTGCAGTGTACTATACTCTCGTTGAACCCTCCACTTAGGCCTATTCCAGTGCAGCCAAAATTGACAATAATCCTTTGAGCGTGGTATAACTTGAATAGGAGAGGGGGGCCGACAACAAATTAATTATTGTAATCCATGAGGAGATGGAAACCAAAAACAGCCAGTAATTATTATAATCCATGGGAAGCTCGCTACCAGAATCAACCAGTACGCCCCGGATGACAAACGCTCATAAACTTTGCCTTTAAAAACTTCCGATCTTACACAGAACTCCCTCCTTGAAAAAAAGGTAAAGTAATCTCATCGGCATATAACTGTATTTCCAGTGAGGCAAATGTCCAAATATATCCACTTGTATCCAGATCCACATGGAAGGAAAAAAAAGAAAAGATCCCAAATTCCAAGCTTTTGACAAAAAGAAGAAAAAGGAGGAATAAAAAGGAGTAATAAAAACTATAATCCACACGGCGGAGGAGTAAAAACACAAGAACCCCACTTTTAGAGCGATCATAACTCCCTTTCCCCAGCGGCTGTGGCAGCTTCAGGGGGAACCTCTCCTCCTTCTTCCCCAAACCAGCAAACTTTTAAAAATCCACTCTTCCTTACTTCAACTTCACAAAGCCCTGAGATGACCGATGCCTTAAATCCAATCTCTTTTTCCTCTTCTATCCACTTTCAAGCCCTCCAAATCACTCCACAGTTCCCCTGGGCCACTCAAAAGCCATTATCCATAAAACAGTCTCCACTTTCGAATTCCAGGATCGCCGCCATTATCCACCACCCTTCTGTCCTCTTATACTTACTCTTGCAACCTCCGACTTCTTCAGAACAATCCACTGTTCCCTCTAGCCAGCGTCGCTGTATCAATTACTTAACTCACTTTCTTGCTGATTTTCCCACTTTTCTCGATTCACCGCCGTCTCGCTGGTTGTGTTCTCGGCTCCTCGGCCGGAGAAACCGCGGCTTCCATTGCGCACCTCTCCCGCCAAGAATACCTCCCGAACTTCGACCGCCCTGCGACAACTTTTCCAAACAGGCAAGCAAGAAGGAGTCTTATCGCAACAAAATATCTCAGAAATTTACTCAATTATTCTCATTGATTACCGCTTTGATAAGCGTGAGCACACAAATCAGTGTGTTACTCACCAGCCATCTTAGCCACGCCCCCTACACTCTGACTTTTGATTTGAAATTGAACCATGTCCTCTTTTCCTTTTTATTTCGTCTGTTTCTTCAGTCCTTTTAAAACATAAGCTGGGGATGGACTTCCATCGACAATTGCTCTACTATATGGAAACCTGACATGGCTTTCAAAGGAATCCTGTTGCCAGATCTGAAACTCCCACAAGGGAGTTATATCTTTGAATAAACTGTGCATGTAGCAGATTGTGTGAGCATGAAGGCTGGTAATTTAAAAATATTTCCTTTGTTTTCTCCAAACAATTTTTTCATTTTGTCTTTGAAGAATCCCTGACCAAAATCTATGTTCTGGTAGCATTGACACACATTAGCATTGGCTGGAACTTGGATCCCAATATAGATTTTTCCTGGTTTAGGAAAAATGGCAGTGGCATGAATTTGTTTAAGGTGGATCCGAGCTTGCCAAGAAGTGTGTGTTTTCATGCCAGGGATTACGCTGGCTTATAAGGTCCCCCCCCCCTATTATCATGCAGCTCCCCATCTTTTCAGTCTCCTAGCACAGTGCTTTTACCCACTGCATCACCAGGGAGATAATAATAATTTTATGTCCGAAATTACTTTGGTTTGAAAGGATTTTTGCTGGAGAAACTTTGCTTAGGCAACACCCAAATGAGGCTCCATACATTTACCCAAGATCGTTCAACACCAAAGTGGTCCCTATTTATCTACTTGCAATTTCTTGTTTTCAAACTGCTAGGTGACCCACACGCTTTGACAGTGTTGGTGAACCTTTTAGAGACTGAGATCATGGAGACAATGAAGGCTACATGAGTTCCACAAGCACAGGATACCTCTCCTGAAATAAGCTAAAAATTCCTCTATAATGGCCAGAAGAACTCAACTTGTGTCAACAGTTAGTAAGTTATTTCCTGTCAATGAAGAACCAAGTGAAAGATAATGGTTCTATATTAGATACTAATGGTTTCCAGTAGGTAACAACCCAAATCTCGATATTGAATTTATGAAGCATGAATTTTTGAACAGGAAGGTGTGTTATTTCATTACAGGGAGGCCTGAGGAATCTGTAAGCACAGCAGAGAGCTCAACAGCTCTCAGCTGCACCTTCTGGAGTCCCAGGTAGTAATATTTTGATCATCATAAAATGAGTCTGCTTCCTCTCCCAGCCAATCGAGAGGAAACCCCTGTTCACTTTGCTTTGAAGGCTGACAAAGGGCTGCAGTGGCTTAGATGTTAAGATGCTGGACTTGAAATCATGAAGGTCAGCACATCAGCAGTTTGAGACCCGAGTGCTGCATGACGGAGTGAGCTCCTGTCTCTGTCCCAGTTTCACAGAATCATCTGCAGATGGAAACTTTGGCTCTAAACAGAGATGAGCACTTAACCCTCGGAAGGGCAACCTTTACCTTATAAGGCCCATTCCAGTGAATGAGCAGCAATGTTTGCTTAGCAAAATAATGCCCCTGATCTGATGCCACCAGATAAGGTCTGTGACAGTTGGCCCACTGTTGTCAGGTATTTGACAAATGAAGGAACACCATCTTATTTGGATTAGGGAACATTGATTCTCCCATTGAGTTCGGATTGTGGCCTCAAAGAATCATATCTTTACACAGCTAACAGTGCTCTCAAGGTAGTGAGTGGTCACTCATACTCTGGTCACCTCCAGATTGGATTACTTTTAAATGCTCTACATGGGTCTGCCCTTGATGACCATTCGGAGGCTGCAACTAGTTCAAAAATGCGGCTGCCCAAGTAGTGATGGGACGTGGGCATTATGCCCGCACATTGCCACTGTTCCTGGAGCTACACTGGTTGCCAGTATGCCTCCGGGTGCAATTCAAGGTGCTGGTTTGGACCTTTAAAAACCTTCATGGCAGTGGGGTACAAATTTATAAAATAAAATAAATAAATAAAATGGAATAATTAAGGAAAGGTTTTATAAGTTCCACTCTACCAGTGAGTTTGCTTGGGCGAGTGAGAATTCAAGTCCTACTCTCGACAGTCCTAGTCCATTTCTCTGTCCACTTCACCACATTGGATATTCAACAAATATGACCATAGTTCATTCAAAAATGCCATGGGAAGCATGAGTTAAAGAAGTTCCTAAAACCTATTCATTCATTCATTTAAATTCATATAGCCTCCCACTCACTGAAGTGTCTCCAGACAACTCAAAATGCAATTGCACTTCACCTTACCTAAAAGATCCGAAATACCATTAAAAACCTTACATAAAACATATTATAATATATATATTATAAACCACGGGGTGATGCAGTCTCTTAGGTAACCTGGTCCACTACCATGTAAGGCTTTAAGGGTGATAACTAGTACTTTGAATTGAACCCAGAGTCATACTGGTAACCAATCCAGCTCCCACAACAAGGGTGAGGTGGGGGCATACTGTCCACACCCCATCACTGTGCAGGTGGCTGCATTCTGGACCAGCTGCAGCCTCTGAATGGTAATCAAGGGTAGCCCCATGTAGAGTGCATCACAGTAGTCCAGTCCTGGTCCAGGAATGGGCACAACTGGCAAATCACATGAACCTGCACAAAAGCCCAACTGGCCATGACTGGGTCTGTCTGGGGCAAAACAGCCCCATCCAATGCCAAACATGGTAGCTCCTTGGACAATCTAGGGCCCCCTATCCACAGCCACTCAGTCTTGCTGGGATTCAGCTGTAGCACATTGTCCCTCATTCAGACCCTCACAGCCTCTAGGCACCTGGATAGTACGTTGACTCCAAAACTAGGATCCCCATGGGTAGAGATTGAGTATCATCAGCATTCTGATGGTACCCAACCCCATGGGAACGGATGATTTCACCAAATGGCTTCATGTAAATATTAAACAAGAGAGGCAAGAGTACCGAGCCCTGCAGCACACAACACTGTAGAGGCCTCGGGCTGGACATTTCATCTCCCAACAACACTGACTGGCTTTGGCCCTTGAGGATAAAGGAAAACCAGGACCACGATGCGCCCTGTACCTCCAACCCCCAGAGCCAACCCAGAAGGATACCTTGGTTGACGGTATTGAATGATGGTGAGAGGTCAAGAAGAGCAAGGATGGACAGGTTACCTCCATCTCACTCCCACCAGAGATCATCTATCAGTATGACCAATTCAGTCTCAGTACCATATCCGGGCCTGATTCCTGGCTGAAAATGGTCCAGATAATCCTCTTCATCTAGGACACCCTGGAGATGCCTGCCACCAATTTCTCTTCCACAACAAGAGAAGCTTGGATTCCGGCTGAAAATTGGCCTGTATTGTTGAGTCAAACGATAGCATTTTGAGAAAGGGGCACACCAATGCATGTTTCAACAATGCAGGAAACACACCCTTCCTCAGGGAAGGATTAAACACCCCTCCAACCCAACCGCCTGTCACCCCCCCCCAACAGCTTTCACCAGCCAGGGTTCTAACAGACAGGCAGTGGCGCAAACAGCTCCAAGGATCCTGTCCACATCCTCAGGGGCAACAGGATCAAACCAATCCCAGATAACCTGGCTAGATGGTGCACTGGACAACTCCCGCATATGGATGTTAAGTCAAGTGTTGAACTTTGAGCGAATCTGAGTGATTTTCCCTGCCACATAATTAGCAAAATATTCCGCAGATCCTTGCCATCTGATAGGATGGTGCTTTTTGCTTTCACCATGCCCAAAGGATCTGATGAAGGACGTTTTGGTGAATTTTAGTCCCGGCCCAACATCATTGACAGAGATGGGCAAACACTGTCAAGTTAGACCGCTCAAGCCTCATAACTCGAGAAGTGTGGTCTTGAATAGTCTAGGTATGCAGTGTAGCCCATTTCTGCCTACGATGTTAGGCTGGGACTAAAACTCACCAAAGTGTCCTCCATCCCACACAGAGGATGACAATTGTGATACCTTCATAGTTATCTTACAAGGAGCTTCAATGACCCACCACCACCACAGAACAAACTTGAGTTGGGCATTTAGAAAGTTTGTACAGACAGTCCAGGAAAAGTTTGGTTTCTATCTTTTGGAAGTCAAGAGGGATAACCATAATGGAGCCTTAAGAGAAAAGACATAGGCTAGAGATAGACATTCTGGGATAGTAGAGTTTGTAAATTTCACACTTTTGGGGCATTTCAAAGACATAAAGGGTGGATAGAATAATGCATACATTTTAAAATACGAATAGAGATATAAAGTTTTGAAGAGAAGTGACTAAACGGTGCTTTACTCCATGGAGAAAAATGTGGTTAAGTTTGGTGAAATAAAAGTTTGAAATCAGGAGGCCTGTTGGCACAATGCTTAACCTGTTGTCCTGAAATCAATAGGTTGTGAGTTTGATCCTGACCAGGGCTTGATGTCGACCAGCCTTCCTTCCTACCGAGGACATAAAAATGAGTACCCAGCATGTCAGAGGCAAAATGTTAATTAACTTGTGAACCATCCAGAGAGTAGACTAAGTGTGATTGATTTTCTTTGAATTCAATTTTTCACACCAACTAGAGTGGTTCCACAGAATCCATGGGAACTGAATAATATGCACTTCGATGGATTAGGGGCCTTGCGTAATCCTGGAAGCAACCATCTTTGGTCCTGGATGGGGCTATTATGCCCCAAACAGACCCCGTGTGCAACTTGGGGGTCCTCCTGGACTCACGACTACTGCTCGAAGAGCAAGTGGCAGTTGTGGCCAGGAGGACTTTTGTACAACTTTGTGTAATTCGCCGGTTGTGCCTGCTCCTAGTCCGGGACTCCTTTCTCATAGTCACCCATGCTCTGGTGACCTCTAGACGAGATTACTGTAATGCACTCTACGTGAGGCTGCCCTTGACGACCATCCGGATGCTGCAGTTGGTCCAGAATATGTTTGCCCAGGTGGTGACGGGGTGCTGGCATTATGCCTGTGCCTCGCCATTGCTCCCGGAGCTGCACTGGTTACCATTTTGCCTCTGGGTGCAATCCAAGATGCAGGCGCTGACCTTTAAAGCCTTACATGGTAGAGGGCCAGGATACCTAAGAGACCATGTCGCCCCAAGAATGTCTGCCCATCTGACTAGAGTGGACCGGAGAGGCTCCCTAACTGTATCATTGACTAGAGGGGTTTGCCTCTCTAGCACAAGGAGGAGGGCCTTCTTCATGTCCACGCCAGCCCTCTGGCACCTCCGGCCTACAGAGTTAGGACTGCAGACAGAATTGCTGCTCTTTAGAAAAGAACTCAAAAACTGGCTGGCTAGGCCAGTGATGCCTGCCCACTGGCTTATTTGAACTTTCCCTCTTGCAGATGAGGTGGGTGGCGTTTTAATGGATTTTAATGTGTTTTAATGGGGTTTTTAAAATTAATTTTTAGTATGATTGTATTTATGTTTTATATCCAGTTGTGAGCCGCCCAGAGTTGCGCCAGGCGAGAGAGTGGCAATACAAAATAAATAAATAAATATTGTGAATAATGGATGGATTTTGACCAAAATACAGGTCACTCTCCCCTTAGCCACAAGGGATTTGTCCCAAGACTTACCACAGATCCATGAAACCTCAAAAGACAGCAACCCCTATATATACAAAGACAGAACACTTAAGATAGAAAGGCTTTAAGTTGCAAAGTAGCACAGGTATTTTCTGTCACATACTAATCACATGACTTGGTGTACACAACTTGGGAATCCCTACTCTGATTTCTTCAATTCTGTCCCTTTGCTGCTGAAAGCTACCCAGCTGGCATTAACACGAATGGAAATGTAGGGTAGGGTGTGAATTGTATTGGAGATTTTGACCTACCTCATACAACAAATAGCATATTGAACACATCGTCCACTCCTGGAAGAAAAACGAGGGAAACTAGCATTTGTGCTCATGTTGTTGGACATCCAACAGGCAAAGAGTTCAATCCCAGTGTTAGGATCATTTACCTGGCCAAACCCTGCACAGGAAAGAAGGAAGAGGTTGAGCTGGAAGGGAAGAAAGAAGGAATTTTGTAGAGGTCAGCACAGAAGGAAAGGCAGTTTGTCTGTCTCAGGGATTCTCACCCTGAGGCCCACGGCACCATTTTATGTATGTGTGTGTGTGGGGGACCACCTCCACCACACCAGGAAGTGCCATGTGGTGGAAGAAGGGCAAAATGGCTGTCCAGCACTGAAGCTGTCTGAGGGAGAATAACCCGGCCCTTGTGTTAAATTGTTGAGAACTCCTGCTCTACGGAGTGGTGATCATCTCTGTTTACAGCCAAAGAGCCAGAACCCTCTGCATCTGCAGATGTTTCTGTGATCATGTGGCAGGCATGAATAGATGCCTAAGCACATGGAATGCTGTTCCCTACTCACGGAAGTGGTACCTATCTTCTTGCAACGTCTTGCTTTTGAACTGCTAAGCTGACAGGAGCTAGGTCAGAGACAGGAGGTCACTTATTCATACAACACTCAGGTCTTGAACTTCTGACCTGATAACCTTCCAGTCATCAAGTTCAGTCCCTTCATCCACCAAGCTACCACAGTCCCTTCATCAGCTTGGTGCACCTGGATCCCGATATGTATAGACACTATGTACAGGTTACTGGATATTTGATGGGGGTAAAACACATGTGAATCAGAAGACCTTCCTCTCTTTTTCCGTGGAGAAGAGTGCCTGAAGACTTTTCTTCAAAATGGATATGGTTCAAAAAAGAATATGTTAGGAGTTCTTTAGACATGTGCTTTTTGTTCAAAAAGCACATTGACTGGTACATTGCAGAAGCGAGTGGTGGTTGACTACATCATGGTGACCATTAAAATGACTGATTGTGCCATCAGATAGCTTTCATTACAGAAGGTTCAAAGGTTGTTCTCAAAGAGGTACATGGCTTTTTACCATATCATTCATCATATCTTGCAACATTTACACTAGGTTCTTCTGCTTCAAGTGATCCATCTGACCACCCCCAGGCTCTGTCTCCACAGCATGTTAGGTTTACTCTTTCAGCACCGAGGATTTTGAAACAGAGGAGGCTCCGGATATTTCCCCGACAGCGATCGGCTTTGGCAAAGGCTGCAGAGGGGATGGGACCATGTCAGAGGCAGCTCGGTGCAGCAAGGACAAAGCGCAAAGGCCGCCGCCGCCACTGCAGATGTCAAAACTGTCAGAAGTGGGAACAGTCCACCTCTGGCCCCCACAGCTGTGTGTCAGGGGCAGGAATGGCCCACGAAGAAAAAGGTTTGGGCTCCACTAGATTTTCAGGGTTTGAAGCAGGGTCATTGTCAAGAGTCTAGGGTCAACAGCTGGTCAAGAGCAACTGAAGATTCAAGTGTTTCCCAGAAGCATCATGAAGGTTACATGAAGGGGTTCAGGGTTTCTCAGGTTCTGGTCCAAGTCTCTCCATGTCAGGGTCGAAGTAGCGAAAAATTGGTCAGGCAAGAGCTTTGCCGGCATGCTCTAGCTTTCAGGTGGCCAGTTCAAGAGGTGTGTCTGGGCACTCCTTCACCTCAGCTTCAAGGTCTGACTTAATGAGCATCTGCACATCTCGGAGGTGCAGGCTTGCTTTTGATCTCCCCAATTGCTGGCACCTGTCCTAGCTGTCAAGCACGGATTGTCCTGCTGGCCTTGGCCCGAGGAGCCAGCTCCAAATTGACAGCCGGCTGCAGTGCTGGAGTCAGGTCCATATCCTCCTGATCTGGGTTTGCCGCAACCTGAGGGACTGGCAACAGGTCCTCCTCAAGCTCAGACTCCAGGTCAAAACTGGCAGCAGGCAACTAGGCTGGTTGACTATCCTCCATGCACACAGGACACCAGGCCACAACAGATGTCTTTACTAATGTCCTAATTTATACGTTTAATGGGACAAGCTTTCTTTTCTAACATCAAAGTGAGGACATCACTTGTCAAGGAAGAATGAGATAATGTTGTAGGATTGTCATATCTGTTGCACAAAAGTCTGAGTGAGGCTAAAAGATTTCTTCCTGGAGAGGGCATTCAGGCACATTAGGGAAATTCCTTTCATTTGGGATTCCTTTCATTAGGGAAATTACAGGCAACTAGCCCTGCATTCTTTCTGACATACAGGTGACTTTGAATTTGTCTTGGCAATGTCATATCACTTCTACTTGTGCCGTATCCAGATCCAGATGTGAATATTGGCAATTATCATGGTGATCAGCCTTGGAGATTGTCCTGAGAATATGGCCTTCAATTTGCCTTCTGCATCTCAGCGTGACACTGGTACCACACATCCAGTTCTGCAAGTCACTTTCAAGTCCTGATTCCTTTTGGCACACAAAGTCTTCCTCAGCTCCATGCCACGATTGATGAAGCTGCTGCCTTCCATCAAGATGGACTCAAGTGGAATTTAATCCCTTTATGGACCATCACCCTTCCCTGTGGAATTTGGTACCCAAGTAACCTATGTCCAGATAGGAGCTTTCTTTCTGATCAGGAAGCTTGGGAAGAACTAGGACTAGTTCAGCTTTGTAGCATTACCATTTTGTTCTTTGTTCATATGGTGCCCAAAATGGGGAATTATACAGAGATGGCATTGGTCGTGCTGTTCGATGATCTCTGGCGAGAGCGAGATGGAGGAACCACTTAATTCTCACTCTTCTTGACCTCTCAGTGGCTTTCGATACCATTGAACACAGTGTCCTTCTGGACCAGCTACAGGGTTTGGGGATCCAGGGCACTGTGTTGGACTGGTTCACCTCCTTCCAGTTGTGTGATGACATTCCGCACCTGCAAATAGACCTGAGAAATCAAGTCTTGGTCTAGGTATGCAGTGTAGCCCATTTCTGCCTACGATGTTAGAGTGGGACTAAAACTCCCCAAAGTCTCCTCCATCCCACACAGAGGGGATAACTTCCTAGTTATCTTACAGGGAGCTTCTATGACACCGAACCACCATCACCACCAGAGAACAACCTTGAGTTGGGCATTTAGAAAGGTTGTACAGACAGTCCAGGAAATGTTTGGTTTCTATCTTTTGGAAGTCAAGAGGGATAACCACAATGGAGCCTTAAGAGAAAAGACATAGCCTAGAGATAGACATTCAATGATAGAAGAGTTTGTAAATTGCACACTTATGTGGTAATCCAAAGACGTAAAGGGTGGATGGAATATTGCATACATTTTAAAATACGAATAGAGGTAAAAAGTTTTGAAGAGAAGTGACTAAACTTTGCTTTACTCCAAGGAGAAATATGTGGTTAAGTTTGGTGAAATAAAAGTTTGAATTCAGGAGGCCTGTTGGCTCAGTGCTTAACCTGCTGTCCTGAAATCAATAGGTTGTGAGTTTGATCCTGTCCAGGGCTTGATGTCAAACAGCCTTCCTTCCTACCAAGGTTGGTAAAATGAGTAGCCAGGATATTGGAGGCAAAATGTTAGTCCAAAGAGTGGACTAAGTGTGATTGATTTTATTCGAATTCAACTTTTAACACCAACTAGAGTGGTTCCACAGAATCCATGGGAACTGAATAATGTGCACTTCTATGGATTAGCGGCCCTGTGTTATCCAGGGAGCTACCATCTTTGGTCCTAGATCTTTGCTCCTATTTTGCCCCAAACAGATCTTGTGTGCAACTTGGGGGTCCTCCTGGACTCACGACTACTGCTCGAAGAGCAACTGGCAGTTGTGGACAAGAGGGCTTTTGCACAACTTCGTGTAATTCGCCAGTTGTGCCTGCTCCTAGACCGGGACTCCTTGCTCATGGGCATACATGCTCTGCTGACCTCTAGACAGGATTACTGTAATGCACACTACATGAGGCTGCCCTTGACGACAATCCGGATGCTGCAGTTGGTCCAGAATATGTCTGCCCTGGTGGTGATGGGGTGTGGGCATTATGCCTGTGCCTTGCCATTGCTCCGGGAGCTGCACTGGTTACCATTTTGTCTCCAGGTGCAATTCAGGGTGCTGGTTTTGACCTTTAAAGCCTATTATGTATGGAATAATATGGAATGTAACTGCTACGCTGTGCCTATGTAACCGGTTCTACAGGAAATGTATACTTAAGCCATTTGTAAAGAAACATTGTATCCAGCTGCTATTGGAATGCGAGCTTACTACCAGAGATGGGAGTAGCGAGCATTCAACTCACATGGTACAAATTCCCCAATCATGCACAGCCACGGGTAACCTTCCTGCCACGGACACACCTGGACAAGAAGGGCGGGACTCCAGATGATGTCATGCCGACAGTAGCCAATAGGCTACCATGCAACCAGATTCAAATGTATAGTGACTGTATAAAAAGAGTTGTATTGCCACCATTACCCTCGTGTTCGAACTGTACTTCATGCAATAAAGATGTGTTAGCCAGAATACGGCTGCTTCTATCGTCTTGCTTCCCTGAACACCAAAAAGTCCTACATGGTAGTGGGCCAGGATACCTAAGAGACCATGTTGCCCCAAGAATGTCTGCCTGTCTGACTAGAGTGGACCGGAGGGGCTCCCTAACTGTACCATTGACTAGAGGGGCTGACCTCTCTAGCACAAGGTGAAGTGCCTTCTCCGTGTCCACACCGGCCCTCTGGAACCTCCTGCCGACATAGTTAGGGTTGCAGACAGAATTGCTGCTCTTTAGGAAAGAACTCAAAACCTGGCTGGCTGGACAGGTGTTGGGTGCTGCTGAGGAGGTGGTGCCGCATCACAGCCAAACACACACCAGCCGGCTTTCTATCCCTCACCCACGGCGCCTGAAGGACCCGACTGGAGTTTCCCCTTTAATATCAGTGGGTGGGGCTTGCGACCCCCCTCTCCGCTTGCTCCCCTGGGGTTGGGAGGTTTGTGGGGACAAAAGAGGAATGTCCCCCCAACTCTTCTGGACCCCGTAGACCAGGCACAGTGGATCGATTCCCTCCCCCCCCTCCTTAAAACAACTCCGTTTTTAAAGAGTAGAAAAGACGGAGTTTTTTTAAGGAGGGGGGTGGGAATCGATCCCCTCTCCCTGGTGTCCTGAGTCCAGAAGGGTTTGGGAAACATTCCCCTTTTGTTCCCACAAACCTCCCAACCCTAGGGTAGCCAGCGGAGAGGGGGATCGCAACCCCCACCCACTGATATTAAAGGGGAAACTCCAGTCAGGTCCTTCAGGCGCCGTGGGTGAGGGATAGAAAGCCGGCTGGTGTGTGTTTGGCTGTGACGCGGTGAGTTGTTTTTCTTTTTAATTTTTCGGGCGCCGTTTTCCTCAGCGTTCTGCGTGCTCATGGCGCGCAGGACGCTGGGGCTTGTAGTAATGGATTGGTGCTTTCTGTTTGTGCTGCGTTTTTTAAAAATGGTTTTATTTTGATTGGCTGCGGCGTGTTTCCGAACGCTGCCCCGTGCGAGAGCCTCTCAGCCTGATTGGCTCTGGCGCGGCGCGGCGCGGCGCAAGGAATGTTGGGAAGTGAAGTTGTTTCCCTTTCTTCGCGTTTGTGGGGCTGTTGCCCCACTGCCGGTTTTTTCAATCCTTCATTGACCTGCGTACCCAGATCGGCCGTGTGCACGAAGGGTGAGTGCAGGCAAGTAGGGCGAGCCATAGCAACCTATAGCCAGTTCCAACAGTTAACCCTTGGATTTATAGGTTAAGATCCATTTTGCATTATTGTAATTATACTTTTGTTAATCTTGCTGTTTGATGATATTGTATTTTTTGTATTTTGTAAGCCGCTTTGAGTGGCACTTGTGTCAGGAAAGCGGGATAGAAATTAAACGTAATAATAATAATAAAATAAATAAATAAATAAATAAATAAATAAATAAATAAATAAATATTGTGAATAACAGATGGATTTGGACCAAAATACAGGTCACTCTCCCCTTATCTACAGGGGATGTGTCGACTTACCACAGATACATGAAACCTAAGAAAACAGCAACCCCTATATATAAGGCAGAACACTGCCTTATATATAGAAAAGCTGTAAGTTGAGAAGTAGCACAGGTATTTTCTGTCACATACTAATCACATGACTTGGTACACAATTTGGGAATCCCTATGTTGATTTCTTCAATTATGTCCCTTTGGTGTTCAAGGAATTATGACAACAAGCATTGGAAGTGAAATACAGCTCTTTATTTGGAGGGTTTGAGCACAACTTAGATGGGGCAAAACTCAGACTTTAATACAATACAGAAAGTTACAGTAACAATAAAGAACAATGCCAATTGGCCAAACAATGTGTGCACACTTCTTAATCCCCTTATTTGCATAAAGGAGATACATTGCATGCCTGTCAGATTTCCAATTTTGCACCTCCCGAAATCTCGTGAGACTACGTTTGTCAGATGGAGGAACAGCCGTTCGCTCAAAATTAAAGTTTAATGCTGGGGATCAAAACGACAACTGAAGTTCCCTCCTGTGTGTGCTGAGAGTGGAGGGTGACTCCAAAAATAGTAGTCATCATTAACAGAGGAGTCCAGTGTCCTAGGCTGAGACAGCGTGTGGGTACCCTTGGCCTGAGTGGGGGAGTATTCCACAATTTCACCCTGGTCCCCAAAATCAAAATGGTCCCTAGGACACTCTTCTGGGTCAATGTTACCTGGTTGCTGACTATTACCTCTGCCCCCTGGGTTTAAACGGGTGGGGGCCAACCCTAACATTGAATATCTGTATTTATCCTGTGGGTCCAGTATATTGGGTCTCAACTGGTCCACATGCCTCTTCCAGATCAGACCAGTGGCTGTTTTGATTCTGTAAGAAACAGGCCCAGTTTGATCGATCACAAAACCAGGTACCCACTTAGGACCACCGGCTGCATAATTGTGGCAATGGACAGGGTCACCAAGCAAGAAACCCTTCTGGTGTTGGATCACTATATAAGTGCCCTTGTCCTCCACCCTAGAGGGATCCAACCTGTCCAGCAAGGATGCTAGTTTCTTTGCTGGAGCAATTCTGCAGGGGATAGCCCTGAGGCAAGGGGGGTGAGCCTATTAGTAAAAATGAACTGACATAATTGAAGCTCCAAATCCCCTTCCCCCATGTGCTGAAGTGCATCCTTTGTTGTGTGCACCTGCCGCTCCACCTGGCCATTGGTGGCAGGGTGGAATGGGGCAGCAGTGATGTGCCTAATAGCATTCCTTTCCATGAAGGATTGGAATTCTACAGATGTGAACGTGGATGCGTTGTCAGACATCAGAACATCTGGGAGTCCAAACGTAGCGAACAGCCTCCTTAAGTGCATTATTGTTGTGGCCAAAGTGGTGTTGGACACTCGGATTACTTCCAGCCACTTGGAGAATGAATCCACAACCAACAAAAATAGGGCTCCCCTAAACGGTACCGCAAAATCTATGTGTAACCTGGACCATGGGCCCCTGGCAGAGTCCCATTCCTGGGAGGGAAAGTGGGATTGCTCTGGGCAAGAACATTGGCAGTTGTCACAAGTGCTGACCATCTTTTCTATGTCCCGGTCTAGTTGGGGTCACCAAAAGTAACTACGGGCAAGGGCTTTCAAACGTACAATTCCCGGGTGACTTGTGTGAATTAGATTTAAAACCTTTTGGCAGAGGGTGACAGGAATGACCACCTGCTGGCCCCACAGAAGGCAACCCCATTCCACAGACAATTCCAAACGTTTGCGGTGGAAGGTTTTGAATTCCTCAGCTGGAGGAGAGATGGGCCAGCCTTTTTCTGCCCAAGAAATGACTTTAGATAATGCCACATCTTTGGCCGTGGCTTTGGCTATATCGGGATAACCAGAAGCAAGTCAAAGGCCTCAATCATGAGGACCTGGTGGTCACTCTCAATCTCGTAATCTGGTTCCCTGACCCTGGGCAGTGGAGAACGCGACAGGGCATCAACATGGCTGATGTCCTTGCCGGGCCTGTGCACTAGAGAGAAATCATATGCATTTAAGAAGATTGCCCAGTGCAACATCTGTGGGGACAAGTTTTGCGGCATGGGCTTCCCATTTACAAAGATTCCAAGGAGGGGCTTGTGGTCAGTCACGATGGTAAAGGACCTCCCGTAGAGGTAATCGTGGATTTTTTTGGTGCCTGCCACAATTGCCAGTGCCTCTCTGTCAGTCTGAGCATAACTTTTCTCAGGTTTTGAAAGGGAATGGGAATAAAATGCTATGGGGGCTTCCCTCCCATCATTTAATACATGGCACAACACAGGCCCGACTCCCACAGGTGATGCATCACACATGAGAACAACCCATTTGATAGGATCAAAATGTGTTAATACTGCATCAGAAGACAGTAATTTTTTAAAGTCCTGGAACACTTTCTTCTGGAAATGGCCCCAGTGCCAAACAGTGTCTTTTTTAAGGAGCCGGTGCAATGGTTTGGCAACTGAAGCTTTGCGATAAAGAAAAGTGTGATAGAAGTTTAACAGTCCCAAAAATGATTGTAATTCAGCTTTAAATTTTGGCCTGGGTGCATGGCTGTCACCTTAGAGTCTGAGGGCATGATACCTTGGGGTATAATCCTATACGCCAGGAACTCCACTTCCCGTGCCAAAAACACACATTTGTCTCTTCTGAGACATTGAACATCCTGCTCGAAACATGACAGTACTCTATCGAGCCTGGCCACTATTTCGATGGTGTCCTTAGCGGTGATCAGGACATCGTCGAAGTATGGCAGGGCTCCGGGCAACCCTTTAAGAATGTGTTCTACAAGAGATTGAAATATTCCGGGGGCCGCATTCACCCCAAACTGTAGTCTGGTCACTTTAAATGCCCCTTTATGCATAACTATAGTCTGCGCTACAGCAGCGGCAGGAGTCATGGTTAACTGGTGGTAAGCCTGGGCAAGGTCAAGTATTGAAAAGCAGTTTCCTCCATGCAAGGAGGCAAGAAAATGGCTTACCACTGGTACAGGATATTCGTTCAGGCGAATAGCTTTATTTATTGTGCATTTATAGTCCGTGCATATCCTGACCTCCCCGTTGCTTTTCAGAGCTGTCACAATCAGTGTCTCCCATATGGCAGAGTCCACCGGCACCAGGATGCCCTGCCCAACCAATTTGTCCAACTCGGCATCTATCTTCTCTTTGAGGGCAAAGGGTACCCGGCTGGGCTTCATACGGATGGGCCAAATGGCAGGGTCAAGTTCAAAGTCAGCCGGGGCCCCTTTGTACAAACCTAAACCCTTTTTGAATACCTCAGGATGTGCAGCACAAATGTCCCGGATTGGGTCAGAGTCTATCACATGAATACCAGAAAGCCGGATCCCAGAGGCTTAAACCACTGGATCCCAATCAGATTATAAGTGCCCTGTGTGACCACAACTAAGGGCAAGGTGGTGCGAATGTTCTTGAAATGACCCAAAAAGTTACCCACCCATAGGACCGGAATCTGGCAACCCTGCACATCCCGGAGGGAGGTATTAAGGGATTTAAGCTTGGGGCGAGAGGCCGGGGGAATCCACAGAAACTTCCGCTGTGTAATTACTGAAAATGTAATACCTGAATCCACCTCCATACTGAAGGGAACATCCTGAAGGCTTAGGTCGGTGTAGAACCAATCGCTGACATTGCCCACTTTGCATGGATCTGGCTCGGAGGACACCTTGGCAATGGACGATTTGCGGCGATGACCATGCTTGGACTCTAGCGCTGCAGGTTTCCACTTTCACTGATGGCATACCTTGGCTATGTGCCACTTCCATCCACAGTTGTGGCATTCTGTGGTGCAAAATGGGCACTTCTTGCAGTCATGCTGGGCTCCACAGCCATCCCATTTCCGGAGAGTCTTCCTCTCCCGATCGTTGAGGTGCTCCGGGTGCCTCCAGTGAATCACTCGGACCTCGCTCTCCTCATCACTGGATCCCAAGGAAGATGTGGAACCAGGAAATGCTGATGAAGATGATGATGAGCAGCGGTGGGCTTGAATGGCTGAATCAGTGGCACTGACAGTGGGGTGGCAATGCCGGAAGAGCTTCACTCCAGACTGTGCGGCCTCATGCGCCAGCGCCTCGTCCATCACAGACTTGAATGTCAGTGTCTTCCTGGTCATGAGGCGATGTTGGGAATCCTCATCTTTCATGCTGGCCAGCAGATGGTCTCGTAGCGCCTCTTCAACGTTGTCCCACTTGCAAGGGGCAGCAGCAAGGCAAAGCATGGTGGCGTATTCCCCAATGGATTCACCAGGGCGCTGCTCGCTTCTGTGAAATGCCACCCTGGCTGGAAAGATCGAGACCTCAGGTTGCAGGTGCTTCCTCATTGCTGACAGGATCTCAGTGAGCGGCACCTCATCCACATCCCAAGTAAAAATGAGGCAAACAATAAACAATATTAGGATAAAAAGAATTAAACTGTATAAATAACTTCAAAGACAAATATGTATATCTACTAATGGTTTTGTATTTTTTGTTGATACTTGTTATGTATTCTTCTTTATTTGTTTTGTTTTCCTTTGTCAATATTTAATTATTTAAATAAAATATTTTTAAAAATTTAAAAAGAAGAAGAAGAACGAGGTGGATGGCCAGCTTCAGTGGCTCAGATACGCACGGGGCAAGGAAACAGGAGCGCATCTAGTCCTCATCAGTGAGCTTCTGGGACGGCATGGCATGGCGGAACCAGCGCTCATAGATCACCCAATTGTCTGGCCGGGTTGAAGTGGCCGATGTTGCTGCCTTGTGGGGATGCCATTCCACCTTCTTCACCAATTTGGTGTTCAAGGAATTATGATGACAAGCATTGGAAGTGAAATACAGCTCTTTATTTGGAGGGTTAGGATGGGGCTAAACTCGGACTTATATACAATACAGAAAGTTACAGTAACAATAAAGAACAATGCCGATTGGCCAAACAACATGAGCATACTTCTTAATCCCCTTATTTGCATAAAGGAGAAACATTACGCACCTGTCAGGTTTTAAATTGCGCGTCTCCCAAAATCTCGCGAGATTACGCTGTCTGGCGAGATTTTGCGGCTCTCAAACAGGGACGCTGTTTGACAACTTGAAAGCGCATGAACTTAGCAGTTTGAATAGTTTGACAGTTAAAACAACAGTTATCATACATAACAGTCCCTTTGCTGCTGAAAGCTACCCAGCTGGCATTAAAACGAATGGAAATTTAGGGTAGGGTGTGAATTGTATTGGAGATTTTGTCCTACCTCATACAGAAAATAGCATATTGACCACATTGTCCACTCCTGGAAGAAAAATGAGGGAAACTAGCATTTGTGCACATGCATCTGCCAAGCTACCACAGCCCCTTCATCAGCTGGGTGCACCTGGATCCCGATATATCTTTTTCCGTGGAGAAGAGTGCCTGAAGACTTTTCTTCAAAATGCATATGGTTCAAAGAAGAATATGTTAGGAGTTCTTTAGACATGTGCTTCATGTTCAAAAACAACATTGACAGGTACATTGCAGAAGTGAATGGTGGTTGACTACACCATGGTGACCATTGAAATGACTGATTGTGCCATCAGATAGCTTTCATTACAGAAGGTTCAGAGGTTGTACTCAATGAGGTACATGGCTTTTTACCATATCATTCATCATATCTTGGAACAGTTACACTAGGTTCTTCTCCTTCAAGTGATTCATCTGACCAACCCCAGGCTCTGTCTCCACAGTGTGTCAGGTTTATCCTTTCAGTGCCGAGGATTTTGAAACAGAGGAGGCTCCGGAAATTTCCACAACACAGCGATTGGCTTTGGCAAAGGCTGCAGAGGGGATGGGATCATGCCAGAGGCAGCTCGGTGCAGCAAGGACAAAGCGCAATGGCTGCCGCCGCCACTGCAGATGTCAAAACTGTCAGAAGTGGGAACAGTCCACCTCCGGCCCCCACAGCTGTGTGTCAGGGGCAGGAACGGCCCACGAAAAAAGGTTTGGGCTCCACTGGATTTTCAGGGTTTGAAGCAGGGTCATTGTCAAGAGTCTAGGGTCAACAGCTGGTCAAGAGCAACTGAAGATTCAAGTGTTTCCCAGAAGCATCATGAAGGTCACATGCAGGGGTTCAGGGTTCCTCAGGTTCTGGTCCAAGTCTCTCCATGTCAGGGTCCATGCACGGAAAAATTGGTCTGACAAGAGCATTGCCAGCATGCTGTAGCTTTCAGGAGGCTAGTTTAAGAGGTGTGTCTGGGCACTCCTTCACCTCAGCTTCAAGGTCTGTCTTAATGAGGATCTGTACCTCTCGGAGGTGCAGGCTTGCTTTTGATCTCCCCAAGTGCTCGCACCTGTCCTAGCTATCAAGCACGGATTGTCCTGCCGGCCTTGGCCCTGAGGAGCCAGCTCCAAACTGACAGCTGGCTGCAGGGCTGGAGTCAGGTCCATATCCTCCTACTCAACATCCTGATCTGGGCTGGCCACAACCTGAGGGACTGGCAACAGGTCCTCCTCAAGCTCAGACTCCAGATCAGAGCTGGCAGCAGACAACAGTGCTGGCTGACTGTCCTCCTCCTAATGTCCTAATGTATATGTATAGTGGGACAAGCTGTCTTTTCTAACATCAAAGTGAGGACATCACTTGTCAAGGAAGAATGTGCTGCATCTGGAACCAGATGTGAATATTGGCAATCATCATGGTGATCAGCCATGGAAATTGTCCTGAGAATAAGGCCTTCCATTTTCCATTTTCATCTCAGCGTGACACTGGTACCACGGATCCAGTTCTGCTAGTCACTTTGTGGTCCTGAGTCCTTTTGGCACACAATGACTTCCTCAGCTTCAGGCCATGATTGGTGAAGCTGTTGCTTTCCATCAAGATGGACTCAAGTGGAATTTAATCCCTTTAGGGTTCATCACCCTTCCCTGTGAAATTTGGCACCCATGGCTGTTAGTAATCCAGTTCCAGATAGGAGCTTGCTTTCTGATCAGGAAGCTTGGGAAGAACTAGGCCTAGTTCAGCCTTGTAGCGTTACCAATTTCTTCTTTGTTCATCAGATGCCCAGAATAGGGAATTGTACAGAGATGGCATTAGTCGTGCTGCTCGATGATCTCTGGCAAGAGCAAGATGGAGGGACCACACAATCCTCAATCTTCTTTACCTCTCAGTGGCTTTTATTTTATTTTATTGTTAAATTTGTATACCGCCCACTCAGCCAAAGCCGACTCCGGGCGGTTCACAACAGTGGGTAAAAACAGATAAAAACAAATAAAACAGATAAAAACCAGCAATAAGAACCCACCCCTAAAAAGAGAGGGGTGCAGGAACTGAACAAACCGTGGGGCGGTCATCCTCCCCTATATTAACCACCCAATGGAAGCCACCCCTCCACCTGCACCCCAAACTTGGCCCACCAGCCAGGTTTTTAGTTCTTTTCTAAAGGACAACAACTCCATCTGGAGATGCAGTTCCACAGGCACGATGTTCCAAAGGGCAGGTGCGGACACACAGAAGGCTCTCCTCCTTGTGCCAGAGAGGCGAGCCCTCCTGGCCGATGGCACTCATTCATTCATTCATTCATTCATTTATTCGATTTATACCCCGCCCTACTCGACCAGGGCCGACTCTGGGCGGCTTACAACAAGTAAATCAAATACAGTATACAAAAATTACAAATGGTACAGTGTTGCAATACAGCAAATTAACAATAAATATTAGAAATACAAGATCCATAAAACACAGTATAACAGCAATAGCAACAATGTGATCAATATAATCAAAGGATATAATTTCAAAAATACCAAAAAATACAGAAATGCAATAAAGACATAAGCAGCAATAGTAATACAATAATTAATCAAAAAATACAGTTAAAACGAGCCCCTCCAGTCTGCTCTGGTTGGACGGACAGACATCCTTAGGGTGATGCGGTCTCTAAGGTAACCTGGCCCACTACCATATAGGGCTTAAAAGGTCAAAACCAGCACCTTGAATTGCACCCGGAGGCAAACGGGTAACCAGTGCAGCTCCCGCAGCAGTGGTGAGGCATGGGCATAACGTCCACACCCCATCACCACCCGGGCCGCCACATTCTGGATCAGCTGCAGCCTCTGAATGGTCATCAAGGGCAGCCCCATGTAGAGCGCATTACAATAATCTAGTCAAGAGGTCACCAGAGCATGAGTGACCATGAGCAAAGAGTCCCGGTCCAGGAGCGGGCACAACTGGCAAATCACCCAAAGTTGGGTGAAGGCCCTCCTGGCCACAGCCACCACCTGTTTTTCTAGCAGCAGCCGCAAATCTAGGAGGACCCCCAAGTTGCGCACCGGGTCGGTCTGGGGCAAAATAGCCCCATCCAAAACCAAAGATGGTAGCTCCTGGGATAGCACAGGACCCCCCATCCACAGCCACTCAGTCTTACTAGGATTCAGTTGCAGCCCATTCACCCCCATCCAGACCCCAATGGCCTCCAGACAACTGGAAAGGAGTTTGACTGCATCACTGGGGTCCCCACGGGCCGAGATGTACAACTGTGTATCAGAAATGAGGAAAACCAGGACCACACAGTGCCCTGGATCCCCAATCCTCGGAGCCGTTCCAGAAGGATACCGTGGCCGATGGTATCAAAAGCCGCTGAGAGGTCAAGAAGAGCATGGACAGATGGATGACCACCATCCTGCTCTCGCCAGAGATCATCCATCAGCGTGACCAATGCAGTCTCAGTACCATATCCAGGTCTGAATCCTGACTGGAAGGGGTCCAGATGTTCCGCTTCATCCAGTACCCCCTGCAACTGATGCGCCACTGCCTTTTCCAATACTTTCTGCAAAAAGGGGAGGTTGGAAAAAGGTCTGTAGTTGGTTATGACTGCTGGATCGAGGGATGGCTTCTTCAGGAGGGGGCACACCAAAGCATGTTTCAATGGTGCAGGAAATATCCCCTCCCGAAAAGATGCATTAATTATAGCCCTGACCCAGCCACCTGTCACTGTCTTGGAAGCTTTTACCAGCCAGGCGGGACAGGGATCCAATGGACAATTAGTGGTGCGGACCGCCGCAAGGAGCCTGTCCACTTCATCTGGGGCAACAGGATCAAACCGATCCCAGATAACACAGCAAGACTGTGCACTGGCTCCCCCCTGACCCTCCCCATCCACGCCAAGATTAAACCCTGAGTGAATCCGATTGATTTTCTCCACCAGATGGTCAGCAAAGTCCTCAGCCAATCCCTGCCAACCAGGCACAGCCCCCCCCCCCACTACGAAGGAGGGACCTGGTCACCCGAAACAGGGTGGCTGGGCAATTATCAGCGGAAGCAATAAGGGAGGTGAAGTATTGCCTCCTCACCACCCCCATCGCCACTAGGTAGGCCCTAATAGCGACTCTAGCTAGTGTCCAATCAGAATCGTTCCTGGTCTTCACCCAGCAGCGCTCAAGGCGTCTCTTTGCCCATTTGAGCTCCCGTAGTTCTTTAGTGAACCACGGGGATGACCTAGCTCCATGGGCTCTGAGAGGCCGTAGTGGAGCGATTACATCCAAGGCAGCTGTCGTCGACCCACACCACAGGTCAACAAGTGCCTCGGGCGAATCGTGTTGCCGATCCAGGGGAAAATCCCCCAGTTGCCTCTCGAATCCATCCGGATCAATCAGTTGCCAGGGGCGGGCCACTTTAATAGACCCTGCCTCCCTTTTTGATACCATTGACCACAGTGGCCTTCTGGACTGGCTACAGGTTTTGGGGATCCATGGCACTGTGTTTGCCTGGTTCTCCTTCTTCCTGGATGGCTGGGCCCAGTCGGTGTGGGTGGGGAGTGCAGGGTCGAGTCTGAGGCATCACACATGTGGGATGCCTTAGGGCTTGGTCCTCTCACCCTTAATCTTTAAGATCTACATGCAACCACTGGGTAAGATCATCTGATCCCACGGAGTGAGATATCATCAGTATGCTGACGATACTCAGTTGTATATCTCTGCCCGTGGTGATCCTAGTGATGCAGTCAAGGTGATCCTAGTGATGCAGTCAAGGTCCTGACCAGTTGCCTGGAGGCAGTTAGGGTCTGGATGGGGACAATGGACTACAGCTCAATCCCAGCAAGACTGAGTGGCCATGGGTGAGGGGACCCTCATAAGGAGTTATTACCTTTGGTTTGGGATGGGGCATTGTTACTCAAATCTGACAAGGTGCAGAACCTTGGCGTCCTCCTGGACTCATGGCTTCTGCTCCAGGAGCAGGTTACGGCCATGGCCAGGAATGCCTTTGGGCAAGTGCGTGGTATTAATCCCACTCCTAGAATGGGAGGCCATGCTCACCGTCAACCATGCCCTAGTCACCTCCCATTTGGACTATTGTAATGCTCTCTACATGGGGCTGCCCTTGATGACCATCCCGAGATTGCAGTTGGTCCAGAATGCGGTGGCCCATGCAGTGATGGGAAGTAGTCGTTTCGCCTGTGCTTCACCACTGCTGTGGGAGCTGCACTGGTTGCCTATATGTCTCTGGGTGCAATTCAAGGTGCTGGTTGTCACCTTTAAAGCCCTTCATTGTAGCGGACCTGGATACCTCAGGGTCCGCATTGTCCCTAGGACATCGACCCGTCCCATGAGAGAAAACCGAGAGGGCATCTTTAGGTACCTTCTTTTGAAGAGGCTCGCATCTCCAGCACAAGGAAAAGGGCCTTCTCAGACACAACCCCCACACTATGGAACCTTCTCCTGGTAGAACTACACCTCCAGGCCCTGTTGCTACCATTTTGAAAGAATTGAAGACATAGTTGGCAAAATGGGTCTGGGGGCCGGGATTGCCAACAAGCTCCCCTTTCTGGCCTGTCTGAGGCTTCACTCTCCTGTAATTGATTTTTAATGTTAAGGTCATTTAGATTTTATATTTGTTTTTAGATAGTAAATGGCACAGCAGTGGGTAATATTGCTATGTTTTAAGGGTGTTCTAATTGTTTCATATTGGTTTTAACTTGTGTATACCACCCAGAGTCTATTGATAGGGCAGTATATAAATCTATTAAATTAAATTTTAATTAAATTAAATGTTCGTGCTCTAGAAAATTTGTAAAATCCCATTACCAGCCTCCCCACCTCTCTGGAGGTTCTTCCAACTCTTTACAGCAGATTTTCAGGTGACTGAAGCAACAACAAGGAGGAAGAAGTAACCCATGAAGATTTAATGCTCTATCTACGGATCTGCCAAAAGAAAATCTCAAAATGCCTCTATACAGACATTGATATTTCTGTCCATAGGAGGCTTAGTCTAGAACCAACTTATCTAAACCACTGGCATCCATTAAATCCTGATGTTTCCATATATTTCCTCTTAAAGTTTGCAAGATGTACCCATTGCACTCAGAACAAAGGGGCCAAAGCATTTCATGTCCATTTTGAAAGCAACCTTTTGTTCTTTCCTTATGCCATATGTCACGATCTTTGTAATGATAGTTGAGACTCATATCTTGCCTTTAGTCCACTGAGTATTATTTGGTTTGAAGGATGATTTGATGTTTGCAGATTGATATGCAGTAGGCAGCAGTTAGGGGGCCAAACACATCTTTATTCCAAGGTATGCAATCTGAACATGAGGTAATGGTGGAGGTGCAGCTCCTTTTATACAGTGCAGTACATTCAAATCTTGGTACACGGTTCCCCATTGGTTACTGTATTCGTGACGTCATGGTGACGCCCAGCATTCTTTACCAGGTTTCTCCGTGGCGGGAATATTTCCTGCGCTAGGCTATGATTGGTTGATTTATACCATGTGGTCACGATTCGCTGCCATCAAGTGGCAGGTGAATCGCGTCTCATCCAGCTGACTTACATTGAGTTACATTGTATTCATTTGGGTTCATAAGAGGTTACAATTACTCTTAAAGGTATACACTTTCCATACACACCATCCCTCCCCGCTAGGATGGGACGAACTCCCTTAGCCAAGATGGTGGTCCACATGAGCATTTTGGGTGCACAGCCGGTTGGCTGGGCTCAGAGGTGCTAGGGGTTCCTTGTCTCGCAGACTCTCCCCCTGCAATGGGTGTAATGAGTTTCATTAGCTGACAGGGACCCTGGAAAAGACCGCTGTGAATCATTACCCTGGGTGACGGGCAATTCCTCTGAGGACCGTCTCATTTGCCTGGGGCTGGAGCTGGACTCAAAAACTAAAGGATGGGGTTAGCAAGGGACAAATCAAGACTCCGCTTCTCACTAGGACGGGTGGGGGAACACTCCAAAAACTTCCCCCTATCCTTAAGTGAACATCTAAACTAAAATCTGGAACTGGGCTGCAGTCCTCTCCCCCGCTTTCCTGTGGGGGTCGCAAGGGACAGGGACTTGTTCCCCCTCACATTTCATGGGAGGGATCGATATAAGGATGGACGGCTTGCGGCCAGTGCGCTGTGTCTCCCTCTTGGGATAAATGGGTGTGGGAGGACCCTAACGATGAGTCTTCGTCTCCTTGGTTGTCTGTGACTGTGCACCTGAGCTGGTCCACGTGTCGCCACCACACTAGCCCCGTACTAGTTTCCACCCAGTAGGACACATGCCTGGTCTGTTCAACTACAATCCCTGGAACCCAGTTCGGGCTGGCGGCCACATAATTCCTACAATGGACCGGATCCCCCTCTGAAAACACCTTGGTGTGCCCAATTTCTACATTCATCCCCCTATCCTCCACCCTGGTTGGATCCAACCGGTCTAACAGACTGATCGGCTTCCTGCGCATTAGGAGCTCTGCAGGTGAAAGTCCGGATGCCAGGGCAATTACACTATAGCACAGGAGAAATTGACAAGTTGCCAGCTCAGGTCCCCAGGGCCCATTCGCCGAAGTGCCTCCTTGGTAGTTTGTACTTGGTGCTCAACCTGACAATTAGTCGCGGGGAGGAAAGGGGCTGAGGTGATGTGCCGGACCGCATTTTTCTCAAGAAATGCCTGGAATTTGGCGGACATGAAAGTACTAGCATTGTCAGAGACAAGAACAATCGGGTAAACCGAAACAACTAAATAGTTTCCGCAATTGCTTTATGGTCACGGCAGAGGAGGTATTGGGCATTGGAATAACCTCCAACCACTTCGAAAGCGAGTCCACCACTAAAAGAAACATTGAACCCCTGAACGGCCCGGCAAAATTGATTTGTAACCAGGACCAAGGGCCACGGGCCGTGTCCCATTCTCTGTGAGGAAGTTGGGACTCTTCGGGTTGAGAACTCTGGCAACTTTCACAAGTGCCCACCAGGTGCTCGATATCTGCATCTATCTGGGGCAACCAGAAATAGCTTCTAGCCAACGCTTACAAGCTTACGATCCCCGGGTGGCTAACATGGAGTAATTTGAGCACCATTGAGCGCATTGCTTTGGGAATTATCACCCTCTCCCCCCCCCCCACAGGAGACAACCTCTCTCTATGGAAAGCTCGACCTTTTTATGAAAAAAATGCTTTGAACTCCTCAGCCGGAGGAGTGGCGAGCCAGCCCTTCTTAAACCAGGACATTACTAGGGACAGAACCTTATCTTTTGCCATGACCTTGGCAAGGTCAGTAGGCACAATTGGGGGTGAGTCAAGAGACTCGATCAACAGCACTTGGTGATCCTGTTCTACTTCACACTCAGGTTCCCCCACCCCTGGCAGGGGAGACCAAGAAAGCGCATCAGCATGGCTGATTTCCTTTCCTGGGCGGTGAACCAGCGTAAACTGATAAGCATTTAGAAATATGGCCCACCTGACCATCCTGGGGGACAGGATTTGGGGAGTGGGCTTGTTTGTAGTGAAAATGCCCAGCAGGGGATTGTGATCAGTTACAATGGTGAATTCCCGGCCATACAGGAAGTCATGGAATTTCTTTGTTCCAGCGACTATGGCGAGAGCCTCCCTTTCTGTTTCTGCGTAATTTCGCTCCACCTTTGAAAGGGGCTGTGAGTAAAAGGCAACCAGGGCTTCCTGCCCGTTCTTTAGCACGTGGCACAGCACAGCCCCCACCCCCACTAGAGATGCATCACACACCAAAACCACGGGTTTCTTTGGGTCGAAATGTGTTAGAACTGCCTGTGAAGAGAGGAGCTGCTTGAGTTCCTTGAATGCCTTTTCTTGACTTTCCCCCCACTGCCAAATTGCGTCTTTCTTTAAGAGACGATGTAGGGGTTCCGCTACAGATTCCTTTCTTGGCAAGAAGGAGTGGTAAAAGTTTAGGAGCCCTCAAAAGGACTGCAATTCTAGTTTTGCGGTGGGGTGAGGAGCATTTCTCACAGCCACAACCTTTGCATCCGATGGCTTAACTCCTTCAGGGGTTACCCTAAACCCTTGGAAATCTACCTCCCTTGCCCGGAACACACATTTGTCTCACCTAAGTCTCAACCCAGTTTTCTCAAACACAGTTAAAACCTTGTCCAATCTTTTAGCGAGTTCTGCCTCGCTTCCCGCATTTATCAATACATCATCAAAGTAGGGGAGAACTCCGGGGAGATCCTTGAGCAGACGTTCTACAAGGGATTGGAATTACCCTGGGGCTGAGTTAACACCGAATTGAAGGCGAGTTACCTTAAATGACCCTGTGCGTGACTATCGTTTGGGCAGCTGAGGTAGCAGGCGTGACTGTGAGCTGCTGGTAGGCCTGCGCTAAGTCCAATTTAGTGAAACATTTACCCCCATGTAGAGTAGCGAGCAAATGGCTCATTACTGGCACCGGGTATGCATTAGGGCAAATGGCCTTATTAATGGTACATTTGTAATCAGCACAAATCCTAACCTCCCCATTAGATTTCAGCGCTGTAACAATTGGTGTCTCCCACTCTGCGGAATCCACCAGAACCAAAATCCCCTGACCCACCAATTTGTCCAATCCCACCTCAATCTTGTCCTTGAGGGCAAAAGGCACCCATTGTGGCTTGAGTCTGATGGGCTGGATGGTTGGATCCAGGTTGAACGAGACTGGGGGCCCCTTATACCTCTTGAGTCCCTTTTCAAAAACCGCTGGGTGTGCATTGCACACGTCTCGTACTGGATCAGAGTCTATGGCATGGATGCTGGACAGTCCAATGCCTAAGGGAGTGAACCACTGGCTCCCCAGGAGTCAGCTGGACCCTCATTTAAGGACCACAAGGGGCAGTTTCTCTGTAAAGTCCTTAAATTTCGCCTGGCACTTTCCCACCCCCAAAACTGGAATCTGATTTCCCTGCACGTCCTGTAAGGTAGTCTTTAGGGTCTTAAACTCTGGACGCTCTTTTGGGGGAATGCATATGAATTCTTTTTGGGAAATGATGGAGTATGATGACTCTGAGTCCACCTCCATCCTAACTGGCACCCCCTGTAACAGTACCTCAACAAAGAAACATTGGTGGGCTCACACACGGCCCATAGTCGGTTCCTCAGCAGAGATTTTCCCAATGCCTCCTTTCCATCGTGGGCATTCGGCTGGCTACTTTCTGTCGCTGGCAGACCTTGGCGATGTGGCCCCGATATCCGCAGTGGTGGCACTCTGCTTTTCGGAACGGGCACTTCCTCCGGTCATGGGATGCTCCACAGCCATTACATCGGCAGTTGGTCTTGTTGTCGGTGTGCTCCCTGGACGCCTTCCTCTGGACCTTCTGGACATTGTCGTCATTGGACCCGGACCCCGAGGATATGGAAACCTCTGGGGCTGATGAGGAGCTAGAGGGCTGGCGGGGCGAACACCAGTTCACTTGCACCGCTGACCCCGACCCTCCGGAAATGGCATGCTTTGCTCGGAATGCTCTCACCCCGGACCTCAAGGCCTCTGCCGTCTGCGCTTCTCTCAGCTCCTCTGGACCTCCTCGCCTCGGAGTCCACACAACAGCCGGTCTTGCAGGGATTGTTCCAAGTCATCCCACTTACACGGGACAGCTGCTGACGGGAGCGCGGTGGCGTATTCTGCGACGGACTCCCCCTGGTACTGGTCCCTCCTGTGGAATGCGACCTGTGCTGGGAAGATGGATAGCTGTGGCTGGAAATAGGTATTGAGCGCCGCCAATAATTCTTTGAGCTGGACCGTATCGATGTCCCTGGGCATTAGCAGATGCATGGCGAGCTCCATGGTGGGGAGGCCAATCTGTGCGAGAAGATGAGACCGCATCTTGTCCTCGTCCTCAATTTCCTCGGATGCCATAGCATCCATTTTTCTGGATGCTTGAGATCAAAAGGAGTTATTTTGATGCTGTGGGATGCCATGATCCCATCCTCGTCGCCAATTTGATGTTTGCAGATTGATACGCAGTAGGCAGCAGTTAGGGGGCCAAACACATCTTTATTGCAAGGTATGCAATCTGAACATGAGGTAATGGCGGAGGCGCAGCTTCTTTTATACAGTGCGGTACGTTCAAATCTTGGTACACGGTTCCCCATTGGTTACTGTATTCGTGACATCATGGTGACACCCCACATTCTTTACCAGGTTTCCCCGTGGCGGGAATATTTCCCGCGATAGGCTATGATTGGTTGATTTATACCATGTGGTCGTGATTCGCTGCCATCTAGTGGCAGGTGAATCGTGTCTCATCCAGCTGACTTACATTGAGTTACATTGTATTCATTTGGGTTCATGAAAGGTTACAATTACACTTAAAGGTATACACTTCCATACACAACAGATGAGCATTTAAGAAAAATTTACATTGAAAACAGAACAGAACCTTTACTGACCAGAACAACTCATCATTTTAAATTCAAACATTGCTGGTTCGCGATGTGTGTCTGTTTGACAAGCCCATAAGGAAAGCACAGTTTTAACATACTTCCTCCATTATTAATAAATACCTGATCTGCAAAGGACATTATGGATCATCAAGCATAGTGGAAATAATGTCCCTGTGAAAGAAGCACAATGGGGAATTGAACTTCCAACCTCTGGTTCCAAAGGTCTCCCTTGCTTGAATGGCAACACTATATGATTCTAAGGAGAGGTCCTCATCTCTGTATTCAGCCAAAGAGGCAGCACTTCTCTGTCTGCAGATGTCTCCATGTTCATGTGGTAGGCATAGCTAGATGTCGGAGCACATGGGACGCTGTTACCTTTCCCAACAAAGTGGTGCCTATGTATCTACTTGCAATTTCTTGCTTTTGAACTGTGAGGTTGGCAGGAGCAGGGACAGAGACGGAGCTCACACCTAAAGCACTGATCTATCCAGCAGTTCTGTTTCAATCCTCTGTACTTCACACTTTGAAGCAAACCAAGGGGCTTTTTCTTCTCAAGCCCATGATTACCTGGACCACTGCAGTGCAGCTTAAAATACTTGGCAATTGAAGTTATTTCTGTTCTTGAGATGTCTTGTTGATACAGAGAATAAGCTTGATCTTAGAGTATTCATCTTGAAGCCTGTGTATACTGACCAAATTTCTCATTTTTCTACCAAGATTTGTAATGGGTGTATTGAATTACTTAGTATGTTATCAGCAAAAAAAGAATTATTCTCTTTGTTCATATTTCTTCCAGTTTTGGAAGCTTTATCTTATTTGCTAACAATCCCGGTGAACAGTGATGGCGAGAGCGGCTGTCTTTTTCAATTGATTTAAAAATATTTAACATTATATCTAATGGTATATTGTATAATTTGAGGGTGTTTTTGACAGTAATCCATGATTTAAAAACACACCAATACTTTTCCAATGATCTTCAAGAGCATCTCCAGCTAATGTCTTGCTTAAGACTCTTTAGATGTTACACTGACCTGAAGGCCTTATCCCAAATTTCACTTTGGTAGGTTGTCTCCTGCTCTCAGTTAAAAGGCTGAAAGCTTGGGATAGTAATAGATTTTTTTTTTAAAAAAAGAATCTAGATAGTTCCAGCAGTGCTCAAATCATACCTGTCAAGATTTGGATTTGAAAATAAGGGAAATTTTGGCCACACCCCTCTGTGGGCATGGCCAAATCTATGGGCGTGGCCAAATATAGACATGTGACTTGCTGGGCTCTAGTCATGCCTGCCACATGGCCATGAAAATGTCCACAAACACAGACAGCACTGGCTCTTTGGCTGTAAATTGAGATGAGCACTGCACCCTAGAATTGGATATGACTGGCAGATTTTACTTTCTTAGGATCAAAGATTGCTGCAGATGATGATTGCAGCCATGAAATAAAAGGCAACTGATGCTTGGGAAACAAGCTATGAGAAACCTGGGGAACATAGTTAAAAGTAGAGGCATCACCTTGCAAACAAAAAATTGCATAGTTAAAGCAATGGTATTCCCAGTGGTAATGTATGGGTGTGAGAGCTTGACCATTAGGAAAGCTGAGCGCAGAAAAATAGATGCCTTTGAAATGTAGTGTTAGAAATAGGTCGATCCTTGAAGAAATCAACCCTGACTGCTCATTAAAGGCCAAATAGTAAAAATGACGCTAAAGTACTTTGGACATCAAATGAGAAGAGAGGATTCACTTGAGAAAGCCTTGATGCTGGGAGGTGGAGACCAAAAACAGATAAATTCTCTTGATCTATTGTCGATGTATTCTTATATAAAACAGTCTTTGAAATTCTGAAAAATCCTATTCCAGTTCCTCGAACGAGGCTTCAAAGTAACTATTATGAGGAGTTGTGGCTCCCAATAAATTCTAATTTATACACGATTTCCTTTGAGAACTGCACTATTTTGAACCCACACACGAAACCTTTTTTCCACCACATCTTATTGTTTAAAAGATTTATAGATGACCTGTTTTTTGTCTTTGATGACTACAGCCATAATCCCGAGTTTATATCATGGTTGAATACACAAAATTCCAATTTGAAATTTACTCACAGTATGGACAGAACTGCTTTATCTTTTTTAGATTTAACCGTTTATGTTGCAGATGACCACAGACTTAAAATGAAATTATTTTTAAAAAGTACTGACACAAATACTTACCTGCCGTATGAGTCCTATCATCCACCACATTTACGGAATAACATCCCTTATGGAATTTTTGCAAGGGCTAAACGCAACTCATCAAGCACACAAGATTTTGAGGGAGTGGTTGCCAGCATTAAGGAGAGTTTGCTAAGCAGGGGGTACCCAGTACATATAATCAAGAATTCTTTGTCCAAGGTTAAACGGATTTCAAGGGATAACCTTTTGGCGAGGCAAGAAAGTACTAGAAAACAGGGGATCCAATGGTCTATAGATTATTCACCCAGATCAGGAGACATCAAGAAGATAATTAACAGGTACTGGTTTTTACTTTCTGACATTCCGGGATGCGATGAGAAACATATGATTGGACTCAGAAGAACGAGAACGGTAGGCAATTTGATTACTAGGGCAGACACAGCATCACAGAACAGGCTTCGAACCAGTCTAGTTAAGGGACATCACAGTTGTGGTCATTGTGTGGTTTGCAGGTTTGCATGGGAGACTCAATGTATAGATTTTCCTGAACTAAACTTTCGTAAGACTGCTAGTTTTTTTCCAGTAATTGTAACAGCCAAAATTGCGTGTACCTCTGGATCTGCCCCTGTGGACTCAAATACGTGGGTAAGTGCTCACAAAAATTGAAAATCAGGTTGTCAGAACATCGTTCGAGAATTAGAGGCCATGTGGAACAAGCACCATTGGTCAGTCATTATATCAAGAAAAACCATCAGGACACTGACTTTAGATTCATGGTTCTGAAGAAACTGAGTGTAACTAGTGGGAGTGGAGTTAATATTGAACAACTATTATTACAGAAAGAGGCATACTATATACATAGACTGGATACTTTATTTCCGAAAGGTTTAAATTGTGAATCGGACCTCTCTTGTTTTCTGTAAGCACTTAGTATTGTACACCTGATATGATTTGCTCATTATGACATCAACATTATGCGCAAGAGACAGGTGGAGTCAGTTGAGCCTATTTAAGGGTTAAGATCAGGATACAGGGCAACGTCCCAGAATACCATAGAAAAACTACGAAGGAGATAGAGAGGACGCATTATAAGGTATTGTAAGCAGATAGGAATGTTCTGTATAAGTTTATTCATGCATGTTTGTATCTTCGTGTTGGTAATTTACATGTTTTATGTAACCTTACAGATAAACATAATCACTCCCCTTATGAAATATAACTGAAATGTCTAATTAACCGGCCAGACGTCGGGAGTACGGAAGAATTTATTGGGAGCCACGACTCCTCATAATAGTTACTTTGAAGCCTCATTTGTGGAACTGGAATAGGATTTTTCAGAATGTCAAAAACTGTTTTATATAAGAATGCAACAACAATAGATCAAGAGAATTTATCTGTTTTTGGTTACCTTATCTCTTGCTGAAGTTTAAGCAGATTTTTTGAGTTATTTACAATACAAAGATCCAGTATAACAATTCTTTCTTAGTTTGTGTGGACTCATTTTCATTGAATGAATTATATGGTGACAAGCTGAGGACTTTTACTATATTTTTGCCAGATACAAACTGTTTTTTGTCCATTTCCTATATATTACCATTGCAGGCGCACCCCCCCAAAGAAAGACTCAGACACCAGTATATGGATAAAGGCATTGGGCCACTTTTATTGAATAATGCCCTAGTCCGAATTATAACTTTCAATTGGTGTAATCATCCAATTGTAATTCTTTAAGGCAAGCAGGCCGCAGTAACACTGGTAAGGTTCCTCCCAAAATGCCAGTGGCAATTGGCTACATGTAACTATTTGTATCAATTTGTTTGTTGACACAAACAAATTGTTGACCGGAGTCAATAAACTATCTACTGACCCCACCCTATGATGTGTAGCCGTTAAATATCAAGGTGATGCAGGCTGTGAAGCTCCTGCCATCACCCCTTGCCTGGTTTGCCCTTGACCGGCCAAACCTATTTCCCCTGTACCTGTCTATGTGTTGGCCAGTCAATTGCGAACCTGCCGGATACCTATGGGTCATAAATCTTTACCTTACCAGTGCTACCCGCCACATGGGGAGGCGTCCATGATAACTCACCGTCCCCCCCCCCCCCAGACCTTCAGCTCGGTCACCAGGCCTGCTTGCATATCCTCAAGAAAGAGGTTCATACCTCTGGCCGACAAGTGGACCCCATCTCCTGCATAGAGATCATAATCCTGCAAGCCTATCCTAGGGTGCCAGATGGCTGTCCCCAAGCCCTTGTCTGCCAGGAACCAGGCAACAGCCCTGTTCACCGAGCGGCAAGCGCGGTCAAGGGCACGGAGGTCAACACCTCCCATGTAAGTATGACGCGGCACCATGTCCGACCATAGCAGCCGCGTGGATGGCCATACGTAATGCAAATAGGCTAGGTCCCTGCAAATCATGAATTTTAAAGAGAGGCCAGTGACCTGGGCAAGGTCATTGCCACTGAGATGCAGGATAAGGACATCAGGCGGTCCAGCATCCCTGATGGAAAACAGGAATGGCAACAGTTCCTGCTATTTCATACCGCACTTACCGTACCATCGCATACGTGCGGCTGCACATAGCCCAAGATGGGGTCCCCACTCTGTCGCCGCAGCATACTGCGCTGCCCAGTGCACGTAACTGTGGCCCACCAGCCATTCTGCCACCGGTGTGTGGGGACACACAGGGTCTGTAAAAGAAGGGGAAAAGGAATAATGACATAACTGGTACTCATGCATGGAGGAGGTGTACGTACAATGCAAAGCGCATGGATCCCCACCTACCCATCCTGCATATATCAGCCTCAGAATACCCAAACACAGCTGCAGTAGATGCGGCGCCTATCCTAAATGAATGGGTGCCGTAACGAGCCCCAGGGAGGCCCACACTGGTAAGTGCCATGCCGGTCACCTTCCAAAACTGGAATTTAGTAAGGGAAACCCATCCTGGTGGAAGAAAAATGGGCCAGGGTGCCTACCACGCATTGCCAAAAACTCATGTAGTGCACCAACCGGACAGATGTCTTCAATGGAACATCGTAGAAGTCTGACTCCACTGCCTACGCCGTGCTGATCAACCTTTGAGGACCATATCCTCAACTGAGCCCACTCTTGTGTAACATAGACATCGTCGAGTTCCAGTGCCCTACGAGACGCATCCGCCTTAGACAGTGGTACCGACTCACTGATGCGGAGCGCTCCAAAGAAGGCTACAGTGGTAGCTGCATGAAAAAGAGCCACCTCATACCTATCATAGCATAAGTTATGCCAGCCTCATGCAAGGTGGGTAAGAACCTCTGGTGAAATCGGGTGATGTGTGTCCGGGCGGCGGCCACGTTCACGTGTCCACCCTTCCAAAACATGATGTATGCCCACCCACAGTAACCTGGCGTGGCCATGGCCACTGTACCACCCCCCCCCCAGTGTGACTGGACAGTGTCGGTGCACTAAATTGAACTGGATACTCACTAGTCGCACCCCCGTGAGCCGCCCCCACTGGGGGTTCCGGCCCACGGCGGGCGTCGGAGCTCGCGACAGGCATCGAGCTCTGGGGCCACACCTGACTGTTCCCCAACAACAACTCTGAATGTGCGGGGAGCTGTGAGGCGCCAGCCTGGGTTGGCCTGATGGCCTCAAGCAGCTCGACCCTGTTGGTGGCCCGCTGAAGAGTCACGGCCGACATGTCTGCCAGGACCGACGAAGGGGCCGTAATAGAAGCGGCAGCTAAACCCCCATTGGGAGGTGGTTGGGCAATGCCCAGTGATGCCTCTAGCACCGAAATACGTGCAAGAAGCACATCAACAGTCTCCGAGCCCCCAGTATAAGGTGGGCCGGATGGGCCGGATGGCCCTGTGGCCAATTGCTGGACGTGAAACCCGAACGGGGATCCCGGGCCTCAGTAGGGCCATGCCCAAAACTCCGGCCCGTGGGGGGCCGGAGGAATGGTGGGGTGGAAACTGCCACCAGGTCCAAGTGGCCCACCCTGTCCCGAGCCAAGAAAATGCTGTCCAGGGGCAGGGATCCCCAAGGAGCCAGCCTGTGCCAGCCCAGACTGGAGGCCTGTGCCGGGCTGACCAGATGAAGCCTGATCAGCCCCACTGGCAGCGGTGGGCAAGGCCATCCCGCTGCCCAGCTGAGGGGTGCAGCCCGAGTCCTCCGACCCGATGGCTGCCCCCCAGTAGAGGGAGGGGTAGGGAAAACCCTTCCCCTCGGCCACGGCTTGACCACCGGGGCCTTGCGCTTGGGAGCCATGTCTCCTGAAAAAGCTACCGATGGATCCCTGGCCAGGGATCAGTTCCTGTGCCCTGAGTACCACAGTAGTGAAGAGGAGCGAACTCCGTTCAAAGGAAAAGGTATGAAGGGCAAAGAGAGCAAGAAACGCGGCAGAGAAAACTTCTCCGCTCCGTCGCATTTCTAAAATGGCAGCTCGGCTGCCTCGTGGCCACCCCTTTTATAGAGGTGTGTCCATGCCCCCTAACTCACCCGGATGTCTGAGTCCGGGTGGGGTGGGGGCTGCAAAGAGTGCGGCGGCCATTTTGGTGCCGTGTTTTCATTTGGCCCATTGCATTGCATGGGACAGGTGGAGGGCAAAAGAAGGGGGTGGCCAAAAATAAGATGGCTAGATGGTATTGTAGATGCAATGGGCACAAAGCTGTGTGGGCCAAAGAACCCTTTCCCTATCTTCTTGGGGGACTTTTGTTTTATTTCTTGTTTACTCATTTTTAATTTAAAAAAAATTCTGGGAAGCAAAGAGCAGAATAGTAAACCAGCCCCCTAGGGTGAACTAACCCTGCCCGTGGCTAGACACCCCCCCCCCCCAATTAGGGTGGAGGAGCAAGGGATTAATTTCCCCAAATTAACCAATCTATTTGTTCCTCAGTGCAACCAGTTGAAGCACCAACACCTGAGAATGTCGGATCCAGCTTAAGGAAGGGAATTAGTAAAGTAAAAAGCAACCTCTGTAGTTTCCAAGCCTCCCAGCAGCTGAGGAGTTAATCTTCATATATGAAATATCACTCACCTAGAGTAGACTCCTGTCCCATGGTGGCTCTGACCAGCAGCAGTAAAAACGAAGCCTCCATTACCATGTGGCAGGGAAATGAAAGAGAAACTACTGAAGGCCCCCACCACCACCTTCTCTCTCTCCTTCCACAAGCGAAAAGCCACAGTGACCTTTGGTGGCAGGAAAAACATAACGCAGCTTCGTCTTTGAGGGCTCCGGTCAGGATTTTTTTAAAAGGGATATTACGGGGAAATTAATTAAATGGGAGGGGGCGGGAAGAGGGGTAAAAATAAGGGGTTTTTCTGGGGAAAATGGGATACTTGACAGGTATGGCTCAAATGATCACAAGTATGACAGCAGGGGTGGCTAACCTTGGTGCCCCAGGTGTTCTTGGACTTCCATTCCCAGAAGCCCTGATTAGCAGGTGTCCTCCCTTGGGTTTCTGGTAATTGAAGTCCATAAACTCCTGTGGCACCAAGGTTGGTCATCCTTGGTTTAGACCTTTGGCTTGGAAATCTAGGCTTATTTTGCATTGTCAAATGCTGCAGAATCCTTGAAAGATACTGTGGGGAGGAGTCCCAAAACTCAGTCTAACTTACCCCTGTTGCTTTGTCTGATATAAATTTCAGCTGAGTGACTCATTCTCAAACTAGCATCTCTTCTAGGTTCTCCTTCAGAGCTCTCAACTACCCCACAGGCTTTGCCGGGGAAGTATAACATTTCTTGCCATCTAGACCCAACTGTCAGCCAAATAAGAATGAAGATTGTGGGGTCCTTTTCTACTGTTATTCTCGTCTGTTTTCTTCTGGTAGTTCCAGGTAAGATAAGGATATCTTGGAGACCACTACCTCTCATATAGTCTTCCTGAACCAAAAGATGAAATCTTCTTCTTCTGCTTTATCTGATTCTGAATCCTGACTATCATCATGGCGAGCAGCCATGAGGATTGCCTTGAGACTATAATGTAGTGGCCTTCCATTTGCCTTCTGCATCACAGCATGACACCCATATCACTGACCCCATTTTGTGAGTAACTTTCTGCTCCTTTTGGGCAGAAAAAGTCCTCCTAAGCCACACACCAGTATTGACAAAGCTTCTACGCTCCATCCAGATGGATTCAATTGGGATTTAATCCACCCTTCTCTGTGGACTTCACCACTAAGGCCATTAGTCCTCAGGGTTGTTAGGTGAGTTAATCACTGCCAGATGACTAGTGTTGAGTCATTGGCAGTAGGTTCTACTTTATTACCTTAGCAAAACATCCTGGCCAGACTGTGAGATCAAATATTCTAGTTGTGATGGCATCATAGGGATCAGGAAGGAGGCTGATAATAGTGATAATGTTACAAACATTATTGCACTTTTTAAAAGTATTGGTTGGATGTCACTTTTTTATCCACAGAGAGGCTGGCATTATTTTCAGTGATGAATTCAGTGTGAATTAAAACCATTCTCTACCAGCTTCCCCAGGAGTGTTTCATCTTGTTCCCAGGCATAAACTCAACCACTGAGAGTGGAAATTCAAGGAAGACCAAAACTTGATGTGGGAAATACCTGTAGGCTGTTTTTCTTATTATCTAAGGAAGATCCCACAGAACTAGCAGGTCCGCAACAGGACACGATGGAATGCATTTTATTTACATTTCACTTATATATGTTATTTGTCTTCTTTTACAATCATGGGCCTCTCCTTCCCTCCCTGTCTGCAGGACACATTGCACTAAAAGTAAACCTAGACTTATTGTGTAGATATAATGGCGGTAGATGCAAACTACCTAGTGCATGTACAGGCATTTATAAGGAACAAGGAAAGTGTGATGGACCCCCTCATTTGCTGTGTAAGGTGAGGCAAAATTCCTAAGGCTAATTTTTGCACAAGTGAATATACTTTCTTGCATTGTGTTTCATCTGGAAGATATCTATGCTCAGAAACTACTGATCCATTGCTTTTGATTGTTTGTTAATGGACATTTCTCTTAATCTGTAAGCACAGAATATGGACTCTAGGAAGGTTGAGTTCACCTTGTTCCTCCTCAGGAACACATTCACAATGTTTTGGCTGCAGTACAGCAATTTAACCACTTCACCACTGGGTACTATCTAGAGAAGATATAGATTTACATTATCCTGCTTATTGGAAGTAATTCAAGGTCATATCAGACACACCATTCTTTCACCCATTAAGTTCCTTCTGAGAGTCTTGGATGAAAACAAAGCATTTTGGAACATTCTAGAACATGATGGTGAAAGCATTCCAGTTTTTCTTGTTCAAGAACAGTTAGAGTGCCATGGTTTGCCATCACTGGTCTATAACAATAAGGATGTTTAACTCACTATGTCTTATTACAATACACTGGCCCATAACTTGGAGGTTATGGACAATCAGAAAAGCTTGATAGGTTTAATCAAAAGGGAATCTCTGTCTTCACTCTTCTTGGGTCTTGGTTGGTTGCCTTCTCTCTGTAAGCACCCCAAGTCTGGAGGGCATCTCCTTCTCATACAGTAACAGAAGTTGCTATAGCTGGTCTTAGCCATAGCCTGAGATGCTGTGGTACCCCAATTCTCCTTATAGACATGTCAATTTTTGTAGCAATCCAAACAAACAAGATGTGGAAGAGAGCCAGCTGCAAGACTGTGACTCCTAAAAAAATTGAAACCTGAGGCTAATGAGGTTAGTGTCAAAAAGTATCTGTAGCCCAAATTTAAATATTATTAGCCACACTTTAGTGTCAAAGAGGTGTTGGCCTGCTTCAAGCCACAGAGCAGCATATGGGACACAATTAGGGACACCCAATATCTTCTGTAGGGACCCGGATTGAGATAATTCCAGCAAGTGGTCCACCTCTGTGTGCCAGATAGGTACCCCATGCAACAGTTGGGGACACACTTTGGCATGAAATACCCTAAGCACAACTTTGATCTATTGGCCACCTCTGTTAAAAAGGAACTGGGCTATAGCAAGTTCGTTGCTGCATTAGTCGCAATCCTGCATTGAGTATCACCACTAACCTTATAGAAAAAATGGACACCAAGGGATTTTACACTTTTCACCTGCTTAATAATGTTGCCATTGATGTCCCAACACAATGGTTCCCAAGATTTAGCAAAAACAAGACCTTCAATTTTTTCATTGTTCAATGTGTGCCTATTCATCAAAAAATAGTCCTGACATCAATTCAGAAGGTGTTTGAGACCGACTTGGGAGCAGGACAGGAGGACTGCGTCAACAACAAATAAGAGTAAGGAAACATGACAGGGACCCAATTTAGAGTTATGGCAGTCTATGGGAGTTAGTTAGGGAACCAAATTGTTAATGGATATATTAAATAGAAAGGGAGCCAGGATACAGCCCTGCTCAACCCCTTTGTTGGTTGGATTTTTTGGGGTTAGCACCCCTGTGGGGGTAGGTTTAACTTGACAGGTAGTTGAGGTGTGGAGCTTCCTGATTAAATATAATAGCCTCTTGTTGATGTTTCATTTGGCCAAGGTGTAGAGTCAAGGGCCCCCTTCAGGACAAGAAAAGAAGTGTAAAGCTTGGAGTTAGCCTTCACACTATTTTTAACAGCCAGGTGATTAAGGATAAGACATAGTGATAGGTTGTCTCCTTGCGGGGCCAAACTTGTTGAATCAGTTATCCACATTCTCTTCTACTACCCATTTCCCCTTGTTCTTTTAATCCTCGTTCTTTTAAGCCTTGTAGTATTTTTAAAATGAGTCTTTAAGGGTTTTTAATTTTTTGGGCTGCTGTGTTGTTTTTAATGTTGTGAGCTGCCCAGAGTCCTTTTGAGTTGGGCGGCTATACAAGTTGGAAAAATAAGTAAAAATGCATTTAAAAAAAATAAATTTTACAAAGGCATCTGTTTCAACTACCTAGGTCCCATTTTAACCAAATTTAGTGGACTCTCAGACTCCTCACGTTTTCTGCTTCTCTTGGACAATGGCTCCACCGATTACTTGGACCGAGTGGCTGTCTTTTTGTCAGGTGCCATACAATCTCGACCATTTGATGGTCAACTTGACATGTCTTCGTTATGCAGCTCCTTTCATACCACCTGCCGTTGTTGTGCTTCTTATAAACAATGATTTGACTGATTTTATGGATAGAGTGGCTGCTTTTTTAATGTGTGCTTCTAAACTCCACCCTAGAGGTAGGAGCAGTTGACTCCGGTCCACCCTTATTTTATTTGTACCACACCTTATTGTATCAACTGCCTGAAATGCTCTTGCCACTGTAATGCTGGTTCTAATGTCAAGTAATTTTATTTGAATTTGCTACACTGATTTGGTTGTGTGTGCAACATGGCCAGCCCACCTTAATTTCCCCATCAGGTATTCTGTTGCTATGTCTTTTAGCAGTGATCGCTGCCTGGTATCTATCCCACCGCCGCCAGCTTTATTTTGAAGCGTTGATCTTGCCATTGCTCAAAGTGATATATGCAGCCATTTTTCTTCCACAGCTGTTAAAGTCCATGTTTTGCTGCCATATTTCATTCCTTTCAAGACCATAGAATTGAACAAATTTACCTTTGCTTCTGGTTTGTACCTTCTTTTATAAGATACAGAGTTTTTATTTTATTTTAATATCTTACAACGAGGAGTTATTGTAACCTTTATAAAATGGGTTCCCAAGCTAAAGCCTGTGGGCCGGATGCAGCCCACAGTGCCATTTCATGTGGCCCTCCATCCCTCCAAGGGCATTTGAGAAACAAAATGATCACCCCTTTGAAGCTGTTGGGACAAAAATGACCACCCCATCATGCAGGCAGGGGGAAAAGGCTGTCCGGCCCCTAAAGCTGACTGAGAGAATGTGGCACAGCACTCACCTTTAAAAGGTTGGGAACTCTTGCTTTTTTAAAACAACATTTGGAAAGCAAAAGTATAATGAAATTTTAAAGTTGGAATTCATTTTGAAATGGAGACATAGACACTCTGACTTTTGATTTGAAATTGAACCATTTCCTCTTTTCCGTTTTATTTCTTTTGCTTTTTCAGTACTATTAAAATATAAGCTTGGAATGGAATTCCATCGACAGTCGCTCTACTATATGCAAACCTGACATGGCTTTCAAAGGAATCCTGTTGCCAGATCTGAAACTCCCACAAGGGAATTATCTCTTTGAATAAACTGTGCATGTAGCAGATTGTGTGAGCGTGAAGCCTGGTAATTTAAAAATGTTTTCTTAGTGGTGACAAATATACCTCCAAGCAATCTTATCTTTTTGTCTTTGAAGAATCCCTAGCCAAACTCTATGTTCTGGTATCATTGACACACATTAGCATTGGCTGGAACTTGGATCCAAATATAGATTTTTCCTGGTTTAGGAAACATGCCAGTGGCATGAATTTTTTTCCGGGCAGCTTACACATAAAACAAATAAAAACTTTACAAAAACATTAAAAATTAGATTTTTAATTTTTTAAAAAAAATTACAATTTTTAAAATGCCACATCACAAGATTTTCTTTTTTAAAAAGCTGACAGCCCAAGCAATACTTAAACAAGCCAGCCCAGGTAATTACCAGCACCTTGAATTGCGACTGGGGGCACACAGGCAACCAATGCAGCTCCTGTAGCAGTGGCGAGGCACGGGCATAAAGCCCGCATCCTATCACGACCTGAGCCTCTGCATTCTAGACCAGTTGCAGCCTCCAAATCGTCATCAAGAGCAGCCCCATGTAGAGCGTTTTGCAATAATCAAGTCTGGAGGTGACCAGAGCATGTGTGGCCATGAGCAAGGAGTCCCGTTCCTGGAGTGGGCGTAACTGGCAAATCACACAAAGATGTGTGAAAGCCATCCTAGCCACAACTACCACCTGCTCATTGAGCAGGAGTCGTGAGTCCAGGAGGACCCCCAGATTATGCACTGGGTCTGTCTGTTGCAGAAAAACCCATCTAGAACCAAAGATGGTAACTCCCGTGATAACACGGGGCTCCTAATCCACAGCCACTTGATCTTGCCAAGATTCAGTTGTAACCTGTTGTCCCCCATCCAGACCCCTATAGCCTTCAGACACCAGGATAAGACTTCCACTGCATCACCTGGATCACCACAGGCTGAGATGTACAGTTGACTATCATCCACATATTGGTGATACTTCACCCCATGGGAACGGATGATCTCCCCCAGCGGTTTCATGTAAATATTAAAAGGAGAGGTGAAAGCACCGAACCCTGTTGCACCCCATATTGTAATAGCCTAGGGGTAGACCTCTCACCATCTAAAAACATGAACTGGGTCTAGTCTGTCAGAAATGAAGAAAACCAGGATCACACAGTGCCCTGGATCCCTAATCCTCGGAGCCATTCCAGAAGGATACCATGGTCGATGGTATTGAAAGCCACTGAGAGGTCAAGAAGAGCAAGGACGGATGGATTCCCACTGTCCCGCTCATGCCAGAGATCATCCATCAGCATGACAAATGCCGTCTTCATACCATATTCGGGCCTGAATCCTGACTGAAAAGGGTCCAGATAACCCGCTTCATCCAGAACCCACTGCAGCTGCCGCGCCACTGCCTTCTCCAAAACCTTCCCTAAAAAGGTAAGGTTGGATACAGGCCGAAAGCTAGCTAATACTGTCAGTTCAAGTGATGACTTCTTCAGGAGGGGGTGCACCAACGCATGTTTCAATGGTGCAGGAAAAAACCCTCCTGCAAAGAAGCGTTAATTATTGCCCCGACCAAACAGCCTGTCACCGCCTTGGCCATTTTAAGCAGCCAAGCAGAGCATGGAACTAATAAACAGGCAGTAGCATGGACAGATCCAAGGAGCCTGCCCACTTCCTCAGGGACAACTGGATCGAACTGATCCCAGATAACATGGCAAGACTATGATCCAGCCAGCTCCAGACGCCCTAGTTATCTATTTATAATTTCTTGCTTTTTAACTGCTAGGTGACCTACACACTATGACAGTGCTTGCGAACCTTTTAGAGACTGAGTTCCCAAAGAGCAACCCCAAACCCACTTATTTATCACAAAATGCCAACACAGCAACTGGGGAGGGGGGGGGGGTAGAGGAAATGATCCAATTGGATGGCTGGGCAGAGGGGCAAGGTGAACTCTGTGCTGGCGAGGAGGGAGGAAGCACTCCTATTGGGCTTCTGGACAGAATGGCAGGGCAAACTTTGTGCTGGAGTGACTGCATGGGTGCCCACAGAGAGGGCTCAAAGCACCACCTCTGGCACGCATGCCATAGGTTTGACACCACTGCACTAGGATCTCGGAGCCATCTCCTGTGGCACATACGAAAGGAGACATGCGGGATTGCAATGGACTGCCCCAGCCTTGAGAATATTATAAAGGTGCACCTTCACAACCAGTCCATCTGCTGTCATGATCATTGGAAATCAGAGTTCCTCCTCCATTCGTTTTGCTGTTTGGCCCAAAATGATGGTTTCCAGTGGCATTTGCCGTACCTAAAGGGGCTCAACCTCCCATAGGCAGGTTATTTACTACCACCCAACACTCGCCATTGAGTCACTGGCTGTACGGTCCATTACCATAGCAGGATGTCCAGCCAAACATTACACACACGATATAATGCAATAGCATCAGACAATTGTGTTTATGGTAATGTAGGAATTTAAAGGCAAAAATGCCTATTTGGCACAGAGAGGACCATAACACACTCTTGCTCACAGGGAAGGCATCCAGTCTGAGCATGTTTTGGAAACAGGACAGGGTTAAGGCCTCAGGGTACCTAACCCCCCTCCCCGAACACTGCAATGCCCAATCTAATGCCAAGACATAGCCTTTCCATTCTTAGAGGAGAGCAAACCTCCCCCTTCATCTCAATGGATAGCTATGGTAGAAGAAGTAGCCATTGCTCTCCAAAGGAGAAATATGGACACAAGATGCAAGAGGTTGGATGTAAAACTGGTTGCAATTTTTTGATAGTTGTTTGTTAAACTTGGGTCTGCATTGGCTCAAGTGGTGAAGATGCTCATAAAATTAGAAGCAATGAAGAGAGCATTGTGTCCCAAGAATAAATCAAAAATCATAACCTGGAAAAGGGGAGCAGGTGCCTCACCCTGAGGACCATCTTGCTCAGAATTGTTGTGCCCTATGGTTCAGCTATGCTTTGCCACCTTTATTCTAGGAAACCCATCATGGAAAGGCAGACAGAAGCCCTTTCCAACCCAAATCACAAGGCTTCATGGCCGAGAATAGACTTCTCTCCTTCAAGCTTTGTGTTCAGAAAAGAAGCTTCCTAGTTAGTATTTGGAGCACCTTCTTCTCTGAGTAAGAGGCTTTGGCAGAAACTACAACTACACCAGCCAGTGACGCCTCCCAACATATAAGAACATAACATAAGAACATAAGAACAGCCTTGCTGGAACAGGCCACAGCCCTTCCAGTCCAGCATTCTGTCTCACACAGTGGCTCACCATTTCCTTCAGGGTATTCCCAAGCAGATGCCTTCACCTGCTTAGGATTCCCTGGAAATGATATTGAGAGATATCCTGCCTATCTCTCCAACCCGGAGGTTGTCCTTAAGTATCCATAATTATAGCCATTGATACTCTTCTCCTCCATGAACTTGTCTAATCCTTTCTTAAAGCTGTCAAGACTGACAGCTGTCACCACTTCTTCTGGCAGGGAGTTCCATAGACCAGTAATCCTCTGGGTGAAAAAGTACTTTCTCTTATTTGTTTGAGAACTAGTACCCAAAAGTTTCATGGAGTGTCACCTAGTTCTAGTATTATGCGATAGGGAAAACAGTTTTTCCTTATCTACTTTGTCCACACCGTGCATGATTTAATAAACTTCAATCAGGTCACCTCTTAGACGTCGTCGTTCAAGATCCCTCTGGAGCTCCTCACAATCTCTCACAGTTTTCACTACCCTGTATAATTTAGTGTCGTCAGCAAATTTGGCTACCTTGCTTTTTACTCCTACCTCTAGATCATTTATGAAGAGGTTGAAAAGCAGGGGTCCCAGTACTGAACCTTGGGGAACCCCACTCTTTACTTCCTTCCACTTGGAGAAGTGTCCATTTAGTGCTACCCTCTGTTTCCTGTCCCTTAGCCAGTTGCTGATCCAGGACAAGACCTGTCCCTTTATTCCATGACTGGTAAGTTTATTCAAGAGCCTTTGGTGTGGGACCTTGTCAAAAGCCTTCTGAAAGTCCAGATAAACAATGTCAACTGGATCCCCCTTATCCACATGCTTGTTGACACTCTCAAAAAATTCCAACAGATTAGTGAGGCATGATTTGCCCTTGCAAAAGCCATGTTGGCTCTCCTTTAGCAGCGCCTTCTCTTCTATGTGCCTATTAATTCTATCTTTTAGGATGGTTTCCATCACTTTACCTGGGACACATGTCAAACTGACAGGTCGGTAATTTCCTGGATCACCCCTGGATCCTTTTTTGAAAATTGGTGTTACATTCGCTACCTTCCAGTCATCAGGCACAAAGCCTGATTTGAGGGAAGATTATATATTTTGGCTAGGAGATCAGCAATTTCATCTTTAAGTTCCCTGAGAACTCGTGGATGGATGCCATCTGGTCCTGGTGATTTGTTAGTGTTTAGTTTAACAAGACATGCAAGGACCTCCTCCCTGGTTATTTCTATCTGGCTTAATTCTTCGCTTTCCCTCCCTACGAAGATAGGCTCTGTTTTGGGCATGTGGCCTCTGTCTTCTTCAGTGAATACTGAAGCAAAGAATTCATTGAGTCTCTCTGCAATCTCTGTTTCCTCTTTAATAACCCCTTGCCTTCCATTGTCATCTAATGGTCCAATGGCCTTCCTAGTTGGGTTCTTACTTCTAATGTACTTAAAGAAGTCTTTGTTATTTCTCTGAGTATTTTTAGCTATACGCTCCTCAAAGTCTTGCTTTCCTTTCCTGATTGTTGCCTTGCATTTGTTCTGCCAGAATTTATGTTTCTGCCTGCTGTCCTCATTCGGACAAGCCTTCCATCTTCTAAATGAGCTTTTCTTGCTCTTGATCACTTCCCGAACAGCTCCTGTAAGCCACATTGGAGTCCTCTTGGACCTGGCAGTGCCCTTTTTCCTTTTGGGTATGCATTCCAATTGGGCCTCTGTTATTGTTTTTGTAAACAGCCTCCATGCCTCTTGGAGTGTTTGGACTCTCTCAATTTTCCCTTTCAGCTTCTTTTTTACTAGTTTCCTCAACTTTGGGAAATTTCCTTTTTGAAAATTTAAGGTCTCTGTGTTAGATTTTATCAGTGACTTGCGGTCTATGATCAAGTTAAACATAATTGAGTTGTGGTCACTGTTCCCTATTGGATCAATCACATTAACATCTTGCACCAGATCCTGAGTATTACTCAGGATCAAGTCAAGGATTCTTGTACCTCTAGTTGGGTCTTCAACCATCTGTCCCAGGGAACAATCATTTAGCATATCTAGGAACTTTATCTCTTTATCATGTGCTGAACAACAGTTCACCCAGTCTATGTGAGGGTAATTGAAGTCCCCCATTATAACCAGGCTTCCCTTCTTGGATGCCTCCTTTACAACATTCTCCAACTGCCTGTCTCCCTCAAGAGCTTGGGTCGGAGGCCGATAGTATATGCCTTCTGTTAGACCATCCTTGTGGCCTGGTACTCTTACCCACAGAGCTTCTAATGGTGACTCCAAATCACCTAGATATTCCAATTCATACGATTTTATCACTTCTTTGACATACAAGGCTACACCACCTCCCGTTTGCCCCTTCCTATCCTTCCTGTACAGTTTGTAGCCTGGGATAATTGTATCCCATTGGTTATCATCCGTCCACCAGGTTTCAGTGATACCAATAATATCAATATTCTTATCTATTATCTAATATCAATATTCTAATATCTTATCTAATATCAATATTCTTATCTATAACCTTCTTCCAGATGAGCCACATTGAATGTCCGTAGGTGCATTGCTGTCAGGTAGAACTCCTAGAATGGAGGTTTATGAGATTTATAATCCAAAACATTCACAAAGAAGGCAATGTCCTGGGACTGGCCCTACCAAAATCCTGTCCACCTCTTGGCATGAGTTGTTAGCGAAATACCTCTGAGTACTACTGAGCTATGAAGGTCACAGCCTTCCCTTCTTATTTGTCTTGGCTCAAGAGTCATAATATGGCTTCTGTACATAATGTCTCCAATTAGCAGACAGGGTGCATAACTTGTGGGAGGACCTCCTACCAAACCACTAAGAGGAGCACTTCAGAGGCTCAACAATTACTGTACGAGTCTCAGAGACACCGTCTCTACTCATCCCTCTTCTTCAGGGAATACCAAATTCCCAGGTGGATATTCATTGCTATGTTTCCGTTTGCTATGAAGAGCTTTTCTCTACTCTTGATTGCAGTCTGCCTTTTGTTTCTCCCTGATGCAGGTAAGGGGTTCTTTTCCTTTGTCCTTATTTAGGAAACATCCCCAAAAGGTTTATGGTAGCTCTACCATTAATGGTGTGGTTTAGTTTTAGAAGTGGCAGAAAGATTTAAGCTACACTTTTTCTTATTTCCTCACCTGACTAAGAATCCCAGTCACCCATCACATAGGAGTCAAGCTATTGAGAAGTGAATAATCATGGTGTGGCATTATTAAGAACAGCAGGGGAAATGCTTTTATCCCCATTCTCAGATTGGTTTGGGCAATATAAATCCACCAGTGATACAAGACAAGAGACTTGTTGGAATACTGATGAAGACTGTAGAGTGAAAAACAGAAGAAAATTGGTACATCTCTTCGGACGACAATGCCACAGAATGCTTAAAGTGTAGGTTTAAGCTTCTTCATCAACATGATTAGAATATCCATCCAGATCTGTAAGATATGAAAGTTGCAATTCATTCTGGATCATCGATGGCTTATTCATGCAGTTGAGTCATAATCTGAAGTTTATCTCTCCCCCACTCCACCCCACCCAGCTGCAGAGTTCAACAGAAGCAATTGAGAGGTCTATCAATTCACATAGAAATGAATTCATCAATTCTGTGGATTGTTTCTTAACTGGTTTGTAATAAAATTGAAAAAATGAAGGAAAGGTGAATAGATGAAGAAATATTTAGCATCAAATATTCTCCAGTGAGAGACAGTGGGGGAAATCCTGTAATCACATAAATCTGTAGCCTGATTTAGCACTGCAAATATTTAATTTATATTAATTAAAAGCTTCTTATCCCCACTTTGGGGTTCTGAGTTCCCTAGTGCTTCCTTTTGCCCTGGGAAAGCCTTTGTTATGAGGGGAACCTCTAATTCTTCAATAGTCATACATTTGATCTCCTTAATGTTCAACTGCAACCCTGATATTTTGCTTTCTTCTTTCAACTTCCTTAGTAGCTGCTTTAAGTTGCTGTTGCTTTTTATGAGTAAAATGTGTTATCTACATATTTTAAATAATTGAGGATTTTTCCACCAATGTTCACTAATTCTTTATCTGAATCTAGTCCAAATTTTCATAGCTTCTATGCATATAGACGGAAGATAGGAAGATAAAATATACACTTACCTGATATTTATACCTATGGGAAACCATGCTTTTCTCCTGCTGAGACAAGATATCCTCTCTTGATCTTTCAGTATTCCTAATCTCTGTTTAAATTTCTCCTTCAAATTTTTTTTTGGGGGGAGACACTTACAGAAGAGGTCTAAATTTTCTTCTGCTGCTAGTCTCTTCTGTTTCTTTGCAGTGTTTATTATAATTGTTCTTGTGGGATATTGATGTCAACAGTGTCTCACATGCATTTATAATATGCAAATTGTTGTTGTTGTTCAGACGCACAGTCAATTCCTACCCTTTGTGACCCTATGGACCATTGCCCTCCAGGCACATCTATCCTCCACCATCCTTCTCAACCCACCAGCTCTGTGCCCATTGTGTCTACAGTACCATCTAGTCAACTCATCTTTGGCTGCCCCCTTCTTCTTTTGCCCTCCACCTTTCCCAGCATCAAGGCCTTCTCAAGTGAACCCTCCCTTCTCATTTGATGTCCAAAGTTCTTTAGCTTCATCTTTACTATTTTACCTTCTAATGAGCAGTCAGGGTTGATTTCTTCTAAGATTGACCTATTTGTTCTCCTCGCTGTCCAGGGGACTCTCAAAGCTCTCCTCCAACACCACATTTCAAAGGCGTCTATTCTTCTGCGCTCAGCTTTCCTAATGGTCCAGCTCTCACACCCATACATTACCACCAGAAAAACCATTGCTTTGACTATGCGAATTTTTGTTTGCAAGGTGATGTCTCTGCTTTTCACTATGTTCCCCAGGTTTCTCATAGCTTGGCTCCCCAGAATCAGTCGTCTTTTTTATTTCATGGCTGCAATTGCCAAATGCACATAGTACATTTTAAACACATGCAAGTAATTTGGACACACCTGCAGTGAATTTAATATTTCTGAATTTAATAATGTTAAAGCTTCCCACATGTTGCTCCAATTCACATCTTTTTAAAAAGATCCATTAGCTAGCCTTGAGTTCCTCTGCTAAAAGTAGCATAGAAGTTAAACAAACAAACAACCATCACCAACATGAGGAGTGTAGAGTAGAAACAACCTCTGACTCCCAGAAAACTGTGGTGTGCACTGTGGTTACAAACAGACATTAAAGGTAGCTCATACTTGAAAAAGGGAAATCCTTAACTAATGTTAACATCTGAGTGTCACAAAACAGGTTTCTGTTAAAGTTGCTTTGTTGGGAGATGAGTCTTCCAGAATTAACCATGACATATCTACAAAGTCTGATTTCACAAACAGAGAAAGACAACTTCAACCACTTGACTTTAATATGAACATGAACTTACAGGCTTATATAAAATAAAATAAATAAATATTTTGAATAAAATAAATAAATATTTTGAATAAAATAAAAATAAAAAGTCTGAGATCTATCTATCTATCTATCTATCTATCTATCTATATATCTATATCTATATCTATATCTATATCTATATCTATATCTATCTATCTATCTATCTATATATATATATATATATATATATATATCACACAGACTTTTTATTTATTTATTTTATTCATTTTCCAGTTTGGGTAAAATCTTCCAAAGGCATGCACCACCAAAAAAATAAAAAGATTCAGAATTACCTGCTTCAAAAGTTTTCTAGTATCTTTGAAAATACTACAAAAGAACTTGAGGGGTTTTTAAAATTAAAATGGGAGAAAACAAAATTGAAAAATTTAGCCAGTCATTCAATATTTAGATCAGGGGTTGCCAAACTTTTTAAGTCGGGCCAGGTCACACTCCCTTTGAGCTGACTGGACTGGTGGTTCACCCTGCTATAAATGCTGCAGTAAAAAGCATCCATGGCTGCATTTATGACAACCACAGACACATTTATGGTTGTTGTAAATGTGTCCATTTCCAGTGCCAATGGCACAGGCTGGGTGATTTGATGCCACTGGCTGAGTCCGGCCCACAGGCTGTAGGTTGCCCACCCTTGATTTAGATGTTAACAACATGTCACTAAATACCTCTGGCTTCAATCATATTTCTAATTGTGGTGTTGAATTATGGCTTCCATCTCAACTAAGTGGCTGAAATGTAGAACATGGATCTTTCTGCCGTAGAAACAGCTGCACTTCCTGAATTTTTCCAGGACAAATGGCTTATAATTTCTTTCTTTTGGATGAGAATTTGCACATTTCTTCATAAATGTACCCTAAAATATGAGTAAAGACTGTACCTACTGGATTCATGAATTTCTATAAAACATTTGTAGAGTAGACATACCATTCACAGAATCCGGCTCATTTACAGGTCTACCAATTACTGCCAGAAGCATGCAGTGATGAGGACTTAAGTGTGGCCAATGGCAAAGTCAAGAAAGTGGATTCATTTTGGCAGTCCAGGGTTTTTCGAGGCATGAAAGAAGAATACGACCATTGCAATCATTAGGTGTGATCACACGGGCATGGTGTGGAGCAAGCCATTTCCCAACAATCACAAAATGAATGGGAAACTGCACTCAGTCCTTCTCTGGGCACCTGTTGGACCTTTCCATCTAGTTAGGTAAAGGTAAAGGTCGCCCTTGGTCGAAAGCCAGTCATATCCAACTCTAGGGTTCGGTGCTCATCTCTGTTTACAACCAAACACCCAGCACTGTCTGCATCTGCAGACATTTCTGTGGGCATGTGGCAGGCATGACTAGACACTGGAGTGCACAGGGCTACTAATTTGGGGGACCAGTCTAGAACAATTCCTGAACAAATAAAAAGACTGTGTTAAGGAAGATCAATCCCATTAGATTGAGCCTTTTTTTGTCTAAATCAGATACAAACCTTTTCCGCTGTCACATCCCATCCTTAGAGCATGTCACTTAGAGCTGCCACTTATGAGGCAGATCAGCCTGTTCATTTTTAGTTTCAGTTGGAAGAGGGAGTCAGCTAAATAAGATAGATATTATCTATCTATCATTGTCCTGCACAGAACGAGATTGAAAAACTACTTATCGACCCAACAAAACGTAAACAAAATACAACTATACAAAATTATCAACATACTCCCACCGCACATATACACATTTAACCCCTAAAAAGCTCTAAAACTCTAAAAACTCTAAAAACTATATACAGAAGCTCCCTCCTAGACTGCATTGCACTGCATTCAAAGCCAGAACCACTTTTGGGTAGAAACTATTTCTCAAGCGGCTGTTCCTGGTCTTTATGACCCTATATCTTCTTCTAGAAGGCAGAAGCTGAAAGAGATCATTTCCGGGGTGCGTACTATCTTGTGCAATCTCTACAGCTTTCTTATAACACCTGGTGGCATAGATTTGATCTAGAGTGGGAAGAGTATGCCCGATTATCCGCTCCGCAGTCTTTATGACCCTGGACAGCATTGTTCTTTCCCTAGCTGTACAACTCCTAAATCATGCACACAGACCATAGGTTAACACACTCTCTATGGTACAGTGGTAGAATGCCAACAGCAAGTCCTTTGAAAGGTTGTTCTTCCTGAGGATTCTCAAGAAGTATAACCTCTGCTGTGCTCTCTTCATCAGATCTTTGGTGTTTGCTCCCCATGTTAGATCATCCCTCAGCTCTATTCCCAGAAATCGAAACACCGAGACCTGTTACACACAATTCCCTTCAATAATAAGTGGCTGGATGTTCAATTTGCATTTTCTAAAGTCCACAATGATCTCTTTTGTCTTTTTTACATTGAGGAATAAATTGTTTTCCCTACACCCCTCCGTCAGCATCTCAACCTCCTTCCTGTAAGCCGACTCCCCCTCCCCAGCAGTAATCAGACCCACCACCATTGTGTCATCTGCAAACTTGATGATCTTATTGTTGGGGTAACTGGGAACACAATCATATGTGTAAAGCGTGTACAGAAGCAGGCTCAGCACACACCCCTGTGGCGTCCCCATACTTATACTGAGATCCTCAGAGACATGAGAGCCCATCCTGACCTATTGGGAATGATCTGATAGAAAATCTAGTATCCACCTGCATAAGCATGGCGGAAGCCCCAGATCTAATAATTTGGGCACCAGTCTATCTGGGAGAATAGTATTAAATGCAGAACTAAAATCTACAAATAACAGTCTCGCATAATTTCCTCGTTTCTCCAAATGGGTCAGAACAGCATGTAGGGCCGTAGCCACAGCATCCTCCGTGGATCTCTTTCTCTTATATGCAAATTGACAAGGGTCAAGTCCAACTGGTAAACAAGCCATAATACGTTTCCGCACCAACTTTTCAAAGCATTTCATTATGACGGGTGTAAGCGCCACAGGGCAGAAGTCATTCATACTATGTTAGGTATTTTAGGCAGAGGTATAATAGTAGAGGATTTTAGACAAGGTGGGACAGTGGCTTGGGCCAAAGACCAATTAAAAATCTTCATAAAGGTTTCTGCCAGCTGTTCTGAGCAGTCTCTCAGCACCCTACCAGCCACTCCATCAGGAGGCATAGCCTTCCTTGTGTTTATCCCTTTTAATATTTGTCTCATTTCTCCCTCTTCCACACTGGCACATTCCCTATGGGGAGTAATGATGATGACTCTGGCAATGCTGCTGGAACCACTACTGGTGGTTCCGAATGCCCTAAGCAACCTGGAGGTATCCCAAACCAGGGAGGAGGAGGATAATGACAAACGGAGAAGTGAGAAGGAAGGAGGGGTGGGCAGGCACGCACACAAACGCACATGCACATATGCACAGCATCTGTAAAATATTGGCTACACGGAGCTCAGAGCAACTCTTGAGAGCTAAATGCCCATCTGTTCCTACTTGTGTTTTCACATTCAGTGACATTGTTGATTTTCTTCTTTTCTTTTCTGCTGCTTTTCTTCTGTTCAGGATCCAGGGATATATACAACAGGAGAAAATGTAAAAAAGCGGGAGGCTTCTGCATTCGTCCACATGGGAATGTTTGTCTGTATCCTTCAAGATTCATTGGAAGCTGCAATTATTCACACCTGTGCTGTATAAAGTGAGTTTCAGATATTTGAGAGCAGGAATATCACTGTTCTTGGAACTATCTGGACACAGACATGTCCAAGTAAAATAAGCTTTGCAGATCTAATATCAGCTTAATGTATCTATTTTTTTGTTTAATTGCTATGTTTATCTCTGACTTCTCTGATGGGTTCAAGCAGTGTTCAGCAAATGTGGCTCTCCAGGTGTTCTTGGACTTCGATTCCCAGAAGCCTAAGTCAGCATACCTGCTGATCAGGGCTTCTGGGAACTGAAGTCCAAGAACATCTGTAGATGCCTTTGGAAAGCCACAACCAGCTCTGTGAAGTTCTGAGAGTCTGAGTGACTGGATCAGGAACACCTGGCGAATTTCAAGATGCCATAAAGACCTGATTCTAGACATCCCAAGTCCCAATCTAGGCTGCTATTCATAGCTCTACCTGTTTCCAATGGGGCTGGCCCTGGGAAAGATGACTTATTGCAGTGTTGGCAAAATTTGGCACTCAAGCTGTTTTTGGATTTCAATTCCCAGAAGCCCTGATCAGCAGGAGTGCTGACTTGGCATTCTGGTAATTGAATTCCAAGAACAGCTGGAGTGCCAAGGTTCACCATCACTGAAACACCACCACAGAGTACAAGTATACAGATACTGGAAAGAAGAAATTGATACCAGAAATGTGACCCTTGAAACTTAATGTGAATGCTTGGAAGTAACTAGTTATAAGGAACATGAGTCAGAATCCCAAGAGTGGTCCAGAAGATTATGATCATGAAATCAGGCTTAGCCCTGGCTAACTGAGATGCCCTTCCATCAACTGCATGCTTTATATAGCATTTTTTTGGCTATCTGGTGAAGGTACCTCTAATTCTAAAACAATATCATGATCTTAAGAGTAAATTGTGTTACCTCCCTCTTAGTCTGACTTAATTTCTCATTGTCATCTTCAGGCTTGGTCTGTTTTATTGGTGTATATTCAAATAGCTGCTCAAAGTGGGTAGAGTATAAGTCAAATAAATAAATAAAAATAAATATGGACAGACAGACAGATGAATGGACAACTAAGAATCCTATAGATTATTTAGTAGTGCATTAGCATCAACCACAGCTCCAAATTGATGCAAGTTGAGAAGCCATTGCCTGAAATCCAGCAGTAACTTATGACTACAAGTAAGGCCATTTAATCAGTGGAACCTATGAAGGAGATGAATGGATGAATTCTCATTGAATCAGTGGGCCCACTCTGTTTCTGATTTACAACTGGATTTCAGCTTCAACTTGTATTCACATTGTTCCTCAACGCTTTTCTTGGCCAGAGTGGCCACTAGGGAGAACTAGAGAGTATTTATCTCTACATTATCTGGCATGCTTGAACCTAAAACTTCCAGCTTTGTACCTGAGCTGTTAAACTGAAGGCAAAGCCAATGTTTACCTCCTGATAAAAACCCTTTTCTACTGCCCAGTTTGATTTGATTTAATAGATTTGATTTATTGGACTTGTATGCCGCCCACTCGGCTACGCGACTCAGGGTGGCTAACAGCAATCACAATATATCACAATACATTTAAAATTAAATACAATGAAAATACAGCAGCAACAAAATAGGATCGAATACATCAACAGGATCATGCAGTTAATGTGATAAGACAATTACAATTACAAAACAGCTTGCATTTGTTTGCACCTCGCAGGAGGCATCTAAATAATCAGATGTCTTTCAGCATTTAAGGAATTCCCCCTTCCAGTGGCATGCAACTGTATCCTATATTTGGCCCTATGGAAGGTCAGCAGTTCGATTCCCAAGTACTGCAGGATGGAATGAGTTCCCGTCTTTGTCCCAGCTCCTGCCAACCTAGCAGTTTGAAAGCAAGAAATTGCAAGTAGCTAAATAGGGACCACTTTGGTGGGAAGGTAACAGTGCTCCGTGCCCTCCGGTGTCTAGTCATGCCTGCCACATGACAACGGGAACGTCTGCAGAAGCAAACAATGCTGGCTCTTCGGCTTTGAAACAGGGATGAGCACTGAACCCTAGAGTTGGATACGACTAGCTTTCGAGCAAGGGAAACCTTTACCTTGACCCTAAACATTTTCTTATATTTAGCAAATATCTCTGTTTCTTAATACAGGAGACACTACTATCACTGAACTGGGAAAAAGACTTTCAACAAATGGCTGAATTCATTTCTACAATTGCCACTGTCTCTTCATGCTCTGGATGATACTTCAAAGCAAAGCAAAGAAAAGAAAACAAATTACTCAAAACTTTCCTGTCAGATCATCTGCATGTAATAAAACCTAATTATACTGTTAGCTGTTGCTGAACATGTCATTTCCCCCCCTCAATGGCAGTGTGTGTTAAGTGTAAACGTAAAGAAGGAAGGTATGGAAAAGATCTTTGTGTTACCCAGCAATAAACAGAAAACCAAGATTGAACTGACTTCTAGAGATCATATCAGTTCTGGTCTATGGTGGCCAATGGTGGGATTCAAATTTTTTTACTACCTACTCTGTGGGCGTGGTATGGTGGCTGTGGCCAGGGGGGAAAGCCCTGTGTTGCACCCAAATTAGGACTATTTTATTTCAAAACTTGGATGGGTGGGGCCCTCCAGAATTTCTGCTACGGGTGAACTGGTGTGAACCTGCTGATGCCCACCACTGATTTCCTCCCTCCTCCTAGCACAGGGTTCACCCCACCCCTCTGCCCAGCAGCCCAACGGTGTGCTTCCTCTCCCCACCCCAGTACAAAGATTGCCACTCTGCCCAACAGCCCAATGGGAGCATTTCCTCCCTCCCCCCAGCACAGAGTTCACCTGCCCCTCTGTTTGGGCACTCAGTCTCTAAAAGGTTTGCTAGGACATCCCCAGTTGTGTGGAAACTATCCACAGACCTACTCAGAGGAATCTTTCTTCTACCTCTACTATTTTGGACCAACAAAAGACTGGTACAAGTTACTGCTACCTGATCTGCAAAAAAATATCTTTGCATTCTATTCTTACTAGTGGGTTGCTGGTCATTCTCCCTGGGAACATAACAATAGCAATTGCAGTTATATACCACCCTATAGTGCTTAAAGCACTCTCTGGGCAATTCACAAGGTAATTAACACCCCCCCCCAACATGCCATCAGGATCAAACTCATCATGTCAGCAGTACATCAGTTTAACCACTGCACCACCAGGACTCTAGAGTTGCTCACCTGTTTCCTCACATGCCAACCTGTTAGTTTGAATGTAAGACAATTCAACTCGATAAATAGGTACTGCTTTGGCAGTTAAGGTATCAGCTTTCCTTAAACTCCAGTGTCTAGTCATGCCTGCCAAATGTCCATGGAAATGTCTTCAGACATAGAGAGTGCTGGCTGTAAACGGACAGAAGCACCACACCCTAGAGTCGGATATGACTGGCTTTTGAACAAGGGAGGCCTTTACTTTTATCTTCCTCAAATAACTACTTTGTTTATTCCATCACATATCCTCCCTGCCCGGTAGAAAGGGGTGGGGATGGACAGCCTTGCAGCAGCAGTGGCAGCCATGTCTTTGGGGCTCCCTTTGGCCACAGGAGCCCCCTTTATCCTCTCCGCCCAGTGGAAGGGGGTGGGGAGAGACATTCTTGCAACAGTGGTGGCGGCGGCTTCGGGGTTCCCTTGGCCTCAGGAGCCCCCTTTATCCTCCCCACCTGGTTAAAGGGGGGAGAGGCAGCCTCGCAGCGGTGGCAGCAGCGACATCTTTGGAGTTCCCTTGGCCTCAGGAGCCCCCTTTATCCTCCCTGCCCGGTGGAAGGGGGTGGGGAGAGACATTCTTGCAACAGTGGTGGCGGCAGCTTCGGGGTTCCCTTGGCCTCAGGATCCCCCTTTATCCTCCCCGCCTGGTTGAAGGGGGTGGGGAGGACAGCATCGCAGGAGCAGTTGCAGCCATGTCTTTGGGGCTCCCTTTGGCCTCAGGAGCTCCCTTTATCCTCCTCGCCCAGTGGAAGGGGGCGGGGAGAGACATTCTTGCAACAGTGGTGGCAGCGGCTTTGGGGTTCCCTTGGCCTAAGGAGCGCCCTTTATCCTCCCCACCAGGTTGAAGGGGGGGAGAGGCAGCCTCTCAGCGGTGGCAGCAGCAGCATCTTTGGGGTTCCATTGGCCTCAGGAGCCCCCTTTATTCTCCCCGCCCGGTGGAAGGGGGCAGGGAGAGACATTCTTGCAACAGTGGTGGCAGCAGCTTCGGGGTTACCTTGGCCGCAGGAGCCCCCTTTATCCTCCCCACCTGGTTGAAGGGGGGAGAGGCAGCCGCACAGCGGTGGCAGCAGCAGCATCTTTGGGATTCCCTTGGCCTCAGGAACCCCTTTATCCTCCCTGCCCGGTGGAAGGGGGCAGGGAGAGACATTCTTGCAACAGTGGTGGCGGAGGCTTCGGGGTTCCCTTGGCCTAAGGAGCCCCCTTTATACTCCCTGCCTGGTTGAAGGGGGTGAGGAGAGACAGCCTCGCAGCGGTGGCAGCAGCGGCATCTTCAGGGTTCCCTTGGCCTCAGGAGCCCCCTTTATCCTCCCCACCTGGTTGAAGGGGGTGGGGATGGACAGCCTCGCAGCAGCAGTGGCAGCCATGTCGTTGGGGCTCCCTTTGGCCTCAGGAGCCCCCTTTATCCTCCCCGCCTGTTTGAAAGAGGTGGGGAGAGACAGTCTCGCAGCGGTGGCAGCAGCGGCATCTTTGGGGTTTCCTTGGCCTCAGGAGCCCCCCTTATCCTCCCTGCCTGGTGGAAGGGGGTGGGGATGGACAGCCTCGCAGCAGCAGTGGCAGCCATGTCTTTGGGGCTCCCTTTGGCCTCAGGAGCTCCCTTTATCCTCCCCGCCTGGTGGAAGGGGGCTGGGAGAGACATTCTTGCAACAGTGGTGGCGGCGGCTTTGGGGTTCCCTTGGCCTCAGGAGCCCCCTTTATCCTCCCCACCTGGTGGAAGGGGGTGGGGAGAGGCAGCCTCGCAGCGGTGGCAGCAGCGGCATCTTTGGGGTTTCTTTGGCCCGAGGAGCCCCCATTATCTTCCCTGCCTGGTGGAAGGGGGTGGGGATGGACAGCCTCGCAGCAGCAGTGGCAGCCATGTCTTTGGGGCTCCCTTTGGCCTCAGGAGCCCCCTTTATCCTCCCTGCCTGGTGGAAGGGGGCGGGGAGAGACATTCTTGCAACAGTGGTGGCGGCGGCTTCGGGGTTCCCTTGGCCTCAGGAGCCCCCTTTATCCTCCCCACCTGGTTGAAGGGGGTGGGGAGAGGCAGCCTTGCAGCGATGGCAGCAGCAGCATTTTGCAGTTTCCTTGGCCTCAGGAACCCCCTTTATCCTCCCCGCCTGGTTGAAGGGGGTGAGGAGAGACAGCCTTGCAGCGGTGGCAGCAGCGGCATCTTTGGGGTTTCCTTGGCCTCAGGAGCCCCCTTTATCCTCCCCACCTGGTGGAAGGGGGCGGGGAGAGGCAGCCTCGCAGCGGTGGCAGCAGCAGCATCTTTGGGGTTTCTTTGGCCCGAGGAGCCCCCTTTATCCTCCCTGCCTGGTGGAAGGGGGTGGGGATGGACAGCCTCGCAGCAGCAGTGGCAGCCATGTCTTTGGGGCTCCCTTTGGCCTCAGGAGCCCCCTTTATCCTCCCTGCCTGGTGGAAGGGGGCGGGGAGAGACATTCTTGCAACAGTGGTGGCGGCGGCTTCGGGGTTCCCTTGGCCTCAGGAGCCCACTTTATCCTCCCCACCTGGTTGAAGGGGGTGGGGAGAGGCAGCCTTGCAGCGATGGCAGCAGCGGCATTTTGGGGTTTCCTTGGCCTCAGGAACCCCCTTTATCCTCCCCGCCTGGTTGAAGGGGGTGAGGAGAGACAGCCTTGCAGCGGTGGCAGCAGCGGCATCTTTGGGGTTTCCTTGGCCTCAGGAGCCCCCCTTATCCTCCCTGCCTGGTGGAAGGGGGTGGGGATTGACAGCCTCGCAGCAGCAGTGGCAGCCATGTCTTTGGGGCTCCCTTTGGCCTCAGGAGCTCCCTTTATCCTCCCCGCCTGGTGGAAGGGGGCTGGGAGAGAAATTCTTGCAACTGTGGTGGCGGTGGCTTCGGGGTTCCCTTGGCCTCAGGAGCCCCCTTTATCCTCCCCACCTGGTGGAAGGGGGTGGGGAGAGGCAGCCTCGCAGCGGTGGCAGCAGCGGCATCTTTGGGGTTTCTTTGGCCCGAGGAGCCCCCTTTATCCTCCCTGCCTGGTGGAAGGGGGTGGGGATGGACAGCCTCGCAGCAGCAGTGGCAGCCATGTCTTTGGGGCTCCCTTTGGCCTCAGGAGCCCCCTTTATCCTCCCTGCCTGGTGGAAGGGGGCGGGGAGAGACATTCTTGCAACTGTGGTGGCGGAGGCTTCGGGGTTCCCTTGGCCTCAGGAGCCCCCTTTATCCTCCCCACCTGGTTGAAGGGGGTGGGGAGAGGCAGCCTTGCAGCGATGGCAGCAGCGGCATTTTGGGGTTTCCTTGGCCTCAGGAACCCCCTTTATCCTCCTCGCCTGGTTGAAGGGGGTGAGGAGAGACAGCCTTTGTAGCGGTGGCAGCAGCGGTATCTTTGGGGTTCCCTTGGCCTCAGGAGCCCCCTTTATACACCCCACCTGGTGAAAGGGGGTGTGGATGGACAGCCTCGCAGCAGCAGTGGCAGCCATGTCTTTGGGGTCTCCCTTTGGCCTCAGGAACTCCTTTTATCCTCTCCACCTGGTGGAAGGGGGCTGGGAGAGACATTCTTGCAACAGTGGTGGCGGCGGCTTCGAGGTTCCCTTGGCCTCAGGAGCCCCCTTTATCCTCCCCACCTGGTGGAAGGGGGTGGGGAGAGGCAGCCTCGCAGCGGAGGCAGCAGCGGCATCTTTGGGGTTTCCTTGGCCTCAGGAGCCCCCTTTATCCACCCTGCTTGGTGGAAGGGGGTGGGGATGGACAGCCTTGCAGCAGCAATCGCAGCCATGTCTTTGGGGCTCCCTTTGGCCTCAGGAGTTCATAAGAACATAAGAACATAAGAACAGCCTTGCTGGAACAGGCCACAGCCCATCCAGTCCAGCATTCTGTCTCACACAGTGGCTCACCATTTCCTTCAGGGTTTTCCCAAGCAGATGCCTTCACCTGCTTAGGATTCCCTGGAAATGATATTGAGAGATATCCTGCCTATCTCTCCAACCCGGAGGTTGTCCTTAAGTATCCATAATTATAGCCATTGATACTCTTGTCCTCCATGAACTTGTCTAATCCTTTCTTAAAGCTGTCAAGACTGACAGCTGTCACCACTTCTTCTGGCAGGGAGTTCCATAGACCAGTAATCCTCTGGGTGAAAAAGTACTTTCTCTTATTTGTTTGAGAACTAGTACCCAAAAGTTTCATGGAGTGTCCCCTAGTTCTAGTGTTATGCGATAGGGAAAACAGTTTTTCCTTATCTACTTTGTCCACACCGTGCATGATTTTATAAACTTCAATCAGGTCACCTCTTAGACGTCGTCGTTCAAGAGTGAAGAGGCCCAACCGTTGCAGCCTCAGATGGTAAGGAAGGTGTTCCTGTCCCCTAATCATTCTGGTTGCCCTCCTCTGCACTTTTTCCAGCTCCATAATATCCTTCTGGAGGTATGGCGACCAGAACTGTACACAGTATTCCAGATGGGGCCTCACCATAGATTTATAAAGAGGCAAAATGACACTTGCTGACTTATTTTCTATACCCTTCTTAATGATCCCTAGCATTGAGTTTGCTTTTTTCACTGCTGAGGCACACTGGGTTGACACCTTCATTGAGTTGTCCACCAGGACACCAAGGTCCCTTTCCTGGTTTGTCGCAGAGAGTTCAGACCCCATCAGTTTATAAATGTAATTGGGGTTCTTTGCCCCAACATGCATCACTCTGCACTTACTAATGTTGAAACTCATTTGCCACTGTTTTGCCCACTCCCCCAGTGTTGAGAGATCCCTCTGGAGCTCCTCACAATCTCTCACAGTTTTCACTACCCTGTATAATTTAGTGTCGTCAGCAAATTTGGCTACCTTGCTTTTTACTCCTACCTCTAGATCATTTATGAAGAGGTTGAAAAGCAGGGGTCCCAGTACTGAACCTTGGTGGACCCCACTCTTTACTTCCCTCCACTTGGAGAAGTGTCCATTTAGTGCTACCCTCTGTTTCCTGTCCCTTAGCCAGTTGCTGATCGAGGACAAGACCTATCCCTTTATTCCATGACTGGTAAGTTTATTCAAGAGCCTTTGGTGTGGGACCTTGTCAAAAGCCTTCTGAAAGTGCAGATAAACAATGTCAACTGGATCTCCCTTATCCACATGCTTGTTGACACTCTCAAAAAATTCCAACAGATTAGTGAGGCATGATTTGCCCTTGCAAAAGCCATGTTGGCTCTCCTTTAGCAGTGCCTTCTCTTCTATGTGCCTATTAATTCTATCTTTTAGGATGGTTTCCATCACTTTACCTGGGACACATGTCAAACTGACAGGTTGGTAATTTCCTGGATCACCCCTGGATCCTTTTTTAAAAATTGGTGTTACATTCGCTACCTTCCAGTCATCAGGCACAAAGCCTGATTTGAGGGAAAGATTATATATTTTGGCTAGGAGATCAGCAATTTCATCTTTAAGTTCCCTGAGAACTCGTGGATGGATGCCATCTGGTCCTGGTGATTTGTTAGGGTTTAGTTTAACAAGACATGCAAGGACCTCTGTGGTTTCCCCATGCCCAATGGCATGGAACGGCCCTCGCAGAGGCCACTTCGGGGGAACGCTCCTTGAGCCGTAGGCTCTGCGGGCAGAGAAATTTAGGGGGGTGGATAAATGATAGGGTTTGATTCACCCAATTTCCTGACCTGACCAGCGGATCTGCTGAGAGAGCGAATAGCTAACCCAGTTACCCATTACAATAATCACTCATCTCCAAGCTCAACTTTACCCCGGGTGTAAACAGATGCCATGTTTACCCCTGCCTAATCCCCAAACAATGGTGTTTTCCCCAGTTTGTGTTTGGCCAAGTTAACTAACTTCCCTCTGAGAGATTCCCAATTAACCCGAGCAAACAGGTGATGTGATTTCTGTCAGATGACTGTTTTTGCCACCGTTGCGCTTTTACTCCTATATATGATGATGCCTTTTTCCCAATAAACCACTGATCTTATCCTCCTCCATACTGCCTCGTATCGTTTCTTGATCAGTCTCCTCCGGGACCTCCGGCCCTCTGCGGCCCCGATTCCTACATCTGGTGACCCCGACGTGATCTACTCGTGAGTAAGCAAGCGGTCTTCCTCAGAGTAGCGATCACACGGTCCGGTTCTGCGCTTGAACCATGTCCGAATTGTCCCGGAGGACAGCGCAGCACTCCGTCCGGCAGCCAGCCGAGCGGAGGGACGGCCTGCGGTGAGGCAGTCCAAAGAGGCATCCTACAGCGTGCTCCCAGCTTTCGCGGCGGCTTGCAGGTTACGGAAAACGCGTTCCGCAGGGACAGCTGTGAATCCCTGACAGCGCAGTGGCCACCGAGGGCCCGTGGCCGCAGTCCACGCTCCGAGCTCTACCCGGAAAGCAACGTCGCCAGAACCTGTTGCCTGCCAAAGACGCGTCGACTCGTCCCGAGAGGACCCAATCGCAGGTAATATGGGGACCTGTCCTCAGCGACAGCGTCCATCCGCTAGCCAAAGAACTCGTGAAGGAGAGTTCAAGATCCTGGCCAGGATATTTAATTTGCGTTTTCACAGCGGGGAGCTAGCGAGACTTTTGGTGTACCTAGGGGAACACTGCCTGCTTTACCCAGAAGTAGGTACGTTAACCCTCAAGCTCTGGGATCAGATAGGAGACTGCATTCAGCAACCCCCGAAAGCTCCAGGAGGCGTAATTCGCACATGGAGAAAGTGTAGGAAGCTCTTAGCGGAGATAGAGCCAGTCCGGGTAGAGGCCAAAGAACCCCCAAATCTGCCAGAAGCGCCAGCCGAGCCAACGGCGCCTACGGGGCTCTATCCGTCACTCCAGTTTAGGCAGGGTAGCGTAGGGAGCTTTCCCCCGGTGACAGCTGCCGATGTCACCGGTGGAATGCAAGGAATGAGGAGCGCAGGCGCTTCTCTGACAGCAACGGGTTCCCGAGTTACCAAAAGTCCCCTTCAGCGTACAATTGAAGAGGAGATTAGGAAGGGGGAGTTCCCAGCAGAAGAACTAGCTGAGCTTAGTCAGATATGTCCCATCCGCATGGAAATAGACACGCTCACAGGCGCCCAACAGATAATTCATTCCCCAGTTCCGTATAAGCTTCTCATGGCCATACGGAAGCCCATCTCAGAAACAGGGCTCCAAAGTCGTTTTACAAGGGGCACGCTTCAGCAAGTGTGCGAGAACACCATGTGGATTCCCCATGACTGGAAAGCCGTCATGCGGATGATGCTCAACCCTAGCCAGTACTTAATTTGGGACAGCGAGTTTCGCCTAGAGGCGCAGACGAGGGCTGCCAGGATGGGAGGCGCAGTACTTCCTGACCAGTTATATGGTTCAGGTGCCTTCGAGCCCATCGATGCCCAAATCAACTTGCCTCTTGCCACTCTCCAGATGTCGGCCGAGGCCGCCTTCAGGGCGTTTTTCAAAGTCCCAGCAACTGGCAAAGCGGCTAAGAATTACACCGCTATCAAGCAGGGAGCCCAGCAGCCCTATATGGACTTCATCAATCGCCTGAAGGAAGCAATCAGCAGGCAGATTGACAATGAGCAAGCCCAGCAAGAGCTCATGATGAAGTTATCCAAGGACAATGCCAATCTAGACTGCCGTAAAATCCTGCAGTCACGAGGCAATCATCCCGACTTGACACTCACGGACATGATTAGAGCTTGCGCCGACGTTGGCACAGAATCCTACAAGATGGGATTGCTAGCGGCAGCGGTGCAAGGGGGTAAGAGACCAAAAGGAAAGACCCAAGGAGCGTGTCACAATTGTGGCAAGGTTGGTCACTTCGCTAGGGAGTGCTGATCCAAGGGAGGCGGACAAAAGTCCGGCCGTTCCAAGGCTCCGAAAACCCAGTGTCCGAAGTGTAAAAGAGGCTACCATTGGGCCCGAGACTGTCCGGATTTGGGAAACCGGAACGTGGGCATGTCTCTGGCCCCGGTCCAAACAGAGGCTTCCCTCAGCTCACCAGAGCTAGACTAGATCCCAGTCCCGCTCCAGGCACTGCGAGGGCGCAGGCCAGCCCCAAGGGTAGTACAGGGTTAGACTTGACTTGTCAGGCGGACGTTACATGCGACCTTCCAGGCACAGTCTATCTGGTGGACTCCCAGTACATGGGTCCACTGCCCAAGGGCTTTATAGGTTTAGTTTTGCCCCGTAGTGTAGCTGGAGCATGCGGAATTCTCGTAATTCCAGGAGTCGTTGACTCCAATTTTTCAGGCGTTCTCCAAGTTCAGTTGTGGACGCACCTGCCCCAAACAATCCACAAAGGAGACACCTTAGCGCAACTGATCATGGTTCCTTGTCACTCGCCAGCAGATAGCCAGGGAAGGCTCAGTGACAGCTCCGAGTCCCGGTCAGAGGACCGCTCGAGCGCCAGTGAGGCAGTACAAGGATACCAGGTCTTAGCGACAGTGGAGACCAACATTGAGTGGAAACAGCGCCCGGTTATCGAGGTATTTCTGAATAATAGAATATTCTCAGCCTTATTAGATACCGGAGCAGATGTGAGCGTGATAAGCAGGGGCCAGTGGCCAAGGGAGTGGGCCATTGAGCCGGTCTCCAATGTGTGGGGGGTAGGCGGCATTCAGGAAGCGTTCAGAAGCCGAGAGTGGGTGACAGTCACGATTCCAAAGGCTGACGGCACGGCGGTAATTTGGCCGCACATTCTTGATGTGCACATCAACCTTTGGGGGCGAGACATCTTACAGCAGTACGGTGCTACGCTTACCTTCGGGTAATAGCGTTGCCACTTAAGTGGCTCACCGACACGCCGGTCTGGGTAGAACAATGGCCGGTAGTGGGGGAGAAATTAGTCGCCCTTAAGCAGCTAGTTAAAGAGCAGCTAGACGCAGGACACATAGAGCAGTCCACGAGTCCATGGAATTCGCCAATTTTTGTGATTAAGAAGAAGTCGGGGAAGTGGCGACTCCTCCACGATCTCAGAGAGATCAATAAATGCATACAGCCAATGGGTCCGCTCCAATGCGGCATCCCGAATCCGAACATGATTCCCGAGGGGTGGGAGATCCTAGTCGTAGATCTCAAGGATTGTTTTTATACAATTCCCTTAGACCCCCGGGACCGGGAGAGGTTTGCCTTTACGGTGCCGGTTGTGAACCACAGTGAGCCTACGCAGCGTTACGCGTGGAAATTTTTGCCACAGGGCATGCTCAATTCGCCCACCCTGTGCCAAATTTATGTTCACAACGCACTGGCAAAGTTCCGAAGCCTTTACCCTAAAGCCATAGTTTGCCATTTCATGGATGACATCTTGGTCGCGAAATATTTCGCTGCAACTCGGCAGCGAAATATTTTCTGACCTCCAGGCCAGCCTGGGGGACAAAGGTTTACTCATTGCCCCAGAGAAAGTGCAGAGAACTGAGCCCTTCTCATACTTGGGTCATCGGCTTCTCCGCTCTTTCGCCGCACCAGTTTTGCCTCAAATCAATTTACAGGACTCAGTCACCCTGGTAGAATTGCAGCAGGTTTTAGGGAACATCAATTGGGCCAGACTGTATTTTCGTTTGGATACGGACCTTTTGAAACCGCTCTTCTCGCTGCTAACTTTAGGTAAGCAGCCAGCAGACCGGATAAAAATTTCTCGAGAAGCGCGCTTAGCTCTCGAGAAAGTCAACCAAGCTCTCAGCCAGCGATGGGTAGATAGGATCACCCCAGGGCCATATGCTCCGATCTTGAATTTGTACATCGTACGGTCAGGATCCATGTTCACTGGAGCGCTCGGCGTAGATGCCGAGAAAGGGGCGAGTATCGTGGAGTGGGTGTACCTTCCGAACACCTCTTCACGAAACATCGTTCCTCCCCAAGAACTGGTCTCCGCGGTGGTTTACCACGGACGGTTAAGAGCTAGGGACATTTCAGGGCATGATTTGGCCAAAATCGTAGTCCCGTTCACCAAGGAACAAGTTCAGCAATTAATGCAGCTCGGTGACTCGCTTCCGATAGCCTTGGAGGGATTCACCGGATGCTTGGCATACCACTTGCCAAAGGACCCTAGACTTGTCTCACTCCAAACGCAGACAGTCAGCTTGTTTGAATTGCTCTCGCTGGTTCCGCTTCAGGGAGCCAGGACAGTTTTTACTGTTGGTGGTCGGACATACGGTGTCTTGACCTGGCAGGAGGGCCAAGCTTGGCGCACGCTGTTAACTCTTCCACAAAAGTCCGCGCAGCGGGCAGAGTTGGCAGCGGTGAACCTTGCCTTGCGCACCTTCACCAAGGAACGCTTAAACATCATTACGGACAGCATGTACGTTAGGAATTTGCTTCACAGTCTACCGGGAGCATACATTACTCCCGCGATAGACAAGAATTTGCTTAGTTTGTTTCTCACTGCTCAATTTCATTTGCGTAACCGCACGGAGCCGCTCTATATTGCCCACATCCGAAGTCACCAAGACCTACCGGGTCCGATTTCCGCGGGCAATAGCAGAGCGGACGTGGCGGCAAAGGAAATTCAGCAACGTTCAGTTTTGGGTGTTTTTACTACGCCAATCCAGAGCCATGCTTTCTTTCATCAAAATGCCAAAGCACTTGCCAGACAGTTTAATTTGCCACTCTCTCAGGCCCAGGGCATAGTTCGCTCTTGCCAGCATTGTGCAGGGGCACCGGGGGGGCCCTCATGGGGGGTCAACCCACGAGGGACGGAGGCCAATCAGGTGTGGCAAATGGACGTCACGCATGTTCCGCAGTTCGGCAGATGGCAGTACATGCACGTTTGCATAGACACTTTTTCACAATTCGTTTGGGCAACGGCGCAGAAAGGGGAGACTGCTTCCCATGTGGAGCAGCACCTCCTTTCCTGCATTGCAGCCATGGGCAAACCTCGGCACGTTAAAACCGATAACGCCCCATCCTACAGCTCTAGGCCGCTGGCCACCTTCATGGCCACTTGGGATATTCGGCATACTTTTGGCGTTCCTTACAATCCGCAGGGGCAAGCGATTGTGGAACGGGTCAATCGGACGCTCAAGTCCTATATTGACAAACAAACAGAAAGGGGGGAGCCACCAGCTCTCCCCAAGTCACAGGCTCAGGCACAGCATTGTCTGAATAAGGTATTGTTCACCTACAATCACCTTAATGTTTTTTCGGATTGCACGCTGCAAGAGAAGCACTTCCGCCGTTCGGAAGCTCTCCCGCGACCGATGGTCCGATACCGAGTGCCACCGGACCCTTCCTGGAGGGGCCCGGCGCCGCTCATAACCTGGGGGCGAGGGTATGCTGCAGTTATGTCTCCTACAGGTGTCGTTTGGATTCCAGCTCGGTGTGTCAAGCCTCACTTGGAACCACATGGCGTGGACCCAGGCCGACCCGAGTCCGGTCCCGGAGATGGAGGACCTCACCCTGACCGACAAGACCCGTCGGAGGAGACGGCCACCGACAGCGCTGAAGATCACCTGGGGGATGATCAAGGCCCTTTGCAGTGAGGCCGAGGACACCCTCCAGAGCGAGGAGAAGGAGCCGACACCGGAGAACCTCATGGCTGCCATCTTCGCCCGAATTCACGCCAACACCATGGCAGCCATCATCATCCTGACCCTCTCCCTACTTGTGGGGGGAGGCGTTCAGGCCGCCCCACTTGGGGCCAGCGGCTTGATGCCAGACGGAGACCTTTCCGCCCGGATGCATTATAACCTATGGGAAAGGTTGGCGGGTCTTGTCAACCAGTCCGATTTTTGCCTGAAGCATGACATTGGTTCTGCTTAAATTCTGAGCACCTGTCTCATCCCAGTGTGCCACACTCTAGATGTGCACGCCAGGGATGGCGACTTGCTGCTGAAGAGGATTTTCGGACCGCACCTCCCTCCGAGTTTTGCAACCTACGCTCGCTGGGGGGGATTGCGGTTCACCATGACTTTGCCGGCTGACGCAACCACTCTTCACACTCCGCGAGTGGCGCCCAGCCCGAACTCTACTTGTGCTCGAATGGTCGGCTGCGCTGCAGTCGGCCGAACTCAGCGCCGCTGCTTCGATACCGGCAGCAGCAACTGGACTTGTGATAAACCAGAGACACTTGGTTCAATGTATGCCCATGTTACGTTACCATCTGGTTGGTTCTTTACGTGTAATCAGTATACTTTTAACTACATTCCCGCAAATGTATCAGACTCCACATGTTGCCTAAGTCGTTTGACACTGTTACTCCCTACTAAGGATATGATCACCCCAAGCACAATTGTTTCAAATGTTTCAGCACCCATAAGGCACACTCGTACCACCCAGTTAGACAGCTCATGTGATAGCAGCTTTAGAGTTTTGAGTCCAGCCGAATATGTCTCGCTGGCAGTCAGCATAGTCGGCGTGCCAGCCTTAGCCGTCGGCAACGCTCGGAGGATTAGTCGATTGGCTTGTGGATTAGCCAAAGCCATCAACCACACCTCCTCGGCGATCGCGCTGCTCAACCAGGAGCAGGCGGAGCTTCGCCATGCCATACTTGACAATAGGGCGGCTATAGACTACCTCTTAATGCTGCATCATTTGGGTTGCGAATCCTTCCATGGTATGTGTTGTTTCAACCTTACTGATAATTCCCGCAGAGTGCAGAATCAGCTCACAAACCTCCACACCATAGTCCAGGGCATCAGAGAGGGCTCTGCATGGGGAGACTGGTGGAGCTCATTGTGGAGCTGGATGTGGTGGTGGATTCCATGGGGGTGGCTTCAGACGGTACTTAAGGTGGTCGTGGGGGTGGTCCTGCTAGGCATAGCAGTCTGCTGCTTGGCGCAATGTATCCCCTCACTGATACTGAAGTGCCGCCCCAAGAAGGAACCCCGAAGCGTCATTCCTGCTCAGCAGCTGATGCCTCTCCTACGCAGAGTCGCCAGTCAGGTCCTTAAATGAAATTAAAAGGGGAGATGTGGTTTCCCCATGCCCCAATGGCATGGAACGGCCCGCGCAGAGGCCACTTCGGGGGAACACTCCTTGAGCCGTGGGCTCTGCGGGCAGAGAAATTTAGGGGGGTGGATAAATGATAGGGTTTGATTCACCCAATTTCCTGACCTGACCAGCGGATCTGCTGAGAGAGCGAATAGTTAACCCAGTTACCCATTAGAATAATCACTCATCTCCAAGCTCAACTTTACCCCGGGTGTAAACAGATGCCATGTTTACCCCTGCCTAATCCCCAAACAATGGTGTTTTCCCCAGTCTGTGTTTGGCCAAGTTAACTAACTTCCCTCTGAGAGATTCCCAATTAACCCGAGCAAACAGTTGATGTGATTTCTGTCAGATGACTGTTTTTGCCACCGTTGCGCTTTTACTCCTATATATGATGATGCCTTTTTCCCAATAAACCACTGATCTTATCCTCCTCCATACTGCCTCGTATCGTTTCTTGATCAGTCTCCTCCGGGACCTCCGGCCCTCTGCGGCCCCGATTCCTACAGACCTCCTCCCTGGTTATTTCTACCTGGCTTAATTCTTCGGTTTCCCTCCCTACGAAGATAGGCTCTGTTTTGGGCATGTGGCCTCTGTCTTCTTCAGTGAATACTGAAGCAAAGAATTCATTGAGTCTCTCTGCAATCTCTGTTTCCTCTTTAATAACCCCTTGCCTTCCATTGTCATCTAATGGTCCAATGGCCTTCCTAGTTGGGTTCTTACTTCTAATGTACTTAAAGAAGTCTTTGTTATTTCTCTGAGTATTTTTAGCTATACGCTCCTCAAAGTCTTGCTTTGCTTTCCTGATTGTTGCCTTGCATTTGTTCTGCCAGAATTTATGTTTCTGCCTGCTGTCCTCATTCTGACCAGCCTTCCATCTTCTAAATGAGCTTTTCTTGCTCTTGATCACTTCCCGAACAGCTCCTGTAAGCCACATTGGAGTCCTCTTGGACCTGGCAGTGCCCTTTTTCCTTTTGGGTATGCATTCCAATTGGGCCTCTGTTATTGTTTTTGTAAACAGCCTCCATGCCTCTTGGAGTGTTTGGACTCTCTCAATTTTCCCTTTCAGCTTCTTTTTTACTAGTTTCCTCAACTTTGGGAAATTTCCTTTTTGAAAATTTAAGGTCTCTGTGTTAGATTTTATCAGTGACTTGCGGTCTATGATCAAGTTAAACATAATTGAGTTGTGGTCACTGTTCCCTATTGGATCAGTCACATTAACATCTTGCACCAGATCCTGAGTATTACTCAGGATCAAGTCAAGGATTCTTGTACCTCTAGTTGGGACTTCAACCATCTGTCCCAGGGAACAATCATTGAGCATATCTAGGAACTTTATCTCTTTATCATGTGCTGAACAACAGTTCACCCAGTCTATGTGAGGGTAATTGAAGTCCCCCATTATAAACAGGCTTCCCTTCTTGGATGCCTCCTTTACAACATTCTCCAACTGCCAGTCTCCCTCAAGAGTTTGGGTCGAAGGCCGATAGTATATGCCTACTGTTAGACCATCCTTGTGGTTCCCTTTATCCTCCCCACCTGGTGGAAGGGGGCTGGGAGAGACATTCTTGCAACAGTGGTGGTGGCGGCTTCGGGGTTCCCTTGGCCTCAGGAGCCCCCTTTATCCTCCCCACCTGGTTGAAGGGGGTGGGGAGAGGCAGCCTCGCAGCGGTGGCAGCAGCGGCATCTTTAGGGTTCCCTTGGCCTCAGGAGCCCCCTTTATCCTCCCCGCCTGGTGGAAGGGGGTGGGGAGAGACAGCCTTTCAGTGGCAGTGGCGTCTTTATGACACAAGTAACAAAGCCGGACTATAATTATAACCTCAGAGCAATGGAGATTCAATTTTGTTATATTGAAAAGTAGTACTTTACAGACATGGTCTTTCTGGAAGTCAAAGTCATTCTCAATATATTCATATTGGGGCAAGTAAACTCTCAGTTCTTGCTCACACTGAGGGTGTAAAATAGCTTCTTTTGCCAAAACTGTGGAAGTTGGTGGTTCAGCAAGAAACCATAAGAGTGCAGTGAGAGTTCAGGTATGAGAAATAAATTGCAAAGCCAAGACTCATGAATCTTGTTTTGCCAAAGGGCAAAATCTAGAAATGAATCAACCTTCAGCATTTTTTGGAGACGTGACTGTTTATTCTGTTTTTTTCCATGCTAGGCAATGCAGCCTGGTATATTTCCACCAATTGTCTGATTCAATGTCTTTCCAAAACAGAGATAAAGTGGAATGCTCAATCGCACCCAGGGTAACATTTATTGACTTCTATTTATTGAAAATGTTTTCCTTTTTGTCATGTGCTGTCATATGTTCTCTGATTTATGGTGACTCTATGAATGAGAGATTTTTCAAAACAGGGGTGTGCTGGGCACCTTGGGAGGAAGGTGGTCAGGAAGTGATGGGGTGCCTATTGTGGGGGTTGGGGGAAATCCCAATATAGTATCACAAAAATAGAAAAAAAATCTAGCCCACCACTGCCCCTGGTGAAGGTCTCCCTTGCTTGAAAGTCAGTCATGTTTGATACTAGGCCAGCACTGTCTGGATCTACTAGGTAGGAAGAAAGAATGGCTAGATGGTGAAATCCAAGCAGTAGCAACAACAAAAATCCGTCTGAAACAATATATTGAATTCAACTTAAATTCCTTTACTTCAGGTGAATAAGAAAACCAAAGCTATCCAGTATACAGCTTTTCACAATCGCTTCTTCGGGGTTTTCTACAATAATAACAACAACAATAATAAAATGTAATTAACTCACATTAAATCAGCTACACAATAGAGTTCTTAGATCTTGGCACAGTAATACAACATGCATATAAAAAGCATTCATATAAAAAGAATATGAAAAGCATAATATATAGTATTATCCAAGGTTTCTTACCTCAATTATTTCGTAAATATATGTATAATTATTTATTATAATTTTATTTATTTATATCGCGTCCAGCCTCTGGGTTTATTCTTGACTGGCTCCGACGTTACTTAGAGCTACACAGTGACTCCATTTATACATCCTAATTCATTACAGCTGTAGAGGTTCAAAATCAAGGTAAAGTTCCCTTAAAGAAACCGCATCTACTATCCATTTACAAAAAGCAATTAAGATCTAAATCTTGATTCAAGCCATGAGGAGACATTGATTCAAACAAATGAATATAATAAGCTTCCCTACGTAACAGGAGTTTATTCATATTAATCTTCTCATATCTTTTTATGGTTAATTTTCCCAGAGCTAGAAACTTAAAATTGCCTTCTGAATGATTCTTTTCTATGAAGTTTGATACAAGAGGGGCTGAAATTATCTGACTACTGATACAAGTTCAAGTACCCGTACTTTCAGTAGACGACCGGTTAAACCTATGTAGTATTTCCCACAAGGACAGATGATGGCATAAATCACATTACAGGAGTTGCAATTGGTGAAGCTGCATAATTCATGAGTAACCTTTTTTCCTGGTATAGTAATTGATTTAGTTTCTAGTGCAAACCGGCAGGCAGCACACCCTGATCAATGGAAGTGTCCCTGAATAATGGGAGGTGGAGTGGAAACAGAGCAAGAGTCTGAGCTAAACAAAAAGTTGTGCAAAATTTTTGTTCTCTGAAAGCCCAAAAGGGGCTTCTGCGTGCAACCAGGAATGTCTTCCACTACATGCCAATATTTCATCACAGCCTTTTTAATCTTAAGGGCCAGTGGTGAGTAATCAAAAGACCAGTAAATTCTGGCGGGGGGGGGGGGGAGGGTGTTTAACACTCTGAGAAAGAAATTGCGCTCTAGGTGTTCTATTAACCTTATTAAACCGATGATCAATAACCTCCCGAGGGTAACCCTTGTCTACCAAAAACTTACTGATAGTGGCTGCTGAATTCCTAAAATCACACTCTCTAGTCGAATTCCTTTTCACTCTAGCCAAAAGGCTAAACGGGATGTTAGTCTTCAAATGAGCTGGATGGAAGGATCGAAAATTCAAATAAGAATTTTGATCCGTAGGTTTCCTATATAGGTGCATGCCTAATTTGTTGTTAGATATATATACTGACACGTCCAAAAAAGGTACACTGACACTATCAGAAGCACCCGCAAATTTTAGATTAACATCTAATGAGTTGATCCAACCCGTGAATGCTGGAATGATGTCTACAGAATCCAGGATAAAAAATAAGTCATCTATGTAATGTTTATACACGATCATATGCTTATAATATGGATCGACCTTTTGATCTAAAATGTAAGTTCTTTCAAAATCGATCATGTATAAGTTGGCTTTGGCTGGCACAAGCACACTACCCATCGCCATGCCTTTAATTTGTAGGTAAAAATCCTGTTTATACCTGAAAAAGTTGTTCTCTAGAACTACATCCATAAGATCTAATAAGAAGTGAGTGGGTGGAAATAAGGAGTTCCTAGTGTCAAGAGTGTTCTCAATGATAGGTCTGATTTTCTCCACTGGGATATTGGTATACAGAGATTGTACATCTAAGGTTAGCAGCCCTGCACCTATAGGTGCATTAATAACCTCCAGCTGACTAATGAAATCTGAAGAATCTCTCACATAGGATGGCGTCTCCCTCGTGAATGGATTTACAAATGAATTTACATATTTAGTGCTTCTTTCCAGCAGGGAACCCGTCCCGGCTACAATAGGTCTTCCTGGGATGAGGGGACTATGGTCAGATACCTTGTAAATCTTAGGCAGGGTATAAAACACTGGCACCTTAGGATAAAGGTTATTCAGATATTGAAAGGTTTTCTCCGAGATAAAATTAAAGGCTAACCCTTCATACAAAGCTGTTCTTAATATGGTAGTCACCCTAGGGGTAGGATCTGTAAGTAACTTTCTATAGAACTTGTCATCCCTTAATTGCCTGTAAATTTCACCTTCATAGTCTGAGGTATTAAGGATAACAATCCCCCCTCCCTTATCAGCTGGTTTGATGGTGATGGATGGATCATTAGCCAAACTATCCAGTGCCTTCCTTTCTGAAAGAGATATATTTCTATACAACCTTCCTTGCATCCACTCAGATTTCGATATATCCTTAAGAACTAAGTTGTGAAAGACCTCAATGGCCAGACAATCTACTTGTGGTGTAAAGTTGGAAGTAGGTTTAAACAGTTCCCGAGACCCAGACTCCATTTCTTTAAAAAATACTTTGAGTTTAAGTAACCTTATGAGTTTAAACATGTCCACTCTCGTGGAGAAGGCTCTATACAGGGGTGTCAGCACATAATTCAGTCCCAAAGAAAGTACGCGTACCTCTACAGGAGAAATTAAAGATTATATCTTCTTCTTGCCGCGGCGCGTGCGTTGCCCTAAAAAAATAGCACTCAAACTTGAAGGTTCCGTTCTGTCCTTAGTGTGGCGTAACTCATAAGTTCTCGGAGCCCTAGAATCCGCAGATGATGATCTGGCTTTGCTGTCCGATGATTACTAGGCCAGCACTGTCTGCATCTACAGCTCTTTGGTTTTGAAACAGAGATGAGCACTAAACCCTAGAGTCAGCTACAACTGGCTTCCAAGCAAGGACAACCTTTATCTTCACCTTTATTAATTCACTGTGAAAGGCACCTTTCAGAAAGTAGCTTTCTGGATGGAAGCATTGCATTTCCATATACGATGCCTATTACCCAACTGATGTTTCTATGGTCCATTAAACAGAAGGAATATCATCTACGGGTGCTTAACCAACTCCTTATGGCCATCTATTAGGTAACATAAGCACTGAAAGTGGATATTTCACATAGTCATACTTGACTTTGCTCAGCTACTTCCTCTGGGTTGGAATAGAAATGAGTACTAGATCAGGAAAAGCACATTCTTGAGCATCAAGTGAACCATAGAAAATTAAAATAGCTGATGGGCCCCAGCCCATGTCGGTCCCAGCCGTGGATTCCTGGTCCTTGACGATCCTCCTGGCTGGAGCCAAAAGTTCAAACTGGCTGATGTCATTTGGAAGCAGCAAAGTTTTTACCTTAAATACCCCATTTGAAAACTGACATTTATCTAAATTTTGTTTAAATACCCATGTTGCTTAATTTTAAATTAAACACACATATATTAAAGTAGATACTTTCCTTGGCATTTTTGTATGCATTGTATTCTAACACAAACTTTTGAACACATTTTTGGCAGCCCATTGAACTGAGAAATTAATCTCAAACTTTTTGACCTACTACCTAATGTGAACAATAACGAAAAAGATCTTAGTCTGGGAAGAGTAGATTTGAGTTGATTTGTTCCAAACTGTAAGGGGGTGGAGGGCAATTTTTTGAATGCTTCTATTTTTAGGCTTATATCAACTGAACATTATTGCTATAGTCTCCAATTTATTAATTAGCAGTTTTGTCAGCTCAAATAATGACTTTACTCTGACAGACTAGAATAGCACATGCCAAAAGGCTGAACAAAGCCAAAATTAAGATGCCCCAATGAATCACCAAAGCATGTAGAGATTAGTAAAAAAGAATTGTTTTGATGATATTATCTCATGTGTGAATCCGGCATTGGTGAAAGGCATAATTTGTTGAATTCTCAAGGAAACTCTAGCTTCTTAGGGTGTGGCTACACTGTGTAAGGTTCTGCTTTTTGAGTGTTGGAAATCACTGGATTTTCCTCCAAGTTCAATAGTGGAGAAAAGAAACCCGTTCTTTATCTGGAATCAAAGTTAACAAAATTATGAACTGATTTCTCCCCTTTTCTGTTGCCTTTCTTGTTCTAAATATGAAGTGTGGGTGTTTTCCATATGATATTTTTGTGATGTCTTTATATGCTATTTCAGGAAGATAATGCATTCAAATGCCCTTCAAGTGAGTGTCTGTAATTCAACCTCCAACAGTCATTTTTTTAAAAAAATAAGTTGACTGTCATGTCTAGTACTCTTTAAGATGAGTACCTAGGCTGCCTTGCTTTTTTCTGGTTAATTGGCTTTCCATTTGTACCACATGGGCAATAATAATAATAATAATAATAATAATAATAATAATAATAATAATAATAATAATAATAATAATAATAATAATAATAATAATAATAACTGGGTGAGATCATCCATTCCCATGGGGTGTGGTACCATCAGTACGAAAATGATACTCAGTTGTATATCTCGGCCCCTTGGGGACCCCTGCGATGCTGTCAAAGTCCTATCTGGATGTCTGAGGGCCATGGGGATCTCGATGGCGGTCAATGGGTTGCAACTGAATCCTAGCAAGACTGAGTGGCTATAGGTTTGGGGTCCTACGCCATTCCAGGAGCTTCCATCCTTGGTCTTGGATGGGGCTATTTTGCCCCAGACAGACCTAGTGCGCAACTTGGGGGTCCTCCTGGACTAGCGACTGCTGCTAGAAAAGCAGGTGGCGGCAGTGGCCAGGAGGGCCTTTGCACAAATTTGTGTGATACGTCAGTTGTGCCCGCTCTTGGATAGGGGCTCCTTGCTTATGGTCACACATGCCCTGGTAACCTCCAGACTAGACTATTGCAATGTGCTCTACATGGGGCTGCCCTTGATGACCATTTGGAGGCTGCAGCTGGTCCAGAATGCTGCAGCCCGGGTAGTGATGAGGTGTGGACGTTATGCCCATGCCTCACCCCTGCTCCGGGAGCTGCACTGGTTACCAGTTTGCCTCTAAGTGCAATTCAAGGTGCTGGTTATGACCTTTAAAGCCCTATATGGTAGTGGGCCTGGATACCTAAGAGACCGCATCACCCTGAGGACATCTGTCCGTCCAACCAGAGCAGACCGGAGGGGCTCCCTAATTATTCCATTAGCCAGGGGTGCCCACCTCTCTGGCACAAGAAAAAGGGCCTTTTCAGTGTTCACTCCGACCCTTTGGAACCTCCTACCAGTAGAACTACGCCTGCAGACGGAGTTGCTGCCCTTCAGGAAAGGACTTAAGACCTGGCTGGCGGGGCGGGTGTGGGGCCCTGAGGGCAATGTGGCTCCTGCTTGTTGGCTCTTATCATGAAATGTATCTTATTTCTGCCTCTCAGGGTGGGTGGGATTTTTTAATGTGGGTTAGGGGTTTTAATCTGTTTTTATGTGGGGTTTTTGAGTATGTGATCCGCCCTGAGTCGGGTTTCCCCTGAGTGGGCAGTGAACAAATTGAAATATTAAATTAAATTAAATTATCATTATCAATATTACATTCAGCGTCAGCCCTGGAGACAATCAACACAATGGTTAGAGCTGGAAGTTTTAAAACAGCCTCTGTACCAGTTTAGCAGGAATGTATCCAGATGGTTCTTTGCAAGACCCAGCCTTCTCTAAGGTCTCTCAGTCTACTGGGCCTCAAGGAAACCAGTAAGATTTGGACATTACCAATGTTAAATAATAGCCAGCCAGTTTTAATGGATATTCGCTGCACACGTTACATCATAACTTATTGATTGCCACATTTAAAATCTGCAATTAAGAGGCAGTAGCCAACACATTTTCCAAGCTGTTAAGGATAGTTACTGATTGACAAGCATCCTGTTTATGTATATGTCACAATTGGTTTGAACCCTATAAATATGCAAGCCCTCTCCAGCATCAACCACCACAGAACCTCCAGCCTGATCATTCCTGTGCATTTCTTCAGCACCATTCTGACTACAAAAGCTCAGACGTCCATCATGAGAACTCTGTGCTTCTGCGTTACCATCGCCATCCTTCTGTTCCAGATTTCTCCAGGTAAAAATGGAAAGGATATTTCCTTGGGAGGGGATTTCCAACTTCGTACATTAAGAAAGAAACATCTGTGATCCAGTGAAAGGAAAGAACAGGTTATATTATTTATTTTGTGAGACCAATTGCCTCTCGTAAAGTCAGGCTACTGGTCCAGTTAACTTAGCATTGTCCATGCTCATTGGCGTTCTGATTTTCATGCAGAGGATTCTTCCAGCCCTATAGGGAGATGTCAGATCTCTCCAATGCAAACAAGCGGTTTAGCTCTTTGCAGCTATGTCTCTGCAAAATATGATTTTCCTTTAAAATAGCATTATACATCCTACTCCTAATTTCAGTGTGACAGAAGAGATGACAACTGAGCACTGGAACCTTACTTTTAAAATATGATTGGCTCTGCAGCTCTAGTAACATTTATTTCCTCTATAATTTCTTGATGTTCCAACTCTCAACACAACTGCTTCAGTAAATCAAAATAGCACCACTCATGTAGAAAGCCAGGGATTAGCACAGTGATGGGCAGTCTTGGCCCTCCAGCTGTTCTTGAACTTCAATTCCCAGAAACCCTGACCAGCTGGTGTGTTGACTTGGGCTTCTGGGAATTGAAGTCCAAGAACACCTGGAGGGCCAAGATTGCCCATCTCTGGATTAGCAAGTTTGGGAGAAATCCAGTTTGCAGAAGTGTGAAATATTTATGGAACACAACAGCAACTGAGAGAGGGTAGTAAAAATCTCCCTTGCTTGAAAGCCATTCATATCTGACTCTAGGGTGCAGTGCTCATCTTCATTTACAGCCAAAGAACCAGTGTTGTCTGCTTCTGGAGATGTTTCCATGGTCATTTGGTAGACATGACTAGATGCCAGAGCACACAGAATGCTGTTACCTTTCCTGCTGAAGCGATATTTATTTATTTATTTGCAATGTATTGCTTTCAAAGTGCTAGGTTGGCATGAGCTGGGACAGAGATGGGAGCTCACTCAGTGATGCAGCACTCAGGTCTTGAACTGCTGACTTGCCAATGTTCTAGTTGTCAAGTTCAGCACCTTTAACAACTAAGCCACTGCAATCCCTCTAAGACAAGGTACCCCTCCCAAATAAATCACAATCCAGTGAAGGGTGAATAGGGAGATAAAGAAATCTAACCATCATATTGTTGGAAGAAGGATGGCTCATCACATCAAGACAGTCTGCCAAGAATTTTTACCTGGCTGCTAGAGATCTCATCTTCAGCAAAAGATCAAATCATCAGGTAGGGATGTACTTAGCACAAGGTGGCTGGGGCTTTAACCCAAGCTGCCAAAATTTAGATAGATCAGAAATGTTGCAGGAGATTTTTTTTCTCCTGTTAAAGTCTCTGATGCTACAGGTGCAGCCAGCCAAGAACACCTGGAGTGCCAAGGTTGGCCATCACCGAGCTAGATAAATGAGAAGAGGAATTTAGCAGGTACAGTGATACTTCATACAACGTCTAAACTTGGTTCCACAAGTTTGGACTTTATACTGTGAGTCTTCCATTGGGTTGAGAATAGCGGTATAGAAATCTAAATAAATAATAAATAAATAATAATAATAATACGGATTTGGACTTTGTAAGAGGCATGCAAAATCCTAGCCACGATACCTCATACAACGTCCAAATCCTTGCCACGATGCCTCATACTACGTCATTTCCATAGAGATACATTGTACTGTAACAGCACAGAATTCAGGGCAAAGTCAAGGAAACAGACAGGAAACTGACAGAACTTTAAGAAATCATTGTCTAAAGGCTGTTTGGCCCTAGGGATGAGGGCAAGGGATGTTGCCATTATAGCCAGGGAGTCACTGGGAGTCACCAGGGCCACTGCTCCACAAATTCTGGGTTGTGAGGCCCTGCTCCTGCGGCTGGGCCCAAAGGGTCAGTTGGGGATCCTACTCCTGTACCTGCCCCCTTGCAGGGTAAGGGACTCCCTGCCAGGGCTCCTCGAGGCTGTCTCAGGATTGGCGTTGGAGTTCCCTAGGCTGATGGTTCTGGGGACTTCAATTTGCCTTTGCTGGCATCCGGTTCCGGGGTGGCTCAGGAGTTCATGGCTTCCATGGCAACTATGGACCTGGCTCAGGTAATTCAGGGCCCGACCAGGGGCAGTGGCCACACACCAGATTTAGTCTTTTTGTCGGAGTGATGGCAGAGTGATCTGAGTTTACAGAAACTAGACATAACACCTGTGCCATGGTCAGATCACTATCTGGTGGCTCTAGACTTCCTGGGGGCGACACTTCATCGTAGGGAGGCAGGGTCTATTAAAGTGGCCCGCCTCCGGCAACTGATGGATCCGGATGGATTTCAGAGGGAACTGGGGGATTTCCCCCTGGATCGGCAACACGATTCACCCGAGGCACTTGTAGACCTGTGGTGTGGGTCGACGACAGCTGCCTTGGATGTAATCGCTCCACTATGGCCTCTCAGAGTCCGTGGAGCTAGGTCATCCCCCGTGGTTCACAGAAGAACTGTGGGGAGCTCAAACGGGCAGAGAGATGCCTTGAGCGCTGCTGGGTGAAGACCAGGAATGATTCCGATTGGACACTACCTAGAGCCGCTATTAGGGCCTACCTAGTGGCGATGGGGGTGGTGAGGAGGCAGTACTTCACCTCCCTTATTGTCTCTGCTGATAATCGCCCAGCCACCCTGTTTCGGGTGACCAGGTCCCTCCTTGGTAGGGGGGGGGGCTGTGCCTGGTTGGCAGGGATCGGCTGAGGACTTTGCTGACCATCTGGTGGAGAAAATCGATCGGATTCACTCAGGGTTTAATTTTGGCGTGGATGGGGAGGGTCAGGGGGGAGCCAGTGCACAGTCTTGCTGTGTTATCTGGGATCAGTTTGATCCTGTTGCCCCAGATGAAGTGGAAGGCTCCTTGCGGCGGTCCACACAACTAATTGTCCATTGGATCCCTGTCCCGGTGACAGGTGGCTGGGTCGGGGCTATAATTAATGCGTCTTTTCGGGAGGGGATATTTCCTGCACCGTTGAAACATGCTTTGGTGCGCCCCCTCCTGAAGAAGCCATCCCTCGATCCAGCAGTCATAACCAACTACAGATATGTTTCCAACCTCCCCTTTTTGGGGAAAGTATTGGAAAAGGCAGTGGCGCGTCAGTTGCAGGGGGTACTGGATGAAGCGGAATATCTGGACCCCTTCCAGTCAGGATTCAGACCTGGATATGGTACTGAGACTGCATTGGTCGCGCTGATGGATGATCTCTGGCGAGAGTGGGATGGCGGTCGTCCATCCGTCCTTGCTCTTCTTGACCTCTCAGCGGCTTTCGATACCGTCGACCACGGTATCCTTCTGGAACAGCTCCGAAGATTGGGGATCCAGGGCACTGTGTGGTCCTGGTTTTCCTCATTTCTGAGGGGCCGGACCCAGTCGGTGTGGTTGGAGAGCGAGAAGTCCAGTCCTAGGTCCCTAAAATATGGGGTGCCTCAGGGCTCAGTGCTCTCTCCTCTCCTATTTAACATCTACATGAAGCCGCTGGGTGAGATCATCCGTTCCCATGGGGTGCGGTACCATCAGTACGCGGATGACACACAGTTGTACATCTCAGCCCGTGGGGACCCCAGTGATGCAGTCAAAGTCCTTTCCAGTTGTCTGGAGGAGGTTGGGGTCTGGATGGGGGCGAATGGGTTACAGCTGAATCCTAGTAAGACTGAGTGGCTGTGGATGGGGGGTCCTGTGTTATCCCGGGAGCTACCATTATTGGTTTTGGATGGGGCTATTTTGCCCCAGACTGACCCGGTGCGCAACTTGGGGGTCCTCCTGGATTCGCGGCTGCTGCTAGAAGAACAGGTGGCGGCTGTGGCCAGGAGGGCCTTCGCCCAACTTCGGGTGATTCGCCAGTTGCGCACACTCCTGGACCGGGACTCTTTGCTCATGGTCACTCATGCTCTGGTGACCTCCAGACTAGATTATTGTAATGCACTCTACATGGGGCTGCCCTTGATGACCATTCGGAGGCTGCAGCTGGTCCAGAATGCGGCGGCCCGGGTGGTGATGGGGTGTGGATGTTATGCCCATGCCTCACCACTGCTGCGGGAGCTGCACTGGTTACCCGTTTGCCTCCGGGTGCAATTCAAGTTGCTGGTTTTGACCTTTAAAGCCCTACATGGTAGTGGGCCAGGGTATCTCAGAGACCGCATCGCCCTAAGTACGTCTGTCTGTCCAACCAGAGCAGACCGGAGGGGCTCTCTAATAGTGCCATCGGCCAGGGGGGCTCGTCTCTCTGACACAAGGAGGAGAAGAGCCTTCTCTGTGTCCGCACCGGCCCTTTGGAACCTCCTGCCTGTGGAACTGCGTCTCCAGACGGAGTTGTTGCCCTTTAGAAAAGAACTAAAAACCTGGCTGGCGGGCCAAGTTTGGGGTGCAGGTGGAGGGGTGGCTTCCGTTGGGTGGTTAATATAGGGGAGGATGCCTGCCCCATGGTTTCTTCAGTTCCTGCACCCCTCTCTTTTTAGGGGTGGGTTCTTATTGCTGGTTTTTATCTGTTTTATTTGTTTTTATCTGTTTTTACCCACTGTTGTGAACCGCCCGGAGTCGGCTTTGGCTGAGTGGGCGGTATAAAAATTTAACAATAAATAAATAAATAAATAAATAACATTACAAAAACATGTCAAACAACCCTGATTTTATGGGACAAACCATACAACAAGTTTTTAACTTTTGAAAACATTATGAAGTGCAGGTTTAAAAGGTAACATGTCCCATCATGCAGCACAGTGTTAATCTGCAGCCATGCGGCCGATCATCCATTTTGTACAAGCTACTGTAAACAATTACTGGATGGAAGCAAGGACAAAATGGATGCCAACATGTCCCATCATGCAGCACAGTGTTAATCATCCAAACAGCAGCACACAGCAAAAAATTTGCCCACCCCACCAAACAGTGCCCTCCCAAAGACAAACGTAAGAAAAAATACGGAGCATGCAATCTGTTTTTAAAAACCACAGCAGCAAACACCAAACAATTGCCCACCCCACCGAAAAATTGCCCTCCCCATCCACCTCCCCACCCCAAGCCAATTGAAACAGAAAACCTCATTTACCTACCTTTCCATTGTGCCAAAGAATGGTCCAAGAACCTGAAGAATACTGCCAAAATCCCAGGAATGCTTCCAAAAATTCTGACGAAAAAATTGGAAAAAAATTCCAAAATTGCGCTCAAACCCACTCTTTGCCTTGTGCAAAACCGACAAGAGCAATGCATGCATACGTCCTGCCTTTTATACTGCCTAGGCACAACACAACCTGGGAAAAACCCCAATGCCTCATCCAAAGTCGCTGCGACTTTGGATGAGGTAACTTTTTTCAAGGAATTAGGCGATGTTGTATGAATTCGATGTTGTACGAAGTGGACTTTGTATGAGGTATTACTGTACTCTTTGTGGGTATCACCCCAATGCTAAAGAACAAAGATTCCCATTATTGATCCACAACTGGATAAATGTTCTCCCAATAGATGCTCACACCGCTGATGTCTGCTCCTCTGTAAATGAATATCAATCAAGAAACCACCTCCCAATTTTTTTTGGCCAGGTTATACTCAGCCTCCAATTTTTGAAGACACTATACTATGCAGAGCTCGTTTAGGGGGAAGTTTCTGCCATACTGGACCATGCCCACCAGCCTTTGAACCATCCGGAACTTGTCATGGAGCAACAATGACCTGCTGTTCACTGTAAGTAAATGTCCTGACATTGCTTCAAAGGTTTGCTTTGTTTCTGTTTCTTTTCTATGGCAAAGCTGAACTTCTGGAGGCCAGGTTTCCACCTCCTGAGGCTATGATGGACAACGATTAACAACTGTGTATGATTAAATCAATGCCAACGTATGGCAGTCCTTTCCACGGTTTTCTAGGTAAAGAATACACAGAAGTAGTTTGCCATTCCCTCCTTCCAGGGGGTACCTGAGGCCGTGCAGCTTGCCCAGCACAACACAGGCTGGCTCCCCCCCTCCCAGGAGAGATATTGAGGAATTGGACTTCCAACCTCTGGCTCTGCACCTAGAGACCTAACCACTCAACTGCTAGAATAATAGGTAAAGGCAAAGGTTACCACTGCTCGAAAGCCAGTCGTATCCGACTCTAGGGCTCAGTGTTTATCTCTGTTTATAGCCAAAGAAGCAGTGCTTCTGCATCTGCAATGTTTCCATGGACATGTGGCAGGCATGACTAGACACCAGAGTGCACACAATGCTGTTTACCTTCCCACCGAAGTGGGAAGCACTGCAGGACGGAATGAGCTCCCGTCTTTGTCCCAGCTCCTGCCAACTTAGCAGTTTGAAAGCAAGAAATTGCAAGTAGGTAAATAGGGACCACTTTGGTGGGAAGGTAACAGCGTTCCGTGAGCTCCAGTGTCTTGTCATACCTGCCACATGACTACGGAAATGTCTGCAGAAGCAATCAATGCTGGCTCTTCGGCTTTGAAACAGAGATGAGCACTGCACCCTAGAGTCGGATACGACTGGCTTTCGAGCAAGGGAAACCTTTACCTTTACCTTTTAAAGATGTCAGAATGCCACTTCTGGGTTTGAGTTGTGGGATTTGTAAAGCAAAGTTTTACAAATGAGGCAAATAATGAAAAGTCCACCCAACCTAAGAGATGTTGCTTTATTGCATGGGTCTTTTCAGAATTAGAAACACTGGCAGGCCTGATTCCAGGGCGATATTGGATGGGGTACCTTCCAAAGCAGCTATTCTTTCCAAATAATAAAAAAGGAAAAAGGCATTTGAGCCACAGGGAGACTAAATATAGGAGGAACCAGGTGGTTGCATGTTGTTTCTGGGGTTAATTTTGTAAAACAGTGTTTGATATGATAACACGCTTGAGTGTCATTCCTCTATGGAAACCGTATCCTGCCAACAGTGTTTCCTATGTCTTCTGAATTGGACAAACAGGACATTGCGCAGAATTATGACACAGATCTGTCATAAAGAGTGGCAAACACAGAAAAATGTGTCTGGGAACACTTCAGTCTCCTAGGATACTCTGTTGAGGATCTTATGGTGTAGAGAAATGGGTGACTCAAACAGGAAACAGAAGAAACTGAGAACATAAAGAAGTTCCAGTGCATCACTAAGGTCTCAATAGTGATCAAGGGTTCTTACTGCACTGGATTATTGCATACATCTGCTTGCTATTATATCTCATGGCCATATAATAATTGTCTTGCTTGACAAACTTGGATTTCTGGCTCAGAAACACCTCTTAACATTTCAACGCCAGCTACTGTATATCTACTAGGCTTATGACTTATCACCATTATTGGGACCTACAATTTTAATTGATATTTCGATTCCTGTACCAACAATGCAGACTAGCGCTAAGTGTCCTTACCTGGTTTGATCACACATGGAGATACGTATAAATACAGAGAATGTAGTATGAATACAACATGCATCAGAAGAAAGCTCGCACTGGGACAAATATATTAAAGTACTGTACTGTAATATTTTGTCATTTCCCCCCACCCTACCCAGATAACTAACACAGTTCTTTGTAAACTGCTCCATGATATATTACCCACCTCATTGGTATCAGTTCTGATTAATTAAACAGACTTTATATGCAATAATTTTCTGAATGCCCTCAACTATGTGACTGAACAACAATGACATTCTCAGACAAGCTTTCTCTCTCTCTCTTGCAGAAGATCTGCTTAAAGTGCTGGAATCACAGACGTCATCTGAATTCAGAGTTATGCTTATCCCTCCACAACTTCTGCACAGTGACATCATTGATCCTATTTCTGGAAAACTGTCCCAATTTATTGGTTTGGGTTCATATTTTGGTTTCAAACAAGTCTAAAAAGTTTATTAGCTTGGGATTTCTCTCTTTTTTGAAGGGGTGTTATTATATATTCTCTTTTTTCTTATTGGGTCCTTTTTTCTGTTTATTTGAAATTACTTTTGATTTTAAGAACCCTTGAAATTGATATGGGTTTCTACATTTTATACTTCAGGCCATGCTGGGAAGACCTTAGTCTGACCAGATGGCTCAGAAATGCACTGAATAAATGAATTATGCAATAAAAGAAGAATCTGATAAAACATTGGGTGATATTTTCACAATTTAATAAAAATAAATTTCACAGCATTTTTGTTTCCTGGAGTTTATGCAAGTTGGAGACCTGTTCCATATCAAATGCAAATGTTAAAGACAGAGATGTGCACCAATCATAAAAGTTGGTTCAGACCATGATTTAATACTTTATAGTAGTATACCGATCTTCTAACACTTAGGGAATGCTCTTAGTTCTAAAAGCTTGAGCTAAGGTTATATATAGGATCTCCAGTTTACTTTAGAGGCTAAATCTTTCCAGACTAACCATATTTGCCCCAGACCAGTTTAAACCTGTTGTGTATTAAGGCAGAATTGCAGGTTGCTCAGTCAATGTCTTTGCAAAGAAAAAATGGCAGTTTCCCACCATCCAAATATAGGAGTTAAAGTTGGTGCGAAATCTCCCTCTCTGGGCATGCTCATTATGCTAAATAGAGTTCTGTGATTGGGTACACTTTTGGATCATGTTCCTGATTGGTTAATACTTATATCTCCTGTTATGATTGGTTGTTTATGCTTGTCCGGCGGGTCACTACTTTGTATCAAGGAGCCACCGCCAGGGAGACACTACATAAGCCCCATGGGTAAACAAGGATGGGACCGGACTGGAGCTATACTTCCCTACATGCACAGGTTAGCCAGTAACGAGCTAAGCCTGGGTCTCCTCTATACGCTACCACCACAAGATGTAGCTTAGTGCATTGCTTCTTCTACGGCAGAATCCAGAGGGACTAGTTACATGGGATTTGTATAGCTGTCTTATTGTCCGGAGTGCCTTGTAAGTGTATCCTGAAAGACTGTTAAATAAACTCTTGTTCTGTTCATCGTTGCCTGGACTATTACTTATAAGGGCCGGACACGAGAAAACCCTATTCAATTTACTTCTTCTTCTTCTTCTTTATCTAAGCCAGAGTTGAAACTGTCAAAATGAAGGCACCTTTCGGTGAGTTCATTTTGTACTTCCTTTCACCTAACCTAGTGTGAGGAAAAATTAGCCAGCAACACAAGGTTGCCATTACCAGGGTACATCCGATTGTGGTTCAAAAATACCACAATCTTCAAGGAGGCTCTTTCTGTGTACCCCAAGTAGTCCACAGATTCGAGCTGGAAAACTCAAAAAGCTATGACTTTTTCCCCCAGTGATGTGCATGAAATCCAGAGAGACAATTAAACCTAGAGAAAGGAGTAAAGCATCCAGATTTCAAATATAGTTTTATGAATTTGATTCCTTGTTGTTTGGTAGCTGCCATCAAGTCAAAAACAACATATAGGGATCCTAACAGGGCTTTCAAGACAAGTGGGATATTTAAGGAGTGATTGTACCAGTTCCATCCCTCTCTTGAATTTTCACATCTGAGTAGGAATTTGAACTTAGGTCTTCTAAATCCTAGTCCACCGCTTTGTCCACAATATCACACTGGGTCTCCCCTACAGTGCGATTTGCCAAGATCCTTTAAACAAAATGCCATTTTTACAAACTTCTGTGCTCAGCTGAAGATTCAGACTTGTTCATTCTTGCTGTTTTTGTTATCTTACTTTCCTCTCTCTCCCACAGTAACAGCAATACCTTCTCAAGGGGCTTAGAAAGCTCCATGTTTACTCCTAAAAAGATCTGCAGCACAGAGGAGCTAGTTTAATAAAATAAGAGGAGCAGCAACAAGAGTTAGGCGGGTGAGTTAATGCAAAATGGGCACTAAACAGGCACAAATGCTTAGCAGATAGGCAGGTACATGAGTTTTCCAGGTGGGCAAAATTCTTGAACCGAAGGGTTCCATATTACAGGCTCAAAGGCCATCTCTCAGATTCAAAAGTAACAAGACAAAGCATTATTGTCATTTATGCCTCAGTGATAGACATTTTGATGGACCCTGGATGAAGCAGAAGTGGTTGCAGAGTAAGAAAGGGAGACAGTTGTAGCTGTGCCAAGCAGTTGGGAAGTTATGCAAGGCTAAGGTAAACACCACTTTGGCTGGGCTAGCCCTCCCCAACCTACTCCCTTTTAGTAGGTCACCATAGTCCATCATCTAAGAACGTGCAGAGTGGAACAAAAGGTATCAGATTGATTTATCAGGGTTGGAATTAGAAGGTTCCATCTCAAGGCTTCCTGATTCTCTTTTTTCATCTCCTCCATTGTTCTTCTTGCCCAAGCCCCTTGTGGAGAACAGGCTGAGGCCACTCTTCCAAATGGGTAAAGCAGCAAATATTGCAGTTCTTCAGATAAACAACCAAAATATTCCTGGTTATGAATTGTCCCCACTTGGCTTATGGACTGATTTTTACAGCAACTTATTGTTCCTCATCAAAGTTACACTGGCTCAGTATTCTTGAAATGGAACAAAGACATCATTCTTGATTAGGCTCTTTAGTACAGACATGTAAGTATGGAAAGGACCAAAAACATTAACACAGAGGCCAATTCATGCTAATGAAAAAATCCCTCTTGGTCCCGAAGTGACCGCTATTGCCATACTTAAGTAAAGGAAGGAAGGGCGGGGTGCTTTTGCACTACTGTGCAGAAGAAGAAGAAGAGAGAGGGTGAGGCAGGAAGGAGTCACACCTTTATAGTGCCTTGGCTCCTTCCCGTCACACCGGTAGCCCCGAGGGTGGTTTTCCGCCCAGGGGAGATGGTCATCAAAACGTGTTCACTTGTTAAATCATGTAACATGGCCATTCTGGTGAACATTATTCATTCCACTTTGGCTTCTCCTTTCATAACTCAAAAGTTGACCTGTCTTTTCTTCAGTGGATTTCTACTTACCTATTTCTCACCCTTTGAGAAGCCATGGTGGCACAGTGGTTAAACTGCTGTATTGCGACCAAAAGGTTGTGAGTTCAATCCTGACCAGGGGGACAAGGTTGACTCAGCCTTCCATCCTTCCAAGATCAGTAAAATGAGTACCCAGCATATTTGGGGCAAAATGCTAAGTGCACTAAGCACTATGGGGCAGTATATAAGTGTGATTGCTTTGCTTTGCTAAGGGGGATTGATAGACTGGATATTACATTTTAAGGGCATCCCTGTTAGGATATCTCAATTTTCTGCATCTCAGAGGGACTCATCTATTTATTTAAATTATTTATAACACATCTGACTATCCAATAGCTCTGGATAGGAATTCTATCCATTCAAAACCAGGAAAATAACATATTTTTGTGGCTCCCTCATTCATGCCAAAGTTGGCCAATACGTCTAGTGGGGGGGAATTGTATTTGCAGTGTAGCACACATTTCACAAGGCTGCTCAACAACAAGCCACATTCCACAACCTTAATGGTGTTCTAAAAATGGTATATAAATGGTATTTGGCCACCTTTGGTATCCTTCAATTTAAGGACCGATATTCAAGTAAAATACATCAACTCCCATCCTGATCTATGAAGATCTTTTATCTTTTCTTTTTCACCCTTGCTCTGGTGTTGATTCCTGATTATGGTAAGCCATTTTTATTTCAGTTTGAGATAGGGTACCTTGAGATATGTCTAGAGTCTGTTTGAAAGCAATTCTTTTTTATCCCTATGCACTCTTTCCCCCAACACAGAGCCTTCCTTTTATTTCATTAAAAGAAATGAAATAAAACCAACAAAACAACAGAACTAAGATGGTGGATCACTGAGTAGCAATTTCTCCATCCTTTGGACAAGATATGTTGAGAGGAAGGAAGGAAGGAAAGAAGGAAGGATGATCCAGTCTTTTTTCCTTTCCTGCTTTCCTGAAATTTCTACTCTCTGGATTATAAAATGTTGAAGTTTTGGGCTGTCAGTTGGATGTGAACTTCATAGAATCATAGAATAATGGAAGGAGTATTTGTGTGTGTGTTTGTGTATACCAGTTCCTGTAGGTTCTGAAATTTTGCATTTTGGGCCATAACATTTTTCCAGATGTCATGCACATCAAACTTTACAAAAGAAACAAGGAGATAACAGTTATTTCTGTTTTCCACTGTAACTCAGTGGGAGGCTTACAAATCTACTTGGATCTGGGGGACACAGGTCTCTGGACCAGAGTGGGATAAAAATCTCAAAGCTGCCCAACAAACCTCAGATCAAGGGATCCAGCACTTTGATTCTGCTGGCAGCTAAGTTTTCTACTAAGTGGGAAAGTAATCAGAAGGACATACAAACACGTTAACTTATTTTTCCTTTTATTGTCGGACTTGGAGCAATAAGAATTCCTGCTCAATGTGACCGGGCTGAGGGGAAATGCAGGTTTCTGTGCTGTCGGCAACCTCTGAGAGCCTTTGGGCGGTGTGGTAAACAGGGCGGTGTTTGCTGTAAACGGCGATAAGTAAGTACATTGTATTCTAAAAAACCAAACAAAATATGACCTTACTTTAAGCAAGCAAGCAAGCATAAAATAGAATCCATCTTTTCAGCCAGACAAAATTCGCAGATCTTAAAGGATAATATATTTGCTACCTTACCTTGAATTTAAAAAGAAAGGGAAGATCTCCATGGACATGAGATGTCTGCAGAAGGTTGCTGGAGTGACTGGAAGGGATAAAATCAGGAATGAGATCATAAGGGAAAGAATTGGAATAGAATCAATCCTAAACTGCATACAGAGACAACAACAAAAGTTTTTTGCCTCTTTGAAGTCCATGCTGTATAAGGCATGTGAGAAAAGAGAAGAAAGACAAAGGACATGAGGTAAACCCAGAGGAATGTGGAGAGACAATATACATGAAACACACCCTTTCCATATCCATGGGTTCAATAGTCACAGTTTCAAACATCATCCGGCCCGTGCTGCTGCTGCCACCCCTGGAAACAGACAGATATACAACAGCCATAAATGCATCTGTGGCTGCCATAAACATGTTTACAACAGGCACAGATGCATTTTATGGCAGCCTTTAGGGCAGGGAGAGCACCAGTCTGGCCCATGCAACTGTCTGATGGAGCGTGGACCAGCCTGTGGCTTAAAAAGATTGAGAATCTTTGCACTAGAGGCAACTGTCTTCAATGTAAAATAGTGTCCTGTTCAAAGTCTTAATGTGACACTTGTACCTTCAGGTTTTCTGGAACAGGTTGGTAGCCTGCCATCAACCTCCAACTGAGGAGGTACTGGTTTTAGTTCATTCTGGGTATTTCATTTCATCAGTACCACTCATTTCTGGGAGGCATTCCTTGGTTCTCCAAATGGAGAGGTGCCCAGTGAGAGGCCAGCAACTCCACATAACCAATGTAAAATAGAGGTTTGCTATTATCTGTGGTAGGTCTCAGAATGTATCCCACATGGATTCAGGGAGTGACCTTTATTCAGTTTTCAGTTATGCGCCCTGGTGGTACAGTGGGTAAACTGCCTTCCATCATTCCAAGGTCAGTCAAATTCATACCCAGCATATTGGGGTGTGAAATGCTAATTAACATGTGAACCACTCAAAGAGTGCGCTAAGTGCTATGGGATGGTCTATAAGTGTGATTGCTATTCTGGGGCAGCAATCCTACCCGCACTTCCTAACAGATTGGGGCTTGTTTCTGAGCAGACACAAGAGAGGAAACCCATGCATAGGGCTTCCACTTCTCCCCATTGTCTTCTGGGGGTTTAAGGGGGTTGGGAAGGAAACCACCACCACCACCTCCTCCATAGAGAAAGGGATGGGGCCGAGCTCTTGGATTAAAACATGCCTCACATGAACTCCGCCCCATCTTCACTCTTGTCAACACAGGTTGGACTGTTTAGTGTATGAGAACCAAGACACAGGAACAGCCGAAGTATTGGCTTAACACATCTTTATTGCATGGTGGTCCGGGGGAACATGTGGTAATGGTGGATGAACAGCTCAATATATACAGTAGCTATACATTTGAATGTGGCTCCACGGTAGCCCATTGGCTACTGTCGGCGTGACGTCACTTCTGGTCACGCCCTTCTTGTCCAGGTGAGGTAGTGGCGGGAAACTTCCCGCGCTGTAGTTCTTTGGGGAATTGGAACCGTGTGAGCTGGGCGCTCGCTATTGCCACCTGGTGGTCATTAGCTCGCGTCCTGATTACATTGGGTTCGCTGATGATTGTTACGTGTTTAAAGGCATAGTATTGAGAACACAACATCCCTCCCCCCTAGGATGAGACGAAGTCTCTCATCCAAGATGGCTTATTGGAAACGCGTTTTGGGCGTGATGCTGGCTGGCTTGTCCCGGGAGTGTTACTGCTTCTCTGTCCCCTGGGCTCTTGTCCTGCAATGGGAGAGGGAGACTCGTTAGTGACTTGCCGCGGTTCTGCGGCTTTTGGGGAAGGGACAAACTCCATTTTGGAAAAACCGGGGGCACTGGGGGCTAACGAAAAACCCCGCTTCTCGCTTGGATGGGTGGGGGACCACTCGGAAAAAAACCCCCGGTTTTGTAACTGAAACTCAAAATTATCTCCTGGGACGTCATTTGTGGGATCCCGCACGATATCTACGAGGACAGATTCCTTCCCCTCCTCCCTAGGTGGGGACCACTGGCCCCTCTCTCCTCCCCCTTGGGCTGAACGGGTGGGGGAGAACCCTAATGCTGAATCCTTTTCCGCGCCGTCCGCGCTCTGGTGTCCCGGAACCCTGCTCCGGAGTTGGTCTGCGTGTCGTCTCCAGAGTAGACCCGTGCTGGTCTCTACGCAATATGACACGGGACCCGTCTGCCCAACGACGACGCCCGGCACCCAGGCTGGCCCCGCGCTAGCGTAGTTCCTGCAATGAACTGGGGCACCGACCTCGAAACTTTTCGTGTCTGCTAACCCGATGTTCCTCCCTGTGTCCTCCACCCTTGTGGGGTCTAGCCTGGTCAGAATCGTAGTCAGCTTCCTACGCATTAAGAGCTCCGCAGGCGAGTACCCAGAAGCTAAGGGGGTCACCCTGTAGCCCAGTAGGAACTGGCACACTTGTAGGTTGAGATCCCCGGGACCCATGCGCCTCAGCGCGTCTTTGGTGGTGCGCACGAGGCGCTCGACCTGGCCGTTCGTTGCCGGGTGGAAAGGGGCAGAGGTGATGTGCTGAATGGCGTTGATCTCAGTGAATGCCCTGAACTCTGCGGACGTGAAACAACTAGCGTTGTCGCTAATTAGGGTGCCGGGTATACCGAACGTGCTAAAAACCCTATGCAAATGCTTCACTGTTGTTGCCGAGGAGGTGCTCATAACTGGAATGACCTCCAACCACTTGGAGTAAGCATCTACCATGAGGAGAAAAAGTGTCCCTCTAAATGTGCCCGCAAAATCAATGTGCACCCGGGACCACGGCCCCTTCGCCACATCCCATTCCCTGTGCGGCAGACGTGCCTCTTCGGGTCGGGAGCATTGGCAGCTCTCGCAAGTGCCTACCATGTGCTCGATGTCGGCGTCTAACTGGGGCCACCAGAAATAGCTCCTGGCCAGAGCCTTGGAGCGGACAATTCCAGGGTGGCTGACGTGCAGCAGTTTGAGTACCCTAGGCCTCAGGGATTCGGGGACCACCACCCGCTGGCCCCACAGAAGGCACCCTCTCTCTATGGACAACTCTAGCCTCTTCCTGCTCTCCGTGGAAGATTTCGGCGTCCGTCTGGCCGCATGCACCGACCCCGCTGCCTTGTCGGACTGTGGGGGCCTTTCTCTGAACCCCTTGACTCCGGCCCTCATGGCTTCCGCGGCCTGCGCCACCTTCACGACCTCGCGCAGCGTCGGGGGTGGCTCCTGGTTCATCAACTTTCGCTGAACCTCCTCGTCCCACAGCATGCGGTCCCTGAGGGCGATTTCCAGGTTTTCCCACTTGCATGGGCCGGCGGCCAACCGCAGGGCCGCTGCAAAGGCGGCGATGGACTCACCAGGCGCTTGAACTCTCTTCCAGAACGCGTCTCGAGCCAAGAACATCGAAACCGAGGGCTGGAAATGGTCGCGCATCGCCTTCAGGAGCTGTTTGACCGGCAGTTCACTCACCTTCTTCGGTGATACCAGGTCCACCAATACTCTTTTGGCGGCATTCCCGAGCATCCGGGTGAGGATGGCCCTCTTCTTTCCCTCGTCCGTAATGTCGGACACCACCAGCGCATCTTGGAAGTCCATTTCGAAGAGCTCCCAATCTTCCGGCTTGTTGATGTCGAAGCCGGTGTGACCCGCGTGTGTCTTGATCTCGTGGGGGTCCATAATCCCACCTTCGTCGCCAATTTAGTGTATGAGAACCAAGACACAGGAACAGCCGAAGTATTGGCTTAACACATCTTTATTGCATGGTGGTCCGGGGGAACATGTGGTAATGGTGGACGAACAGCTCAATATATACAGTGGCTATACATTTGAATGTGGCTCCACGGTAGCCCATTGGCTACTGTCAGCATGACGTCACTTCTGGTCACGCCCTTCTTGTCCAGGTGAGGTAGTGGCGGGAAACTTCCCGCGCTGTAGTTCTTTGGGGAATTGGAACCGTGTGAGCTGGGCGCTCGCTATTGCCACCTCGTGGTCATTAGCTCGTGTCCTGATTACATTGGGTTAGCTGATGATTGTTACGTGTTTAAAGGCATAGTATTGAGAACACAACAGACTGGAATGACTGGAACAGTAGCAAGCCTCCCCTCTCCCTGACAGTGACATGTTTGGGCCGAGTTCTTGCCCCCACTCCCTCTTTCCTGCAGGTTTAATGGCCGTTTTCACACCTCAATCTTCTTGCCAATACAAGTCACCATGGCGGCGGTGGTGCTCGGTCTCCCCGCTTCACTGTGCGGCTTTCTTCTCACTGTGGCATGGCTGGGGGATAACCGATGATTTTCCCTCACTCACCCCTGCCGGGCCTCACAGCCTCACCCTCCCCGCTGCGGGGGTCGGGGAGAAACGCCACCCTTCTGAGGTTCCATTTTGAAAAATTGTGCCATTGGAAACTATCACAAAGAGGAGTGGGATCACCATAGGTCAGAATCATTTTGACAGCATGCATTTATTATTTGCTCAAAAGTGTAGAATGTGTTTCTTCCTTCCAGGCCCTTAAGAAGTCAGAATAGTTTTTTTGGTGCCCTGTGACCAAGGCAATGCAGGGATGGACAAATCACAAGTTGGGATCAAAATTGCTAGGAGGAACAATAACAATTTGAGATATGCACATGATGCTACCCTAATGGCAGAAAGTGAGAAAGACCTAAAGAACCTCCTGACTGGGTTGAAAGAAGAGAGTGCAAAAGCTGGCTTGAGACTCAATATCAAGAAAACCAAGATAATGGCAACAAGCCCAATCACTCCCTGGAAAATAGATGGGGAAGAAGTAGAAGCAGTGACAGACTTTACTTTCCTAGGATCAAAGATCACTGCAGATGGGGATGGAAGCCATGAAATAAAAAGGCGACTCATTCCTGGGAGGCAAGCTATGAGAAAACTGGGGAACATAGTGATAACTAGAGACATCACCTTGCAAACAAAAATTCACATAGTCAAAGCAATGGCATTCTCAGTAGTAATGTATGGGTGTGAGAGCTGGACAATAAGGAAAGCTGAGCGCAGAAGAATAGATGCCTTTGAAATGTGGTGTTGGAGGAGAGTTTTGATAATACCCTGGACCACGAGGAGAACAAACAGGTCGTTCTTAGAAGAAATCAACCCTGACTGCTCCTTAGAAGGTCAAATAGTAAAGATGAAGCTAAAGTACTTTGAATATCAAATGAGAAGAGAGGATTTATTTGAGAAAGTCTTGATGCTGGGAAAGGTGGAGGGCAAAAGAAGAAGGGGGAGGCAGAAAATGAGATGGCTAGATGGTATTGTAGATGCAATGGGCACAGAGATGGGCAGGTTGAGGATGATGGTGGAGGACAGAAGTGCCTGGTGGGCAATGGTCTATAGGGTCACAAAGCGTTGGAATCAACTGTGCAACTGAACAACAACAAGACCAAGGCCTGAAAGCAGCTATACCCTCTGGGTCTAGGAATGGGTGAGCATTTTGATTCAGGTTGTTTCTGATCAAACTTTGGTATCATCCCCAAATTCAAAGGTTGGGAAAAGCAAAACCTATGGGGAAGGGGAATCTCTCCCTCTTCAATCCTCTCCTTGTTCAAGAAAGATTCTTATTCTTACCAGTATCTTCTAAACTAAAGTCCTCTGTTTTCTGTAGACACATGAAGATGGACCACACTATAGATGGATTTTGAGTATAATCCACCTGAGCCAATGTGTTTAAGTGGAGCAGGTTTAGAGAATTAATTTCCCCATTGTTTTGTCTGCCTAAACAAGCACGTACACATTCCAGGCAAGTCCTGAATGCTACAGGTCATATGCAAGCCAACCTTGAGTCCAAAGTTGATACAGACAATGGACCTCATTGTCTCCATTCATAAACCCCACCCATCCTCTGTGATGAATTTCAGCAGATGATTAACAACAGCGGACAAAGTGTCTTACAGTTTTCTTTGTCTGCTATTACTGGTGTTTCTCCTGCCATGCCTTCATCAGGTTTCCAACAAGCAATAATGATTCTCCAGTCGCAATTCTGCAAACTAGCCATATATGAGATAATGCAGTTTAACATGGATCTCATGGGGTAGTCCTCATCTTTCAGTGTAATTGACCTCATGGGCTTATTGTGAAGATCAAATGGATTAACATTCATCTGTGTTTTCCCTGTTGCTTGGCGGAAAGACAAGACATAAGGCTAATCTGCCCTAAAGGAAACCCCACTCCTTCCACCCTTTGTAGGTGATGAATGTAAGAAAAGGAATTGATAAAATGTTCCATTTTGATGTGCTGTAGGGTACTTATTACCTCCATTGGAGAGAATTATGGTCTCATTAGAATAGAAAACAATTGATAGAACACTGTGTTATCATCCCTGTACAGTATCTAGAACTGAAAAACATTCAACATTACAGGGACACCATTTACAAACTAGTGATGTACAGAATTATATTGTTCAGCATGGATTCCAATTTTTTTAAAAAATCTATGGTTGCTCATCAAACTTACTGCCCATGGTGTGATCAGCACCTCTAAGTGTAACTGACCTCATGGGCTTATTGGGAGGATAACATAAGTGAACATCCATTCATGTTTCCCTGTGTTACTTGGCCAAAGGACTGGGTCTAAGGGAACCATGCTATGAGTCGCTCTTAAGATCTTCAGAGGAGGCCATCTTCTCAGTCCTGTTGTCATCAGATGTGTGTTTGATGGTGGCACAAAAGTGGACCTTCTCTGCAACTGCTCCCAGGTTGTGGGATGTGCTCTCTTGGAAGGTTAGGTTGCCCCCATCCCATTTATCCTTCCACTAACATTTGAAGTCCCATCTCTTCAGACAATTAATCATAATTGAGTCCCTGAATGCTGGTTTTTAGCCAAGTTGTTAAAATTCTGAAATGTTTTAAAATCATCTAATGCAGTGATTTTCAATGTTTTCAGGACACGGACCTGACCATGCCTCCTGGGAAGCCGATCGGGCCAGTCACATGGTTCCTCCCACCTGGAAGTGGAAGGTAAACATGGACTGTGCATGCACAGAATGCATTTTGCACATGTGTGGCACACAGTTTTTCTCCACTTCCTGGTTTGGCGAGGGCATCACGGGCCTGATGAAATGCCTTCACAGGCCGGGTCTGGCCCACAGGCTGTAGGTTGAGAATACCCGATCTAATGTATGTTAACTATTATTATTGTTGATTTTCTAATGTATATTTTATTGTGTTTTCATTTGATCTTTTAAACATTGTGGGTCTTTTTGAGGCTCCCACTGGAGAAAATGTGGCCTATAAATACAACAAATCCATCCATCCTTCCGTCCCTCCCTCCCTTGGTTGAATGCCAGTCATGTCCAACTCTAGGAGGTGGTGTTCATCTCCATTTACAGCCAAAGAACCAGCACTGTCTTACTCTGCAGACATTTCTGTGGTCATTTGGCAGTAGGGTTGCCATAATTCTACCCCCCCCCAACGGGGACTCCCTTGCTCAAAAGAGTATCCGACTCTAGGGTTCAGTGCTCATCTCTGTTTCAAAACCAAAGAGCTAGTGTTGTCTGCTTCTGCAGATGTTTCCGTGGTCATGTGGCAGGCATGACTAGACACCGCAAACTCCAAGACCCTTCCTCTCCCTGAGGTCACCCCTACCCTATCCTTCACCACCACCCCCATTGAGTTGGACTCACCTTCAAACCCCACACGAGGATCCCTTGGAAGAAAGCTCTAAAAAGTTTGGAACAGAAAAATCTGTAAAAAGCTATGGAGGATTCCTTCAGACTGCAAAGGGTTAAATGCATGGAGTCAGCATTCCTAGAGAGGAAGTGAAGTGAAGCGTTGTTTTTCTCACTTCCTATCCAGAGTGTTCCCTTCCTCCCTAGGAATGCTGACTCTATGCATTTAACCCTTTGCAGTCTTAAGGAATCCTCCGTAGCTTTTTACATATAGTATTTTTCCTTGATTTTACATGTTTTTCCTTGAACCAGACGAGACAGCATGAATCTGTGAAAATCATGGAAAAACGGGATGTATGGCATCCCTATTTGGAAGGCATGACTAGACACAGGAGTACATGGAACACTGTTACTTTTCCTGATAAAGAGTTACCTATTTATCTATTTGCAATTTCTTGCTTTCAAACTGCTAGGTTGGCAGGAGCTGGGACAGATGATAGGCACTCATGCCATCATGCAACACTCAGGACTTGGACTGCTGATCTGCCAACCTTCCAGTCATCAAGACTGGAAGGTAAGGGTCCAATTTACAGTATATAGCTATAAACTGTAAATTGGGTCCTTTTTAAGAGTAAGGTGCCATGTAAAGATTTTAAATTAAATTAATATAGTAAACTCACATCTGCTTAATCCATGGGTTCCCAATTTAAGGCCTGTGGGCCAGATCTGGCCATCAACACAATTTCATGTGCCCCCCACCCCTCCAAGGGCATTCAAGAGAAAAATGGCCACCTCTTTGAAGCTGTTGGGACAAAATGACCACCCCCATCATGCAGGAAGGGCAAAATGGTCATCCAGCCCTCAAAGCTGACAGAGAGAGAATGATCCGCCCCCCGACGTGAAAAGGTTGAGAACCCCTGGCTTAATCCCAGGATTATGTAGCTAAATTTAAAAAAAATCATAAAAGTAATTCAAGGACCAGTAGAGGTACTACATGCCTTTAATGAACACAGATATGATCCTCAGAGTAAAGGTAATGACAAATGTTGCTTCTAGGTCATATTTCCTGTTCCATGTAAAGACCTGGATGCCAGACAAAGTGCGTACACAGCAAGAGCCTTCTTCAGAAATGTGTGTTGTACTTGAATCTTCCCAAACCAATTATCACGGTCCTGAGCGAGGCCTGCAGGAAGAAACAAGAGTCAAAGTGAGAAACTGGGAGAGGCTGAGGGTGGCAGGGGGCAGAGAATGCAGTCTGCCAGAAAAATCGAAGTGTACAAATGTTGCCCAACTGAATTGAACTTGCCATCACATTCATTAACTCTTTTTTTTTGCATTAATTGATTTGAAATACATTAATGCTGGTTGGTTAGTGAACCTTGGGAATTGTGATCCAGGATTTTCCCCATGCCTTGCTATATGAACCAACAACACGCACATAGAGCTGCATGTGGACAGAACCTTGATGCCTCATATGTTTGGGCTCAGAATGTACAATCATGATAGTGGCAGGAACTAAGGGGGTAGAATAAAGTATCATCTCCTTAAATTTTTATACTGCAGTGGCTCAAGTCGCTAAGACGCTGACTGGGAAGCGGAAGGTCAGCAGTTCGATTCCCGAGTACTGCAGGACGGAAATGAGCTCCCGTCTTCATCCTAGCTCCTGCCAACCTAGCAGTTCGAAAGCAAGAAATTGCAAGTAGATAAATAGGGACCACTTCGGTGGGAAGGTAACAGCGTTCCGTGCGCTCCGGTGTCTAGTCATGCCTGCCACATGACCACGGAAACGTCTGCAGAAGCAGACAGCGCTGGCTCTTCGGCTTAGAAACAGAGATGAGCACTGCACCCTAGAGTCGGATACGACTGGCTTTCGAGCAAGGGAAACCTTTACCTTTACCTTTACCTTAGCGCACATTGGCACTTGAGGTATTCTGGAACTGCAATTCCCAGAAGCCCTGATGAGCAGGAGTGCTAACTTGGGCTTATGGTAATTGAAGTCCAAGAACACCTGGAGTGCCAAGGTTCACCATCATTGTTATGGGGCATTTTAAATGTCCACAGGTGCTGTAACCAAGAGGTATTCTGAAGATGTATAAGATAACACCAGGAGGAGGAGGAGGAAGTGGAGGAGGAGGAAAAAGAAATGAAACCACCCTAGCCATGCTCTGAATTGTACAGTATATCCTTATTCCTCTTACATCCCCAATTTTACTCTTTGGTTCCAACCTGGATGTCTTGGCTCACTGCCCTGACTTACCATACACAGCAGTTTAAGGTTCCATCATTGCAGGTTCCACTGGGTACAGAGACACCTCTGCATGCTGCAAAACTGCAGGAACCTCCATTTCTGACACAAGCAAGGGTATCAAGTGCTCCAGCAGCATTTCCTGTACAAAGAAAAACATCCATCTTTGAGGAGAAACTCGGGAGGACGACACGAATGATAAAGGCAGAAATTCCACATGCAGTGAACATAATATAGCATTCAGAAGAAGTGTAAGCAAAAGGTAGGTAAAGATTGCCCTTGGTCATATCTGACTCTAGGATTCAGTTCTCATCTCTGTTAACAGCCAAAGAGTGAGTGTTGTCTGCATTTGCATTTGCAGGCATGGCTAGACACTGGAGTGCACGGAAAGCTGTTTACCTTCCCACCAAATTGGTACCTATTTATCTACTTGCAATTTCTTGCTTTTGAACTGCAAGGTTGGCAGGAGTTGGGACAGAGATGGGAGCTCATCCCATTGTGCAATACTCGGGCCTCAGGCTGCTGACCTGCTGATCTTCTAGTCGTCAATTTCAGCTTCTTAACTACTAAGGCACTGCCATCCCAAAGCAAAAGGTAAGCAGGACCAAATAAAGGAACAATGAGAAAGATATGACCTCCTCTGTTCATCTAAAAAAAAAATGTCTTACCTTAAACCCTCCCCCCCTTTCCATTATGCCATAGGAGAGGCTCAAGTAAGCATGGGTCTGGAACTAATTTAGGGTGTGTGTTAATTTACATTTTTCAAACATCTTGAGCAAAATGAAATAGATACACTCCCACTTTCTGCAAAATTTCTAACAGTTCATTTTTTGCATCTACAAAAATGAATCCATAATGATGACTGAGCTATTTATGGGGCTGAGTAAGGAATGCAAGAGCTAAAGGTTAATGGAACAGAAAGTAGTTTCAAAAATGACATGCAGAATACATTTGATTAGGAGAAATTGCTTGCAGAAAATGGGAGAACATAAAATATGTTAAATGGGATAAGATGCTTCCAGAGCATGTTTGTATTCGGGGGCGGGGGGGGGGACCTTACATAATTTCTCTGTTAGGAGCAATGCAGCTGGTTGTTTCCAGTAAGCTCTGCTTGTATGATTTTGAATAATTGTACATTACAAAGGTTGTGCAGTGATTTCTCTATGTCCCTCCCACAGAGGAAATAGGGTGACCATTCCTCTCTTCTTTCATTGCTGTAGTTTGAAGCATCTATCCTGTTTCCTTGTTTGCTGGTGAATATTAAGCCTGGCAATTTATTCAAGGATCAACTTAGTTCCCACTCATCTGAGACTTCTTCTTACCTGGTACAGCTTGGTAGGAAAACAAGAAGATGGCAAACAGAAGGAGAAGGGTCTTCATGGCTTCTGACTAATGCTCTATGCAGTCCTCACACCAGGGTCTGGATGTCAGGCAGAGTAGAAATCAACAATTGAAGTTGAAGCTATATATGGGGACGAGTTAAGGGATGCAAGAGTCAAAGTTTCATTTCGTTATTCATTTCACAAATCAGCTTCTTTCGCCACTCAACACACCCCTTTTGACCAAGTGTCAAAAGTGTTATAAGCAGACAAGCATATTACAAAACTCTTCTTTGAGGTTATAGTCAATAATCATTGTCTCATAATTGTTTACTTTTTTCCAGTGCTGGTGGGCTGTTACCAGAAAGGAATCGGGATTGGTGAGGGAAGGAGGTGGGTTAGGCATTAGCTGACTGGCTCTGAATCCCAGGCCTGTCCACTTTGGTATTCCAGGACAGTTTATACTCCATTGACGATAAAGGGACAAAGGTTGTTCCTTCTGTTGTTGACTCTCAAAGATACACTTCTTTAGTACATCAGGTTCCATTGCATGGCAATAGCTAACAGGCTGTTACAGCTAAAACTCTCCTCTGCTGGAGAGACTTTAGTTTACTATCATACTGCATAATGAATCTTCTGCATCAGAGTTTCTAAAATTAATTGACAGTTTGCATATCCTCTTTTCCCTCTACAATTTATTAATCCAAATCTCAGGTCAAATTCATCAGGTTTATTACCTCATCTGGATTGAAGACTAGTTTTATTGGTGCTCAGAAACAATGAGATAGTTACACATATAGGTCCATTGGATGCAACTCAAATGATTAAGATGAATAGGCAAGATATCTCTCAATGCCACCTCCAGGGAATCCTAAGCAGGTGAAGGCATCTGCTTGGGAATCCCCTGAAGCAAATGGTGAGCCACTGTGTGAGACAGAATGCTGGACTGGATGGGCTGTGGCCTGTTCCAGCAAGGCTGTTCTTATATGTTCTTGTGTCTCTGCTATATTGTACTCTTGATAGAGACAGTCATCTCTTAAGTCAGGGGTTCTCAACCTTTTCAAGTTGCGGGCCGGGTCACACTCACTCAGACAGCTGAGTGGGCCAGACTGTAAACACTGCCATAAAATGTGTCCATGGCTGTCGCAAATGCATTTACGACAGCTGTAGGCACATTTACAGCTTCTCATAAATGGATGCATTTATGGCTGTCATAATTGGGTGCATTTACGGCTATTGTAAACGTGGCTGTTTTCACTGCTTGCGCTAGTGTTGGCGCATTGGCAGGAATGAGGATGGCAGGCCACATTTATTTATTTATTTATTTATTTATTTATTTATTTATTTATTTATTTATTTATTTATTTATTTATTTATTTATTTATTGCATTTCTATACTGCCTATTTGGGCCATAGGTTGAGAACCCCTGTCTTAAGGGAATTTTCTCAGATTCAGTTAATGTACTTCACTGAAAATCAATGTATCATAATAGATATTGTTCTTTGAGACATCTGATTATATATTCCTCAAAGGTATTTACATGACCGTTATGCAACATCTTCAAATTTACATAGCGGGGCTTCATCTTTCCTTTTTTTACTCAAAAGAATGGAATCACCATTTAAGAATTTCCAGTGGCCTGACTCCTCTAACTCTCTAGGATAGCATCTGATCGGCATGGAAAAGAGCAATTCAGTCCAAACTGCAGCAACTTGGCCTCTCCCAACCTCTCATACAGGCCATGAGTCACAACCAGGCAAAAAAAAGGCTACTAAACAGAGAACACTAGACATGGAAAGGAAAGAAGACCTCCCTCCCTGCACCAGAGTCTTAGAGACACATTGTTGCCCCAGCCCCGTAACTTCTCCAAAGCGAGACACCAAGTTATTGGAGAAATGCTATGGAAAGTTCCAAAGGACATCAATGTCAGAGAGACTATGCCCCTGTGATACTGGAGAAATTGAAACCACAGAACACGTTCTTTGCAGCTGCCCTTTTTATAGAGACAACCAGAACAAGTTCATATTTCCACTGTCCTGCAAGTATCCTGCTATCTGATTGTAGCGATGTCTGGCCGCTAGGGCGGCGTTAGAGCCCGGAGGAGACTGATCAATGACAACACGAGGCAACAGGAGCGAGATCAGATCAGTACTTTATTGGAAAAAGGCAACATCATTTATAGGGGAAAAAGCGCAACGGTGGCAAGCTGTCACCTGACAGGAAAATTACCTCACCCACGTACACGGGTTAATGGGGAATTCTTCAAAGGGGAGTTTAATCAGCTGGGGCAAACATGGGTTCAGGGACCTCATTGTCTTGGGGATTAGGCAGGGACAAACATGGCTTATTTGCGCCAGGGATTTCCCGAGCCGGGAGATGAACTATGTACTTAATGTTTGACCGGAGTCAGCTATTCTGCTTCCTTGGCCGAGTCGCAGGTCAGGTCACGGTAATTGGGTGAATCAAACCCTATATTTTATTCACCCCCCTTAATTTGGCTGCCCGCAGAGCCCGCGGCTCAAGGAGCGTCCTCCTGAAGCGGCCTCTGCAAGGGCCGTTTCCATGCCCGATGGGCATGGGGAAACCGCATCTCCCCTTTATTTTCTATTTAAGGACCTGACTGGCGACCTTGCGCAAGAGCGGCATCAGCTGTTGAGCGGGTATGACGTCACGGAGTTTCTCTCTGGGGCGGCACTTGGAGATCAGCGAGGGAATGCACTGAGCAAAACAACAAAGCGTAATGCCTAGTATGGTTATCCCCACCACTACCTTGAGCACCGTTTGCAGCCACCCCCAGGGAATCCATGACCACATCCAATTCCACAGGGAACTCCACCAAGCCCCCCATGCGGAACCCTCAGTAATACCCTGGACTATGGTGTGGAGGTTCGTGATCTGGCTTTGGATCTTACGGGAGTTGTCAGTAAGATTGAAGCAGCACATTCCATGAAAGGATTCGCAACCCAGGTGGTGCAGCAAGAGGGGGTAGTCGATAGCCACCCGATTGTCAAGAACGGCCTGGCGAAGTTCTGCCTGTTCCTGATTGAGGAGCGCTATCGCTGTGGAGGTATGGTTAATGGCTTTTGCCAAACCGCAAGCCAAGCGGCCAATCCTCCGTGCGTTGCCGACGGCCAAGCCTGGCACGCCGACAAGGCTGACTGCTAGGGATACATACTCAGCGGGACTCATTACTCTGAAGCTGCTGTCACAAGAGCTGTCTAACTGGGTTGTGCGTGTGTGCCGTATGAGTGGGGAGACATTTGGAGCATTGGAAACATGTGAAACATTAGAAACATTTGTGCTTGGGGCAATCATGTCCTTAGTAGGGAGTAACAGTGTCAAACGACTGATACAACACATTGAGTCCGACAAATTCGCAGGAATATAGTTCCATGTGAACTGGTTGCAGGTGAAGAACCACCCTGAAGGTAGGGTGACATGAGCGTACAGCGAAATGAGGGTTTCTGGTTTGTTGCAAGTCCAGTTGCCGCTGCCGGGGTCCAGGCAGCGGTGCCGAGTCGGACCGCCTGAGGTGCAGCCGGTCATACGGGTGCAAGCAGCGTCCGGGCTGACCGCCACTCGAGGGGTATGAAGAGTGGCTGCGTCAGCCGGCAAGGTTGATGCAAGTCGCCGTCCCCCCCAGCGTGCGTATGCTGAGAAGGTGGTAGGAGTGTGTGGGCCAAAGAACGCCTTCAACAACCAGTCGCCATCCTTGGTGCGCGCGTCCAGAGCGTGGCACACGGGGATGAGACAGGTGCTGAGGATAGATGCAGAACCAATGTCCTGCCGTAGACAAAAATCAGACTGGTTGACGAGACCCGCCAACCTTTCCCACAAGTTGTACTGCATTCGTGCAGAAATATCTTCCCCAGGCGGCAAACCGTCAGCCTGGATCGGAGTAGCCTGAACGCCTCCCCCCAGAAGCAGGGTGAGGGCCAGGATGACGATGATCGCCATGGAGTTGGCATGAATCTGGGCAAAAACTGCTGCTACGAGGTTCTCCGGTGTCGGCTCCTTCTCCCCGCGCTGGAGGGCGTCCTCAGCTTTACTGCAAAGTGCCTTGACCATCTCCCAGGTGATCTTCGGCGCCGCCGGTGGCCGTCTCCTCCGGCGGGTCTTGTCGGCCAGCGTGAGGTCCTCCATCTCCGGGATCGGACTCGGGTCGGCCTGGGTCCACGCCATGTGGTTCCAAGTGAGGCTTGACACACCGAGCTGGAATCCAAACGACACCTGTAGGAGACATAACTGCAGCATACCCTCTTCCCCAGGTTATGAGCGGCACCGGGCCCCTCCAAGAAGGGTCTGGTGGCACTCGGTACCGGACCATAGGTCGCGGGAGAGCTTCCGAACGGCGGAAATGCTTCTCCTGCGGCGTGCAATCTGAAAAAACATTAAGGTGATTGTAAGTGAACAATACCTTGTTGAGACACATCTGTGCTTCTCCCTGTGACTTGGGGAGGGCTGGTGGCTCCCCCCTTTCTGTTTGTTTGTCAATATAGGACTTTAGCGTCCGATTGACCCGCTCTACAATCGCTTGCCCTTGCGGATTGTAGGGAATTCCAAATGTGTGCTTGATGTCCCAAGTAGCCATGAAGGCGGCCAACTGCCTGGAACTGTAGGCTGGCGCGTTGTCCGTCTTCACGTGCCGCGGCTTGCCCATCGCCGCAATGCAGGAAAGGAGGTGCTGCTCCACGTGGGTGGCAGCCTCCCCTTTCTGCGCCGTTGCCCAAACGAACTGGGAAAAGGTGTCAATGCAGACGTGCATGTATTGCCATCTGCCGAACTGCGGCACATGCGTGACGTCCATCTGCCATACCTGATTAGCCTCTGTCCCTCGTGGGTTGACCCCCCACGAGGGCCCCCCCGGCGCTCCTGCGCAATGCTGGCAAGAGCGGACTATACCCTGGGCCTGAGAGAGTGGCAGATTGAACTGTCTGGCGAGTGCCTTGGCATTTTGGTGAAAAAACGCATGGCTCTGGATTGGAGTAGTGAAAACTCCCAAAACTGAACGTTGCTGAATTTCCCTTGCCGCCGCATCCGCTCTGCTATTGCCCGCGGAAATCGGACCCGGTAGGTCTTGGTGACTTCGGATGTGGGCGATATAGAGCGGCTCAGTGCGGTTCCGCAAATGAAATTGAGCAGTGAGAAACAAGCTGAGCAAGTTCTTGTCTATCGCGGGAGTAATGTAAGCTCCCGGTAGACTGTGAAGCAAATTCCTTACATACAGACTGTCAGTAATGATGTTTAAACGTTCCTTGGCGAAGGTGCGCAAGGCAAGGTTCACGGCTGCCAACTCTGCCCGCTGCGCGGACTTCTGTGGAAGAGTTAGCAGCGTGCGCCAAGCTTCGCCCTCCTGCCAAGTCAGGACACCATACGTGCGTCCCCCATCGGTGAAAACTGTCTTGGCCCCCTGAAGCGGGACCAGCGAGAGCAATTCGAACAAACTGACTGTTCCTGTCTGAAGTGAGACAAGCCTGGGGTCTTTGGGCAAATGGTATGCCAAGCTTCCAGTGAATCCTTCCAAGGCTATCGGAAGCGAGTCACCTAGCTGCATCAACTGATGGATTTGTTCCTTGGTGAACGGGACTATGATCTTAGCTAAATCGTGCCCAGAAATGTCCCTTGCTCTCAGCCTGCCGCGGTAGATCACCGCGGAGACCAGTTCTTGGGGCGGAACAATGTTCCGAGAGGAGGTGTTAGGCAAGTATACCCACTCCACAATTTTCGCTCCCTTCTCTGAGTCTACTCCTAGCGCCCCAGTGAACATGGACCCCGACCGTACGATGTACAGATTCAGGATCGGGGCATATGGCCCCGGGGCGATCCTATCCACCCACCTCTGGCTGAGAGCGTGGTTCACCTTCTCGAGCGCCAAGCGCGCGTCTCGAGAGATCTTTATCCGGTCTGCCGGCTGCTTGCCTAAGGTTAGCAGCGAGAAGAGCGGTTTTAGAAGATCTGTATCTAAACGAAAATACGGTCTGGCCCAATTGATGTTCCCCAAAACTTGCTGCAGTTCTACAAGGGTGACTGAGTCTTGTAAATTTATCTGAGGCAGGACTGGTGCTGCGAAAGAGCGGAGAAGCCGATGGCCCAAGTATGAGAAGGGCTCGGTTCTCTGCACTTTCTCAGGGGCAATAAGTAAGCCTTTGTCCCCCAGGCTGGCCTGGAGGTCAGAAAACATTTCGCTGCCAAGTTGTGGCAACGCTACTAAGATGTCGTCCATGAAGTGACAAACAATTGCTTTAGGGTAAAGGCTTCGGAACTTTGCCAGTGCGCCGTGAACATAAATTTGACACAGGGTGGGCGAATTGAGCATGCCCTGTGGCAAAAATTTCCACGCGTAACGCTGCGTGGGCTCACCGTGGTTCACGACCGGCACTGTAAAGGCGAACCTTTACCGGTCCCTGGGGTCTAGGGGGATTGTATAAAAGCAATCCTTGAGATCTACAACTAGGATCTCCCACCCCTCGGGAATCATGTTCGAATTGGGGATGCCGCATTGAAGCGGACCCATCGGCTGAATGCATTTATTGATCTCCCTGAGATCGTGGAGGAGTCGCCACTTCCCCGACTTCTTCTTAATCACAAAAATTGGCGAATTCCAGGGGCTTGTGGACTGTTCTATGTGTCCTGCGTCTAGCTGTTCCTTAACTAGCTGCTTGAGGGCAACTAATTTCTCTCCCACTACCGGCCATTGTTCTACCCATACCGGAGTGTCGGTGAGCCATTTAAGTGGCAACGCCATTACCCGAAGGTAAGCGTAGCACCGTACTGCTGGAGAATGTCTCGCCCCCAAAGGTTGATGTGCACGTCAAGAATGTGCGGCCGAATTACCGCTGTGCCGTCAGCCTTTGGGATTGTGACCTCTACCCACTCTCGGCTCCTGAACGCTTCCTGGATGCCTCCTACCCCCCACACATCGGAGACCGGCTCAATGGCCCACTCTCTTGGCCACTGGCTCCTGCTTATCACTGACACATCCGCTCCGGTATCGAGTAACCCTGAGAACACCCTTTTGTTCAAAAATACCTCGATAACGGGGCGCTGTTTCCACTCAATGTTGGTCTCCACTGTCGCTAAGACCTGGTATCCTTGCACTGCCTCACTCGCGCTCGAGCGGTCTGCTGAACCGGACTCTGAGCTGTCCCTGAGCCTTCCCTGGCTGCCTGCTGGCGAGTGACAAGGAACCATGATCAGTTGCGCTAACGTGTCTCCCTTGTGGATTGTTTGGGGCAGGTGCGCCCAAAGCTGGACCTGGAGAATGCCCGAAAAATTGGAGTCAATGACTCCTGGAATTATAAAAATTCCGCGTGCTCCTGCTACACTACGGGACAAAACTAAACCTATAAAGCCTCTGGGCAGGGGTCCCATGTACTGGGTGTCGACTAGATAGACTGTGCCTGGCAGGTCGCATGTAACGTCCGCCTGGCAAGTCAATTCTAGCCCCGTGCTGCCCTTGGGGCTGGCCTGTGCCCTCGCAGTGCCTGGGATGTGCCTAGAATCTAGTCTCGGTCTGGGGAGTTCTGGATCTGGGTGAAGGAAGCCTCTGTTTGGACTGGGGCCAGAGACGTGCCCAGATTCCGGTTTCCCGAATTCGGACAAAACCTGGCCCAATGGTAGCCTTTCTTGCACTTCGGGCAGAGGGTGTTCGGAGCCTTGGGACGGCCGGACTTTTGTCCGCTTCCCTTGGATCGGCACTCCCTAGCAAAGTGACCGACCTTGCCACAAGTGTGACATGCCCCCTTGTTCTTGCCATTGGATCTTCTTCCCCCCTGCACCGCTGCCGCTAGCAGACCCATCTTGTAAGAGTCTGTGCCAACGTCGGAGCATGCTCGAATCATGTCCGTTAAGGTTATGTCAGGGCGATTGCCCAGGGACTGCAAGACTTTACGGCAGTCCAAGTTGGCGTTGTCTTTGGCTAGCTTAATCATGAGCTCTTCCTGGGCTTGCTCATTGTCAATCTGCCTGCTAATTGCTTCTTCCAGGCGATTGATGAAGTCCATGTAGGGCTCTTGGGCTCCCTGCTTAATAGCGGTGTAATTTTTGGCCGTTTTGCCAGACGCTGGGACCTTGAAGTATGCCCTATAGGCAGCCTCGGCTGACATCACTAGGGTGGCGAGAGGCAAGTTGATTTGAGCGTTGATGGACTCAAAGGCACCTGAACCATACAGCTGGTCAGGGATTACCGCGCCTCCCATCCTGGCAGCCCGAGCTTGCGCCTCTAGGCGGAACTCGCTGTCCCAAATCATGTACTGGCTGGGGGTGAGCATCATCCTCATGACGGCTTTCCAATCATGAGGAATCCACATGGTGGTTTCGCACACCTGCTGGAGCGTGCCCCTCGTAAAACGACTTTGGAGCCCTGTCTCTGAAATTGCTTTCCGTAAAGCCATGAGAAGCTTGTACGGGACTGGGGAGTGTACTACCTGCTGTGCGCCCGTGAGCGCGTCCATCTCCAAGCGGATGGGACAAATCTGTCGAAGTTCTGCTAGCTGTTCAACTGGCAATTCCCCCTTCTTGAGTTCTATCTCAGCTGTGCGCTGAAGGGCACTCTTCACGACTAGGGAACCTGGGGTTGTCAGAGAAGCGCCAGCGCCTCTCATTCCTTGCGTTCCCTCGGTGACGTCTGCAGCTGTCACCGCGGGAAGGCTCCCTGCGCTACTCTGCTGATACTTGAATGTCGGGTAGAGTGCGGTGGGCGCAGTCGGCTCGACTGGCATGCCTGATGGCTTCTCTAACGGGGGTTCTTCCGCTTCTACCCGGACTGGCTCGATCTGCTCTAAGAGTCTCCTACATTTCCGCCATGTGCGGACTATCCCTCCTGGAGCTTTCGGGGTTTGCTGAATGCAGTCTCCTATCTGATCCCAGAGCTTCAGGGTTAACGTACCTACTTCTGGGTAAAGTAGGCAGTGTTCCCTGAGGTACGCCAGAAGTCTCGCTAGCTCCCTGCTGTGAAGTCGTAACTGAAAAACCCTGGCCAGGATTATGAACTCTTGCTCCCGAGTTCTTTGGCTAGCGGACGGACTTGGTCGAGGAGAACAAGTCCCCATATTACCTGCGATGGTCCTCCGAAGTTTCCTTCTCGGGACGAAGATCGACGCGTCTTTGCAGGCAACAGGTTCGGGCGACGAGTGTCTGGGGTAGACCTCGGAGCGTGGACCTTCTGCCACGGGCCCTTCTAACGGCCTCTGCGATGTCAGGGGCTCACAGCCTGCCCTGAGCGGAACGCGTTTCCCTCTATGGCAAACCTCTCAAAAGTGAGGAGGAAGCGGTAGGAATGTCTCTCTGGAATGCCTCGCGGCGGGCCGTCCTCTGTCCGGCTGGCTGCCGACCAGAGCGCCGCGCTATCCTCCGGGCTGGCGGGTCGCGGCTCAAGCGCAGAACCGGACCGCATGGAGCGCTACTCACGAGTAGACCTCTCCGGGGTCTCTTACTCACGAGTAAATCACGTCGGGGTCACCAGCTGTAGCGATGTCTGGCCGCTAGGGCGGTGTTAGAGCCCGGAGGAGACTGATCAATGACAACACGAGGCAACAGGAGCGAGATCAGATCAGTACTTTATTGGAAAAAGGCAACATCATTTATAGGGGAAAAAGCGCAACGGTGGCAAGCTGTCACCTGACAGGAAAATTACCTCACCCACGTACACGGGTTAATGGGGAATTCTTCAAAGGGGAGTTTAATCAGCTGGGGCAAACATGGGTTCAGGGACCTCATTGTCTTGGGGATTAGGCAGGGACAAACATGGCTTATTTGCGCCAGGGATTTCCCGAGCCGGGAGATGAACTATGTACTTAATGTTTGACCGGAGTCAGCTATTCTGCTTCCTTGGCCGAGTCGCAGGTCAGGTCACGGTAATTGGGTGAATCAAACCCTATATTTTATTCACCCCCCTTAATTTGGCTGCCCGCAGAGCCCGCGGCTCAAGGAGCGTCCTCCTGAAGCGGCCTCTGCAAGGGCCGTTTCCATGCCCGATGGGCATGGGGAAACTGCATCTGATGAAAGGCCCACCTTCACCCACAACATTGTCAGGTTCTACACCATAGCATGTAAGATCAGAAGAACAACCCTGGCAGGACCTTCAGCCAAATAAACTACTAGTGCTACAGATTAGGCTTAGTAATAGTTGCAACCTTATTGATCTTATGTACTAATTTACTATTCCTTAACCCTCAGCACAAATGCTCCTTTATATATATTTTAAGTACACTCATTTCAACTTCTGTTCCTTTTGCTGTGCTATGCTGTTCTTGGACCATAATAAAGATTCAATACTCATTTTAAAAGTTATATGGTATTTTCCAGATTTGAGTAGGTATGGTTGCATACACTTTTGGCACACATAAATAGTGAGCAAAATGCACCTTGATACAACCAACCCTTTTTCTGATAGCTGGGTCATAAGGAAGGCTGGGTATGGAAGAAGAGACACCTTTGAACTATAGTGTTTGAGAAGACTTTTGAGAGTCTCCTGGAAAGTAAGGAGATCAAATCAGTCCATCCTAAAGGAAATCAACCCTAACTGCTCCTTGGAAGGAGAAATACTAAAGCTCAAGTACTTTGGCCACCAAATGAGAAAAGAGGACTCACTGGAGAAGACCCTGATGTTAGGAAAGATTGAAGGCAAAAGGAGAAGGGGGGACCAGAATACGTGATGGTTAAACAGTATCATTGATGTGGTGAGCATGGATCTGCGTGGACTCCAGAGGATGGCAGAGACTGTTACATGCCCTCTCCTAAAAAAAATCAAATCATAGTGTTCTTACACAACTCAAAGGTGGCATTACTCATCTTCTATAAAAAATATTAAACATCCGAAAGATTAATTTTAGTTCTTGACATTCAAGCCTGAATGAGTAGAGTGAAAATGATTAAGCTGAGGCTATTGTACTTTGGACACATCATGAGAAGCCAAGGATCTCTGGAAAAACCTTGATATGGCTGGAACAAGTTGAGGGCAGTAGAAACAGAGAAAAATTAAACATGAGAGGGGTTGTTTCAATAAAGGAAGCCATGGCCTTAACTTCAGAAGACCTAAACAGGGCTGTTCATGATGGTGTGTGTTGAATGTCACTAATTCAAAGGTCACCATAGCTCAGATATTGGAAGTCATGTGATGGCAAGTAAAAGCAGCAGAATCCCAAATAATGTAGCTTATTCAGTAGGCATATAGTCCACTAAAATGTGCTATAAAATCCATGATACCTGCAAAATGCATGAACCTTGTTCAGTTAGAAGAGTCCCACTAAACATTAATGAAATAAAAGTCCTCTATTCACATTGCTGTGAATGGAGCCATGCGTATAGTGACAGGATGCCTCAAACCTACACCAGTTGAGAAAAAGATATCCACTTGTTGGTATTGCTCCATCTAAGATCAGGAGAAAAGTAGTGGTGGACTGAGAAAATTAAGCAAGAGAAGAACCCTCGACATCCTCTGAATGGATATATGCCTCAAATCTGCTGGGCCAGATAGAACAGGGGTGTCCAAACTATAGCCTGGGGGCCGGATACATCCCCATGCTAATTCATCCAGCCCACAAAGCCCTCATCACTCCTGGAAGTGGTGCATTTTACTTCCACTTCCAGGAATGACAAGGGCTTTGCAGGGCCATTGAATTGGCATTGGGGGCCGCAACCGGCCCCTGGGCCTTAGTGAACGGCTCCCTCAACTACATGAGCGTTCTGCAGCCTGAAATGTTTGGGCACCCCTGAGATAGAGTAAGAGCTTTATGGCAAGAACAAACATTCCTGAAAGTATGCAAGACAAAACAAAATTAGAAGATAGGGGAAGGAGCTCACTGGGTAGGGAACATTAAAGAAGGATGTTGTTGTTGTTCAGTCGCACAGTCGATTCCGACCCTTTGCGACCCTATGGACCATCGTTCTCCAGGCGCCTCTGTCCTCCACCATCCCCCTCAGTCCTCCCAGTTTTGTGCCCATTGTGTCTACAATACCATCTATCCATCTCATCCTTGGCCTCCCCCTTCTTCTTTTGCCCTCCACCTTTCCCAACATCACGGCCTTCTCAAGTGAATCCTCCCTTCTCATTTGATGCCCAAAGTACTTTAGCCTCATCTTTACTATTTGACCTTCCAATGAGCAGTCAGTGTTGATTTCTTCTAAGATTGACCTATTTGTTCTCCTCGCTGTCCAAGGTACCCTCAAAACTCTCCTCCAACACCACATTTCAAAGGCATCTATTCTTCTGCGTTCAGCTTTCCTAATTGTCCAGCTCTCACATCCGTACATTACCACTGGGAATACCATTGCTTTGACTATTCTAATTTTTGTTTTCAAGGTGATGTCTCTGCTTTTCACTATGTTCCCCAGGTTTCTCATGGCTTGTCTCCCTAGAATCAGCCGCCTCTTTATTTCATGGCTGCAATCTCCATCTGCAGTGATCTTAGATCCTAAGAAAGTGAAATCTGTCACTGCTTCTACTTCTTCCCCGTCTATTTTCCAGGAACTGATCGGGCCTGTTGCCATTATCTTGGTTTTCTTGATATTGAGTCTCAAGCCAGCTTTTGCACTCTCTTCCTTCAAACCGATCAAGAGATTCTTTAGGTCTTCCTCACTTTCTGCCATTAGGGTGGTGTCGTCTGCATATCTCAGATTGTTGATGTTTCTCCCAGCAATTTTGATCCCATATTGTGATTCCTCCATCCCTGCATTGCGCATTATGTGCTCTGTGTATAAGTTGAATAAGCAGGGTGACAAAATGCAGCCTTGTCTTACTCCTTTTCCTATTCCAAACCACTCGGTCATTCCGTGTTCTGTCCTAACTGTTGCTTCTTGGTTCATGTACAGATTTCTCAGGAGGCATATGAGGTGTTCTGGTATTCCCATCTCTTTAATCACTTGCCACATCTTGTTGTGATCCACACAATCAAATGCCTTAGTGTAGTCAATAAAGCAAAAATAAACTTGTTTCTGGTATTCCTTTGTTTTCTCCATGATCCAACGTATGTTGGCAATGTGGTCTCTAGTCCCCCTGCCTCTTCTGAAACCAGCCTGCACCTCTGGTAATTCTCTTTCCACATGCTGCTGAAGTCTATCCTGTATTATCTTGAGCATCACCTTGCTGGCGTGTGGGATGAGCGCAATTGTTCGATAGTTTGAACATTCTTTGGCATTGCCCTTTTTTGGGATTGGAACATATACTGATCTTTTCCAGTCCTGTGGCCACTGTTTTGTTTTCCAAATCTGCTGGCATATTGAATGCAGTAATTTGATGCCATCATCTTTTAGAGCTTTGAAAAATTCAACTGGGATACCATCATCTCCACTAGCTTTGTTGTTTGCAGTGCTCTTTAGGGCCTTTCTGACTTCACTCTCCAGGATGTCTGGCTCAGGTTCAATTTCTTCATCATTGTGACTATCAGGAGTGTTGAGTTCCTTTTTGTAGAGTTCCTCTGTGTACTCTTTCCATCTTTTCTTAATCTCTTCTGCATCAGCTAGCTCCTTTCCGTCTTTGTCCCTTATCATGGTCATTTTTGCTTTAAATGTTCCCTTGATTTCCCGGATTTTTTTGAAAAGATCTCTGGTTCTGCCTTTTTTGTTGTTTTCTTCCATTTCTTTGCACTGTTCTTTTAGATAGTTTTCCTTATCTCTCCTTGCTTTTCTTTGAAATTCTGTGTTCAGATGATTGTATTTTTTCCTTTCTCCTTTGACTTTTGCGTTCCTTCTTTCCTCTGCTATTTTAAGAGCCTCATCAGACAACCACTTTGCTTTCTTACTCTTCTTTTCTTTTGGTATGGTTTTCTTTGCTGCTTCCTGCATGATGTCCCTCATCTCTGTCCATAATTCTTCTGGCACTCTATCTATTGAGTCTAAGCCATTGAATCTGTTCATCACCTCCACCGTGTATTCTTTAGGGATGCTGTCTAGGTGATATCTGTCTGGTCTCTTTGTTTTCCCTATTTTCTTTAGTCTAAGCCTGAATTTTGCAATCAGTAGGTTGTGATCTGAGCCACAATCTGCTCCAGGTCTTGTTTTTGCTGACTGTATGGAGGTTCTCCATCTTTGGCTGCAGAGTATGTAGTCAATCTGGTTTCGGTGTTGGCCATCTGGTGATGTCCATGTGTAAAGTCGCCTCTTGTGTTGCTGGAAGAGGGTGTTTGCTATGACCAGTGCGTTCTCTTGGCAGAACTCTATCAACCTTTGTCCTGCTTCATTCTGTGTTCCAAGACCGAACCTGCCTGTTATTCCCTCCACTTTTTGATTGCCTACTTTGGCATTCCAGTCTCCTAGAATAATTTGAACATCATTTCTTGGTGTTTGTTCTATGAGGTGTTGTAAGTCCTCATAGAACTGGTCCACTGTGGCTTCATCTGCACCCGTGGTTGGTGCGTATATTTGGATCACAGTAACATTGAAGGGTTTGCCCTGAATTCTTACTGACATCATTCTGTCATTTTTGAGGTTGTATCCCATTACTGCTCTTCTCACTCTTTTATTGACAATTATGGCTACTCCATGTCTTCTAAGGTTTTCTTGTCCACAGTAGTAGATGTGATGGTTTCCAGAGCTGAATTCGCCCATCCCTGTCCATTTGAGCTCACTGATTCCCAAGATGTCAATGCTTATTCTTTCCATCTCATTTTTTACCACTTCCAGTTTACCTTGGTTCATTGATCTCACATTCCATGTCCCTATACAGTATTGCTCCTTACAACATTGCATTTCCCCTCCCCCTTTCCTGTCCATCCCCTTTCTCCCCTCTGAGGTGTTAAGCATCCTGTATCACCTAGCCTGCCCTTTTGTTTTGCCTTTTGTTTTGGTCCATAGGGTTCTCTTGGCAAGCTTTGTGGCGTGGTTTGCCGGTTTCTACGCCATTTTTTTCCTCGCATCATACATCATATCACAGTTTTAAAAGTTTAGAACAGTTTACACTACATATTGTCATGCATAATTATCACACTCTAAAACACAGTCTCTATGTTACTTGCTATATTAAGTCAGTATGAAGTCTCTATGTCAGTCTCTATATTAATTCAGCTACATTTTTCACATCAGCTACTTATCCTTGTGTCCTCACTCCCCAAGTGGGGTTGTTGTCTCTGGGTCCCTTGCTCCAGGGGCATCGCAGTGGCGGGCAGTGGATGTTTTCCCTGTGTCTCAGCTGTTCCTCTTCCTCTGCCTCTGGCTGCAGTGGTGGATGGTGACCTTCTCCCTCCCAGGCCTCTGCATGGTTTCTGGGCAGTTGGGGCCTGGTCTTTCTCTGCCTCTTTCTTCCTTGCACCCAGGTTTTAGGATGGGGTGGAAGGGAGGGGCCGATTCTTCACTCACCTCCCTCCAAGGCTTCTGGATGGTTTCTGGGCAGTTGGGCCTGATCTTTCTCTGCCTCTTTCTTCCTTGCACCCAGGTTTTAGGATGGGGTGGGGTGGGGTGGAAGGGAGGGGCCGATTCTTCACTCACCTCCCTCCAAGGCTTCTGGATGGTTTCTGGGCAGTTGGGCCTGGTCTTTCTCTGCCTCTTTCTTCCTTGCACCCAGGTTTTAGGATGGGGTGGAAGGGAGGGGCCGATTCTTCACTCACCTCCCTCCAAGGCTTCTGGATGGTTTCTGGGCAGTTGGGCCTGATCTTTCTCTGCCTCTTTCTTCCTTGCACCCAGGTTTTAGGATGGGGTGGGGTGGGGTGGAAGGGAGGGGCCGATTCTTCACTCACCTCCCTCCAAGGCTTCTGGATGGTTTCTGGGCAGTTGGGCCTGGTCTTTCTCTGCCTCTTTCTTCCTTGCCACCCAGGTTTTAGGATGGGGTGGAAGGGAGGGGCCGATTCTTCACTCACCTCCCTCCAAGGCTTCTGGATGGTTTCTGGGCAGTTGGGCCTGGTCTTTCTCTGCCTCTTTCTTCCTTGCACCCAGGTTTTAGGATGGGGTGGAAGGGAGGGGCCGATTCTTCACTCACCTCCCTCCAAGGCTTCTGGATGAAGGATATAGATGAAGAATCTCCCCTTTCTCTTAACATTATAATGCTTATAGAAGAGGACTTAATCTGATGATTTGTAGATGTAGCATCTCAGCATCATAGAGAGCTTCTTCTTCTTCTTCTTTTGTGTCCCAATCAAACCCTGGACTGTCAAAATGAAGCCACTTTCTTGGCTTTGTCATTGGCCAAACTTAATCTTCATCAGTGCATGTTTATAGCAGAAATCGACAGGCCAGTAAATAATCTGGATCCTGTATCTCTCCACATTCATACAGCATATTGTTGTCTGCCAGCAGTCTCCACTTGAGCATATTTGTCTTACATTTAGGAACTCCAACCCTCATCCTCTTCAGAGTTCTGCAAGTGATGTAGGGGAGGTTGAGTTCTTCAACTACATATTCATTTAATATTGTTCCTTGCCCAGTGAGCTCTTTCTTCCATCATCGATGATGTGGAGAGACACAGAATTTGGCTCATTTACTGGTCTGCCAAATGCTACCACAAGCATGTATCAATGAGGACTCAGGTTTGGGCAACAACAAATCATAGAAAGTGGCTTCAATTTGGCATGCCAGGGTTTGATCAGGACACAAAAGAAGATCATCATAAATAGTCCTGGTGATATCATGAGCTAATCCATAACAGTGAGGTGATGAATACTTGCAGCTCTACCGTTGGAAATACATTTGATTTATTTCATTCACTGGGAATGTTTTGGGATTTTTATCTGAGTTTTTTTTTCTTCAGAGAACGAAATCTGTCCTGGGTCTAAACATGCAGGCATAGGAATTAACTTGAGAGAATACAAAGCTGCCTGAGAGTCTAGTAGATTTATGGAAAACTAGCAGGGGTGCCTGGCTTCGCCCAGGTGGTCCCAACCCGGCTAGCTAAGTGTCAGTGTTGCCCAGGAAACCGACTGGCCTGGGGTAGGCCTATGATGCGAGCTCAGCGATGACATGACAACAACACCCCCCCCCCCCCCGGTTGGCCTAGCACTGGGCCAGACACAAACCCTCCTGTTGAATATACCCCCTTTGCAGATCAATTTAGGGGACAACCCCCTACCCCATGGGCTTCAGGACCCTGACAGTAACCTGCTCACATGCGCAAGGTACATGTGTGCTGAATCTCATGGGGTTTGGACAAGGGGTGCGGCAGCCCATTCTGGACACCAAACCCACACCTTTTAGATAATAATAATTTTGTGTCAGAAATTATTCTGGGTTGAAAGTATTTTTGCGGGAGAACCTCCACTCAGGGAATGATAAAATGAGCCTCCTTTCATGTCCCCAAGAGTTGGGACAGTGACAGGTGCTCAATCCGTCATGCAGTACCCATGACATGATAACTGTATGGTGACTTGCCTGCCAGCAGCAAAAGTTGCAGACATCACGAGAAATCTAGATAGATTGTTAGAGAGAACTGGGAACGAGCCAGTGGTCATGGTACACATTGGTACCAATGATGTTGGGAAGGCCAAGCAGTCTGTCCTGGAAGATAAATTCAGGTTGTTAGGAAGAAGATTGAAGTCCCGGACTTCCAAGGTAGCATTTTCAGAAGTGCTGCCTGTTCCTCGTGCAGGACCTACCAGGCAGGCAGAGCTCAGAAGCTTCAATGTGTGGATGAGGCGGTGCTGTCAAGAGGAGGGCTTCAGATTTGTCAGGAACTGGAGAACATTTTGGGACAAGCAAAATCTGTTTAGGAGGGATGAGTTGCACTTGAACCATGATGGGACCCCATTGCTGGCACTCAACATCATAAAGGCTGCAGAGCAGCTTTTAAACTGATAACTGAGGGAAAGCCGGCAGGAGCTGGGCAGCATCCGGTTCGGGAAAGTGTGTACTTGAGTAGTGAGGAGGATGCAAAAATTACTGAGCAGAGCAAGGAGCTAGTCACCAGCACTCTAGCAGAAGGATGGAAGAGGCAGTCTAACAATGCAACTGGACTCAAAAGACTGTATCAGGAAAGCATATATAAATGCTTGTATAAAAATGCCAGAAGCCTCCGGAACAAATAGGGGAGGTGGAATACTTAGCAATAGATAAGAATATTGATATTATTGGTATCACTGAAACCTAGTGGATGGATGATAACCAATGGGATACAGTTATCCCAGGCTACAAACTGTACAGGAAGGATAGGAAGGGGCAAACGGGAGGTGGTGTAGCCTTGTATGTCAAAGAAGTGATAAAATTGTATGAATTGGAATATCTAGGTGATTTGGAGTCACCATTAGAAGCTCTGTGTGTAAGAATACCAGGCCACAAGGATGGTCTAACAGTAGGCATATACTATCGGCCTCCGACCCAAACTCTTGAGGGAGACTGGCAGTTGGAGAATGTTGTAAAGGAGGCATCCAAGAAGGGAAGCCTGGTTATAATGGGGGACTTCAATTACCCTCACATAGACTGGGTGAACTGTTGTTCAGCACATGATAAAGAGATAAAGTTCCTAGATATGCTAAATGATTGTTCCCTGGGACAGATGGTTGAAGACCCAACTAGAGGTACAAGAATCCTTGACTTGATCCTGAGTAATACTCAGGATCTGGTGCAAGATGTTAATGTGACTGATCCAATAGGGAATAGTGACCACAACTCAATTATATTTAGCTTGATCATAGACCGCAAGTCACTGATAAAATCTAACACAGAGACCTTAAATTTTCAAAAAGGAAATTTCCTAAAGATGAGGAAACTAGTAAAAAAGAAGCTGAAAGGGAAAATTGAGAGAGTCCAAACACTCCAAGAGGCATGAAGGCTGTTTACAAAAACAATAACAGAGGCTCAATTGGAATGCATACCCAAAAGGAAAAAGGGCACTGCCAGGTCCAAGAGGACTCCAATGTGGCTTACAGGAGCCGTTCGGGAAGTGATCAAGAGCAAGAAAAGCTCATTTAGAAGATGGAAGGCTTGTCCGAATGAGGACAGCAGGCAGAAACATAAATTCTGGCAGAACAAATGCAAGGCAACAATCAGGAAAGCAAAGCAAGACTTTGAGGAGCGTATAGCTAAAAATACTCAGAGAAATAACAAAGACTTCTTTAAGTACATTAGAAGTAAGAACCCAACTAGGAAGGCCATTGGACCATTAGATGACAACGGAAGGCAATGGGTTATTAAAGAGGAAACAGAGATTGCAGAGAGACTCAATGAATTCTTTGCTTCAGTATTCACTGAAGAAGACACAAACCACATGCACAAAACAGAGCCTATCTCTGTAGGGAGTGAAAGCGAAGAATTAAGCGGGATAGAAATAACCAGGGAGGAGGTCCTTGCATGTCTCGTTAGACTAAATACTAACAAATCACCAGGACCAGATGGCATCCATCCACGAGTTCTCAGGGAACTTAAAGATGAAATTTGCTGATTTCCTAGCCAAAATATATAATATTTCCCTCAAATCAGGCTTTGTGCCTGATGACTGGAAGGTAGCGAATGTAACACCAATTTTCAAAAAAGGATCCAGGGGTGATTCAGGAAATTACCAACCTGTCAGTTTGACATGTGTCCCAGGTAAAGTGATGGAAACCATCCTAAAAGATAGAATTAATAGGCACATAGAAGAGAAGGCACTGCTAAAGGAGAGCCAACATGGCTTTTACAAGGGCAAATCATGCCTCACTAATCTGTTGGAATTTTTTGAGAGTGTCAACAAGCATGTTTATAAGGGGGATCCAGTTGACATTGTTTATCTGGACTTTCAGAAGGCTTTTGACAAGGTCCCACACCAAAGGCTCTTGAATAAACTTGGCAGTCATGGAATAAAGGGACAGGTCTTGTCCTGGATCAGCAACTGGCTAAGGGACAGGAAACAGAGGGTAGCACTAAATGGACACTTCTCCAAGTGGAGGGAAGTAAAGAGTGGGGTCCCCCAAGGTTCAGTACTGGGACCCCTGCTTTTCAACCTCTTTATAAATGATCTAGAGGTAGAAGTAAATAGCAAGGTAGCCAAATTTGCTGACGACACTAAATTATACAGGGTAGTGAAAACTGTGAGAGATTGTGAGGAGCTCCAGAGGGATCTCTTGACACTGTGGGAGTGGGCAAAACAGTGGCAAATGAGGTTCAACACTAGTAAGTGCAGAGTGATGCACATTGGAGCAAAAAAACTAATTACATTTATAAACTGATGGGGTCTGAACTCTCTGCGACAAACCAGGAAAGGGACCTTGGTATCCTGGTGGTGTACAACTCAATTAAGGTGTCAACCCAGTGTGCCTCAGCAGTGAAAAAAGCAAACTCAATGCTAGGGATCATTAGGAAGGGTATAGAAAATAAGTCAGCAAGTGTCATTTTACCTCTTTATAAATCTATGATGAGGCCCCATCTGGAATACTGTGAACAGTTCTGGTCACCATACCTCCAAAAGGATATTATGGAGTTGGAAAAAGTGCAGAGGAGGGCAACCAGAATGATTAGGGGACTAGAACACCTTCCTTACCATCTGAGGCTGCAACGGTTGGGCCTCTTCACTCTTGAACGACGGCGTCTAAGAGGTGACCTGACTGAAGTTTTTAAAATCATGCACGGTGTGGACAAAGTAGATAAGGAAAAACTGTTTTCCCTATCGCATAACACTAGAACTAGGGGGAACTCCGTGAAACTTTTGGATACTAGTTCTCAAACAAATAAGAGAAAGTACTTTTTCACCCAGAGGATTACTGGTCTATGGAACTCCCTGTCAGAAGAAGTGGTGACAGCTGTCAGTCTTGACAGCTTCAAGAAAGGATTAGACAAGTTCATGGAGGGACAAGGGTATCAATGGCTATAATTATGGATACCTAAGAACAACCTCTGGGTTGGATAGATAGGCAGGATATCTCTCAATGCCATTTCCAGGGAATCCTAAGCAGGTGAAGGCATCTCCTTGAGAATACCCTGAAGGAAATGGTGAGCCACTGTGTGAGACAGAATACTGGACTGGATGGGCTGTGGCCTATTCCAGCAAGGCTGTTCTTATGTTCTTATGTTTCAAATTACTGACTTGCCAGCCTTCCAGCTAAAAAGGATATAGATATAGGTTTTTTCTTGCTATTTTTACTATGTTCTGTTCACTGCCCAGAGTAGCTAGCTAGCGAGTGGTATGCAAATATAAGGAAGAAAAAAAGATATAATAAAAATTGACCATAGAACTTCTTATTAAGCAGTTTATTATTACAAACATGACAAATGTATTTTAAAAAAGCTACTTTTTTAGAAAAAGTAAATAGAACTTTTGAACAACTCCCCTTCACCCTTTTCAACCCCATTCTTTACTTGAACAAATGTTCTCATGTTACAGCGTTATAGCGTAGTTTAGTTATTAATTCCTCATTATTTGGAAAATACAGTGGAACCTCATGGAACAATTGCCCCGTATAGCAACAAAATTAGTTTTTTGGGGGAAATGGTGTCCTGCATAACAATTTCCCTATGGAAAAAAACCGTACAATATTTTTTTCAATGGGTAAAACCACTAGGCGGAAAAAAATGTTGTACGATGCATCCCGTAGGGAAAATCGCTATATGATGCTATAGCAATTGTTTCGTACAACAACGTGCCCCATGGAACAGATTACAATCATTGTATGAGGTACCACTGTACTTCCATTTCCATTATGCAACTGGGCAATAATTCAGCTATGTATGCTGAATTAGAAATGTAGCTTGGCTGAAGTTTCTCCACAGAGTCAGGGTGCATTTGTCTGGAGGAGTTGGAGGGTTGCTTTTTGGATTTACCCAATTTTTTTTGCAATACAGATAAACTGCTATTCAGTCTTGACTTTCGATGTTGATCTGATCAATTGCCTTTTCTCTTACAACAGGTTTAGTTTCTCCATGGCCTAAGAAAAGAAAAATCAATGTATATATAACACTTGTCAATTCCAAACACAATTCTTCTTAGACCAGGGATTTGTACATTCTGTACAAACAAGTTAGCCAACATAAAAGATGCAGGAGACCTAAAGATATGGGGAAAGTTACATTTTTTTTGGTGAAACATCCCATAAGGCTCTAACTCAGGGGTTCTGAACCTTTTTACACCACAGGCCTGACCACATACCCCAGGGCAGCTGAGTGGGCCTGACCACATCCTCTGGAAGTGGGCACATTTATCCATGCACGGGTGCATTTTATTGCTGATGTAAACATGTCCACTTTCATGGACATGTCCATCAGTGCACCGATGGTGGTGGTGATCAGCCACATGAAATGGTGCTGTGGGCTGGGTCTGATCCATAGGCCATCGGTTGGGAACCCCTGCTCTAACTACTATGAAAAGTTTCCTTTCTGGATGGCAATTTCCAAAAATTAACAGTTACCAGGATGTGTGAAAGTTTGCCCTCAAAATTAATTGTTCCAAGCAGTGATCAGGTTTGTTTTCAATTCTTACAACAGGTGGAATTGTAAGGAAGCAGATTATGAAAGATTGTTACAAAAAAGCTTTCAAAGTACAAAGGCAGGCACTGATGCACAAACATTTTCTAAGTAGTAGGAATCTGTCACCTGCCTCGCCTCCCCACTTTCTTGTTACACTCAAAGTATCTGGAGTAAAAAGAATTTGCCAGGATTCCTCTTGCAACACAAAACATCTGAAGAGAATTTGGTCTTCAATACATAACTAAGAGCCACTAACTTAGCAAACAGACCAGTTCCTTTCTGTTGACATAAAGCAGTGATGGCGAACCTATGGCATGCATGCCAGAGGTGACACTCAGAACCCTCTCTGTGGGGACCCGTGCAGTCACCCCAGCGCTGAGTTTGCCCTGCCCCTCTGCCCAGCAGCCCAATGGGAGTGCTTTCTCCTTCCCCCAGCACAGAGTTTACCCCATCCCTCTGCCCTGGAGCCCAATGGGAGCACTTCCTCCCTCTGCCTAGCAGCCCAATTGGAGCGTTTCCTTCCTCCCCTGTTGCTGTGTTGGCACTTTGTGATACATAAGTGGGTTTTGGGTTGCGATTTGGGCACACACTCTAAAAGGTTCGCCATCACTGACATAGAGCAACATTTCTCAACCTTGGGTCCACAGATGTTCTTGGCCTACAACTCTAAGAACTCTTGACCAGCATGACCAATGGTGAAGGCTTCTTTGAGTTTTGATGTAATAACATCTGGAGAACCAGGGTTGGGAACCACTGATATAGACTGTTCCATCAGACTGAAATTTGGGAGGTACAGGACAGTTGGCTGCAGAGACTGTTATGATAAGCACATGGAATCTCCCCATCTACCATACAGCACCACTTGGTAAGAGCTGTTTGCTGGTGGAAACCTAGGATGTAGTAGCCTCACTCTTGTGCAAGGCATTTAAATAGATGCTGCTAGATCACCATCTGCCAGTCACAAGTTTCTTACTAGGAATGGGATTTTTGGAATCTGTAGACTTCTCCCAGGGAAATAGGTGGGGGAAAAACTCCATGGCAGCTGCAAGGCATTATGAGTTTTGTAAGGATTGTGATTAGGGACTGCAATGGCCTATTGTAGAAAGGTTGCCCAGAAAGACCCTTTGATTTTGATGAAATGGACTGGCAAGTTAATAAAGGACTACATTGTTCTTCAGTTTGGGATAGAGTGAGGTCCCATTGTCTGTCCCAGTTTCTGCCAACCTAGCCATCTGAAAACAAGAAATTGCAAGTAGATGAAGAGGCACCACTTTGGTAGGAAAGCTAACAGTTTCCCATGTGCTTTGTCTTCTAGTCATATCAACCACATGACCCTGGAAACATCTGCAGATGGAGATAGCACTGTCTCTTTGGCTGTAAACAGAGACTGGTTTTCAAGCAAGAGAGACCTAAACTCTATGGAACTCAATGGCACCTACCTCTTAGGCCTTGCCTCTGAGTACACATGTAAGGAATCACTATGTGAACAGTCTCTTTGATTACAGAATCCCTGGACTTCAAGTTCTCCCTTTCACAGAAGATAAACAAAGGAGCTTTTGACTTACGATTTACAGCAGATCAGGCTTCCCCACTGACACGTCCCTCCAGTAGGTTGAGTCATCCCAGGACATGTGCCATACTTGCAGAAACCCCTGTTAAGCTTGCAATCCATGGTATCAGGAGCAGGGTCAGCATTTCCTGTCAGAAGGAGTGGAAACAGGAGGGGGGTGGGTGGAGAGAAAAAGACCATTTTAAATGCCATGTCAAATTAGTGTGTTGAGCAGTCTTGGTGAAACAGGGCTTGGGTGAAGATGAGCATATCTAGCAGTTTTACTTTCTCCCATGTTTGATACTGCTATTATCGTCTTTCTCTTGTAAATTCCCTTCTTCCCTATCCTGAGGTCTACTTGCCCTTCTTTACCATCTGAGGCTGCAACAGTTTGGCCTCTTCACTCTTGAACGACGGCGTCTAAGACGTGACCTGATTGAAGTTTATGAAATCATGCACGGTGTGGTCAAAGTAGATAAGTAAAAACTATTTTGCCTATCACACAACAATAGAACTAGGGGGCACTCCATGAAACTTTTGGGTACTAGTTCTCAAACAAATAAGAGAAAGTACTTTTTCACCCAGAGGATCACTGGACTGTGGAACTCCCTGCCAGAAGAAGTGGTGACAGCTGTCAGTCTTGACAGCTTTGAAAAAAGATTAGACAAGTTCATGGAGGACAAGGGTATCCATGGCTATAGTTATGGATAACTAAGGACAACCTCTGAGTTGAAGAGATAGGCAGGATATCTCTCAATGCCATTTCCAGGGAATCCTAAGCAAGTGAAGGCATCTGCTTGGGAATACCCTGAAGCAAATGGTGAGCCACTGTTTGAGACAGAATGCTGGACTGGATGGGGTGTAGTCTCTTCCAGCAAGGCTGTTCTTATGTTCTTATAGTCTTCATTTCCTCAAATCCACCATGCTCCATCTTCTGTTTCTTCAAATGACCCTCACAAAATCCACTTCCTCATACTGCTCCCTATGCTTGGGATGTCTTCCAAGAACACTTCAGTCTTCCTTCTCCTACTTCCTGAGAAGCTTTCCACAACACCCATTGGCTCAGGTGATTTCCCATTGGGACCTGATTCACAGCCTTCTTGTCATTTTGGATTGTGAGCGCCTACAGGGCAAAGATTCATTCATTCAAACATACATACATTCATTCATTCATTTCATATAAAGATTGGTCGTCTTGTGTTTTACGACTTGCACCATATAAAGATAATAATTGTAGTTACTATCCACATAGTCTTTTTTAAAAATAAAGATATTATCATTAACTTAGGTCAAGGCTCAAAATGCACTGGGACAGCCAAGATATTTGGCCACCTTGAGATGGAAAACCTCAGAAAGGTTTTTTACCTTCTAGAAGGTGAATATCTAAATTTCATGAGTTAAATAACACAGGCATCTCCTCTCAAGATATTCAACCCCACTGCCTGAGGAATCAGTCTCTTGAAAAGTTGATCTTGAATGAGAATAATGGCAACATCCATCAAGGAAAAACAACAAGTTTGAACTTATGAAGCAGAAATTGCTTGCACACATACCCCACAGCAAAGTACTGTAGATACAATTGGGCTCACATCTGAACAGTCCTAGTATTATTACTAAATATACTGCAATACTGTTCTCCTGTCTCTCTTCTTTTCCACTAGTTCTCACCCAATCACTTACCTGGAACTATCTGAACAAAGAATAAAAAGACAGCAAAGAGAAGGAAGAGGATCTTCATGGTTGAAGCTTGTTGGTATCTTGCTTTTGCTGTGTTGAGAAGGACTTGGAGTCAAGTTGTGGTTTCCCAAGAAGAAGGGTCCATATATATATGGATTTCCAAGAATGACACCATCTGTTTGGGAACACTCTTATCTCTTGGTGGCATTGGGAAAGGGAAATTCCTTCACCTTTCTTACCACAGAGGCTGGCAATGGCTAAACATTACCCTGCCCTTCTTTTGACCCTACATAATTCAGACATGACTCTTGGCTGGGAAAAGCTGCCAACTTGATGAAGTAATTTTTCCCGGCTAACGATGGACTGGTTCCCTAAAGTTAGTGAAAATAAATGGGAGTAGGGAGTTGAATGGATCTTAGTAATGCAGGTCTTAAATAAGTTGAATTGATTTATGATAGTTTATACCAGCAGTTCCCAATTTTCTAAATTGCAGACTGGATCATGCCCCTCCCCAGACAGCTGAGTGGGCCAGACTGGTGGTTCCCCCCGGTGTAAACGCTGCCATAAAACGCTTCCATGGCTGTTGCAAATGCATCCACTTCCACTTCCCGTGTAGCAGAGGTGACAAGGTGGGCCATATGAAATGGTCCCATGGGCCGGGTCTAGTCTGCAGGCCATAGGTTGGGAATCCCTATTTTATATCAATTGTCACTATTGTTTAATGTTCAATACTAATGTTCAATGTATTATGTTTAATGTATATACTGTGTACTTGTTGTTGATTATTTAGTGCTGATTAGTCTTATGACTATTTTTGTGTGTATGTATATATGTATGTATGTATGTATGTAGGTAGGTAGGTAGGTAGGTAGGTACCTAGGTAGCTATTCATTCATTCATTCGTTCGTTCATTCGTTTATTCGTTTATTAGATGGCCACCCAGGTGGTGAATATAAAATAACCTTCCACAAAAGCAAAGGAATGAGATAAAAGCCATTGTACATGTATAAGGTAAAGGTAAAGGTTTTCCTTGCTCAAAATCCAGTAGTATCTGACTCTAGGGTTCAATGCTCATCTCAGTTTCAAAGCCGAAGAGCCAGTGCTGTCTGCTTCTTCAGACATTTCCATGGTCATGTGGCAGGCATGACTAGACACCGGAGCGCACGGAACGCTGTTACCTTCCCACTGAAGTGGTCCCTATTTATCTACTTGCAATTACTTGCTTTTGAACTGCTAGGTTGGCAGGAGCTGGGACAAAGACGGGAGCTCATTCCGTTGTGCAGTATGCAGGGATCAAACTGCTGACCTCCTGCCTTCCCATCAGCATCTTTGCCACTTGAGCCACTGCAGTGTCTTTGTACATGTATAAATAGTATAAAATATAAAAATATAAAAGTCACAAAATATAAAAGTTCATCCAAATCAGTTTGAATCAAATTCATTTGGCTAGTAATTCAGGGTTCAGCTGAAACCAGTGGTGGGAAGCTCCCAGTATGCACCGGCTTGCATGTGGGGGTGGGTAGAGGTGTTAGTAAAAATGTCCGGTGGCCTTGCCCACTTCCCCACTTGCACTCCGTGTGCATGCACCAATTGTACCTAATAACACATGCATGCCAAGCCAAGCAGCCATTTTCTGCTTGGAGCATGGAGGTGGCAGCAGAGTGGAGGCATCAGGAAGGTGGAGCAGTGAAAGAGGTCAGCAGCAGAGGCAGCTGAATGGCGACAGCGGCGGCCTCATGCCAGAGGCCCTTGGCAGCCTCAGCGGCCTCAGTGGCACGGGCGGAGGCAGTGGCCTTATGCCAGAGGCCCTCTGCGGCCTTATCAGAGGTAGGGGCGGTGGCGGTGGTAGCAGCATAACACTTGAGGCTCTCGGCAGACTCATCGGAGGTGGAGCAGTGGCGGCAGTGGCCTCACGCCTGAGGCCTTTGATGGCCTCATTGGAGGCAGAGCAGCATCATGCAAGCAGCCTCATCAGAGGCAGAGAGGTGGCTGGAGCAGCGGAGGAGGCAAGCGGCAGAGGCACAGGAGGTGGCAGCCTCATCAGAGATGAAGCAGAGGCATTGGGCAGGCAGATGAAACCAAAGGAGGCGTCAGCAGGTTCAGAGGCGGTGGCAGCGGAACCAGTGGTGGCAGTGGCAGGGAGTGTGGTGGCAGAGGAACTGGAGGCAGCAGTGGGCAGGGCAGTGGCGGGCAAAGCAGTGGTGGGGGAACCGGGGGCAGACCAGCACTCTAGGAACTGGAGGCAGGGGGACAGCAGTGGCCCCTAGGTGCAGCGAAGTTTTAAATCACCACCCACCCACTCCTCAAACCATCTGGCCATGCAGGGCAATGGATGAGGCTGGCAGCGGGGGGAAAGGAGTCACTGCACATCCCTTCTGCGCATCTCACTTCTACATATGCATAGAAGGCTTTTACGCATGTGTAGAAGGCTTCTATGCAGAAGGGGATCGTAGAAGCCTTCTGTGCATGTGTAAAATCCTTCTACGCATGCGTAGAAGCGAGATGCGCAGAACAGTTATGCGCAGCTCGCTTTTATGCATGCATAGAAGGCTTTTACGCATGCATAAAAGTGAGCTGCACAGAACCGTTCTGCGCAGGTCCCGTATTGTCTGGAGCCGCGGTTGACAGGTATGGTCAGAAGTAGTGAAAATATAATCAGAAGGATTTCTGGAGTGCAAATAAGACAGTTCGTTAAAGATCTCCAGCTGATTTGTGGCTGCCTCACATTGTAAATTCATTCCCTGTATCTATATCCATTTAGGTTGTGCAGATAAACCTGTTACCTAAATGCTATGCTACATGTCTTGCGGTTTGTAATCCATGGAATAATTATTGTGTGCTAACAAATCATTTCTGACTTTTGGGGACCCTTTCCAGGTAAAGAGAAGTGGTTTTCCACACCCTGCCACTAGGTGAAGCCCTGGGACCATGCAAACTGCCCAAAGACACAGAGGCTGGTTCTTCTCCTGATCTAAACCCATTTGTATTGAATGTGCCACCATGCTTTTTCTTGTGTTCTTGAAAGAGAAATATATATAAATAATGACCAGGCGGGATTTATCAAAGGTAGATACATGGTGGATCTAATAAGGCGAGTTATAGATATAATAGATATGGCAGGACAAACTAAAGAGAAAGTAGGATTATTATCTTTGGATATTTTTAAGGCATTTGATTCTTGGCAATGGATAACAATTAATGAGATAATTAAAGGTTATGGATTTGGATGTAGGTTTATAAAAATGGTTCTGTGAGACAGCCTATGTTGTGAAGGAGAATTTTACTGAAGTAGTTTCTGTGAAGGTGGTATAATATAACAACATATTACATACAGCACATGGTGGTTTTTATGAATGTGATGCATTTGTGATAGGACTACAATAGGGACACACAGTTTTCACAATTTAATTTAATTTAATTTAATTTTCATATTTCTATAGCTGCCCTGCTCACAAGGACTCTGGGCAGCTTACAATCCTAAAAAAAAACCAACACAGATAAAAACCCAATTGAAATACAAATACACCCCATTAAAACCCATAAAAATCCCACCCGTACTTACTAGAAAGACAGAGGATTACTCTGTTACGTTAGACAGACGGGGGTCACTCCTCCATCAGTGCTCACACCAGTCCCGTCAACCAGGTTTTCAGTTCTTTCCTAAAGGGCAACAATTCCGTCTGTAGCCTTAGTTCAACTGGAAGGAGGTTCCATAGGGCCAGTGCGGACACAGAGAAGGCTCTCCTACGTGTGCTAGAGAGATGAGCCCCTCTAGCCAATGGTACAAGTAGAGAGCCCCTCCGGTCCACTCTGGTTGGACAGATGGACAATTTTTTACAATATAAAGTTTACCACAGTCCCAATGTGGTGTCCTTTAACAACCTTTTAATTTATATGAGCCCCAAGTCCACAGACTCAGGTTCAGGAAGAGCTTTAAGGCAAGAACAAACATTCCTTATGGTACACAAGAGCAAAACCAAATTAGAAGATGGAAGGAGCTCACTAGACAAGGAATAACATTAAAGGAGAACTAGCAAAGGACCCGCTGTTGCCTGGGGGTACCCTTCCCAGGCCAAGGAGAGACCCGGCCTGATTCTGGCCACCACCGCCAGCCTCTCCAGTGGGTAGCCATCACAGCCCGGCCCCTCTGTCCTCCTGTGGGTTGTGTCAGGCGGAAGGGAGGCTCCATTTGGGTGGGTGGGCAGAGGACCCTTTGGGGGTGGAGGCCTATGGAAGGTGGCAGCCCTGTCCCATCCTCTGCCTGCCTCCCGGCTGTGGGTTCTCTCTTTCCTCTGAGGCATGCTTCAGGAGTGCAGAGGAGCCATGCCACAGTGGCCACCCACCAACAGTAGTTGCTGAGGTGGGGGCGGCCATAATGACCATAATTGCCACTGTCCGTACTGGCAGCTAGGATGTGCACCAACTGAAACACTGGGCAGACTTTGGCGCATACATGGAATTTCGCACATGCGCCACAGCCTGGAACGCCAGGCAGGATTGGGTGCATGTGTTGATTCTCACACATGCACAGTCACCTCCCCTGGTTGTTTCTGCCAGCTGGGGGTGGCATTGCAGCCCCTTTTCAGGGGCAAGGACCCCAGGCTGGGCTGCCAGTTACCCACGCCAGCCACCCCAGATGTTGATGGTAGGCGTGCATGCAGTTTCCAGTGCAATCAGTGCAGGGGTGTCACTTTGTATGAAAGAGCCCTGTGACATCACAGAGCCCCAGGTCTGGTCAGCTGGGAATTGGTTGAGCCATGGCGATGACATCACAACACCCCCTGGTTCACTTTTTTCTTTTACTTTTTCTCCTGTTGATGGGGGCATCTCCTTTGTGGATTGATTTAGGTGGTGTAACCCTCCCCATAGGGCTTGACACCCCCACAGTGACTGTCTGTTCGGCCCAAGGTATGTATGTGCCCAGTTTCAATGTGATCGGTGCAGGGGTGTGGATTTGTATAAGCAACATACAGCACCGGACCTTGATTTTAGTTATATAGGTATGGCTGAGGAATTCAACCTCCCTTGTGCCATATGGAAGAACCTAAATAGACTGAGTGTTGGATTGCCTAAATGTAAGACCAGTAGGCTCAAGTCAGGGATGCTGGCAGACAACAACATGTTGTGTGAATGTGGAGAGATACAGAATCTAGTGCATTTGCTGGTCTGCTAGTTACTGCTGGAATCCTATACCAATGAGGATTTCAGTTTGACTAATGACAAAGTCAAGAAGGTGGTTTCATGTTGGCAGCTTAAAATTTGATGTGGACATGAAAGAAGAAGTGGTGTTGAGCTATGAGTCTCTAAGATCTGGGCTTCAGTCTCCATCGGAGTTTGCTTGAACCAGAATTAGTTCATTGGCCTGACTTGAACAATGCTGTTCTCAATGCTGTTCTCACAATAATGTAGGGCAGAAGAAAAACAAGCATATTTCCTTATACCTGTACATATCTTTTATAATATATTTTCATTTTCTTGCTGTCAAAGTAGACTCTAACTCCAGTTAACCTGGGATGGTTGCTCTACCTCAGAGTTGAGTCATCCTAAATGCAGTGATCCTCAATTCCTGTTCTTCCTCCTGCTCCCAATGTCTAATTACTCTGTGACCTCTTTTGCATTAGTCATGTAGACCAAGTGCAAAGATTAAATCTGAAGGCTAAATTCCTGTTCTTTAGCAGAAAGAATTGGTCAAAAGTATTGCTAACTTCCTTACTTGGTCTATGAAAGCATTCACCAGGAAAAACAGGAACCAGACAAGTGTGGCATAGGAGAAAATTATTTTTGTCTCATGGGTTAGAAATATTTCCATTGTCATGCTCACCCTTGAACAAGTTTTTCAGCTTTTTATGTGCACTGCTGCACTTTCTTTAATGCAAGGGTAATTATTGTATGGCTTACAAGCTCTATGAGAATTCCAAGAAGCCAAATGGCCTCCACAACACCCTGAGCTTCAGCACCTAATGCATTCCAAAATGATTTACTGTATTTGCTGGCATATAAGACCCACTTTCCCCCTTAAAATACACTGGAATAATGAAGTGCATCTTGTACGGTATATAGTGGCCTGTAGTGGGCTATTTTGGTAATATAGGGGTGTGTCTTATACTCCAATGTGTCTTATATGCCAGCAAATATGGTAGACAACTTTATCAACCAGATATTAATTGATCTGGATTTCTGCACTGGGCAGGGGGTTGGTATTGAGTGTCTTAGAGACCCATTCCAACTCCATTATTCTGTGAATCTGACAAGCTTTTTTCACACTTTATGCCATTCACTAATCAATCCTAAATGCCATGAAAAGTGTTCTTTTGAATTGTCTTTTATAGTGTAAAAATTTGTGAAGCTTGTGTGGTGCAGCAGAGAGATCTTTTTGAGAGTATTTACCACAGAAAATGCCTTGCCCACTTTTCAACTTTCTTGGTTTCACAAGATAGCAAGAGAAACAGCACAATCTTCAATGTCCAAGCTAGTCCAGCAATGAGCGAGCATATTTGCCCTTAGGTGTAAGAATAAGCCTCAAAAGCTTAACTGCTATCATAGACTCATTCCACTTTCCAGAGACATGTACCTATTCTGAAAGCCCACACAACCCCTTGTGCTGCTCCAGAGTACCTGTGGTTGTTAGAATATTTATTTTTTTCTGAAGAAATATCCCTTCTACTATTAAGTTGACAACATCCTTCTTTATTTCTTTAGAGGTTCAACATAACAGGGAGCAACACAGATCTGAGCTCTGCAACAAGGTAAGTAAGTCTTATATACAAGTATACAGTGGGTGGAGATATTCACAGTGGGTGGAGCTTAAGTCCATATGCATGACGTGTTCATCAAATATGGTTTGATGTTTAACCCTGACAATACCCCTTCTAACATCAGATCTATTTGACAATTCAATATTCTTTATGGCACATACTGTATTTATACATTCAAACAAAGTTTTCTAGACAGGTATAAATGTTGTTTAGAAGGTAGTGGTTTAGTAAATATGTCAGCTATTTCTTCTTTGGTTTCACAGTACACAGTTTTAATTAGACCTTTCTTTGAGAATTGTCTTACATGTTTGTATTTTATACCGATATGCCTTGATCGACGACCAATCACATCTGCTTGAGAGATCTCTATAGCAGCCCTGTTATGAATGATTGTGGGGCAAACAGGCTCTTTCCATATAAATGAAATTAGACCTTTAAACCAAATCAAATTGTTAGCTGCTTCAGACAAACAAACATATTCTGCCTCAGTAGTTGTTTTCCCTTAATACCAATACATAGGACAATTATTTAACATTATTACATATCCTGATGTGCTTTTTCTGGATTTTGTATCTCCTGCCGAGTCAGCATCAGCATAACAAGAAATCTTGGGATAGTCAGTGATTTTAGGTGTGAGTGAGAGTGTTGCATCCATGGTGGATTTCAAATATTGTAATAATCTTTTTATGGCAACCCAATGATATATTTTTGGTTCACTGAAATGTCTGGACAATGAATTTACCACCAGATAGATATCTGGGTGTGACCAGTTAGCAATGTGTAGTAATGATCCAATTATAGACCTATATAGGGTGTTATCATTGAAAATTTCATCCTCCTTGTGGGTGTTTTTTTTTATAAAAAAATCTGTTTGCATTGGGGAGTCACAAGTGTTGGAATCTGACATTTCACATTTTTCTAGTAATTCCAATAATTTTTCTTTTTGTGATAATGCAAAACCTGAGTTTGTCTTAGTGATTTGTATGCCAAGGTATTTATCAATTTTGTCTAGTGTCTTGAATGAAAACTGTTTACCCAGGGTTTGTGCAAATTCATCACAATCAATCTTGTTTTTTCCTATGAATAGTATGTCATTGACATAAATTAGAGCTTTTTCCATTCTGTTTTTACCCCTTCTGATAAATACACACTTGTCAGCGTCTGATGCTTCAAAGCCCATGTTTTCTCATTCTTTTGACAGGCAGTCATACCGTTGTTTCCCTGATTGTTTTAATCTGTACAAACTTTTATTTAAAAGCCATGTTTCTCCCTCTTCTTTTCCAATCCCTTGTGGTGCCTTTACAAATATTTCTTTATCTAATTTTGCATGTAGGTATGCAGTTTGAATGTCAAATTGATATACTTGTTCTCCTAGTATGGAAACGATGACTAGGGCTGTTTTTACACTTTCTGCTCTTACTGTGGGTGCATATGTGTCTGTGTAATCAAATGGGTATGTTTGTGAAAATCCTTGGGCAACTAATCTTGCTTTGTAAAGGTAATTTTTGTTTTCCAATGGTTTAATTTTAAAAATCCATTTTGTTCCTATCAGATTTTTATTTTCAGGTGTATGCACTGGGGTATATACATCCAATTCCTTAACTGTCCATCTCCTTTTTCATTGCCTCTTTCATTTTTTTTGTTTCTCAGGTGGAAGTTTCGATATGTCTTGGTATTTTTTTGGGGGGTGTTATCTGAGTGGCCTATTGTCATTATATAATCATCAAAAATTGGCATTTTTCCTTGGGTGTTTCTTTTAGATCTTCTATGAGGGTTCTCAGTCATGCTTTCAATTTGAGATAATTCAGTTTTGTAATCTTTATCTACATTTTTAGTTGATGAGTGTAGTTCTATCTCATCTCTATCACTTTCAGTTTGACTTCCTTTAGAGGCACATGATATTGCTAGTGACATATTTGGGGTTGTCTGGGAGGTTTGTAGTTACTTCCTTTGAGTGAATGCTGCTCCAATTATTGTTTTCATGAATTATGGCTGATCTGGAGACTATTATACTGCCATGTTCATCTACAAATCTGTATGCTTTAGAGCCAGATTCATAACCCATAAATCTGAGTTTCTTTGATATTCTATCTCCCTTTCTTCTCAATTGACTTGGTATTAGAACATCTGCTAAAACACCAAATATGTGGAAGTCCATTATGGGTGGTTCTTTATCTTTTACTTTTGGGGTTGGTGTTTCATCTAGGGTAATATGGTCTGTTTCTGTGTTATTTTCCCATTGCCCCATTTCTTCGTTTGAAAAATAAGGTCTCACTCGGTGCCATTCCACCATTTTTCTTGATGGGAAATTTGAATTTTTGGTTGTTGTGAATGGCTCTGCATATGCCCCTTCTGTCCCTCCTGTTCCTGCCGCATTATTGTAAACGTACTCACATTCCCTTTGTGAAGTGTCTTCTTTGCTGTTGTATTCCTCGGCATAAAATAATAATTTTATTAGTTCAGCAATGGGATTTCCACTTCTTGTAGTTGGGCTTATGATCTTGAAAATACTGGCCATATTGCATCATCCATGTTCTCCCTTCTTTGCTCACTTTCTATCATTCCCTTAGTCATTGGTGTAGGCATTAGGTATTTTGTAGACAGTGGAACCTGCTGGTCCACAAAAGAGAAAGTCATCTAAATATTGTACAACTTTTGTCCTCCCCACCTGGTGTTTGAATGCCCATTCAAGAAAGGAGCTGAATTGCTCGATGGCGGCACAGGATACTGAGCAGCCAAAGGGTAGCAACCTGTCAATGAAGTACTGGCCTTCTAAGGCAAACCACAACAATTCAAAATTATCGAGGTGTACTGGCAGAAGATGAAATGCTGACTTAATATTGCATTTAGCCAACAGGGCACCTACACCACACATGTGGACCCTCTCCAACCCGGCGTTCAGGGACAAATACCGCACTGAACATAGTTCATTTGGGATAGCATCATTTATGGACTGACCCTCTGGGTATGAAATGTGATATATCAGCCAATACTCACCTGGCACTTTCTTGGGCACAATGCCCAAAGGAGACCCCCTGAGATTAATGAACGGGGGTCAGGCAAAGGGGCCTGCCACCCTCCCTTCAGCCACTTTCTTAAAAAAATTGTCCTTCATTATGCTTGGAACACAAGTTGTTGGCCCACTGAGGGTGCCTTTCCCCCTCAGCCGAGATGCAGAACCCCCAGGTGAAGCCATCCTGGAGGTGCACCGCATCCCACCCACACAGGTAGGCCTGCAATCAACATGTGAGGACATTCAGCTTAATTGGGCTGGGCCCCTACGGGAGCAGTCCCTCTACCTGTGGGGCCTGCAGTCCTCTCCCTGCTCCCTGCTTTACCCCAGGCCAAAGCCAGCCTTGAAACAGGCCTCTGTGGCATCTGGCCTTTGGCAGATGGAGCATTCATGCTTATATTTACAGAGCTTATGGTGACATCATCCATGCACCACAAACTCCCAGCAGGCCAGGTGTTGCTGAAATGCCTGCCCTGCCATCTGGTGGGGAGACACCTCTGGGCACTGGACAAGGTGACCACAATCATACCTATCTCCCAACACTGGCCATTAAGGTGTCATAAATTGCAGCCAGAGCAGAGCATTGGGTTCATCCCAACTCATTTTTGGACATATAGCTGCCCTCATGCAAATATTCTCATCATACAAAAGATATGTTGTGCCTGCAAAATTGATGTACACCTGATATATTATATAGAGATACTGTATTAAAGGTGATGCCTTCACTGGGAAGGTCCTCAACACTACACCCAGGTAAATTAAATATGCTGATAACTAATTGGGCCAGGTCCTAGAAAGCTTCTTCTTCCTAGCCAACTCCTTCTCTTTCTCATCCTCCTTCTTATCTGAGTCCCAGTTGAGTAAGTCAAACAAGTTGACATACTTCCCCCACCAAATTTTCTCTCTGGTGGCCTGCAAACAGTGGTCTTCTAAAGAGAGGACCTGATCACCAAAAGGCCTTCTCCAATGCTGTGATGTGCACTACCAGGAGCCTATGATCTGGGGCCTCCTCCTCCGAGGTCGAAGGGGCCTGGTGTGATGATGGGTGGGAGGGCGCTTCTTGGCAGGGCATTTGCCCATGCAGCTACCCATCCCCTTTTTGGGAGCCATGTGGCCTCCAAATAATAGACAGACCCTCAGGTTGACATGAGCGACTCAGGCCCCTTCGCTGAATGGGGAAGGGAGCAAACCCAGTAGGATGACCCAAGAAGCAGTGTGGGGTGGCCCCAGCTATCCCAGGCCTAGGGCCAGTTAAAGAGGATAGGAAATAAACCTCTGCCCCCACATGGTGTTTAAAAATGATGGTCATGAACTGTTCGTGCCTGCCCACACACCTACTGCCCCTGAGGTGGTCTAGCTCATGCCCAGAAATGGCTACTTTCTCCTCTGGTCCCCCCTTCCCTGCAAGTCAGGCAGCCTCCGCACCGCTCCCAACAGGCAGCTGAGCTGCTGACGAGCTCACCATGCAGCTGAAAATGGTGGCTGTGAAGAAAAGGTGTGCACCCCCATGTGAACTCGGCCTGGCATCACTTGCAGACTGGGACATAAACGCAACCATCCATTCCCTGCCCCAAGCAAAGAGGCTTCCGAGGCGTCAAGGCAGGAGACACAATCCAGCAGGTAGGAGACCACTTCTTTTGCTCTCCTACTGCTGAAAAAGAAGGCCAAAGCTGGGGAGGAGCTGCCTTGTAAGGCAACCTGACTCCTCCGCTCCACAGCCCAGCATACTAACCAGGCATGCCCACTCTGTCTTCTCCAGAGGGAAGTGGGCAAAGGTGCTGTTGAGACTGGTCCCTTATATGAGCCTAGAGGAAGAAATTGAGTTTTTCCAAGTCTGAGACTGTTCAGAATTTTAAAAGGTTATTAAAGACTTGGTATCAACCTTTAGTTTTCTTTCCAATTTAGTTTTCTTTGTCCAGTTTAGTTTTCTGCATTAGAATTATGAAATGTATGTTTAACAGAGATTGCAAATGAAGTCCGAGTAATTGTTGTGTTCTGATGGTTTTTATTGTACACATGGATTACAATGTATCTGAGCCAATGTAACCTTGCCTATAGCAACAATGTAACCTTTCAGCTGTATCATATAAACCCTGTAATAGGACGCGAGCTAATGACCACCAGCTGGCAGCAGCGAGCGTCCAAGCTCTCTTGGTCCAAACTCATCAAAGGCAACAGCGCGGGAAGTTTTCCCGCCACCACCTACACCTGGACAAGAAGGGCGTGACCTGCAATGACGTCACGCAGACAGTAGCCAATGGGCTACCATGGCACCACGTTCAAATGTGTTACTGCTGTATATAAAGAGCTATCGATCCGCCATTACCTCATGTTCCCTCTGTCCACGATGCAATAAACCTGAGTTAACCCAGCCCGAGGCTGTGTCCTGTGTCTTGGTTTGCATACACCAAATTGGCGACGAAGGTGGGATAATGGATCCCCACGGAACAGCCAGGGCACAGAGCGGTTTCAACATCACCAAACCGCAAGACTGGGAGCTGCTTGAGATGGATTTCCAGGCAGCCCTGGTGGAACTCAGAGTAAAAGGAGAAGACGAGGAGAGAAAGAGGGCCATCCTCACCAGAATGCTCGGGATGGAAACCAAGCGGACGCTGGTGGGCATAATCGCTCCGAAGAAGGTGAGCGACTTTAAGGCTAGCGACATCATGCAACTGCTGCGAGAGCGGTTCTGCCCCTCGAGGGCAATGTTTCCCGCTCGGAGCGCGTTTTGGAGGCGAGTCCAAGCGCCGGATGAGTCGGTTGAGGCATTCGTGGCCGCCATGAGAATAGCCGCCGCCCCCTGTAAATGGGGCGATATCCTGGAGTTGGTCCTCAGGGACGGCGTGCTGTGTGGCCTGAAAGACAAGGAGGTACAGCGCAGCTTGATGAATAAGGAGCCGCCACCCACGCTGGCAGAGGTCATAGAGGCCGCGGAAGCCGCAGAGTCCACGAATGCCGGAGTGGACGAGATGCACCAGTGGCGTGAGTGGCGTCCGAGAGCCGGCAAGGCGGAAAATTCGGTGCACGGGAAGACCGGACAGTCGGTGCACGCGACTCGACGGGCCTCAAAGTCGTCTACGGAAGGCAGCGACGGCGAGGAGGTCCAGAAGGTCCGGAAGGGTGGTCGACGCTGCGAGGGTTGCGGGGCGGCCCACGAGCGCGCGAGATGCCCGTTCAGGAAGGCCGAGTGTTACACCTGCGGCCGTCGGGGGCACATTGCCAAGGCGTGCAGAAAGAGGAAAGAGGGCCGGAGGCAGTCACAAGACCGCGCAGCCAGACCGGACCGTCCAGCGAGGCCCAAAGATGGCGCCCAGACCACGAGGAAGCAGGACGGCGTGGGCCGCGTCTCGGACGGCAGCGAGGACGACGCCTCAGTGTTCAGCGTGTCCGCGGGACAGTCCCATTACTACGTTGAGGTATTAGTACAAGGGGCCCCTATTAGGATGGAAATTGACTCGGGGTCCTCCTATTCCATAATTCCCCAGAAAGAGTTCCTGAAAATCGACCCCCACGTGCGGCCCAAGCTTAAAGCGCTAAGGTCCACGCTACGGGACGTTCAGGGAAACAGCATTCCGGTGTTGGGGGTCGGGAAATTTCGGGTCAAGTTTAAGAGACATTCTGCGGAACTGCCCCTAGTTGTCCTCAAAGGGGGAAGCTGTAGCCTCCTAGGGACACAGTGGTTTCAGCCCTTAGGTTTGTTCATAGGGGGGGTGCATACCGTGGGGGGGGGGACCCAATACAAGCGGTTTGCGATGCGCATCCCGCCGTTTTTAAGAAAGGACTCGGAAAGTTCAAGGGACCCCCTGTAGCTTTCGACATAGACCCGGAGGTCCGCCCGATAAGACTCAAACCGCGCAGGGTGCCGTTTGCACTCAAGGACAAGATAGAGGCGGAACTGGACAAACTGGTGGGCCAGGGGATTCTTATTCCTGTTGATTCCGCGGAGTGGGAAACTCCAATTGTAACGGCTCTAAAGGCTAACGGGGAGGTGCGCATTTGCGCTGATTATAAGTGTACAATTAACAAGGCGATCCGCCCTAATGCATACCCGGTGCCAGTGATCAGCCACCTTTTGGCCAGGCTGAATGGGGGAAAGTGTTTCGCTAAACTCGATTTGGCACAAGCCTATCAGCAACTTCCTGTGACCCCCGCCACGGCCGTGGCACAAACGATAGTTACACATAAGGGAGCGTTCCAGGTGTCGCGGTTACAGTTCGGCGTGAACTCGGCACCCGGCCTTTTTCAATCGCTCGTGGAACGCCTCCTAAAGGGCCTGGAGGGGGTGTTGCCTTATTTTGATGACGTGTTGATAACAGGGGGGAGTGAGGCTGAACTGGCGGAAAGGTTGGACAAAGTACTGACCGTGTTCGAGAAAGCGGGGCTGAGATTGAGGAAGGACAAATGTGTTTTTTTCGAGACCGAGGTCGAGTTTTTAGGTTTCCGGATCACACCCGAGGGGATTAAGCCGTCTACATCCAAAGTAGCAGCCATTAAAAAGGCCCCTCGCCCCACATCCAAAACTGAGCTGCAGTCTTTCCTGGGGCTCCTCAATTTTTACCATACATTCCTCCCGCGGAAGGCGTCCGTGGCCGAACCGCTCCATCGGTTACTTAAAAAGGAGGAGCCATGGATGTGGGGTGACGAGCACGAGAGGGCGTTCAAGGAGCTAAAGCAACTCCTAACATCTGAGGCAATCCTGACGCATTTCGACCCCAAACGGCCAGTGGTCCTAGTCTGTGATGCATCCCCAGTGGGGGTGGGGGCGGTGCTTTGCCACGTGTTGGAGGACGGAAGGGAGGCCCCGGTAGCGTTTTACTCAAGGTCCCTGTCCCAAGCGGAGCGAAATTACGCACAAACCGACAGAGAAGCGTTAGCAATAGTAGCGGGGACCAAAAAATTTCACGATTTTTTGTATGGCCGCCCGTTCAAAATCGTGACCGATCACAAGCCGCTGTTAGGAATTTTCACGGCAAGCAAGCCCACGCCACAGATCCTGTCCCCGAGGATGCTGCGATGGGCTATTTTTCTCAACGCGTACCAACATGAGTTGGAGTACAGGCCCGGAAAGGAGATCAGCCATGCTGATGCGCTCTCGAGATCCCCTCTGCCCTTGTCGGCGGATCAAAAGGCGAGAGCAGAAAGAGACCGCCAGGTGTTGCTAATTGAGGTTTTAGACGCACCCCCACTAGTACCAGCCGACATTGCTAGGGCGACGGGCAAGGACAGGACGCTGGAGAAAGTCAGTGCATGGGTGCAGAAGGGGTGGCCGGCTTCGTCTCCGAGTACAGAGTTCGACCCATTCTTTAGGAAAAAGCTTGAGTTGTCCCTAGAGAGGGGGTGCCTTCTGTGGGGCCAACGGGTGGTGGTCCCTGCGCCCCTGCGGACGAGGGTGCTCGAACTGCTGCACGTCAGCCACCCGGGCATAGTTCGTTCAAAGGCGCTAGCCCGGAGTTACTTCTGGTGGCCACAGCTGGACGCGGACATTGAGCACATGGTCGGCACTTGCGAGGCTTGCCAGGAATCCCGACCTGAGGCGGCCCGTCTGCCGCATAGGGAGTGGGACACGGCAAGGGGGCCGTGGTCCAGGGTGCACGTGGATTTCGCTGGCCCGTTCCGAGGAACCATGTTTCTCCTGGTGGTAGATGCGTTCTCCAAGTGGCTGGAGGTTATCCCAGTAAAGAGCACGTCCTCCGCCACGACAATTAGCCGGCTAAGGAGAGTCTTTTCCACGTTCGGTTTACCCGACACTTTAGTCAGCGATAACGCTAGTTGTTTCACCTCCGCTGAGTTCGGAGCATTCATGGAGGCAAACGCCATTCGGCATGTCACATCCGCACCGTTTCACCCGGCCACGAATGGCCAAGTGGAACGCCTAGTGCGTACAACAAAGGACGCGCTGCGGCGCATGGGCCCGGGGGACCTGAATCACCAGGTATGCCAGTTCCTTTTAGCGTATAGGGTGACCCCTTTAGCGTCAGGCTACTCGCCGGCGGAGCTCTTGATGCGGCGAAAATTGACCAGGCTCCTGTCTAGGCTAGACCCGACGAGGGTCGAGGATAAAGGGAAAAACATAGGGTTGGCAGTCTCGAAAGGTTTCGCCGCCGGGGACCCTGTTCACTGCAGGAACTATTCCAGCGCAGGGCCGGCCTGGGTACCAGGGAAGGTTGTAGAACAGACGGGGCCAGTATCGTACCGGGTCGAGACTAACACCGGCCTCCTCTGGAGGAGGCACGCAGACCAACTGAGGCACCGAGTGAGTGGGCCAGTCAGTGGAGCTCAGCAACAGGATTCAGCGTTAGGGTTCTCCCCCACCCGCTTGACCCAAGGGGGAGACGGCAATGGACCACAGTCCCGATCAAGGGGGGAAGGAAGCAGAAGCAGCGACCCCGACTCATATCCTTTTGATACGCCAGTTTTATCAGGGGCCGGGGAAGGGGGAGAGGAGTTCGCGACCGCTGCCCCCGATAGTAATTTTGAGTTTGATTTTGCGAGCCGGGGGGTTTTCAGGAGTGTTCCCCCACCCATCCAAGCGAGAAGAGGGGTTTTTCGTTAGCCCCCAGTGCCCCCGGTTCCTCCCTAAGGAAGAGCACACCCCCCAACAACGCCGCGGAGCCGCGGAAAGTCACTAACGAGTCTCCCTCTCATATTACAGGACAGGAAACCAGGGGACAAAGAGAAGGTAGCAAACCCGGGGAGTGGCAGCCCGCATCGAGACCCCAGCGTGTTCGAAATAAGCCATCTTGGCTGAGAGACTTTGTCTCCTAAGGGGGGGGAGTGTGCTAAGTGTGGGCTCGAGACTTTGTCTCGTCCTAGGGGGGAGGGGTGTTGTGTTCTGATGGTTTTTATTGTACACATGGATTACAATGTATCTGAGCCAATGTAACCTTGCCTATAGCAACAATGTAACCTTTCAGCTGTATCATATAAACCCTGTAATAGGACGCGAGCTAATGACCACCAGCTGGCAGCAGCGAGCGTCCAAGCTCTCTTGGTCCAAACTCATCAAAGGCAACAGCGCGGGAAGTTTTCCCGCCACCACCTACACCTGGACAAGAAGGGCGTGACCTGCAATGACGTCACGCAGACAGTAGCCAATGGGCTACCATGGCACCACGTTCAAATGTGTTACTGCTGTATATAAAGAGCTATCGATCCGCCATTACCTCATGTTCCCTCTGTCCACGATGCAATAAACCTGAGTTAACCCAGCCCGAGGCTGTGTCCTGTGTCTTGGTTTGCATACACCAAAGTAATTGAGTTAAGCTTGAAGTTTAATGATTTATTGAATATCTGCCACAGGAAAATGGTAGCTGTGCAGCACTTGACATCATCAGGATAGCTATCTGGACATTTTTTATAGTATACAAGGGCAGCTGCAGGTAACAAGTATTATCTTCACCGCTCAATACGGAATGAAATTGCGCTGGTGGACCTGGCAGAAAGCGTAAAACCCTATGAAAATAAAGCTTTCCATTAGCCTTAGAGTGGAATATCTGGCCATGTTTGTGGTTAACAGGGCCATAGCCAGGTTTCTAGATGTGGGTGGGTGAATATTTATTTAGGATGGGCAACAAAGCCTTTTTTCAATGAATTTCTATGGGAAACCATGCTTTGCCAGGGTGAGCAAAGTGCTAACTCGGGGATGGGCCAAGCCTACCCTGGCCATCTCCTGGCTACAGCTCTGGTGGTTAAGACTTGAACTCAGAATCTTCTTGAAGGAAAGGTAGGATATCTACTCAGAGGTCCTGACTAGCAGATGTAAAAGCAATCTGGGGGATATGAACACATGTGGTGGAGTTGCAAAGTGACAAGTGCTTTTTGGAAACAAACAGAGAAATAGATGTGCAGGAATTTTGAAATTGGATTTAAAGTTGGAGTCAAGTGCCACCTTATTGACAGAAATAGATAATATGAATATATGTATCAATAAAAAAGATTTGCTTTCTAAAATGTTAACTGTAGCAAGACAATATATAGCAAGAAATTGGAAAAATGATATATTTTTAAAAGTGGAGAATTGGTGTAAAGAAATGTGGGAAATTGCATTAAATGATAAACTGACATGGAAATTGAACATGAAAAAGGTATAATGAAAGAGAATAAGTTCTGGGAAATATGGAGACCCTTTGTGGAATATGTATTAATTGATGATAAAAGGAAAGAAACCAGTACCTCACTATATGAGTTTCTGGAAACTCATGGGAAACCATGCTTTGCCAATGGTAAAAGACTGTGATCCTCAAGGCTTCTATATATCACTGGGTGTTGCTATTATTTTGTATTGTTTATTAAATTGACACATGCTCCTTCACAAAATATTAAGGTTACATATAAGTATAAGGAAATAATAGAAATATACATTCATATTATATAATTCATATTATATTTATATAGCCGCCCAGAGTCTTTGTGAGTTGGGTGGCTATATAAACATGAATATAAAATAAATAAATAAAATATTCATAAGTGGTAAATAGTATAAATGTTGTTTATTAAATGAGGATGTATTTGATAAAGATGATTGGGTTAAAAACGGATTGATTTAAAATGAGGAGCATGATTAATGTTGTTTATGTAAAGTTATTTTTGCTTTACAATGTTTATTTTATTTCTGTATACTTATGAAAATCTATCTATCTATCTATCTATCTATCTATCTAGATAGATAGATAGATAGATAGATATAGATATAGATATAGATATAGATATAGATATAGATATAGATATAGATATAGATATAGATATAGATATAGATATAGATATAGATATAGAGATATAGATATAGATATAGATATAGATATAGATATAGATATAGATATAGATATAGATATAGATATAGATAGATAGATAGATAGATAGATAGATAGATATAGATATAGATAAAGAAGTCCTGGACAAGAACAGTGGTTCTTCTGCACCATTGCACTCCATTAAAGTCTTTGGGTTTCCCCCCATTGATAACCTAATGGCTCCTATCAAACTAGGCCATGGTATTTGCATACGAAACATGTTCTCCAGTACCCTACTTGTATAAGAGCAAATGTGTAACGCTTTACCCAGCCTGACATTCCACCTACCCACAACATCATACACCCAGTTACATGACCAATTTCACAAGCAAAGTGAAACCAAGAGTGCAAAGAGGAGCCTGCTAGATGAAGGACAAGCATATAGAATTTCCTTTCCTTGACTGTACCACACAATGGGATATTGAGCACTGCTTTTAGCATCCTAAACAGGCATAATTTCTCTTCCAATAAAAGAAATAACCTCTTTCCTTGATTCTGTTGTTGCATTGTGTTCTTCCTAATGTGTTCTTCCTAAGCACATTATAGTTTGCTAACAGTGCATGCCATTTTCTTCCTCTTAACTGTTAGGCAGTTAAGAAAGCAATTAATGTCATAAGAGTTGTTGTCTGAAACTTTCCATAAAACCGCTGGGGTAAGCAATAGCAACAATCTAACAGTGTGGGGTCAGGAGATCTCAATTAAGCGAAAAATTACATTGCCATTGAAACAGCAAATAACAAAAGATTGGGTACTAGCCACTAGAAATAGGAGGGAAAAAATTCCTTCCTTCCTTCTCTGCCAGAATATATCAAATTTTAAAATAGGAAAGGACTGATGGCTTTGCAATTCTCTAAAATATTTGATCTTCATTGAATATTCATCTGTAAATTATTTTCCATATTAAAAATGTCTAGTTTCATGAAAGCATCCCTTGTCATACCTACAGGTTGGGCCAGTGCATCTTTGATCAGCTTTGTATCCATGTCAATCCCGCATGGCACATAGGCTCCTTTTCAGACAAACCTTCAGAGAAAGGGTTCCTAGAAGTCTAGGTCCACTCCCAGTTTGACTAAAATTTGATCAGCGAGGGGAATCCTTGAAATTCTGCTCCTTTCCCTGGACAACCTTAACGATGCATTTACAATTTAATCCCATTTGTCCATAATAAATTTAAAGTCCCAAAGTGCCTCTTCTTCTCTCTAATTTTACTTAATGTTTAATGAGAAATTGTGCAGTAATGTAGGCTCACAAAAATTTCAAGAACATCAAATATAGTATATGTGTTGAATAAGCAAAAATAAAAGATGGCTCTGGTCCTAGACTTCTAGGAATGCAGTTGGTGGTCTGGTTTACATCTGGAACTTAAGAAAAGCCAAACTGGATGAGGCCAAAGCCTGTGTCTAGAGATCTATCAACAGTTGTCTATCTTGGCTGAAGATCTAGCCAAAGGGTCTTGTCTTAGGTCAACAATGCATATTTCATTGTGGTTTTTCTTCACTCAACTCCACCTAAAAAGAATAAAAAGTGTCTAAAACAAAACAAAAATGATATATATCTCTAAGGTATATCCTGTAGGCCCACAGGTTTGCCTGGGTGAACATCAAAAAGTTGAAGAAAAAAAGAGCTAGCTAGCAACACCTCATTTAATAAACACCTTCCCTGGCCCGCCCGGTCGGGGGAGGTGGGAGCCCAGCTGGAGCCGCTTTCCGGACGCGGGGCTATGAATAGCCGCCGCCACCGAGCCCCGAGAGCCACGCAACACCTTTGGCTCCCTTCCCTGGCCCGCCCGGTCGGGGGAGGTCGGAGTCCAGCTGGAGCTGTTTTCTCAGTGGTGGGGGCTTTAGGGCTCCAGTGAGGATGTTTCGAAGCCAGGGGTTTGTCTCATGGATGGGAGGGAGCTGAGGGTTTGGGCATTGTTCTTGGGATTTCAGTACTGTATTTAATGGTATTTTGTATAATCTATATTTGTATTTGCTTTTGTACTTTGCATTTGGTGTAACTGTTTAATGAATTGTATTGAATATATTGTAATGTATTGTGATATATTGTATTTTTTGTGTGAATATTGTGATATTATTATGCTGTACTTCTAACTTGTAAACCGCATTGAGTCGGTCCTCGGGTGGAGAATTGCGGTATATAAATTAAAATTTCAATTCAATTTCAATTCAATACTATATTAGGGACAAATCATGTGTAATGAACTTCATCAGCTCTTTCGTAATAGCCATTCTTGAGATCATTTAAAACCAGCCTGAACCCAGGAATCCCCTGACAAACCCTTTAAGGAAGGGTGTTTGGAGAATCTTTTTAGACTCCTAAATCAAAGACCAGCACAACCTGGAAGCTAGGTAAGTCTCCAAGAAGCTTGCTCAATTTTTTTTCAATAAATGTCCAGGAACATCCATGAAAAGATTTAAGATTCATTCCTTCCTAGCAATTTGAAGGGTTATAATCTGTTTTTAATGGCAATGGAGCACATTTGCTGCAGAGCTATTCTTAGTTTCAGAAGTGAACAAAAAATAAGAAATGGGCAAAATTAATGTCTAAATTGTTTAAGGAGGCATTTAGTAACATTCTGCCCCTGAAATTACATTATCCTCTGTTGAAATTATTTACAGTATTAGCTTGCAGCTTCTATCATTGGATTGTTGAATCCCTATTCATCTTTTAACATACATATGCCCCAATTGTTATTCTGTATTTTTTATGGGATTGGCTTTCTTACCTGTCCATTTTAAATATTTAGTTAGATTAGCAGTATTCAAATAAAATAGAATCTTATTGCTTCCCTCTTGTTAAGCATAGGGGGATATAGTTAACCCAGGAGTCCAAGCTAGGGATCGTTACCCATACTATCAGCCTAGCTGAGCTTGTAGTAGTAGAGTTAGATCAAAACAATTTTTGATCCAATCTACATATAAGATACAAAGAAAGAATCTAAGATTACACAAGATATCATGACATTGTCAAACAATGACTCTTGAATCACTTTTGTTGTATGGAAACCCTCAACTGGACCTTTACTTTGTCCAAAGGCTAAAGCCTTTCTCCTTTTTGAGTTAGTTGGAATGTAAAAGAAAACTCCACTCAACCATTTCTGTTCATCCTTTGAAAATAGTGTTAGTAATTAAATATAGGGGAAAGGGATAAAAATGTAAAAATGTAAAATGTTTCATTCTTGTCATGTTTTCTCAATATGGTTGATCCATCCAATGCTTCCTTTCGTAAAAGCCCATATAAACGGTAACTGCAATTTTTTAAGATTTCTTTTCTTTTCATTAAAATACTATTTGTTCTAATCCTGCTTCCCTTCTCTTTTTTGTAAGTGCTCCAAAATGTCTTGTCCTCTCACAAGAATTGAGAATCATTTTGTAGTTCCATATGGAAAGGGAAAGAAATTCACATTGAGGTGTTTCGGGAAGGGTGTCACTTATAAAATCCAGGTTCTGTAATGATTGCCTTTAATTCTGGTTGAGGAGATATGCAGTATTAGTTTCACCATTCTGTGCTACTTCTTCTCTTTGGTTGAGAACAGGATTGAGTGCTATACCCCCCTGGAGAATAAGGGGCCCAGAAGAACGCAAAGAGTTTGAAGGCCGTTGCGAATATTCATATTGCAACTCATCAGAATTTCGCACTGGAATTTGTAATGGTTATGATTTTTGTTGTGTAAAGTGAGTAAATGAGTTGCTTGTTGATGATGGTGGTGGTGGTGGTGATGATGATACCAGAATGAAGTGCTATAACTCTTAGGTACCCAAAGACTCAAAGAGTGTGCGAAAATATTAAAGGGTTTTGTGTAGTGGATCAATGTGACTCATACATTAATCAACGTGGAAGGTGTAGTCGAAAGAAGGCTTGTTGCACAAAATGAGTCAATTAGTTGTTATTGATGATGATGATGATCAGACTGATTGGATCAATACCTAAAGGATTCCCTTGATATTTGGAAATTTTGGATTCAAACTTTGCTAAACTCTGCTTTACTAGGCACTGCCTACATAACTAGACACTACTTTGACAGCACTCAAGTACTTGGTTAGGTCACGAAGTGTTAATTTTATACGAGTTCTGTGTATCTATTGGTAAATTTTTCTTATAATAATAATAATAATTATTATTATTATGATGATATATTGACTTTGCTATACAAGTAGATGCACAAATTGAGGGCAAACTGCTGAGAGGAAACCATAAAATATCATCATTTGCATATTTAAGATGTGCATATATAGAAAAATAAATCCATTGTATCATTGGTAACCAGAGTCCTTGTAGCAAAACTTAAATGACTCCCTATATATTTGGAAATTTTGGATTTATTGGACTTGTAATAGGAACTGCCTATATATTTAGGTCCTTGTTTAGGTTCTGAATTGTTAATATTATAGCTATCTATCACTGTGAATATAATGAAATAACGAAAACAACGAAAGAACAAAAAAATACCTTACTGAGGTACAGGGCTACAGACATTACTATGACTGGAAAATATTTCGGTTTAGCTGATCTATACGGCATTCCCAGGTGGTGATAAAGTAGAAGAAAAACATATTGAAAATATTGTGAGATGTCAGGATTTGATGACTGAAGTAGAGTTTCTCTTGGAGAAAAGAGCAACATCGATACTTGTAGTGATAGGAACATTGGGAGCAATCCCACAATACTTGGAAAAAGATGTGAGTGTTTGGCATTGTCATTGATTAGATCAAATTAGAGCAGTGCCAGAGAGTAGCACTACTAGGTACCAACTATATAATGAGGCAATATCTCATTGACTTTTAGGTTCAGGACTAGGACCTGTGCAGTGAGTTTCCAAAACTCTAGTCTAAGAAGAAGAAGGAGAAGAAAGATAGCCTTTTGATAATTCAGGCTCTGCAAAGCTCTAAAGGTTATGGCTGCTCTCTTACTCGGTCCTGAATTGAGTGGTTGAATTGGCCAGATTAGCATAAGTGCCATATAGAGATTTCAGGAAGAAAAGTCCTCCCAGGTGCCCTTCTGGACCACTGGTGCTCTGACTCTCTTAGGCTACCTATACTTTGAATTAACAGTAACTAGTGGAAGTTATGATTTTTCTCCAAAAGGCCAACTGTCTACTCCAAACCCTTTAGAAAATGATGAGATGGCACAATGGCTACAAGATTAGGGTTGGAGGATAGGATTGCCTTATGTATCTGAACACTAACTAAGAATATCCTTTATATCTTTCAGATACAATCACTACTACTAAGAGACTGAAAATTCTCATGACTTCTTTCAATAAAAATCCCCGTGTTCTTCCTGATTGTGTTTATATTTCCTGTATGTCTTTCTATGTTTCCAGACTGTGGTTTATCCGCAAATATGATTGGCATTACCTTTCCTGAAAGGTGGGGTTCGGGCGCACACGCCTTTGAGCCCTCATAACTTGGTTGGAAGGGAAATTGGGTGCGGATTCATATTAGTCATAGTTAGGATTCATTCATAGCACTCTGGCCATTAGCTCGGACATGGGTAAGGGCAAAAGTCACAAGGTGATAACTCAAGGTAAACACACAATGTATCAATCATATCTATGGACTCTCTAAGTAGGAGAGCAAACTGCAATGTCTACGTTTGCTTAAGTTAGTCCCGGAAAGGTTCCGTGATAGGGCAAGACATTGGTCTCGCCAGCCAGTAGTTAATTAGTAGATAACTGACTTCCCAGTAATATCCTGATTACACATCACCTCCAAGTAACTTCTGCAATTGTAACTGAATTAACGTGTGCCATGTAAGCAGTCTTCTGTGACGGGTCGCACGCAACCTATGCACGCAATGACCCGAGGCAGGGAATAAATGCAAGCACCCCGAGCCAATCGGGACTGGACTTTCACCGCATCTTTGCCTCATGTGCCTTCCTTGTGTCCAGCCACTCTGTGACCCCGTGGGTCATATCTGGCCCACCGCAACACCAGACACTGACAGAAAGTTTCATTATCCTCTATCAGTCCAGTTTCCTTTCAGTCACAAAATTTCCACCCCAAGTAGGATTTCATGTGAACAATTTCTGGTTCCCAAAATTTAAAAATAGCCCTCCCAATCTAACAATTGTTGAACCCAGTGTTCATCCCAGATGCCTTCTGGCAATCAATTACCAGACCATGCTAATTACTACTATTACAACTGATCTTGGATTAAGATATGGATTAGGATATGACAGAAGTGATACATTCCTAATATGGAGGAGGGATTGACTTTAATTGATCACGCTTCTGGTGTGAGGTCAAGACATCAACTGCTTATCTCTCCTTAACATAGCATGTAAACATAAAGAACCCATTTAGTGCAGCCAAGCCTGTGGAGCAATGCAACCACCATTGCAGTTTAAATTTACAGAAATTTATGTACTTAAATACTCATAATTCAAGTTTAGACTTCGAAGTGTGCAAATTATTTCCATGGTTTACAAGTGCTAATCTTGCCATCTGATAATGAACGTCAATGGATTTGTTTTTTCTTTGTTTAGAAAATATATGTCAGCATCTTTGAAGGATGCTCTAAATATCTCTCTTTGGATACAGAAGTAAACTCCTGAAGAATTTCAAAAACCTATGTTCCACAGCTGACAATATTTTAAATTGTGTGTACCCAAAGCAAATATTCTATACATTCTGAGTTCAGTTAAATTCCTTTCATTAAAAGTATAGTGGTACCTCATACAATGATTTTAATCCATTCCACGGGGTTCGTTGTTGTACGAAAGAATTGCTATACATACATCATATAGCAATTTTCCCTATGGGATGCATCGTAAAACGATTTATTATTATTATTTGCTAAGTGGTTTTTCCCATTGAAAAATTTTCCTTTTTTTTTCATAGGGAAAATTGTTATGCAGGACACCATTTCCCCCCCATAACCTAATTGTTATGCTATTTCGTTGCTATACAGGGCAATTGTTGTATGAGGTTCCACTGTATCCTTTATTCTACTTTTCCATGCTTTTAATATAATAGATCAAATGTCCAGATAGGATTTTCCTTTTCCAATGCTTATTTATCAAGCAAGATCATCACATATTGTGATTTTATATATGTGACTGTATAAATGAATATACTGTACTGTATATAGTTTGCCTACCCACCCAACCCACCCATAAAATTCCCCACAACAGTATCCACAGAGACCGAACAGCCTCCCCGAGGTGGACCAAACAGCTTCAACCAATATGAATGTTAGTCCAGAATTAATTAATTAATTAATTAACCCTACCTGGTCCAGATAAATGTAACCATCAAGGAGGGAAGCACAAGGGATAAACTTGGAATTAATACTCTCCAATTCTCTCATGCTTGACAAATATTTCTTACTCTTTTCCACGAGACTTAAAAAAGCAAAACAACCACACTTATATACCACACCATAGCACTTAGTGCACACTCTGGGTAGTACACAAATTAATTAACATTTTGCCTACGCAAATTAATTAGCATTTTGCCCCTAACATGCTAGATAATCATTTTACCAACCTCAGAAGCAGAGGTGGGCTGCAATTTTTTTTACTCTGGGAAGGTTGGGGGACCTGATCCATACTGTTTCCGACATCCCCCAACCTGCCCAGGTGCCTCTGCAAGGCAAAACCTGCAGCCAAGGAAGGAGTTTTTTGCCTTGCAGTAGTGCCTGGGCAGGTTAGGGAGGACTGGTGGGTTTCTCTGGACTCAACTGCCAGCCCTCCATGAAGGGAGACCCACCTGGTCTCACTTGCTTTAGCCACTGGTCTCCACTGCTTTATCTGCCACCACCAGGCAAGAGAACTGTTCACTTCCCACTCCTTCTCTGTCTGGAACACTAAGTCGGATCTGCAAGAAAGAGAAGGGGGTGAAAATCGAACAGTTTTCTCACCCAGGGTGGTGGATCAAGCAGTGAAGACCAAGACGTTGAAGAAAAACTTCTCCACCAGGGCCACTGCTGCGGGTCTTTTGCCCAAGACTGGAATGAATTGGTCTCCCTGCTTTATCCACCAGCATGGGTGAGAAAACTGTTCACTTTTAATCCCCTTCTCCTCTTTCTTGCCATTCTGACTTAGTGTCCCTGGCAGAGAAGGAGAAGGAAGTGGGAAGAGAGAACTGGACACTTTGCACCCACTCCTCTTTCTTGCCATTCGGGACTCAGTGGCCCAAGTGGAGAAGTGGTTGTGAAGTGACCAGTTATCTCACATGTTGGCAGTGCCAGCTAAAGCAGGGGTGACCAAGACAAACATCTCCTCTTTGTTGCCCTCCAGATTTCAGCACAGACCCACTCGCCGCCTCTGCCGGTGAGAGCCAGGCAAGCGCATGGAGGTCTCTCCACTTTGGGATCCAGGCTGCGGGAGGGTGCATCCACCACCACCACCCCGCCATCTTGATCTGAAAGCGGACAGCCTAGGAGGGCTCTCCACTTTGGGATCCAGACCACGGGAGGGTGCATCCACCCACCCACCCAACACCCTCATCCGAAAGCTTGCCCGGCTCCCCCAGCAGCGGTGATGAGTGGGTCTGAACTTGCCTGCCTCCACTGCTGGCAGGGAGCCAGCCATGTGCTTGGCTGGTTCCCTGCTGGCAGGGGGGGTGCATCTGCACCCACCCGTGGCTCCTCTGGGAAGGGAACAGACCATGCGCTTGGCCGCTTCCCTTCCCAGAGGAGCCACAGGTGTGTGCCTGCTTTCCCCCAAACAAAGCCTGGGATCATAGCATCTGATCATAGGAAGCCAACTTTTTTTTAGTGATATCCAATGCATGCATCAAATAACACTAAAAATCAGATAACGACCAGACTTGTGGAACCAAATTGTGGAACCAAGTTTGGTCGTTATCCAAGGTATTATGGTATTTACAAAAACAATCTCTTCTTCTATCCTCCCTTTCAATTACAGAAACCTACCTTCCTCGTCTTTTAAAGATTTATCAATTGAAAAGCTTAGTCTTTTAGATATTAAAATATCAACTCCTTTTGCTTTTGTGGTACCAAATGATTTTTCATAAATTGATGTCCGTCCTAAATACAAATTATTTTTCTGTTCTGATTTTTGGTGAGTTTTTTTGTAGGAAAATAAGGTCTGCTTTGTCCTTTCTCAACGGTGCTTCTACCCTTCTTCTTTTACTTTGGCAACCTGTGCACTTTACATTTCATGTTACCACCTTAATTTTCTTCAACATTTATTTTATTTACCTTTAGAGATAACTTGTAGCAAATTCTAATTTCCGTGTTCCATGCTCCATTAACACACACCCTCTTCCGGCCCAAACCCCTCACCTTCCTCTGTCTGTCTCACTCCCCTTATTCTTCCATATGGAAAACCGCCTCCAAGTATCAAAGAAAGGGGAGGGTGGCCGGTGCTTGAACAGACTCTAGTTGTCATATGAAATTAACTAGGAACTTTGTGAGCGAATCCTGCTACTTGCAGTGATGCAACAAATTACTCTCTCTTCTTTCCTCATATTGGTGGTTATCTAACAAATACTCTTTGTTATTTCATTTCCTTTAACGATCTAGCTATGTATTGTCTTATCATTCTGTCAAACTTAAACTTATCATTTCACTACTATAGTAACAATGTGGGCAAATCTTTGATATACTGAACCTTTGTGATCCTGCTCTTTTCACTGGATACCCTTAAAGATGCATTTACATTTTAATTCATTTCATTCGTAATACATGAAATATCTAAAAGTGCATCTTCTTTACTATATTTTCATTTATTACTTAGCAAGTAATTCAATAGCAAAATATGTTCATGAAAAATCAGGAAAGTCATATCATTTGTATAAGTGTTCAATAAGCAAAAATAACTTGAATATAGCCTTAAAAATAAAAATGGGACTGGCCCTAGGCTTCGAGGAGTCCCTTTTTGATCTGGTTGACACAAGGATAAAAGCCTGTATAGTCTAGAGATCAATTAGCAAAGTTGTCTCTCACTGCTGGGGAACTAGTTAAAGACTCTTTTTAGTTCTTTGGGGCTCAACAATGCATATTTTATTGTGGGTTTTTTCACTCCACCTACAAAGAAAACTCTAATGTTCTTGTGATGTATTGCCTCCACAGAAATCGGTATACCTGATTAATCATTACAAAGTTGTAGGAAGAAAGAGCTAGCTAGTTGTATATTAAAGATAAGTCCTGCATAAAGAACTTCATCAGCTCTTTTGCACCAGAGATAGCTTGAAACCAGCCTGAGGCCAGGAATACAGAGTCAAATCCTTTGAAGGGCTGGTCTTTTGAAGGCTCAGTCTGGAGTCCTAAATCAAAGACCAGAGCAACTGGATGCTTGGTAAGTTTTCATGTAGCTTGCTCAAGTGGAAAACTGCACAAATTGCTTGAAAGGCAATAGTTCTACATTGAAATTAGCACAAAATAAAAATCCATGAGAAGACTTTGAGCGTCATTTTTTCTCTGCCATTTTAGCACTTTAAAGCATTATCATCTGTATTTAATTGTAGTTGCACGCATTTGTTGCAGAGCTTTGATTAGTTTAAAATGTATACTAAAAAGAAAATGGGGGAAATTGATAAATGGGCAAAACTAATGTCTGAATTGGTTACGGAGGCATTTAGTAACATTCTACCCCTGGAGTTATTTCATCCTGTTATTATTCCTTGGCTTGCAGCTGCTTTCATTGAGTTGTTTAAATCCTTTCAACCTGTGACGGTCTCCCAAAAAATTTACTACCTACTCTGTGGGTGTGGTATGGTGGGCTTGGCCAGGGGAAAAGCCCTGCCTGGCACCCGAATTAGGACTACTTTATTTCAAAACTTGGATGGGCAGGGCCAGCCAGAATTTCTGCTACCAGGTCTGGCAAACTGGGGCGAACCTGCTGATACCCACCACTGCTTTCAACCCAGAGTAATCTCTGACATGAAAACACACAGACATCCCTATTCATCTACCAGTATACATATTTCTTGAATGTGATTTTGTATTTTTAAGGGATTGGGTTTGTGTGTATTTTGTTTTTATGTATCTGTTATCTGCTCAGAGTAACTGTTCAGTTAGATGGGCAGTATCCAATCTATACCTATAAGAAGGTGGATGAGTCATGCGTGTCTGGCATGCATGACCACACCCAGCCCAACCATCACGAATCAAGCCACCCTCACTTACCTTAACACCCTGCGAGCATCACCACAAGGGTCTGCCAGCTGTGAGTGGGGCAACTGCCCCATGAATGTGAACACTAAAAACCAACAAGTCCCAGTGTCCTCTGCACTGTAACCCCTCAACCAATCAGACTGAGGGATGCGAGCACGGAGGAGGCGAGGAAAGCCGGTGTGCACTTAAAAAAACACTGTGGCACCAAACACTCCAAAACACTTCCCTCCAGAAGACACTTTGTCTCCCGGAGGGAAGCCATCCCTGCCATCCTGGAGAGCGAGGCCGGCACTGGCCTCACCATGGGTATGGCAGGGTTGCGGGAAGCAGAGAGAGCCCCTCATATTCCCATGGCCCCGACAAGCGAGGCCGGCACTGGCCTTGCAGTGGCTTCGGTGGGGTTGCAGGAAGAAGGGAGAGCACCTCATTTTCCCATGGCCTAGGTGAGCAAGGCCGGTGCCAGCCTCACCCTGGCTTTGATGGGGTTGCAGGAAGAAGGGGAGCTTCTCAACTTTCCGCAGCCCTGCCGAGTGTGGCCACCTTCCCTGCCGGGGGGGGGGAGAGAGAGAAAGGGGGAAGAAAGATAGGAGAGAGAGGGGAAAGAGAGAGAGGAGGGGAAAGAGAGATAGAAGGGGTGGAATAGAGAGAGGGGGAAGACAGAGAGACAGGGAAAGCACATGAGACATAGAGAGGGGGAAAGAGAGAGAGAAAATGGGGGAAGAGAGAGAAAGTGGGGGTAAAAGAGAGAGAAAGAAAGAAGGGATAAAAGAGAGAGAGAGATGGGGAAAGCACACGTGAGAAATAGAGGGGGAGAGGGGGAGGGTGGAAGAAAGAGAGAGGGTGTTATGTATGTATGTATGCATGTTCATTATACTGTAAAGGCAAGAATGTAACCACTCCAGATACAAACGATACCAGCTGTAAAAGAACGCGAGCAGACAGCCCATAGAGGGCAGCTGCGAGCGTTCAGCCTCACATGGTTCACATTGCTCAATCACGGACAGCCGCGGGAAAACCTTCCCCGCATTCAGCAGCAGAAGAAAGAGGCGTGCCTGGGCGAGGCCACGCCGGTAGCAGCCAATCAGCTACCGTACTACAAGATTCAAATGTAGAGAGCTACTGTATATATTGAGATGTATCACCGCCATTACCTCATGCTTCACTGGAACCTCATGCAATAAACCTGAGTTAAACCAACCCTTCGGTTGTCCGGTCGTCTTTGGTCCCATACACTAAAGAGGGGGAGAGAGAGAAGGGGGGAATAGAGAGAGATGGAGAAAGCGTGTGCCTTCCCCGCCAAGCGATGGCCAAAGCCGGCGCCCCATTCAGTCCAGTCCCCTTTCCCTCCAGGCAAGGGCCATGCATGTGAGAGTGTGTGTGTGTGTGTGGTTGTGTTGTGTGTGTACCCCCCAAAACCACCCCTACCACCAACATACAAAAATAAACCTGCTCAGCAGTGCCGGGCAAAAAATGGTAGTTAAAATATAATAAAATTCATAATGCCTTCTTCAACAGGTAGGGCTAGGGCAGAGATGGGCAGTCTTGGCCCTCCAGCTGTTCTTGAACTTCAATTCCCAGAAACCCTGACCAGCAGGAGTGCTGACTTGGGCTTCTGGGAATGGAAGTTCAAGAACAGCTGGAGGGCCAAGACTGCCCATCACTGGGCTAGGGCATCATAAGGTAAAGGTAAAGGTCACCCTTGCTTGAAATCCAGTTGTATCTAACTCTAGGGTTCAGTGCTCATCTCTGTTTATAGCCAAAGAGGCAGCGCTGTCTGAGTTTGCAGACATTTCCATGTGGCATGGAACGCTCTTTACCTTCCCACCTATGTGGTCCCTATTTATCTACTTGCAATATCTTGCTTTCAAACTGCTAGGTTGGCAGGAGCAGGGACAGAGACAGACACTCATTCCACCAAGCAGTACTCAGGTTTTGAACTGCTGACCTTTCGCCTCCCAGTCAGCATCTTAACTATCAGCCCAGCTGAGTTTATGGAAGCAGATTTAGATCAAAACACTTGAGCACCTAAAGTGTGAGGGGCTAGGAATCAAATCCACATTTCACCAAAAAAAAAGTCACTAGGGAGTGATAATACAGAACACTCCCTGAACATTTTACATACCTTCTTGTAGATTGGAAGCAATTTGTCAGCATTGTGTCCTTCCATCTTGCTTGCAATGGGGAACCACTGCACAGTGATACCTCATACAATGTCCAAACTTGGTTCCACAAGTTTGGACTTTATACGGATTTGGACTTTGTATGAGGCATGCAAAATCCTAGCCGCCATGCCTCATACAATGTCCAAATCCTTGCCGCGATGCCTCATACAACGTCGTTTCCATAGAGATACATTGTACTGTAACAGCACAAACTTCAGGGCAAAGTCAAGGAAACAGAGAGGAAATTGACAAAACTTTAAGAAAACATTATCTAAAGGCTAAATACATTACAAAAACATGTCAAACAACCCAGATTGTCCAAGTACCTGAAGAATGCTGCAAAAATCTCAGGAATGCTTCTAAAAATTCTGTTGAAATATTTTAAAAAATCCAAAATCATGCTCAAAACCACTCCCAAACACTCTTTGCCTTGTGCAAAACCCACAAGAGCAATGCACACATGTGTCCTGTCTTTTATACTGCCCAGGCACAATGCAACCTGGGAAAACCCCAATGCCTCATACAAAGTCGAGTGACTTTGTATGAGGTAACTTTTTCAAAGAAATTAGGCAATGTTGTATGAATTCGATGTTGTATGAAGCGGACTTTGTATGAGGTATTTCTGTATTTGTGTTTCCAATCCAGCCTACACCTCAGATTATACAAGCACTCATGAGATTGACAAGCATTGCCTCTTGAATTGCTTTTGATGTACAGTATTGAGACTTTAGGATTTACAGTATCCAACTAGACCTTTTCCTTTTCCTTTACCTAGCTATGAAGAATCACCACTTTTTCCTTCTGATCTTTGCTTTGCTCTTGCTTCCTGATCTTGGTAAGTCTTTATTTCAGTTAGGAACGTAGCTATACTAAGCTAGTGCTTTTGCTCATTTGAGTGGTACTCATTTGAAAACTCCAGTCAACATTTTCTGCTCATTCCATGAAAAGAATATTGAAAAATGGAAAAGCAGGGATGAATGGATACTTGTACAGTGTTTCATCCTCACCAGTTTATCTTTTCTCAACATAGGTTATCCATCCTGGGCTTTAATCCTTAAAAGCCCATATAAAAAGTGACTGAGCCTGTTGCCATTTTTTTAGTCTCATCTTTTCATTAAAATATTGTTCATCCCTTTAAGTTGCACAACAATTCTTCTAATCTGCTTCCCTTCTTCTCTTGGAAATGATTCAAAATGTCTTCTCCTCCCACAAGAAGTGAGAACCATTTTTTTTTAAAATTTCCATATGGAAAGCTAAGCATAATGAGGAGTTTTTAGAGGGATGTCACTTGTAATACCCAAGTCCTGAGAACCTCACCTTTTAATTATGATTCAGGAGGTATGAAGTCTTAGTCTCACCATTCTGTGTTACTTCTTCTCTTCTGATGAGAACAGGATTTAGTCCAATACCCATTCGGTCCATAAGGAGTGAAAAAAAATGCATCCGAGTTGGAGGGGTTTGTTATTCGTATGGATGCCATCCACATTATAAGAAAATTGGAAGTTGTTCTCAATTGGTCCTTTGTTGCAGAAAGTAAGTCCTTTGTTGCAGAAAGTGAGTCACTAAGTTTATTTATTTATTTATTATTTAGACTTACATTGCAATGGCGACTCAGGGCAGCTTACCATTGTTATTGATGATGACCCAAAGCGGGTCTTCCTTGGGCGAGGAAAGCAGTATATAAATGCTGTAAATAAATAAATGTTGATGATTATGATGGTGGTGGTAGTGGTGAAGATGTGATGGTGATGGTGGTGATGATGATGATGAAATATCAGTTGAAGTAGTAGTTGCACTCATGTCCTAGGTTGGCTATTCTCAAAATTCTGATGGGAAAAAAATGGATCTCCAGCTATAAAGTTAGAATTAATACTCTCCAAGGGTCAAGACCTGAACTGTAGGGTTCCAAAACTCCAGTTCAAACATCTGGTGTACTGATAGATGTTGATGAATATCAGTTGTGATAGCAAATCAACTTTCTTTCATCATTGATGTCAGATGCACCACCAGCAAATAATAATATAAAGTTAAAGGTAAAGATTTCCCTTGCTCGAAAGCCAGTCATATTCAACTCTAGGGTTCAGTGCTCATCTCGGTTTCCAAGCCAAACAACTAACGCTGTCTGCTTCTGCAGATGTTTCTGTGGTCATGTGACTAGCATGACTACACACTAGAGTGCATGGAATGCTGGTCCCTTTTTATCTACTTGCAATTTCTTGCTTTCAAACTGCTAGGTTGGCAGAAGTTGGGACAAAGATGGGAGCTCATTCCATCTTGCAGTATTTGGGTATTGAACTGCTCTGCTGACCTGCTGCCTTCCAGTCAGCATCCTAGCCAGTTGAGCCACTGCAGTCCAGGGATAAGTTTGGAATTACAGTAGACCCTTGCATAACAACGTTACTTGGTTCCCCAAGTAGCGTTGCTAAGCGATTTTTGTTGTTATGCGGGTGTCTATGGAGTTTCCTGCATAACGACATTTTTCTCCAGATAATGACAGTTATTTTAGCGTTGTTGTCTGGACAATGACACAAAAAATGTTGTTATGTGGGGGAACACATGGTGCATAACAAAGCGTTGTTAAGTGAAAACGATGCTATCTGAACGCGTTGTTATATGAGGGTTGACTGTAATACTCTCCAAACCACTTTTGATTGACAAATCTCTCAGTATTAGTGTTCACAGCAATGGATCACCCAGTACTGTTCTTTTGCATAAAATCTGGTATTTTGTATTTGAAAAATGTATTTTGCACACAGTGTGTCTGTGCAGAACACACATTTTTTTGCACAAAATTCATCCCACCATTTCCCCCCAACCAAGAAGTACAGAAAGATTTTTAAAATACATCACGACTCTTGTGATTTCAGCCAGCTGAGGGAAAACGTTTTCCATGTTCACCTATGAGAATGAAATCAACAAGTATTTGCATCCCATAATAGATGTGGAATATTGGCTGCTTTCCTAGGGAAGGAGGCAGATGAAAGTTGGACTCTGTTCAATGCTAGTTGAAAGAGAAAGCACTGGAATACAAAGTGGTACCTTGAGAGAGAGAGAGAAGGAAGAAGATGTTGGTAATAGCATGTTGAGATGTGAATTTCACTCACTCTTGCTAAAAAGGAGGTACCATATTGAATTACAATATGGTTTGTCTCTGTGAAGCCTCCTGTCTTCCCTCACACTTAAATAAATCTTGCAGGAAACTTCAGAATATCCTAGGCACCTTTCATGTTCATGGATTGCCAGGAAATGGCAGAAGGATAAACTAGCTGCAAAATGTTGTTAAAACATTTATGCAGGACAAACTCTTTCCTGCATAGGATCCACCAGAAAAAAAGCATTCAGATACATAGACTCCTGTACAGAAAAATGGGAAAGAAACTAAAAACAAATAAGGAAGAAAGAAGATGAATGTCTTATATTTTGGGGGGGGATAGGGGAGGAGATGGGAAATTGGTTGATAAATTCTCAGCAGGGTCTGGATGTGGTAGACTTGGAAAAGTTGCCAGGAACAGAAAGCTTTGCATGGGCTTGTCCTGTTATTCGAGGGAATTGATGAAACAAGGATATCTGACATGCTTTCATCCTTTTAAAAATATTAACTGAGAATATCTACATCTTCCAGATACAAGACTTGAAGATCCATTTACCTTCTGTTTGGATGTGAAAAATGCATGATGGGCCCATCCACCAGAGGAGTTGCAAAATGTTCTTTACTTGAAATGCCCAAAACCTCTTCTCTTAACTAAAAGTAAAATTGTTTTGCACATTATGAGCAGTCAGCTGTTGTCTGTTTCAAAGAGGAGGAAATATGCTCTAACAGAGAGCATGGCTTGATTAATACTACTCATGTACAATAAAGGTGTTAGAATGAACCCCCTTTCTTAAGGTGTTTAATTGGAATATTTCATTTCAACATTTCTATCTTATTTTATTGTAGCTTAGGTTAAAGGTAAAGGTAAAGGTTTCCCTTGCTCGAAAGCCAGTCGGATCTGACTCTAGGGTTCAGTGCTCATCTCTGTTGCAAAGCCGAAGAGCCAACGCTGTCTGCTTCTGCAGACAGATTACAGGATTTAGTCATCTCACCTGTGCCATGGTCAGATCACTATCTGGTGACTCTTGACTTTCTGGGGGCGACGCTTCATCGTAGGGAGGCAGGGCCTATTAAAATAGTCCACCCTCGGCAACTAATGGATCCAGTTGGATTCCAGAGGGAACTAGGGGATGTTCCTCTGGATCGGCTACACGATTCACCCAAGGCACTTGTCGACCTGTGGAACAGGACGGCAACAGCAGCCTTGGATGAAATCATGCCACTGCGGCCTCTCCGAGCCCGTGGGGCTAGGTCATCCCCGTGGTTCACAGATGAACTGCGGGAACTCAAATGGGCAAAGAGACTCGGGATGACTCCGATTGGACACTAGCTAGACCTGCTATTAGGGCCTACCTAGTGGCGATGTGGGTGGTGAGGTGGCAATACTTCACCACCCTTATTGCCTCCACTGATAATCGCCCAGCTGCCCTGTTCCAGGTAACCAGGTCCCTCCTTGGTAGGGTGGGATCGGTGCCCGGTTGGCAGGGCTCAGCTGAGGACTTTGCTGGCCATCTGGTGGAGAAAATCAGTCAGATTCGTTCAGGGCTGAATCCCAGCGTGGATGAGGAGGGTCGGGGGGGGGGGCAGGAGCACAGTCTTGCTGTACGATCTGGGATCAGTTTGATCCTGTTGTCCCTGATGAAGTGAACAGGTTCCTTGCAGCTGTGCGTGCCACTACATGCCCTTTGGACCTCTGTCCCACCTGGTTGGTGAAAGCCTCCAAGGTGGTGACAGGTGGCTGGGTCGGGGCAATAATAAATGTATCATTGTGGGAGGGGGGTGTTTCCTGCACCACTAAAACATGCTTTGTTGCGCCTCTCCTGAAGAAAATATCCCTTGACCCAGCTGTCCTTAACAACTACAGGCTGGTTTCCAACCTTCCCTTTCTGGGTAAGGTATTGGAGAAGGCGTTGGCGCGCCAACTGCAGAGTGTCCTGGAGGAAGCGGATTATCTAGACCCCTTTCAATCAGGATTCAGGCCTGGGTATGGTACAGAGACGGCATTGGTCGCACTGATGGATGATCTCTGGCGGGAGCGGTACAGGGGTTATCCATCTGTCCTTGCTCTTCTTGACCTCTCAGCAGCTTTTGATACCATCTACCACGGTATCCTTCTGGAACAGCTCAAAGGACTGAGGATCCAGGGCACTGTGTTGTCCTGGTTTTCCTCTTTTCTGGAGGGCCATACCCAGTTGGTGTGGTTGGAGAGTGAGAGGTCCAGCCCTAGGCTTCTCAAGTATGGGGTGCCTCAGGGTTTGGTGCTCTCTCCTCTCCTATTTAACATCTACAGGAAGCCACTGGGTGAGATCATTCGTTCCCACGGGGTGCGGTACCATCAGCACGCGGATGACACTCAGTTGTACATCTCGGCCCCTGGGGACCCCAGTGATGCCATTGAAATCCTATCTGGATGCCTGGAGGCCGTTGGGGTCTGGATGGGGGCAAATGGGCTTCGGCTGAATCCCAGCAAGACAGAGTGACTATGGATAATGGGGCCCGTGTTATCCAGGGAGCTACCATCTTTGGTACTGGATGGGGCTGTATTGCCCCAGACAGACCGGGTGCGCAATCTGGGGGTCCTTCTGGACTCGCGGCTGCTGCTAGAAGAACAGGTAGCGGCTGTGGCCAGGAGGGTTTTTGCCCAACTGCAGGTGATTCGCCAGTTATGCACGCTCCTCGATCAGGACTCCTTGCTTATGGTCACTCACGCTCTGGTCACTTCCCAACTAGATTACTGTAATGCGCTCTACATGGGGCTGCCCTTGATCACCATTCGGAGGCTGCAGCTGGTCCAGAATGCATCAGCCCGGGTGGTGATGGGGTGCGGACGATATGCCCGTGCCTCACCGCTACTTCGGGAGCTGCACTGATTACCAGTTTGTCTCCGGGTGCAATTCACCTTTAAAGCCCTATATGGCAGTGGGCCAGGATACCTTAGAGACCGCATCGTCCCAAGAGTGTCTGCCCATCCAACCAGAGTGGACTGGAGGGGCTCTCTGATGGTGCCATCAACTAGGGGTGCACATCTATCCAGCACCCGAAGGAGGGCCTTCTCCGTGTCCGCACCAACCCTCTGGAACCTCCTGCCAACAGAACTAAGACTTGAAAGAGAATTGCTGCCCTTCAGGAAAGGATTGAAGACCTGGCTGGCAGGGCAGGTGGGGGGCCCTAATGGGAACACGGTCCCCGCCTGCTGGCTTATATAAACAACTAAGAACTCTCTCTTCTTTTTAAAGTGGGTGGGATGGGTGGGTCTTTTAAAGTGGGTGGGATATGGTTTTTTTTAAAAGTGTTTTTATCTGTTTCAGAACTTGTTGTAATGCCACCCTGAGTCGGGTTCTACCTGAGTGGGCGGCATATATAAATATGACTAATAAATAAATAAATAAATAATAAATTTCCATGGTCAAGTGGCAGGCATGAGTAGACACCGAAGCGCACAGAATGCTGTTACCTTTCCACTTAAGTGGTTCCTATTTATCTACTTGCAATTTCTTGCTTTCAAACTGCTAGGTTGGCAGGAGCTGGGACAAAGACGGGAGCTCATTCCACCCTGCAGTACTCGGGAATCAAACTGCTGACCTTCCTCCTCCCAGTCAGCATCTTAGCCACTTGAGTCATTTAATATGTGGTTCACAAAAGAAGAGCAAAAATCCAACCTGCCCCCAAAACCGAAAAACAAAATTTAAAAATACACCATATAGACAATGCAAAACAACTCAATAGAAACAGTAAAATCTTGTGGGGGAAGAGGCAGAGGACAAGATTGTTAGACAGCATCATTGACGCAGTTGGCATAGATCTGGGTGGACTCAGGAGGATGGCAGACAGAAGAACCTGGCATGTGGTGGTCTATGTGGTTGAAAAGGGTTGAACCCAACTGGGCAACTGGATAACAGAAAGCTGTAGAGCCAGAGGTTGGGAGTTCAGTTTCCCACTGTGCCTACTAGGAGATTGAGTCCTATGTTAGTGTTAATTAAATAGTGCCATTCATTACACTAGAGAATTGCCTTGAGCAAGCTTCCAAGGTCCAGGGCATCCCCAAGAAATAGGAAGAGTAAACTTCTGAATAGTCTCTACCTAGAAAACCCTGAAAAAGCTCTTTATAAAACAGGAAAATGCTCTCTATAATACAAGACTGATTTGAGGACAGCGAGTTATTGTAAAAGTACTTAACATGGACTAGAGGTCTTTTTTTAAAAAATGGGGAAATCAAGGGAATTTTTAAAGCAAACTGACCATGATAAGGGACAAAAATGGCAGGAAGTTAGCTAATGCATAAGAGATTAAGAAAAGATGGCAAGAATACATAGAGGAACTTTTCAAAAAGGACCTCGACACCCCTGATGATCACAAAGATGAGAACATTGAACTTGAGCCAGACATCCTAGAGAGTGAAGTCAGAAAGGCCCTAAAAAGCACTGCAAACAACAAAGACTGTGGAGCTGATGGAATCCCAGCTGAATTTTTCAAAGGCCTAAAAGATGATGAAATCAAATTCTTGCATTCTATATGCCCACAGATTTGGAAAACACAACAATGGCCACAGGATTGGAAAAGTTCAGTATATGTTCCAATCCCAAAAAATGTTCAAATTAGCGAACAATTGCACTCATCCAACATGCTAACAAGGTTTGTTGTTGTTCAGTGACACAGTCGATTCAGATCCTTTGTGACCCTTTGATGTTCGGGAATTGAAGAGAAGCAACCAGTACAAAAGGACCAAACACAACTTTATTGTAAGCAAACCAAACATGAACAGCAAGGGTGCAACAGCTCCTTATATACACTGTACAATGGATACATTTGGGCAGGAAACAATATGATTGGTTAGGAGAGAAGTGGTGTGATTGTGGGGATACCGGACCTGAGTGAAGACTTTGTTTGTCTTGTTAGAAAGGGCGGGAACACAGTAGTTCAGTACCAAGAAGAAGACAAAATGGAGGATCACCCTGATCCCATAATAACAATTGCACAACGTCACAGCAATAATTAAAGTTACATACACAACATACCCCATGGACCATTGTCCTCCAGGCACTTCTGTCCTCCACCATCCTCCTCAACCTGCCTAGTTCTGTGCCCATTGTGTCTACAATACCATCTAGCCATCCCATCTTTGGCCGCCCACTTCTTCTTTTGCCCTCCACCTTTTCCAGCATCAAGGCTTTCTCTAGTGTATCTTCTCGTCTCATTTGATGTCCGAAGTATCTATCTGCTCCTTAGAAGGTCAAATAGTAAAGATGAAGCTAAAGTACTTTGGACATCAAATGAGAAGAGAGGATTCACTTGAGAAAGCCTTGATGCTGGGAAAGGTGGAGGGCAAAAGTCCTACATGGTAGTGGGCCAGGATATTTAACAGACCACGTCACCCCAAGAACAACTGTCTGTCCCACCAGAGTGGACAGGAGAGGCTCTCTCATTGAGCCATCTATTAGAGGGACTTACCTCTCTAGCACCAGAAAGAGGGCCTTCTCAGAATCTGCTCTGGCCCTATGGAACCTTCTGCCAATTGAGCTACGACTCCAGATGGATTTGCTGCCCTTCAGGAAAAACTAAAAACCTGGCTTGCAAAGAAGGTGTGGGGCACCAGTGATGTGGTAACCCCCACCTGCTGGCTGAAAAAATAATAGCAATATCACTCCCTCACTCTTATTAATCCTCATTCTTTTAATCTTTGTAGCTTTTTAAAATTGGGCTTTTTATGGGTTTTTAATGTTGGACTGTTGTTCTGTTTTTAATGTTGTGAGCTACCCAGAGTCATTTTGAGTTGCACAGCTACACAAATTGGATAAACAAACAAGCAAATAAATAAGCCAATGAATGCATGAATGAATTAATGAATGAATAGTGATTGGCAGGAATAATTCAGAGTTTGGAACTTGTGGGATAAGATTTAAATGCTTTCTTGATCCAATGCTTTGTGCTAAGGGTTTACTGTGAACTGTGAACATGTAGGGGCTTAAACTAGAAGGGGAGGCCTCTGGGCTTCCACAATTAGAGAAGTGTTCTTTGTTTTATTGTCCTTTCAGAACTTTTGAAACTAAGAAATCTTTATTTCCTAAACTCTGTTCTGTAACTTACTTTGATTACAATATAATTTTAAAAGACAAGATGATGAGTGGAGTGTTTACTTGGCTATGCACTACCATACTTACAGCAAACTAAAATCCTGGGTTGCTTAGCTAGGAGGGTGGCATCTCAGAAGGAGGAATCCCAACTATGTGTAGGCAAAAGTCCTACTCGTGTGTAGCAACATTCCTGACACTGATCAGCAAGTATGCTGACTTGTGCTTCTGGTAATTGGTATCCAAAAACACCTCAAGAGCAAAGTTTCAGGAACCCTTCTCTAGAGGTATGAAATTTACCTTATAGGGAGACTGGAAACAAAGTCCAGGTAATTGAGTTAAGCTTGAAGTTGTATGGATTATTGAATATCCACCACAAAGATTTTGGCTGTGCAGCACCTGGCTTCACCAGAATAGTTCTCTGGACATTGTTGGTCATATACAAGGGCAGCTCCAGGTACCATGAATTATCTTCACCGCTGAATGAAGAATGAAATTGCTATTGTGGAACTGGCAACTGGCATATAGCCTTATGAGAACACCGCTTTCCACCAGCTTTACAATGGAATATCTGGCCACATTTGTGGTTAAGAGCTGAACTGGGAACTGTCTTGATGGAAAAGGACGATATGTCCTCAAAAGTCTTGTACAAGAACAATGTTTCATCTGCACCACTGCACTCCATTAACATCCATGGGATTTTCCCCCATTGAATACCTAATGGTTCCTATCAAACAATGTCATGGCTTTTGCAAACGAAACTCATTGGCCAGCATCCTACTTGTATTAAGGCAAATGTGTAACACTTTACCCAGTCAAGCAAACCCCTTCTCTCATTGCATCATACACCCAGTTACATTACCAATTTTTCAAGCAAAGTTAAACCAGGAGTGCAAAGAGGAGACTTGCTGTGTATATCAAGGTACAGGCACATTTTTCTTCCACTTCCAGTAACCTGCCTGAAACCTAGAATCCACTGTCAAATCCTTTGAAGACCGGGTGTTTGAAGAATCTTTTTAGATTCCAAAATCCAAAACCAGAACAACTTGGAAGCTCGGTAAGTCTTCATGAAGCTTGTTCAAAATTTCCATATAGGAAATTGCACAAATTGAACGAAAGGCAATATTTCTACATGGAATTTCGCATGAAATAAACATCCATGAGAACCATTTAAGCTTCCATCCTTCCCTGCCATCCTAGCAACTTAAAGGGTTATAATCTGTTTTCCTTGGCAATGGAGCACATTTGCTGCAGTTATGCTTAGTTTCACAAGTGTACAAAAAATAACCTGGGGAAAAACAAGAAATAGGTAAAATTAATCTCGGAATTGTTTTATCAGGCATTTAGTAGCATTCTGCCCCTGGAATTACTTCATCCTCTGTTGAAATTATTTCTTGGCTTGCAGCTGCTATCATTGGGTTGTTTAATCCTTATTCATCTATTAATTTACATGTCCTGATTGTTGTTCTGTTTTTTTATGGGATTGATTTTTGTGTGAACTTTTAAAATTTGTTGTCTTCCCATCATAACTATAAGGTGAGATGGACAGTATACAAAAAAATAAAATGTTATTGCTTACCTCTGCAGGTAGGCGTAGGAGGATATACATGTAGCTAAACCAAGAGTCTCAAGCTAGTTTATATTACACATGCTATCAGCGTAGCTCAGTTTGCGGTAGTAGAGTAGGATCAAAACAATTATCAATCTAATCTACATCTAAGACTATACAAGCAATCATGACATTGACACACAATGCCTCTTGAATCACTTTTGATTTATGATTTATGGAGATCTCCAACAGGACACCGGGCGCTTCCTTTCCCTCCCGGCCAGACCGGCGGGAGATGAACAGGCACAGCTGGAGGGAGTTTCGGCAGGCAGCCTCAAAAGTGGGGCCGACGCTGCCAACGCCAAGGACACCGGGCGCTCCCTTTCCCTCCCGGCCAGACCGGCGGGAGATGAACAGGCACAGCTGGAGGGAGTTTCGGCAGGCAGCCTCAAAAGTGGGGCCGACGCTGCCAACGCCAAGGACACCGGGCGCTCCCTTTCCCTCCCTTTCCCTCCCGGCCAGACCGGCGGGAGATGAACAGGCACAGCTGGAGGGAGTTTCGGCAGGCAGCCTCAAAAGTGGGGCCGACGCTGCCAACGCCAAGGACACCGGGCGCTCCCTTTCCCTCCCGGCCAGACCGGCGGGAGATGAACAGGCACAGCTGGAGGGAGTTTCGGCAGGCAGCCTCAAAAGTGGGGCCGACGCTGCCAACGCCAAGGACACCGGGCGCTCTCTTTCCCTCCCGGCCAGACCGGCGGGAGATGAACAGGTACAGCTGGAGGGAGTTTCGGCAGGCAGCCTCAAATGCGGGGCCAACGCCAAGGACCGCCGCTGTGTTCGGCCCCGGCGGGGGCGAAGAGGCTCGCTGGCCTCACCATCGGCCGGCGTTTTGGGCCCCGCCCCCCGCCCCTCGCCAGGACTCAAAAGGCGAGGGGGCCTGCCGGACGAAACATCACCGCCGCTGTGTTCGGCCCCGGCGGGGGCGAAGAGGCTCGCTGGCCTCGCCATCGGCCGGCGTTTCGGGCCCTGCCCGGCAGTTGAGGGTTCAACACAGTTGTGGAAGAATGCCCCACCACTTCCATCACCACCGGAGCCGTGCGGAGGGTGGTGGGGGGAGTGAATGGGGCGGTTTTATATTGGGGTGGAAGGGAGGGAGGGAGAGATTGCCAGGCCAGCCAGGAAGGAGAGGCAGCATTCTGTCCAGGGCAAGCAGGGAGGCTCCGGAGACCAATATAGAGGTTGTGATGGGCATGGGGCGATATAGCGGGTACCGAGGGGCGGGCCGCACCCGGGGAACGCGGGGCAGATGCTTAGTAGCTGTCCCTCGTTCCAGCCCCACGGTTACACCTCTAGGTCCTGAGCAGCTGACCCAGGGTGACCCTGTCCTTAGGCTGCTGCTGATGAATGCCAGGTCGGTATGTAATAAGGCCCCCCTGATACAAGACTCTATTATGGGGGAGCGGGCCGACTTGGCATGTATTACTGAGACCTGGCTGAGACCAGAGGATGGGGTTCCTCTGTCAGAATTGTGTCCAGCTGGGTTCAGTATTTGGCACCAGCCTAGGGATAAGGGTAAGGGCGGTGGCGTCGCCATCATAGCCAGGGAGTCACTGGGAGTCACCAGGGCTACTGCTCCACAAATTCTGGGTTGTGAGGCCCTGCTTCTGCGTCTGGGCTCTAAGGGTCAGTTGGGAGTCTTACTCCTGTACCTGCCCCCTTGCAGGGTAAGGGACTCCCTGCCTGAGCTCCTCGAGGCCATCTCAGCATTGGCGTTGGAGTTCCCTAGACTGATGGTTCTGGGGGACTTCAATTTACCCTCGCTGGGGACTGGCTCCGAGGTGGCTCAGGAGTTCATGGCTTCCATGGCAGATATGGACCTGATTCAGGTAATTCAGGGCCCGACCAGGGGCAGTGGCCACACACCAGATTTAATCTTTTTGTCGGAGCGGTGGCAGAGTGATCTGAGATTACGGAAATTAGACATAACACCTGTGCCATGGTCAGATCACTATTTGGTGGCTCTAGACTTCCTGGGTACGTCGCTTTACCGTAGGGAGGCAGGGCCTATTAGAATGGCCCGCCCCAGGCAACTGATGGATCCTGATGGATTCCAGAGGGAACTGGGGGATTTTCCTCTGGATCGGCAACACGATTCGCCCGAGGCACTGGTCGACCTGTGGAACAGGATGACAACAGCGGCCTTGGATGAAATCGCACCACTACGGCCTCTCAGAGCTCATCGAGCTAGGTCATCTCCATGGTTCACAGATGAACTGCGGGAGCTCAAACGGGCAAAGAGACGCCAAGAGCGCCGCTGGGTGAAGACCCAGAGAGACTCCGATTGGACACTAGCTAGGGCCGCTATTAGGGCCTATCTAGTGGCGATGGAGGTGGTGAGGCGACAATACTTCACCACCCTTATCGCCTCCGCTGATAATCGCCCAGCCACCCTGTTCCGGGTTACCGGGTCTCTCCTTGGTAGGGGGACCCCGGTGCCCGGTTGGCAGGGGTCGGCTGAGGACTTTGCTGACCATCTAGTGGAGAAAATCGATCGGATTCGCTCTGGGTTTAATCCTGGCATGGATGGGGAGAGTCCGGAGGGAGCCGGAGCACAGTCTTGCTATGCCATCTGGGACCGGTTTGATCCAGTTGCCCCTGATGAAGTGGACAGGCTCCTTGCAGCTGTGCGCGCCACTACCTGCCCTTTGGACCCCTGTCCCACCTGGTTGGTGAAAACCTCCAAGGCAGTGACAGGTGGCTGGGTTGGGGCTGTGATCAATGCATCATTGCGAGAGGGGGTGTTTCCTGCACCTTTAAAACATGCTTTGGTGCGCCCCCTCCTGAAGAAATCTTCCCTCGACCCAGCTGTCCTAACTAACTATAGGCCTGTCTCAAACCTCCCCTTTTTAGGGAAGGTGTTGGAGAAGGCAGTGGCGTGTCGGCTGCAGGGGGTACTGGATGAAGCGGATTATCTGGACGCTTTTCAGTCAGGATTCAGGCCTGGATATGGTACCGAGACGGCATTGGTCGCACTGATGGATGATCTCTGGCGGGAGCGGGACGGTGGTCACCCATCCGTCCTCGCTCTTCTTGACCTCTCAGCGGCTTTCGATACCGTTGACCATGGTATCCTTCTGGAACGGCTCCGAGGTTTGGGAATCCAGGGTACTGTGTGGTCCTGGTTTTCCTCATTTCTGAAGGGTCGGTCCCAGTCGGTGTGGTTGGAGAGTGAGAGGTCCAGTCCTAGGCCCCTCAAATGGGGGGTTCCTCAGGGCTCGGTGCTCTCTCCTCTCCTATTTAACATCTACATGAAACCGCTGGGTGAGATCATTCGTTCCCATGGGGTGCGGTACCATCAGTACGCGGATGACACTCAGTTGTACATCTCGGCCCATGGGGACCCCAGTGATGCTGTCAAAGTCCTTTCCAGATGCCTGGAAGCTGTGGGGGTCTGGATGGGGGCTAACGGGCTACAATTGAATCCCAGCAAGACTGAGTGGCTATGGATAGGGGGTCCTGCGTTAATCCGGGAGCTTCCATCGTTGGTTCTGGATGGGGCTATTTTGCCCCAGACAGACCCGGTGCGCAACTTGGGGGTCCTCCTGGATTCACGGCTACTGCTAGAAGAACAGGTGGCGGCTGTGACCAGGAGGGCTTTCGCCCAACTTCGGGTGATTCGCCAGTTGCGCCCACTCCTGGACCGGGACTCCTTGCTCATGGTCACCCATGCTCTGGTTACCTCCAGACTAGACTATTGCAATGCGCTCTACATGGGGCTGCCCTTGACGACCATTCGGAGGCTACAGCTGGTCCAAAATGCGGCTGCCCGGGTGGTGATGGGGTGTGGCCGTTATGCTCATGCTTCGCCACTGCTCCGGGAGCTGCACTGGTTGCCAGTATGTCTCCGGGTGCAATTCAAGGTGCTGGTTTTGACCTTTAAAGCCCTATATGGTAGTGGGCCGGGTTACCTAAGAGACCGCATCGCCCTGAGGACGTCTGTCCGTCCAACCAGAGCGGACCGGAGGGGCTCTCTAATTGTTCCATCAGCCAGAGGGGCTCGCCTCTCTGGCACAAGGAGGAGAGCCTTCTCCGTGTCTGCACCGGCCCTCTGGAACCTCCTGCCAACAGAATTACGTCTTTGGACGGAGTTGCTGCCTTTCAGAAGGGATCTTAAAACCTGGCTGGCAGGTCAAGTGTGGGGTGCGGGTGGAAGGGTAACCACCATGGGGTGGTTGGTGTAGAGGAACTCTTCCCCATGGTGCCTTTTCGATCCTGCAGCCCTTGCTTTTTAGGGGGTGGGTAGTCTTAACTTTTTTTTTTACTGTTTTAACTGTTTTTAGGATTATTGTTGTATTTGTGAATATTGTCTGTAAACTCCTTGGGTTGCCCTGGGGTTACTTTTTATGTTGTTAGCCGCCCAGAGTCGGCCTTGTGTTGAGTGGGCGGGATATAAATTGAATAAATAAATAAATAAAATAAATAAATAAATAAATTTACCTTTACATAGCTATGAAGACTCACCACATTTTCCTTCTCATCTTTGTTCCAAAGTGGGGGGGGAAGTTAATCTAACAGAGGGCATGGCTTGATCAAAGCATTTCATGAAGAACTAAGTTGTTCATATGAAACCCCTCTCTTAAGTGTGAATTTTTATATGAATAATTAATTTCAACATTTTCATCTTATTTTGTTTAGTTCAGGTTTCCATACCATATAGAAATGGCATTCTCAATCTAGAGACCATGGGCCAGACCCAGGCCCTGAAGCATTTTCATTCAGCCCCCAAAAACCTCCTCCTTCCTGTCGCTGCTGCCTATTCGGAAGCACCAAAAACTGGCTAAATGTGTGTTTCTGGTGAGTTCCTACATGGAAATGTGTGTTTTTTGTTGTTATTATACAATTTCAGTGAGTTCTCATGCAAAAATGCATGTTTTTGATCAGTTCTCACACAATTTCACACAAGACGTTGGTGAAATTGCATGAGGACGCACCAAAATCGCATGATTGCTCACAGAAATCAGGTGATAACTTGCTGAAATAGTGCGAGAGCTTGGCGAAATCACATGAGAACTTGACAATATCACCGTTTTTCACATGAGAATTCATGCAGAAACACATAGCCAGCCTGTGTAGGAATTCTGAGGAGAATGATCCGTACCCTGCCCTGAAAATCTTGGGAATGTCTGGTATAGAAGAACACTGTATGATGTTCTTGCCCCATCAAGAACACGTGGGATCCTTTGTAGTGTCCTGCCTTCAGACAAGCCACTAAGGAGTTCCTGGAAGTCTAGGACCAGGCTCAGTTAGACCAAAATATCATAAATGTGGGGCAAATTTTGAGATCGTATACCTTTGTAATTGGGGTCTTTTCACTGGATACCCTTAAAGATGCATTTGCATTTTAATTCAGTTTATTCTTAATATTGTACATTGAATATACAAGAGTGTTTCTTCTTCACTATATTTTCATTTATTATTTAGCAAATACTGAATGAGCAAAGTAGACTCTGGAAATATTCAAGAAAGTCACATAGCTTTTATAAGTGTTGAATAAGCAGAAAATAACATGAATGTTTTAGGTTTCTTCTGGGTTTTTTATATACAGTTTTAGTGGGACTTGATTGTTTTTAGCTTTTGCTGTTTTTAACTGTTTTATTCATGTTGTTAGCAGCCCTGAGTGGTGTTCCCCACCAGGAGGGCAGGATATAAATTTATAAATAAATTTATAAAATAAATAAATAAATAAATAAAATATACCTGGATAGAATTACTGTTCAGTTAGATGGGCAGTATACAATTAAAATAAAATGAAATTCTTAATGTTTGCTTCTACATGGAAGGGCTAAGGTGACATAGCTAACACTTAAAGCCATGCTAGGGAGTGATAGTAGTGGAAGACTCCCTGAACAGCTTACATACCTTCTGAGTTAGAGTCCTTGCAGTTTGGAAGCAATTTGTCAGCATTGTGTCCCTCCATCTTGCTTGCAATGGGGAATCACTGCACAGTATTGGTGTTTCCAATCCAACCTACACCTCAGATTATACAAGCATTGATGAGATTTGCAAACACTGCCATTTGAATAGCTTTTGATGTATTGAGACCTCAGGCTTTAAAATATCCAACTGGACTTTTATCTTTTCCTTTACCTAGCTATGAAGAATCACCTCTTTTTCCTTCTGATCTTTGCTTTGCTCTTGCTTCCTGATCTTGGTAAGTCTTTATTTCAGGTAAGAACGTAGTTATACTAAGGTTGAGCTATTGTTCATTTGAATTAGTTGGACTATAAATGAAAGCTCCAGTCAACCATTTAGGCTCATCCCATGAAAAATATTGAAATATGTAAACAGTGATGAAAATGGATACTTGTAAACTGTTTCATCCTTGTTAGTTTTTCTTTTTTCAACATGGGTGATCCATCCTATGATTTACTCCTTAAAAACCATTATAAAGTGTGACTCAGCCTGTTGCCAATTTTATTAGCTTCTTATCTTTTCATTAAAATATTATTTGCCTCCTTAAGTTGCAGAAAACGCCTTCTAAATCTCTTTCCATTATCTTCTCGGAAGTCATTCAAAATGCTGTGTCCTCTCACAAGAAGTGAGAAACATGATGTAGTTCCATATGGAAAGATATATGTAACGAGTTTTGGGAGGGATGTCACTTATAATATCCAGGTCCGGTGAACCTTGCCTTTTAATTCTGTTTCAGAAGTTAAGAAGTATTTGGTTCAACATTCTGTGTTACTTCTTCTCTTCTAATGAGAACAGGATTTAGTGCTATACCCACAAAGAGTGAAAAAGAATGCCTGCAGCTTGGAGGGCGTTGTGAATTGTATAACACGGAAGGACATTGGATGGTGTTCTCCAACGCAAGTTTGTTGCAAAAAGTAAGCCAATAAGTTCTTGATGATGATGATGATGATGATGATGATGGTGATGATGGTGATGATGATTCATTCCTTCTCTATGTACAGATGGGAAGTAAGAACTTGTGCACAAGCTGGAGGGAAATGTAATTTTTCCACGTGCGATAACTTTGATAAGGGCATTGTGGATTTATGCATATTTGTTGCTAAAAGTGAGTCAGAGTTATTATTATTATTATTATTATTATTATTATTATTATTATTATTATTATTATTATTATTATTATTATTATTATTATTATTATTATTATTATTATTATTATTATTATTATTATTATTATTATTATTATTATTATTATTATTATTATTATTGAGGAGGAGGAGGACGAGAAGGATGAGGACGAGGGTGAGGACAAAGACAAGGACGATGACAACGACAATTACAATGATGATAAATATCATTTGTAGTAGCATTTCCACTCCTGTCCAGAGTTGGGCATCCTTAAATTCTTAGGATCAAAAAAATTGGATCTCAAGGGTTAGGACTCCAAGAGTTAGGGCTCAGATGGCAGCAGCAATGGTGGCAATGATGATGATGAATAGAATATCAGTTGTAATAGCATATCAACTCATATCCTGCTAATGGGTCTCCAGTAGGCATCTCTGATGAACACTGGGTTCAACAATTGTTGGGTTGAAATGACTATTTTTAAATTCTAAGGATGAAAATGTGGCCCTCAAGAAGAAAAGTACCAGGAATAAGCGTGGAATTAATAATCTCTAAAACTTTCATGCTTGAAAAATAGTTTTCACTCTCTTCCACGAGATTGAACTATAAAATGTGATATTTTTATTTACAAGATGCATTTTGCACACAATAAGTTTGTGCAGAAAATAAATTATTTACACAAACTCAAAAAACAAACAAACAAGTGCATTGTGTTGTTAAAACATCTATCAGGACAAACTCTTTCCTGCATAGGATCTACCAGGAAAAAAGCATGCAGGTGCAAACAATCCTGCACAGAAAAATGGGGAAACAAAAACAAAATAAAAACAAGTAAGGGAGGAGAGGAGGGAAGGTGAAACATTTGCTGATAAACTCTCAGCAGGGAATCTTGATGTGGCCAGGCTTGTTAAAATTGCCAGGAAGAAAAGATATTGCATAGTCTTGCCCTGTTGTTAAGAGGAAGACATAAAACAAGGATATCATGCATGTTTTCATTCTATGGTATTTTAAATATTAACTGAGAATCTCTCCGTCTTTCAGGAATTAAAGATCCATTTACCTTCTGCTTGGATGTAAAAAATGCATGATGGCCTATCCACCAGAAGTGTTGCAAAATAATTTTCACTTGAAATGCCTAAAACCTCTTCTCGTAATTAAAAGTAAAGTGGTTTCATACATTATGAGCAGTCAGTGTTGTCTGTTTCAAAGTGGAAGAATGTTATGTTTATTTGTTTGTTTGTTTATTGGACTTCTAAATCACCTTTCTCACCTCAGCGACTCAAGGCAGCTCATATCAATTAAAGCATTTCATACAATAAAACCAATACTAAAATGTTTAAAATATCTAATAAAACTTGACACCTCATTAAAAACCAAAGACAGGGCTAGATGAGCCAGCAGGGGTGGGATGTGATGTCAGATGCCCCCCACACCTGCTGGCAGACTCATGTTTTTAAAGCCTTCCTGAAGGCGGGCAACTCCACCTGGAGGCGCAATTCAGGTGGCAGGAGGTTCCAAAGTGCCGAAGCACATACAGAGAAGGCTCTCCTCCTGGTCCCAGTGAGGCATACCTCTCTTGCTGATGGGACCACCAGAGAGCACCTACGGCCTGACCTCCTAGGATGGGTTGAAAACCTTGGGGCAATGTGGTCTCTTAGATATCCTGGGCCAGTACCATGAAGGGCTTTAAAGGTTGAAACCAGCACCTTGAATTGCACCCGGAAGCAAACTGGCAACCAGTGCAGCTCCCGTAGCAGTGGCAAGGCACGGGCATAACGCCCTCACCCCATCACCACCTGGGCAGCCGCATTCTGTACCAGCTATAGGTTCCAGATGGTCGTCAAGGGCAGCCCCATGTGGAGTACATTACAATAATCCAGTATGGTAGTCGCCAGAGCATGGGTGACTGTAAGCAAGGAGTCCCACTCTAGAAGCGGGCATAATTGGCGGATGACACAGAGTTGCACAAAAACCCTCCTGGCCACGACTGCCACCTGCTCTTCAAGCAGTAGTCACGAGTCCCTGAGGACCCCCAAATTATTAAGCAAGTCTGTTTGGGCAAGGAAGCCCCATCCAGCACCAAATATGGTAGCTACCAGGATAACCCGGAGCCCCGAACCCACAGCCACTCAGTCTTGCCAGGATTCAGCTGAAGCCCATTGTCCCCCATCCAGACCCTAACAGACTCCAGGCACCTGCTTAGGTTTTCAACTGCATCACCTGGATCACCACGGGCTGAGATATTTAGTTCTGGATGAGGCATTCCTGCCTCAGACAGACCTGGTGCATAACTTGGGGGTCCTCCTGGACTCACAGCTGCTGCTTGATGAGCAGGTGGTGGCCGTGGCTAGGAGGGCCTTTGTGCATCTTCATGTCATCTACCAGTTACACCCACTCCTGGACCAGGACTCCTTGCTCATGGTCACTCACGCTTTGGTCACCTCCAGATTAGATTACTGTAATGCACTCTACATGGAGCTGTATTGTCACACCTCATCACTGCTTTGGGAGCTGCACTGGTTGCCAGTGTGCCTCCGGGTACAATTCAAGGTGCTGGTTTTAACCTTTAAAGCCCTACATGGCAGTGGCCCAGGATACGTACGGGACTGCAGCTCCCCAAGGTTTTCTACCCATCCTACGAGGGCAGATCAGAGAGGCTCTGTGGTGTTCCCATCAACAAGAGAAGCTCACTTGATGGGGACCTGGAGAAGAGCCTTTTCAGTGTTTGCCCTGGCCCTGTGGAACCTCTTACCATCAGAATTATGCCTCCAGACAGATCTGCTCCCTTTCAGAAAGGCACTTAAGACCTGGCTTTGTCAGTGGGTCTGGGATCCGTCATGTGGTATGGCCCAGGCCTGCTGGCTATTTTAGCTGCCTGGGTTGAGTTCTTCTGTGATCTGTCAGTAGTGTCAGTATACTGTTTTTAGTGTATGCTGTTTTTATGCCTTTATGTATTGCTTTTATCTTTTAACTTGTACTTCTTAAGGGGTTAGGAAGGGTATTGTTGAGTGTTTTTAGTTGTTTTATTATTGTTTTTGTATGCATTGCTTATGTATTATATGGAGAAGGCTTCTTGCTGTAATGGAGCCCTCTTCTTTCTGCTGTTAGCTGCCCTGATTGGCGCCTGCGCGAAATAGCGTGGGATACAAATATCCCAATAAATAAATAAATAAATAGCTGAGTATTTGCAGCATACTGATGATAAATCATCCCATGGGAATGGATGATCTCCCCCAGAGGTTTCATGTAGTTGTTAAATAGGAGATGTGAGAGCCCTGAGCCCTGAGGCACCCCATACAGGAGATGCCTAGGGCTGGACATCCCATCCTCCAATGACACTGACTGGGTCCAGCCCTTTAGAAATGAGGAAAACCAGGACAGCCCAGTACCATAGGCTCCCAAACCTCGGATCGATCCCAGAAGGTTACCGGAGTCAACGTTCACATAGGACATGGCTTGATCTTTGCTACTCATGTACAATAAAGGGGGGAAAACCCTCTCTTCTTTGTGATTTTTAAAATATGAATATCAGAAACAAGACATTTTCTTCCCTTTAGGAATGGGAGAGAAATTAATTAATTTCTTGCCTGACTAGAATTTACCAAGTTGGAAAAGAGGAGAAAGGAGTAGTGGTTTTGTAACTCTCTAAAACAGTGATCCCCAACCACAGGGTTGCAGACCCATACTAGGCCAGGGGCAGTCCCATACTGGCCTCTGCAAGAGAGGGGGCATGTTAGTTCTGGAAGCACTGAAGGCAGTCTTCTTTCCTCGCCACAGCTGTGAGGGGGCCTCACCCTCCTCTCCCATCCCTTGCGGGGGGAGATAAAGGGCCGCGGCCCGCTGGGCCAGGCTGAAGACTGCTGCCGCCCCAGGACCATCGCCACAGCTGTGAGGGCCCCTGCCCTCCTCTCCCATCCTTTGCAGGGGGAGATAAAGGGCCGTGGGCCGCCGGGCCAGGCCGAAGATTGCCGCCACCCCAGGACCATTGCCGTCTTCGGCTCCTTCCCATGGCTGCCTTGGCTCATGTTGAGATTGGGACGGGGAGTTCCTTCCCCAAGTTGTCGGGGGAGTGGTAGCTCCTACGACTTTTCTCCAGTGGACATGGGGGTCTTGCTACGTTGGTTTTGCTGTAGTATAATTATATTTATTGTATTTTTATTGTATTTTTATGACCTAATTATGTAGTGTAGCTTTTTCTTGTATTTTGATATTATGCTGGATTGTTTTCCATTTTGAATTTATTGCATCTCTGTATTATTCTTTTATTGTTACTTTGTTGGATTATGTTGTTAGCCGCCTTGAGTTGGTCTTGGCTGAGGAAGGCGGGATATAAATTAAACTGATTGATTGATAAATAAGGCAATCCACCCAAATGCATACCCGGTGCCGGTTGTTAGCCACTTATTAGCTACGTTGCACGGGGGAAAGTGTTTCGCTAAATTGGATTTGGTGCAGGCGTACCAACAGCTGACCGTAAAACCAGCTGCCACCGCTGCGCAAATAATTGTAACCCACAAAGGGGTTTTTAAGGTCATGCGCCTGCAGTTCGGCATAAATTCGGCCCCCGAGATTTTCCAGTCCCTCGTGGAATGTTTGTTAAAGGGGCTCCCTGGAGTCCTCCCATATTTTGATGACGTGTTGATCACAGGGGGGAGTGTACCAGAACTGGCCAGGAGACTGGATAAGGTTCTATCCATTTTCGAAAAAGTGGGATTGAGGTTGAAAAAGAGCAAGAGTGTGTTCTTAGCAAGGGAAGTTCAGTTCCTTGGGTTTAAGATAACCCCCAATGGTGTAAAACCCTCCGAAGTGAAGGTTGCAGCCATACAAAATGCCCCTCACCCCACCGCAAAACTGGAGCTGCAGGCATTCCTAGGGCTCCTGAACTTCTACCATTCCTTTTTGCCAAGGAAAGCGTCCGTTGCGAAGCCACTGCATAAGCTTCTTAAGAAAGATGTGGTTTGGCAGTGGGCAGACAGTCAGGAAAATGCGTTCAACGAGTTAAAACAACCTCTGTCCTCAAAAGCGATCCAGACCCACTTTACATAAGAACATAAGAACAGACTTGCTGGAACAGGCCACAGCCCATCCAGTCCAGCATTATGTCTCACACAGTGGCTCACCATTTCCTTCAGGGTATTCCCAAGGAGGTGCCTTCACCTGCTTAGGATTCCCTGGAAATGGCATTGAGAGATATCCTGCCTATCTCTCCAACCCCGAGGTTGTCCTTAAGTATCCATAATTATAGCCATTGATACTTTGACCCCAGGAATCCAGTAGTTCTAGTCTGCGATGCCTCACTGGTGGGGGCAGTGTTGTGCCACGTGTTGGATAATGGGCGGGAAGCCCCGTTTGCATTATACTCCTGATCACTTTGAAAGGCAGAGCACAACTATGCACAGACAGATAGAGAGGCCCTCACCATAGTGGCAGGGACAAAGAAATTTCACGATTTTCTGTATGGTCGACCGTTCACCATTGTGACCGACCACAAGCCCCTATTAGGTATTTTCACCACGGGCAAGGCCACGCCCCAGATTCTGTCCCCCAGAATGCTCCGTTGGGCCATTTTTCTCATCACATACCAGCACACGCTGGTCCACCGACCGGGCAAAGACATCAGCCATGGAGACGCCCTTTCCAGGTTGCCCCTGCCCCAGATAGGAGACCCAGAGTGTGAAGTGGAGCAAGACCATCAGGTGCTCCTGATCGAGGCCCTAGATTCGCCTCCAATAGTGCCTGCAGACCTCACCAAGGCCACGGCGAAGGACAAGACCCTTTCCCTAGTAAGTTCCTGAGTGCAGAAAGGGTGGCCAGAAGCTCCCCCCACGGAGGAGTTCACGGCTTATTTTAGGAAGAGAGTTGAACTGTCCACAAAGAGGGGCTGCCTTCTACGGGGCCAGCGGGTGGTCATTCCCAAGTGATTGAGGTCGAAAGTGCTCAAGCTACTGCATGTCAGCCACCCCGGGATAGTTCACTCTAAAGCTCTGGCCAGAAGCTACTTCTGGTGGCCTCAAATGGATGCTGACATAGAACACATGGTCGGCACTTGCGAGAGTTGCCAGAGTTCTCGACCCGAAGAGTCCCGACTTCCCCACAGAGAATGGGACGCAGCCAGAGGACCGTGGTCCCGAGTGCACATAGACTTTGCGGGTCCTTTCAGGGGCTCCCTCTTCCTGATAATTGTTGATGCATACTCCAAGTGGTTGGAGGTTATCCCGATGTCCAGCACCTCATCAGCCGCAACCGTAAAGCAATTGCGCAAGGTGTTCAGTTGCTTCGGGATACCAGACGTGCTTGTGAGTGACAATGTTAGTACCTTCACGTCTGCGGAATTTCAGGCATTCATTGAGAAAAACGCCATTCAGCACATCACCTCTGCCTCTTTCCACCCCGCAACAAATGGTCAGGTAGAACACCTGGTACATACTACAAAGGACGCATTGCGGCAGATGGGCCATGGGGATCTGAACCTGCATCTGTGCCAGTTCCTGCTGTGCTACAGGGCGACACCACTCGCATCGGGGCTCTCACCTGCAGAGCTCCTCATGCGCAGGAAACCCGCAACACTTCTGACGAGGCTAGATCCAACCAGGGTGGAGGATAAGGGGAGGAACATAGAGATAGGAAATACCAAAAGTTTCGAAGTAGGGGAGCCCATATACTGAAGGAATTATGCAGCCGCAGGGCCAGCCTGGGTCCCGGGAGTAGTCATTGAGCAAACGGGGCCAGTTTCGTACTGTGTAGAGACCAGCACAGGTCTACTCTGGAGAAGGCATGCCGATCAGCTCAGGTGTAGGGATACCGATAGGCTAGATACAGAAATACAGCCGCACAATTCAGCATTAGGGTCCTCCCCCACCCGCTTATCCCAAGACACAGGGTACCCCTCAGGTACAAATTCAGATCATCACTCCTCTCCTAGGGGGGAAGGGGGTTGACACAAATCCATATCCATTGGACACCAGGGATACTTTGAAAGAGAGGAATTAGTTTTATGGGGAGGAAGAGTTTGATTTTGATTTTCAAAACCGTTTTTTTTTTTTGGAGTGCTCCCCCACCCGTCCGAGCGAAGAGTGGGGTTTTTCATTAGTCCCAGGAGCCCCTGGTTTCTCGACATTAGAATTCACCCCTACCCCATGCTCCCAGTCAGGGTCACCGCAAACGCGCATCCCCCCTTCTCCACGCTCCGAGCCAGGGGCTGCACAAATGTGTCAAGCTGCTAACGAGTCTAACTCTCCTATTACAGGACAGGAGTCAAGGGAACAGAGAGGAGCTAGCACCACCGAACCAAGCACAGCAGCCGCGCATCCCAAGCACAAATGCGGGAAACCACATTGGTTGAGGGACTTCGTCCCATCCTAGGGGGGGAGGGGTGTTTGTATGGAATGTAACCACATACTTGTGCCTTTAAGATTGAATGTAACCGGATCTACAGGAAATGTATACTTAAACCAATTGTAATGATACATTGTATTCAGCTGTATGAGAATGCGAACTACAACCAAAGATGGTAGTAGTGAGCATTCAGCTCACATGGTTCAAATTCCCCAATCACCTCCAGCCGCGGGAGTATTGCCTGCCACAGACACACCTGGACAAGAAGGGCATGACTCAGGATGACATCATGCCAACAGGAGCCAATAGGCTACCATGTAACCACATTCAAATGTATAGTGACTGTATTTAAAGAGCTGCATTGCCACCATTACCTCGTGTTCATTCTGTACTTCATGCAATAAAGATGTGTTAAGCTATGCTACAGCTGCTTCAGGCGTCTTGATTCCAGAACACCAAAGGTGTGTAGTCTTCTTTCTTGGACTCATCACAACTCAGACTGCTAAAACACTCACTCAAAAACTAAAAGCTATCTGGGTTTCCATCTCTCTCAGTGAGAGTGAACCATGTCTTGGTTCCATTCTAAGACCTTAGCCTTGAGAAAAGAACAAGAGGTGATTTCCCAATATCTGGGTAAAATGGTGGAGTGTGCTCATCAAAATGGTTCCACTTAGACTAAGTGACAAGCAATAAAGAACTATCTCAAAAAGTAATTCTAACACAACTAGCATAAAACTAAATAATCACATGTAAATTAACATAAAATAATGTCATCCCACATGGAATCTCGACAGAAGCTATATTTCATTTCATTTCAAGTTTTATACCCCACCTTTCTCCATCCAATGCATGACTCAAGGTGGCCAATAACAAAGAAAATATACAATGCAATACAAGCAAAACAATACCAGCAAAGCAGTACATGAATAAATGCAGCATAGACCATACAATGATGGATAACAGAGCAATACAAAATACAAAATATTGCATACAATCAAATATTAGCAGCACAGTAATAGAGTCTGCCAACAATACCATATACAAGATCAATTCAAGGTAAATATATCCACATTATAATCACAAAAAATAGCATTACAATGAAGTATAACTGAGCTCCGGAGTGGGGTGGCATACCGTCTCCAACTGAAGCAGCCAGAGTCCTCTGCCACCACTCGGCAACTCTCAGCTTTTCATCCCCCGGCCTGGTGGAAAAGGATGCTCAAGGGTGGGCGGCATACCGTCTCCAGCTGAGCCGGTTGGAATCCTCTGTCTATAAAAAGACAATTAGGTCTAGAGAAAATACCATTCTTCCTTGTGCCTGATTCTACTAGATACACTGTTACCCTGCTCGATATCTCAGGCAGTTAAAGGCTGCAAGCCACCAAAAAGCTTTCTTTGCTTGCAAGATGCCATGCCCTTCCCACAGCTGTACTAGAGGGCAAGTTGAATAAGTCTCTATTTGCTGAAAGACTTTGCAGGCGCACCCACCCAAGGAAGACTCAGACACTGGTATTGGATTAAAGGCATCGGGCCACTTTTATTGAATAATGCCCTAGTCCGAATTATCACTTTCAATTGGTGTATCATCCAATTGTAATTCTTTAAGGCAAGCAGGCCGCAGTAGCACTTGTAAGGTTCCACCCTAAATGCCAATGGAAATTGGCTACATGTATCAATTTGTATCAATTTGTTTGTTGACACAAACAAATTGTTGACCGGCATCAATATACTATCTACTGACCCCACCCTATGACGTGTATCCATTCAAATATCAAGGTGATGCAGGCTGTGAAGCTCCTAACATTACCCCTTTCATAGTTCGTCCTTGACCGGCCAAACCTGTTTCGCCTGTACCTATCTACATGTTGGCCAGTCAATTGTGAACCTGCCGGATACCTATGTGTCATAAATCTTTACCTTACCCAGTGCTACCCGCCAAAAGTGACCAAAGTCAACTTACCCCGTATCTCAAACACTAGTGACAGTGTGGGATGGGCGAAAAAGCCAAGAACCAAAGAGCCAATTGCAGGTCCAAGCAAAAATTCCCACCCGGCCCCTAAGCGACCAGAAAATCACACTGTCCACTAGGGAGGGGGTGGAGGGAAAAATTTCTCCGCTCCGTCGCTTCTAAAATGGCAGCCAGGCTGCCTCGTGGCCACCCCTTTTAAAGAGGGTGGCCACGCCCCCTAACTCACCCGGATGTCTGAGTCTGGGTGGGTGGGGGCCCCGCAAAGAGTGTGGCGGCCATTTTGGTGCCACAATTGCATTGCAGGCGCACCCACCCAAGAAAGACTCAGACACCGGTATTGGATTAAAGGCATCAGGACACTTTTACTGAATAATGCCCTAGTCCGAATTATCACTTTCAATTGGTGTATCATCCAATTGTAATTCTTTAAGGCAAGCAGGCCGCAGTAGCACTCGTAAGGTTCCACCCTAAATGCCAATGGAAATTGGCTACATGTATCAATTTGTATCAATTGTTTGTGGACACAAACAAATTGTTGGCCGGAGTCAATATACTATCTACTGACCCCACCCTATGACGTGTATCCGTTCAAATATCAAGGTGATGCAGGCTGTGAAGCTCCTGACATCACCCCTTTCATAGTTCACCCTTGACCGTCCAAACCTGTTTCCCCTGTACCTATCTACATGTTGGCCAGTCAATTGTGAACCTGCCGGATACCTATATGTCATAAATCTTTACCTTACCCAGTGCTACCCACCACACGGGGAGGCGTCCATGATGACTCACTGCCCCCCCCCAGAACGTCAGCTCGGTCACCAGGCCTGCTTGCACCTCCTCCAGAAAGAGGTACATACCTCTGGCCGACAGGTGGACCCCATATCCTGCCTATAGGTCCAAATTTTTGCAAGCCTATCCTCAGATGTCTACTGGCTGTCCCTAAGCCATTCTCAGCAAGGAACCGGGCAATGGCCCTGTCCACTGACCGCCGGGGATGGTCCAAACCACGGAGATCCATGTCTCCTCTAAAATGGTGTCTCGGCACGATGTTAGACCATAGCAACCATGTGTACGGCCATAAATGATGTAAAAAAGCCAGGTCACTGCACCTCGACATTTTAAGGAAAGGTCAGCGATCTGTGTGAGATCATCGCCGCCGAGGTGCAGAATAAGAACATCAGGCGGTCCAGCATCCCTGATGAACATCAGGAATGACAACAGTTCCCGCCCTCTCATGCTGCGCATACCATACCACCGCATACGTGCGGATGTACGCAGCCCGAGCAGGGGTCCACACTCTGTCGCCGCAGCATATACTGCTGCCCAGTGTACATAGCTGCGGCCGACCAGCCCCACTGGCACCGGTGTGCGGAGACACACAGGATCTGTAAAAGAGGAGAATGGGTTAAGGACATAACTAGGTACTCATACAGTGAGGGGACGTACATATAAGGAAAATACGTGCACACCCTTACGTGCCCACATATATCCACCTCCAAGTACTCAAACGCAGCCGCGGTCAATGCGACACCTATCCTAAATGAATGGGTGCCATAACGGGCCCCACACTGTGAAGCGCGGTACCGGTCACCCTACAGAACTTAAATTTGGTAAGGGGAGACCCATCCTGGTGGCAGAAAAACAGGCCAGGGCGCGCAGCAGGCACTGCCAATTGCATGTAGGGCACCAACCGGAACGATGTCAGCAAATGTACATCATAGCAGTATACACCACTGCCCACTCCATGCTGATCGGCCTTTGAGGGACGAATCCCCAACTGAGCCCACTCTTGGCTGATATAGACATCTTCGAGTTCCAGTGCCCTACAAAACACGTCCCCCTTTGACCATGGGACCAGCTCGCTGAGTTGTCGAGCTCCAGAAAAAAGCTACCGCGGTAGCTGCATGAAAAGAGACTCCTCCTACCTACTGCAACATCATCTATGCCAACCTCGTGCAAGGTGGGTCAGAATATCTGTGAGAATAGGGCGACGTGTGTCCGGCCGGCGGCCACATACATGTGTCCACCCTTCGAATACATGGCGTATGCAGAAGACCCTTGCATAGTCAGGAAAGCCCTGTGCCCTGCCCATGAATATCAAGGCGTAAAGCCTGGTGGCTATGGTGCGTGAAGCCAACCCCAGATCATAAGGGGACTATACATTATAAAACCTAGTCGACCAATGTTGGCCACATTTTGGGCAATTGCCTTTGCCCACAAAAGACTCTAAAGTGAAGGAGTGGATGCTGATGCACCGTGCGCTTGCGAGTTGCCAAGGCATGCCACTCACCCGGTTCACATCTCCTTGCCAAATGACCATATCTCAGCCAGGAGTGGAGAGGGTAGTTCCCAAGTGTCTGGAGTACAGTCACGGAACTGGGAGATCTGCAGGCGGGATAAAGCATCAGCAATATCATTATTAATGCTTGGCACATGTTTAGCCCTAAGGAGCGCCTTAAAGCGCACGGACCCAAGAACAATAGGCGAGCTGATGCCATGACTCCGGGGGATTTATACGTTTGGGCACTGACAATGTGCATCACTGCAGCATTGCCACACCAAAAGCGAAGCACAGAATTAGGCCACCTGTCCCCCCAGAGCATAAAGGGTACCCAGAATTGAGAAAAATTTTCAGAAACGTAAGATCACATAAGCGATCCATGCCCTGCCATCCCTGGGGCCACTGCACACTGTCCTTAAATAAATCCCCCCACCCCTGGGAGCCGGAGGCATCTGACTGTAGTTGGAACTGGGGCTGACCAGAAGCTCAGACCTCTAAAAGGAGACAGCATGAAAGTCCTGCAGAATGTGAGCCAAACCAACCGGTCCGCTCGCAAACCCCTAATCAGCGTACCCTGCGGTGTCATTTATCGAGACCCGCCATAATGTGTCCCAGACACTAGGCAAAAGCACTGCCTGGTGTTACCACTCTGCAGGCAAAGTTGATACGGCCATGCATCACCTGCAACTCTCGGAGAGGCACCTTCCACTTGGCAACATTGCCACATTGCAGCAGGGGCCGCTCCCCTTGACCGACAATTCGGTCACATGGCCCTCTTGCGCGTTATTCAAAAGAGAGGTGCATCCACTTGTTGACCGGTGAACCTCATCTCCAGAATACAAGCCAAATTCCTGTAACCCTATCCCCAGATGACAAATGGCTATCCCCAATCCATTCTAGACAAGGAACCAGGCAACAGCCCTGTTCACTGACTGTCAGGCACAGTCCGACCGCTGGGTCAAAGTCTCACCTATGCTATTGCCTTGGCATGATGTATGACCATAGCAATCGTGTAGACGGCCATAAATTTATTTATTTATTTATTTATTCAATTTATATCCCGCCCACTCAACACAAGGCCGACTCTGGGCGGCTAACAACATAAAAAGTAACCCCAGGGCAACCCAAGGAGTTTACAGACAATATTCACAAAAACAACAATAATCCTAAAAACAGTTAAAACAGTTAAAAAAAAGTTAAGACTACCCACCCCCTAAAAAGCAAGGGCTGCAGGATCGAAAAGGCACCATGGGGAAGAGTTCCTCTACACCAACCACCCCATGGTGGTTACCCTTCCACCCGCACCCCACACTTGACCTGCCAGCCAGGTTTTAAGATCCCTTCTGAAAGGCAGCAACTCTGTCCGAAGACGTAATTCTGTTGGCAGGAGGTTCCAGAGGGCCGGTGCAGACACGGAGAAGGCTCTCCTCCTTGTGCCAGAGAGGCGAGCCCCTCTGGCTGATGGAACAATTAGAGAGCCCCTCCGGTCCGCTCTGGTTGGACGGACAGACGTCCTCAGGGCGATGCGGTCTCTTAGGTAACCTGGCCCACTACCATATAGGGCTTTAAAGGTCAAAACCAGCACCTTGAATTGCACCCGGAGACATACTGGCAACCAGTGCAGCTCCCGGAGCAGTGGCGAAGCATGAGCATAACGGCCACACCCCATCACCACCCGGGCAGCCGCATTTTGGACCAGCTGTAGCCTCCGAATGGTCGTAAATGGCAAAGAAACGCCAGGTCACTGCACTCAGAAGTCTTTAAGTCCAGGTCAGCAATCCGAGCAAGATCACCACCTCCGAGGTGCAGAATTAAAACATGTGGCGGCCCAGCATCCCCAATGGACATCAGGAATGTCAACAGTTTCCGCCACCTAAATGCCGTGCACCCCAAACCACTGCATACGCGCGGGCACGCGTAGCCCGAGATGGGGTCCCCATTCTGACAAAGCAGCATACTGTGCTGCCCCAGTGCACAGAATTGTGGCCCACAATCCACACTACTACCAGTGTGCGGAAACACACAGGGTCTGTAAAATAAGGAGGGAGAATAGAGGGCAGAACAAGGCACTCATTCAGTGAAGGTATGAACAGATAGAGAAAATTGGGCAAATCCCCACCTGCCCATGCAACATATGTCAGGCTCGAGGCACCCGAACGCAGCCGCAGTTGATGCGGCGCCTAACCGGAAGGAATGGGTACCAATTCTAGTTCAGTAAGGGTAGACCAGGCTTGGTAGCAGACGACAGGCCAGGGCGTGAACCATGCGCTGCCACAAACACCTGTGGGGAAGCAACCAGACATACGGCAGCACCAGGCTAGTACCCTCTTCTGGCTGATCGGCCCTTGAGGAGCGAAGCCTCCCCAGAGCCCACTCCTGATCAAGCAACACATAGTCTAGTTCCAGTGCCCTGCAAAACATGTCCCCTGTTGCAAATGGTAGCAGTCCCGTTTTTCTGGAGCCGCAGGTTGACAGGTATGATTTGCACATGCACGGGTGCATTTTATAGATGACATAAGTGTACCCGCTTCTACTTCCGGGTGCAGCAAAGGCGGTGGCTGGCCATATGAAATAGTGCCATGGCCAGGTCTGGAACGCAGGCTGTAGTTTGGGAACCCATGAACTAATGCATGCATATATACCTGTCCGGGATTAAACTTAGACAGACTTAAAGCAGACATTTTAGATAGCATTTAACTTGTAATACCTACTTTCATTTTTTATTATTTAATAGTAATTAACAAATTTAGGCTGTCACATTTTCAGATGAAATAACTTATCACATTACAGGCCTTTAAACTCGAGTTTTAGACTTAATTGCCTTATGCAATTATTTTGCACATAATAATTGATTGATTGGTAGCTCCGGCCAAGGAACTAAGAACTCTAGGAAACTACGTTACTCATTAAAAGCAAATCCACCATATTAATTCATTTCAATAGATTAGCCTCTTTTTTAAAAAAAGGTCCACAAATTACCATTACCATTTTCTCTTTTTTAAAAAAATTAAGCTGGCCGGATAGTTGTGTGGTTTAGGGTAGGCATATCAGAGAATAAACAAAACAAAAATGCTGTAGCACTAACGAAGTGGACTTGATCCACAAAAACTCATATTAAAATATAACAGTCTTTACAGTGCTACAATGTTGTTTTGTTTATTCTATGATATGACTGAAACACAGACTAACATGGCTACTCTATCAGGTTAGGAGTTCAATTCCAATGTGCACAATCCCAAGCCACCCCAGGAAACACTAGAAATAATCATTACAAGTTAGAAATGGCTTGATGGTATGTTGTTGATGTTGATGTTAAAAAGAGTCAAAGACTGGTCTAAAATTAACAGTTCAAGAACTAACCAATGCCCTAAGAACTGTCAAGGAAATGCCGAAGTATGTAGGCCATTTCTATTAATGTTATCTTTGTAGAGTAAGGGTGTTAAAGTCCAATTAGTCCTACAAACTTGAATGATGATGATGGGTGGCCTTATTTAAAGTGTCCCTTAGGTACCCAGTGCAAATATTACCATACCTGGAGGTCTTAAACATTAGAAACAAGGTCTGGAAATGGGTCTCCCATGTGTCATTGGAAGCCAATTAAATTCTCCAGGTAGGATACATAAGCCAAGTATTGTTCATTCTTTCTGAAGAGCAGGGTTCCTGAAACTTGGCTCTCCAGATGTTCTTGGACTTCAATTCCCAGAAGCCCAGATCTGCAAGTATGGTAATCCTGTAATTGAAGTCCATGAACACTTGGAGAGTCAAGTTTGAGGAGCCCTCCTCTCCAGGTATGAAATGTACCTTTAACAGAGACTGGAAACAAATTCGGAGTAACTGAGATAACCATGATATGGTTATCCAATATGGTGACTGTGCAACCATTGAGTCCCGAGGAGGCTGCAATTTCCTCCCTTGAGCACGACCAGGGGAAGGGACGCGGCGTGCTCCTTGAACTTGACCTGAAATTCTCCAACCCCCAACACTGGAATACTGTTCCCTTGCACGTCCCGTAGTGTGGCCCTCAACGCTTTGAGCTTGGGCCGCTTTTGGGGGGCAATTCCACAAAACTCCCTCTGGGAAATGATTGAATATGAGGACCCCGAGTCAATTTCCATCCTAATGGGCACCCCTTGGACTAGTACCTCAACAAAGTAGCGGGGGTGTCTCGTAGACACGCTGAACACCGAGGCGTCGTCCTCGCTGCCGTCGGCGATGCGGCCCACACCGTCCTGCTTCCGCGTGGCCTGGGCGCCGTCTTTTGGTTTCGCTGGGCGGTCTCGTCCCGCGGAACGGTCTGGGGAGCTCCTCCGGGACTCGCGCTTCTTCCTGCACACCTTGGCGATGTGCCCGCGGCGGCCGCAGTTGTGGCACTCGGCCTTCCGGAAAGGGCATTTCACGCGGTCATGGGCCGCGCCACAGCCATCGCATCGTCGGCCCTCCTTCCGGACCTTCTGTACGTCCTCGTCGTCGCTGCTCTCTGTGGACGACCTCGAAGTTCGCCGGGCCGCCTGTACTGGAGCCTCTGTTTTCCTCGACTTTGGCCGCCAGTCCTGGAGCTCTTGGACCCCGGCCTTCGTAGCTTCTGCGGCCTGGGCCGCCCTAACGACCTCCTGCAGCGTGGGAGGCGGCTCTTGGTTCATTAATATGCGCTGGGTCTCGGCGTCGTTCAGGCCGCACAGCACACGGTCTCGGAGGGTGATTTCGACGTTCTCCCATTTGCACGGGCCGGCCGCCAGCCTCAGGGCCGCCACGAACGTGGCGACCGTCTCCCCGGGCGCTTGGACTCGCCTCCAAAACGCACTCCGAGCGGGAAACATCGCCGTGGCGGGCCGGACGTGCTCACGCAGCAACTGCATGAGTTCCTTGGCCTTGAATTCGCTCACCCTCCTCGGTGCAATCAGGTCCACCAAGGTCCTTTTTGTTTCTTGTCCGAGCATTCTGGTGAAGATGGCTCTTTTCTTCGCCTCTTCCGTGACTTCGGACTCGATCAGTGCGGCCTGGAAGTCCATCTCGAAGATCTCCTAGTCGCCCGGTTTCCTGATTTCGAAACCGGTGCATGTCTTGGTCCCGTGGGCTGCCATCCCACCTTCGTCGCCAATTTAGTGTAAGGGACCAAAGACAATGAAACAGCCGAAGGGTTGGCTTAACACAGGTTTATTGCATGATGATCCGGAGGAACATGTGGTAATGGCGGCTGGGTAGCTCAATATATACAGCTGGCTATACATTTGAATGTGGCTCGTTGGCAGGCTATTGGTTGCTGCCCGTGTGACGTCGTAGGAGGTCACGCCCTTCTTGACCAGGTGAGGAGGTCGCGGGGAATCTTCCCGCGCTGCTGATCCAGGTGGCTTTGATCCATTAGAGCTGGACGCTCGCTACTGCCCTCTGGTGGTCACTAGCTCGCGTCCCCTTATTAAGCATACATTGATACAGGTGATGGTTATAATGTTGCACACAGAAAGGTTACATTGATAACACATGGTACAGGTACATTGTTAAAGGCACTGCTTTACAGAACACAACACTTCTGCACCATCATACTCCATTAAAACCCGTGTTTTTCCCCCGCACTGATTACTTAATGGTTCCTATCAAACTAGGGCATGGCCTTTGCACGTGAAACTGATTGGCCAGCATCCCACTTTTATGAAGTCAAATGTGTAACCCTTTATGCAGGCCAGGAAACCGCTACCCCTCTGGGCAAATTTTTTTGCATCATAATGTAAAATTTATTTTCCCTGACCTTCACACAATGGGATACTGATATCTGCTTTTAGCATCCTAAGCATTCACCATTTCTCTTCTAACAAAAGAAATAGCTTCTTCGGAGGGAAACCAAAGAATTAAGCTAGAGAGAAATAATCACGGAGGAGGTCCTTGCATGTCTTGTTAAACTAAATGCTGACAAATCACCAAGACCACATGGCATTCATCCATGAGTTCTCAGGAACTTAAAGATGAAATTGCTGATCTCCTAGCCAAAATATATAATCTTTCCCTCAAATCAGGCTTTGTGCCTGATGACTGGAAGGTAGTGAATGTAACACCAATTTTCAAAAAATGATCCAGAGGTGATCCAGGAAATTGCCAATGGGTCAGTTTGACATGTGTTCCAGGCAAAGTGATGGAAACCATCCTAAAAGATAGGATTAATAGACACTTAGAAGAGAAGGTACTGCAAAAGGAGAGTCAACATGGCTTTTGCAAGGGCAAATCATGCCTTACTAATCTGTTGGAATTTTTGAGAGTGTTAACCAGCATGTGGATAAGGGGGATCCAGTTGACATTGTTTATCTGGACTTTCAGAAGGCTTTTGACAAGGTCCCACAACAAAGGCTCTTGAATAAACTTGCTGGTCATGGAATAAAGAGACAGGTCTTGTCCTAGATCACCAACCGGTTAAGGGACAGGAAACTGAGGGTAACACTAAATGGGCACTTTTCCCAAGTTGAGGGAAGTAAAGGGTGTGGTCCCGCAAGGTTCAGTACTGGGACCCCTGCTTTTTAGCCACTTCATCAATTATCTAGAAGTAGGAGTAAATAGCAAGGTAGCCAAATTTGCTGACAACACTAAATTATACAGGGTAGTGAAAACTGTGAGAGATTGTGAGGAGTCCTGAGGGATCTCTTGACACTGGGGGAGTGGGCAAAACAGTGGTAAATGAGCTTCAACACTAGTAAGTGCAGAGTGATGCACGTTGGGGCAAAAAAAAAAAAACAATTACAGTACATTTATAAACTGATGGGGTCTGAACATTCTGCAACGAACCAGGAAAGGGACCTTGGTGTCCTGGTGGACAGCACAGTGAAGGTGTCAACCCAGTGTGCCTCAGCAGTGAAAAAAGGAAGGTTATAGAAAATAAGTCAGCAAGTGTCATTCTGTCTCTTTATAAATCTATGGTGAGGCCTCATCAGTAATACTGTGTACAGTTCTGGTTGCCATACCGCCAGAAGGATATTATGGAGCTAGAAAAAATGCAGAGGAGGGCAACCAGAATGATTAAGGGACTGGAACACCTTCCTTACCATCTGAGGCTGCAACGGTTGGGCCTCTTCACTCTTGAATGACGGTGTCTAAGAGGTGACCTGATTGAAGTTTATAAAATCATGCACAATGTGGACAAAGTAGATAAGGAATAACTGTTTTCCAATCGCACAACTCTAGAACTAGGGGACACTCCATGAAACCTTTGGGTACTAGTTCTCAAAAAAAAAGAGAGAGAGAGAGAAATTACTTTTTCACCCAGAGGATCACTGGTCTATGGAACTCCCTGCCAGATGAAGTGGTGACAGCTGTCAGTCTTGACAGCTTTAAGAAAGGATTAGACAAGTTTATGGAGGACAAGGATATCAATGGCCATAATTATGGATACCTAAGGACAACCTCTGAGTTGGAGAGATAGGCAGGATATCTCTCAATGCCATTTCCAGTGAATCCTATGCAGTTGAAGGCATCTGCTTGGGAATACCCTGAAGCCAATGGTGAGCCACTGTGTGAGACAGAATGCTGGTCTGGATGGGCTGTGGCCTTTTCCAGCAAGGCTGTTCTTATGTTCTTTCCTTATGTTGTTATGTTTTGTTCTGCCTAAGCAAATTATAGCTTACTTATAGTACATGATGTTTTCTTTCTCTTAACTATTAGGTAATTAAGAAAGTATACAAAAGTCATAAAAGTAATTTGCTGAAGCTTTTCCTAAACCACTGGAGTAAGCAATAAGGACAACCAAACAATGTGGGGACAGGAGAGAGACCTAAATTAAGCAAAAAATCACATTGCCTTTGAAACAGCATAGTACAAAAGTGGTTAATAGCCACTAGAAATGGGAGAAATTTTTTCCTTCCATCTCAAGCAAAATACACCAAATTTGAAAATAGGAAAGAACTGATGTACTGATTGATGATTTTGCAAATCTCTAAAATATTTGATCTTCATTTAGTCCATGGTGGAAAATTCATCCATAAGTTTTTTCCATGAAAAAGGCTGGGTCATTGGTGCCTCTGGACTTTCTGGGGGTGACGCTTCACCTCAGGGAGGCAGGGTCTATTAAATTGGCCCGCCCCGGCAACTAATGGATCTGGTCGGATTCCAGTAGCAACTGGGGGATTTTCCACTGGATCAGCTACTCGATTCACCTGAGGTGCTTGTCAACCTGTGGAACAGGATGACGACAGTGGCCTTGGATGAAATCACGCCACTGTATCCTGTCCGAGCCCTGGGGTGTTATGTCATCCCCGTGGTTCACTGATGAAATGCAGGAGCTCAAATGGGCTAAGAGACACCTAGAGCGCCACTGAGTGACAACCCAGAGCAGTTCCGATTGGACACTAGCTAGAGCCACTATTAGGGTCTACCTAGTGATGATGGGGGTGGTGAGGTGGCAATACTTCACCACCCTTATTGCCTCCGCTGATAATGGCCTACCAACCCTGTTTCGGGTGACCAGGTCCCTCCTGGGCAGGGAGGGGCCAGTGCTCAGTTGGCAGGTTTCGGCTGAGAACTTTGCAGACCATCTGGTGGAGAAAATCGATCGGATTCACTCGGGGCTTAACCCTGGTGGGGGCAGTGAAGGTCTGGTGGGGGCGGGGCTGGAGTACAGAGTTACTGTGTGATCTGGGACCGGTTTGAGCTGGTTGCCCCTGATGAAGAGGACAGGCTTCTTGCAGCAGTGCGAGCCACTACATGTCCTTTGGACCTCTGTCCCTCCTAGTTAGTGAAAGCTTCTAAGGTGGTGACAGGAGGCTGGGTCAGGGCTATAATAAATGCATCTTTGCAGGAGGCGGTGTTTCCTACATCGTTAAAACATCCTTTGGTGCACCCCCTTCTGAATAAACTGACCCTTGACCCAACAGTCCTAACCAACTACAAGCCAGTGTCCAATCTCCCCATTTTGGGGAAGGTATTGGAGAAGGCAGTGGCATGCCTGCTGCAGGGGGCTCTGGAGGAAGGAGATTATCTGGAGCACTTTCAATCAGGATTCAGGCCTGAACATGGCACAGAGCCGGCATTGGTCGTGCTGGTGGATTATCTCAGGTGAGAGCGGGATGGCGGTCATGCAACCATCATTGCTCTCCTTGACCTCTCAGTGGCCTTCGATACCATCCACCACGGTATCCTTCTGGAACGGCTCAAAGGGTTAGAGATCCAGGGCACAGTGTTGTCCAGGTTTTCCTCATTTCTGGAGGGCTGTTCCCAGTCAGTGTGGTTGGAGAGGAAGAAATCCAATCCTAGGACCATTAAATATGGGTGCCGCATGGCTCGGTGCTCTCTCCTATCCTATTTAACATCTACATGAAGTCACTGGGTGAGATTATACGTTCCCATGGGGCGTGGTACCATCAGTTCGCAGATGACACCCAGGTGTACATCTCGGCCTGTGGGGACTGCAGTAATGTGGTCAAAGTCCTGTCTGGATGCCTGGAGGCCATTGGGGTCTGGTTAGGGGATTATTGTATACCGAATAATTGTTCCCCACCACGGGAGGTTATTGGACGGTTTTCTCCAACGCATGCTTGTTGCAAGATGTAAAACAATGATTTCTTGATGATGATGATGATGACAACGCTGACACTGATAATCACTATTATTATTATTATTATTATTATTATTATTATTATTATTATTATTATTATTATTATTATTATTATTATTATTATTATTATTATTATTATTATTATTATTATTATTATTATTATTATATTGCAGTCTAATTAATAAGGCGTGACGGCAGGAAAGAGGGATTTTCCCAGGCAATAAGGGATACTTGACAGCTATGGGTCAGTGTAACATCTAGTGCTGGCAACATTAAGATAAATCAGGATAGACCTTAGCTGCATGTGGAGAGAGAACAACCAGAGGTGGAAGCTGGAGTCAAATGAATAAAACATAGAATGACAAAATAGGAAAAGGAATAAGCCAAAGCTGCATTAATACACAATGCAGAGATAGAGGTACACCAATATTAGACAAAAATTTCTGGAGGACGCATCAATAACCTGAAAAAATGCAAACACTACCATCCTAATGGCAAAAAGAGAACAAGATCTAAAGAATCTCCTGACTGGGTGAGGAAGAGAGTGCAAAAGCTGGCTTGAAACTCAATAGCAAGCAAAGACCAAGATAAGAGCAACAGGTCTTATCAGTCCCTGGAGAATGGGTTGAAAGGGATTATAGCGCTTCTTTGGAATCTGAAGTCCCTGTGGGTAGAGATTGCAATCCTGAAATGAAAGGGTGCTTAACTCTTTGAAGGCAAGCTATGAGGAATAAAAGTAGAGGCATTATACAAACACAACATGCTAGAGCCCAATACCATGTTATAAGCTGGTTGCAGAAGGTCAGATGCCCTTGAGATGTGGTGCTGGAGGAGAGATTTGCGTGTACTCAGAGAAGATCAAATAGAAAGGATGAAGTCAAAGTGCTATGAATATCAAATGAGAAGAGAGGGTTCACTTGAGAAAGTCTTGATCCTGGGAAAAGTTATTAGGCATGATTATCAATAACAGAAATGACCTGAGCTGCTTTAGCTGAATTAAGTATCTATGGAAAAGGTTAAAAAAATGCTGTAAGAATAGACCAAATTCACTAGACTGTCATAGCAATAAGAACAGTAACATAATGGGTTAATTGCAGATATGTTGAGCAGTTGGGAGGTGCTTGCTCTTCAAAAGAGATACTGAACGACATACCTAATTTATCCAATACAAATTATCTTAACAGGTTACATTTTATCTACAGTATAGACTTACATGACTTATATGAAATACATGGAAGATACTCAGAACCTTAACTCTAAGCAATCTGGATTAAGTTCTATATCTTAAGACATTTAGACAAAGCATATTACACTTTTACTTATGCATAATATTAAAGCAATTTACAAGACATGTCACTTTAAACAAGGATCCATTTTTCTCTTTTGCCATTTTGCAGGCATTGTACATCAAAATGTATGCACATGATGACTTTGTAATCGACTGAATCACATTCAGAAAGTTTTAAAACAGACAGGATTCTTTTTTCCCCTCTGATTCAGCATTCATGCTGGGCAAAAGGGGCTCTAATCCTGAAGAGCAGAGGCAATTTTGGTTTGCGATTCACAATTTCCTCCTCCCAGCTGAATTCTCCCTTGGTTTAATGTTAAGGAAATTAACTTTATCTCTTCTTGATGTTTATTCTTGAAATTACACTCAGGGGATTGACAGATAGAGAACAATTCTCTCCCACACTCTGGCTTGCTATAAAGTGGGTAATTGATCTCAACTACGCCTCTTTATTCCATTTCACAACCAACTGGCCAGGCTGAACTTGTGAACTTGGAGACAGAGGACTCCATTTTTGCATTCACTAGCAGTGTGTCTACTCTCTCACAGCGCTAGTTTCATCCTTGGCTAATGAATGAGGTGATTACACATTGACCTGATTCTATGGAAGCGCCAGCCACCAGAATTGCCAGCCTGCACTTTAAAAACAGGCTTGGTTATGCAGGAAAAGGGGGGGGGGCTTATCTTCTCCCGCATGGCTATTGTTAATGCAGTGTTCCTTTTTGAGGCTAATATGGAACATTTTAACCAAATTTTCTGATAGAAACAGATATGTAGTAACCACATGCTTGAATTGTTTACTTGGTTGCATTTTTATAAGAAAATGATATTTCTAATTAATTCATTCCATTTTCCAACTTCTGTAGCAAATCTTAAGGTCTGCCAGTCTTTTATACCATGCGGTCCTTTGTTCTCGTGGGCAAGGACTCCCCCTTCCCATTTCTGCAAAAATATTCATTCTCAGCTCAGTAGGGCATGAGGAGAAATTTTGTGTGGGTAAACATCCAACTCCAGAATCCACCGTCTTTACTTCAGAATTTACATTTGCCTGATGGCAAAGTGAACCAGCACTCTGAGAATACATATGAGACCAGCAAACTCTAAATACTCCTGCTTAAGTGTGCCAGACTTAAACCAATTTTTCCTTTCTCTGTGTATATTAGACAAGACAAAATACAAAATATCCTTAACCTCCTACACCTTTTCACACTATATAACACTATTATTATTAAACTTTAACAGACACACAGTCCTTCTATCTCCATACACTCAGGGTCCTCATTCATTCGTTCATTCCATGCATACACTCATATTTCACAGATTCCATGCCTTTCCCAGACCTTAAAGTCAGATTAATTATGATTTTGCAGAATGATCTAATTAGCCACCCTGGGTTCAATATTTTGAGGTTGGTGTAGTTCAGTGCTGAAAATCAATTGCACTGCTTCTCAGACCTGTCTTTCCTTACTGACAGCCTGGGCAAGTTGCTTTCAAGGCATTCTAATTTAATTACATTCCAATCCAACATGGGCTTCATGTTATGTGGGGTCCACTTATCTTGCCCAATTTAATTTACCTAGCAATTGCTGTAATTTTACATATGTCATTTGAGCATCCAATTTCAATTGAAGAAGGGTTGGGGCTAAATGAGCCTGTAATATTTTATGTCCTAGATATGGGTATAGGGTTGTACTAGTACTCTTTCCGGAGCAATTTAAAAAACCATGAGGCTACAAAATTTTCTCTAGGGCTCCAACACAATTCCTTCTAACATTCTTTTCGTGAACAACCTCTGCAACCCTGTATCACCCTTTTCCCTTTCTTGTTCCACCATGGCCCGGAATGCACTCTTTCTCTCCCTGTGAAGAAGATCTTCTTCCGAGCTCCCCTTTTTAAGTGTGGCAGCTGGGAGGAAGGCCAGTGCTGAGGGCTGTGTGATTGTAGGGGGCGGCACTAATAGTGGGTATGTCATTGAATAAGCCGGGGGGGGGGAAGATGTTACGATCGGCATAGCCGCTATACCACAGGTCGTCTCAGTGCCGACCCTTTCAAGAGCTTCCTTATGGTGTTGCCATACTATTAAGATCTCTGCCGGAGCTCTAGGTTCTTCGTATAAAGTAACTCCCACCTTAACCTGGTCCTTCATGCTAAGGGTGTCGACCTCGGGGAAGCACGGACAATGGTCTCTGATGTACTGCACTAAGTGCCTAATCTGCTCTGGGGGTACCCGTTTCCCTGTTTTCCTTAACAAATATCCTAGTTCCTCAACATGCCCCTGCTGAGGAGCAGTCAGAGAAGCATCCATACTCACGAAGGGGAAACCCGAATGTTGAGTCGGTGCGCACCTGTAGTCTGTTGTCCGGATGATTAGTGAGATGGGCCTGAAGGTTCATTTATTTGGCCCCACGTGTGGGTCACCACTTGTAGAGATGAGACTCATGCACACACGAGGTTCAAGGCATTGGGAGGATATGATGACGAGTGATCGCCGTGCACCCCTTTTATTATTCATTCCTCGGCACACATGTCCCTACGTGCAATCATGCGTCTATTACAAGCTAAAGGAAGTGGGTTTACAAAAAAAGGGTCTTGCATACAACCTCAGCGGATGCACATTGTGTACAGGCAACAAAGGGTTACCATTTGGCAGGAACTGATAAGGAGTTGGTGGCTCATGGAACCTTCTTGCGGATCTGATAAGGACTTGCTTACATCACCTACTACAATCTTGTCCTGTTGTTAAGGGGAAGACATGAAACAAGGATATTTATTTATTTATTATTTTATTTATTTTATTTAGTATATTTTTATACCGCTTTCCTCACCTATTGGTGGGTTTTATAATGTTTTATAATGTTTTTATGTATTTTTAGAATTGTTGTAATGCCGCCCTGAGTCGGGTTCTGCCTGAGTGGGCGGCATATACAAATATGACTATAAATAAATAAATAAAAATAAAATTGGTGACCCAAAGCGGTTTACAGACAAAGATGGTAAATTACATAAAACTTAAGGCCCATGTCATGGGTAACAGCCGCTTCCACTCCCCTCCAACCAGCTGAGGGGAGGAGCTTAGGGGCCTCTGTGGCAGACGAAGGTGGAAAATATCCTCCTGCCATGGAGCAATGGTCACTCCCACTCCCCTCCAACCGGCTGAGGGGAGGATCTAAGGGGCCTCTGTGGCAGGGATGAAGGTGGAAAATGTACTCCTGCCATGGAGCAACGGTCCCTCCCACTCCTCTCCAACTGGCTGAGGGGAGGAGCTAAGGGGGCTCTGTAGCAGGGATGAAGGTGGAAAATGTCCTCCATACATGTTTTCATTCTATGATATTTTAAATATTAACTGAGAATTTTTACATCTTTCAGGAATTAAAGATCCATTTACCTTCTGCTTGGATGTAAAAATGCATGGTGGCCTATCCACGAGAGGTGTTGCAAAATAATTTCCACTTGTTTTAACGATGTAGGAAACCTCTTCTCGTAATTAAAAGTAAAGTGGTTTCATACATTATGAGCAGTCAGTGTTGCCTGTTTCAAAGTGGAAGAAATTTACGCTCACAGAGGGCATGGTTTGATCTTTGCTACTCATGTACAATAAAGGAAAGAACCCCCTCTCTTCTTTGTGATTTTTAAAATATGAATATCAGAAACAAGACATTTTCTTCTCTTTAGGAATGGGAGGAAAATTAATTAATTTCTTACCTAACTAGAATTTACCAAGTTTGAAAAGAGGAAAAAGGAGTAGTAGTTTTGTTACTTTCTCAAACAGTGATCTCCAACCACTGGGATGCAGACCCATACTAGGCCAGGGGCACTCCCATATTGGCCTCTGGAGGAGGGGGGGGGGTTAGTGTCTTGCAACGAAGACAATAGAAGGAGCCGTAACAAGGATAAACACAACTTTATTGCATGATGGTCAGGGTGAACATGAGGTAATGGCGGACAAAACAGCTCTATTTATAGTACACTGTACATTTGAATATCCCAGTGTGGTAGCTCATTGGCTACTGTCCGCGTGACGTCATAGATTGTCACGCTCATCTTCTCCAGGTGCGGTGTGGCAGGAAGGTTTCCCGCTCTTCAGGTATTCGGGGAATCTGTACCATGTGAGCTGGATGCTCGCAACTGCCACCTGTGGCCACTTAGCTCGCATCCTTATGCAGCTTGCTACAATGTGTCTCTGATTAGATACAATTGGATACATTGACTGGTTACACTCTGTTAAAGAGAACCTTGCAACTTTCATTCAATACATAACACCCCTCCCCCCTAGGTGAGGACGAAGTCCTTCAGCCATTGAGGCTTCCCGCATGTTCGCTTTGGGCGAGTGGTGGCCGCACTTGGGGCCGGGGTCACTGCATGCTCTTGATTACTCTGCAATGGGAGAGTGTAACTTGTTAGCGATTGGCTGCGAGTTCTGAGCCGAGGATTGGGGAGGTCTAGGTGTGGGAGTAAACTCCACAGATGTGAAACCGGGAGCTCCAGGGACTAAAGAAAACCCCCGCTCTTCGCTCGGACGGGTGGGGGACCACGCTGAAAAATCCCCCTGGTTTCCTAACTCAAAATCTAACTCTTCGAAATCCCCCTCTTTCAAGTTGTTCCTATTACACTGGGTGTCAAAAGGATGCAGATTTGTGTCATTTCCCTCCCCCCTGTGGTCCACGTCTCCCCCTTGGGATAAGTGGGTGGGGGAGAACCCTAACACTGAATGCTCTGCTTGGTCACTCATTTCTTGCCTTCCTACTATCCTACCCCAGAGCTGGTCGGCATGCCTCCTCCAGAGGAGTCCTGTGCTTGCCTCGACATTGTAGGAGACTGGCCCCATTTGCCCAACCACTACTCCAGGCACCCAGTTAGGTCCACTGGCCACGTAGTTTTGGCAATGCACTGCCTCGCCAATCTTGAAACTCTTGGTTCCCCCCGTTTCTATATTTCTACCCATGTCCTCCCTGGTTGGGTCTATCCTCGAGAGGATCGTGGCGGGTTTCCTCCGCATAAGGAGTTTGGCGGGCAACAGACCCAACGCTAAGGGGGTTACATGATACCTTAATAGGAATTGGCAAAGTTGCAAGTTCAATTCCCCGGGGCCCATCCTACGCAGTGCGTCCTTCGTTGTTCGTACCAGGTGTTCCACTTAACCATTTGTAGCGGGGTGAAAATGGGCCGCCATTATGTGGTGAATTTTATTAATCTCTATGAAACCTTGGAACTCCGCTGACATGAAAGTTGTGGTGTTATCGCTCACAAGTATGTCAGGTAACCCGAAACAGCTGAATACCTTCTGTAATTATTTAATTGTCGCAGCTGATGATGTACTGGCCATCAGAATTACCTCCAACCATTTGGAGTAAGAGTCCACTATTATAAGGAAAAGGGTGCCCCTGAAGGGACCCGCGAAATCCACCAGCAGACGTGACCACGGTCCGCGGGCTGTGTACCATTCTCTGTGCGGAACTTGGGACTCCTCGGGCCGGGTACTCTGGCAGCTCTTGCAAGTGCCAATCATGGGTTCTATGTCTGCATCCAGTTTTGGCCACCAGACGTAACTTCTAGCTAGTACCTTGGAATGCACAATCCCTGGGTGGCTGATATGCAGCATCTTGAGCACCCGAGGCCTCAGAACTTCGGGGATTATTACCCGCTGCCCCCAGAGTAGGCAGCCCCTTTCTAAGGAGAGTTCGTCTCTCCTCCTACCAAAAACCTTAAATTCCTCCATTGGGGAGGTTGCTGGCCACCCTTTTGTACCCATGAACTGACTAGGGCCAAAGACTTGTCTTTTGCTATAGCCTTAGCGATCTCCGCTGGCAGAATCGGGGGTGACTCTAGGGCCTCAATCAGGAGCACATGGTAGTCCTGCTCTACCTCACACTCTGGGTCCCCTGCCTGTGGGAGGGGTGACCTGAAAAGGGCATCGGCATGGCTGATCTCCTTGCCGGGATGGTAGGTCAATGCATACTGATACGCGTTGAGGAAAATGGCCCACCGCAGCATCCTTGGGGACAAGATCTGCGGGGTTGACTTGTTTGTGGTAAAGATACCTAGCAGGGGCTTATGGTCGGTCATGACTGTGAACGGTCTGCCATAAAGGAAGTCATGGAACTTTTTGGTTTCTGTGACAATCACCAGGGCTTCCCGCTCTGCCTTGGACAGGGACCTCGAATAGAATGCCACCGGGGCTTCTCGCCCCCCCTCTAGCACGTGGCATAGGACTGCCCCCACCCCCACCGGTGAGGCATCACAGACTAACACAACAGGTTTCCTGGGATCGAATTGGGTCAAGACAGCCTCGGAGGATAGCAGCTACTTGAGCCCTCAGAATGCCAATTCCTGGCTGTCCCCCCACTGCCAAGCCGCATCTTTCTTGAGTAGTTTTTGCAGCGGTTCTGCCATTGATGCTTTTCCTGGCAGGAAAGAGTGGTAAAAATTTAGGAGTCCTAGGAAGGACTGCAGTTCGGCCTTGGTGGTTGGGCGAGAGGCGTTCTGTACTGCCGACACCTTTGACTCTGCTGGCTTGATGCCCTCAGGGGTTATCCTGAAACCCAGAAACTCTACCTCCTCAGCAAAAAACACACACTTGTCCTTTCTCAATCTGAGCCCCGCCTTTTCGAACATGGTTAGTACCCAGTATAACCTTTTGCCCAACACCTATCCCCCCCCGCCATTATCAAAACATCATCAAAGTAGGGGAAAACACCTGGGAGCCCCTTCAACAACTGTTCCACAAGGGACTGAAAAATTCCTGGGGCCGAATTTACGCCGAATTGGAGGCACGCTATTTTAAAGGCTTCCTTATGAGTAACTATGGTCTGAGCGGCGGGTAGAGCTGGGATCACCGTTAATTGTTGATAGGACTGTGCTAAATCTAGCTTGGTGAAACACCTCCCACTGTGTAAAGTTGCTAAGAGGTGACTTACTACCGGCACCAGGTACGCATTTGGAAGAATTGCCTTGTTAATCGTGCACTTGTAGTCAGCACAGATTCTGACCTCCCCGTTAGCCTTAAGTGCCGTAACAATGGAGGTTTCCCTCTCGGCAGAGTCCACTGGTACCAAAATCCCCTGACCCACCAGTTTGTCCAGTTCAGTCTCAATTTTGTCCTTTAGTGTGAAAGGCACTCTCCTTGGCTTCAGTTGGATGGGTCGGATGTCGGGATCCATATTGAATGAAACTGGGGGCCCCTTGAACTTCCCGAGCCCCTTCTCGAAGATGGCAGGGTGTGCATTACACACCTCTGTGATTGGGTCAGCCGGCACGGCGTATATGCCTCCAATGAAAACCCCCAGAGCGCCAAACCACAGTGTCCCCAGGAGGCAGCAGGACCCTTCCCTTAAGACTACTAGGGGCAACTGCACGGAGCGCCTCTTGAACTTTACCTTGAACTCCCCCATCCCCAACACTGGGATACTTTTGCCCTGAACATCCTGCAAATTAGTCTTTAGGGCCTTCAGTTTGGGGCGTGTCTTGGGGGGAATGCGCAAAAATTCCTGGTGGGAGATGATGGAGTACAACGACCCTGAGTCTATCTTCATTCTTACTGGGATCCCTTGTATCAGGGGGTGCATCAAAGGCACGCTGTGAACCGCCTAGTCGTCATTGTCAGGAACTCATCGAGACACGCGGTGCTCATGGGGCTCGTCGTCGCCGAAGATTCTGCCGAATTTGTCTGCTTTCCATTGGGACCGTTCCGCCTGGCCCTTGCCATTGTCTCGATGCCGCCTGCAGACCTTTGTGATGTGCCCGCGCCGCCCGCAGTTGTGGCACTCCACCTTCCAGAATGGGCACCGGCTCCAGTCATGGGATGCCCCGCATCTGTCATAGCGGCAGTCCTCTCTGGCGCAGTCTTAAACCTCAGGCCTCCTTTGCACATGCTGCACTTCATCATCCTCGCTGAAGTCGGAGGTGGACATTGTGGAATCGGAAGGCCCCTGCTCTCTGTGGGAGGAACAGCTGTGAACTGGGACCGCCGGTGGGGGTCCCCAACCTCGGCGGTCCTGGCCTGGCACACCCATTCGCCTTGTTGCACTGACTCGGCAACTTGGGCAATGCGCAGGACATGCTCAAAGGAGATGCTCTCGTCCTTGGCCAATAGCTTTTTCCTGGCCCCCTCTTCTTGCAGGCCTAGCAGGAGCCTGTCTCGCAGCGCCTCACTCAGGGATGCTCCCCACCGGCAAGGCACGGCAGCCACCCTCAGGGCTGCCACTAAGTCGGCCACGGACTCACCAGCCCACTGGCACCGCTGCTGAAAGGCCAGCCTTGCCAGGAAAACCGACACTTTCGGGCGAAAGTGCTTCTTCAGCTCGGTGAGGATCTTGTCTAGGGGTACCTCCCTGAGTGGCCTCGTCATCAGGAGGTTCGTTGCCAGCTCTAGCATTTCCAGGTCTCACTGGGCCAGCAGGAATGCCCGGTGCTGGGCTTCCTCCTCGATGCCCTCGAGGTCCACTGCATAAAGGAACTGCTGTTCGTAGAGTTTCCATTTATCTGGCTTTGTGGTGTCAAAGGGCGCAATGCTCACTTTTTGGGACACCATCCCATCCTCGTTGCCAATTTAGTGTCTTGCACGGAAGACAATAGAAGGAGCCACAGTAGGGCTAAACACAACTTTATTGCATGATGGTCAGGGTGAATATGAGGTAATGGCGGACAAAACAGCTCTATTTATAGTACACTGTACATTCGAATATCCCGGGTGGTAGCTCATTGGCTACTGTCCGTGTGACGTCATAGATCGTTACGCCCATCTTCTCCAGGTGTGGTGTGGTGGGAAGGTTTCCTGCTCTTCAGGTATTCAGGGAATCTGTACCATGTGAGCCGGATGCTAACTACTGCCACCTGTGGCCACTTTGCTCACATCCTTATACAGCTTGCTACAATGTGACTCTGATTAGATACAATTGGATACATTGACTGGTTACATTCTGTTAAAAGGGAAACTTGCAATATTCATTCAATACATAACAATTGTATTTAACCAAATAATGTGTTACTATGTGAATTTTTTTTAAATAGTTGTGCCTTGGATAATAATTTTTAAAATGAGTAAGAATTTTTTTAATCAATGTTTCCATACTGTGTTTAGATGGTTTTTTTTTGTTTTTTTGGTTGAAAACTTATTTCTTTTTTTTAAAAAAATTGTGATTACTGTGAATATTTTTGAATGATTTGATAACTTATTTCAGTGATTTGGTATTTATTATTTTGAATATTTTTGAATGTTTTTTTCTCTTGTGGCCTCTGGGTGGGGCTGGTGAGCTTTTCTTCTACTCTACTATTTTCCTCTACTGTCCTCTGGGTGTCGCTTCTTCTTCCGGTAAGTATTCTCTTTCTTTTCTCAGTTTAGTTCCGGTTGTCATGGAGTGAAGACGTAAGCTATCTGGATTTATTTTTGGGGGGTGTTTGTTTTGAGTTTTTGGGGGGGAGTCTGTGTGTTTTTTCTTGTTTGTTTTTGGATGTTTTTGTGTTTCCTTTTTGTATTTTGTATTTTTGTTTTTGAATATTTTTGATTGTTTTTGGATTGTGTTTTTGGATGTTTTGTGTTTACTTTTTTAGGGGCGGGAGGGTCTTTCTTTTCCGCGGGCCAGGCTCGATGCCTGGCCCATGGAAAGGAACTGACACTCCATGAAACATCTGGGTACTAGTTCTCAAACAAATAAGAGAAAGTCCTTTTTTCACCCAGAGGATCACTGGTCTATGGAACTCCCTGCCAGATGAAGTGGTGACAGCTGTCAGTCTTCACAGCTTTAAGAAAGGTTTAGACAAGTTCATGGAGGACAAAGGTATCAATAGCTATAATTCCAAGCCACTGTCCCACCTTGTCTGAAATCCTCTACTATTATACCTCTGCCTAAAAAGCCTAACATAGATAGTCTGAATGACTTCCGCCCTGTGGCGCTTACACCTGTCATAATGAAATGCTTTGAAAAGTTGGTGCGGAACCGTATTATGGCTTTTTACCAGTTGGACTTGACCCTTGTCAATTTGCATATAAGAGAAAGAGATCCATGGTGGATGCTGTGGCTACGGCCCTACATGCTGTTCGGACCCATTTGGAGAAACAAGGAACTTATGCGAGACTATTATTTGTAGATTTTAGTTCTACTTTTAATAATATTCTTCCACATAGCTATAATTATGGATAACTAAGAACCATCCAGAAGCCTTGGAGGGAGGTGAGTGAAGAATCGGCCCCTCCCTTCCACCCCATCCTAAAACCTGGGTGTAAGGAAGAAAGAGGCAGAGAAAGACCAGGCCCAACTGCCCAGAAACCATCCAGAAGCCTTGGAGGGAGGTGAGTGAAGAATCGGCCCCTCCCTTCCACCCCATCCTAAAACCTGGGTGTAAGGAAGAAAGAGGCAGAAAAAGACCAGGCCCAACTGCCCAGAAACCATCCAGAAGCCTTGGAGGGAGGTGAGTGAAGAATCGGCCCCTCCCTTCCACCCCATCCTAAAACCTGGGTGCAAGGAAGAAAGAGGCAGAGAAAGACCAGGCCCAACTGCCCAGAAACCATCCAGAAGCCTTGGAGGGAGGTGAGTGAAGAATCGGCCCCTCCCTTCCACCCCATCCTAAAACCTGGGTGCAAGGAAGAAAGAGGCAGAGAAAGACCAGGCCCAACTGCCCAGAAACCATCCAGAAGCCTTGGAGGGAGGTGAGTGAAGAATCGGCCCCTCCCTTCCACCCCATCCTAAAACCTGGGTGTAAGGAAGAAAGAGGCAGAGAAAGACCAGGCCCAACTGCCCAGAAACCATCCAGAAGCCTTGGAGGGAGGTGAGTGAAGAATCGGCCCCTCCCTTCCACCCCATCCTAAAACCTGGGTGTAAGGAAGAAAGAGGCAGAGAAAGACCAGGCCCAACTGCCCAGAAACCATCCAGAAGCCTTGGAGGGAGGTGAGTGAAGAATCGGCCCCTCCCTTCCACCCCATCCTAAAACCTGGGTGCAAGGAAGAAAGAGGCAGAGAAAGACCAGGCCCAACTGCCCAGAAACCATCCAGAAGCCTTGGAGGGAGGTGAGTGAAGAATCGGCCCCTCCCTTCCACCCCATCCTAAAACCTGGGTGTAAGGAAGAAAGAGGCAGAGAAAGACCAGGCCCAACTGCCCAGAAACCATCCAGAAGCCTTGGAGGGAGGTGAGTGAAGAATCGGCCCCTCCCTTCCACCCCATCCTAAAACCTGGGTGTAAGGAAGAAAGAGGCAGAGAAAGACCAGGCCCAACTGCCCAGAAACCATCCAGAAGCCTTGGAGGGAGGTGAGTGAAGAATCGGCCCCTCCCTTCCACCCCATCCTAAAACCTGGGTGTAAGGAAGAAAGAGGCAGAGAAAGACCAGGCCCAACTGCCCAGAAACCATCCAGAAGCCTTGGAGGGAGGTGAGTGAAGAATCGGCCCCTCCCTTCCACCCCATCCTAAAACCTGGGTGTAAGGAAGAAAGAGGCAGAGAAAGACCAGGCCCAACTGCCCAGAAACCATCCAGAAGCCTTGGAGGGAGGTGAGTGAAGAATCGGCCCCTCCCTTCCACCCCATCCTAAAACCTGGGTGCAAGGAAGAAAGAGGCAGAGAAAGACCAGGCCCAACTGCCCAGAAACCATCCAGAAGCCTTGGAGGGAGGTGAGTGAAGAATCGGCCCCTCCCTTCCACCCCATCCTAAAACCTGGGTGTAAGGAAGAAAGAGGCAGAGAAAGACCAGGCCCAACTGCCCAGAAACCATCCAGAAGCCTTGGAGGGAGGTGAGTGAAGAATCGGCCCCTCCCTTCCACCCCATCCTAAAACCTGGGTGTAAGGAAGAAAGAGGCAGAGAAAGACCAGGCCCAACTGCCCAGAAACCATCCAGAAGCCTTGGAGGGAGGTGAGTGAAGAATCAGCCCCTCCCTTCCACCCCATCCTAAAACCTGGGTGTAAGGAAGAAAGAGGCAGAGAAAGACCAGGCCCAACTGCCCAGAAACCATCCAGAAGCCTTGGAGGGAGGTGAGTGAAGAATCGGCCCCTCCCTTCCACCCCATCCTAAAACCTGGGTGTAAGGAAGAAAGAGGCAGAGAAAGACCAGGCCCAACTGCCCAGAAACCATCCAGAAGCCTTGGAGGGAGGTGAGTGAAGAATCGGCCCCTCCCTTCCACCCCATCCTAAAACCTGGGTGCAAGGAAGAAAGAGGCAGAGAAAGACCAGGCCCAACTGCCCAGAAACCATCCAGAAGCCTTGGAGGGAGGTGAGTGAAGAATCGGCCCCTCCCTTCCACCCCATCCTAAAACCTGGGTGTAAGGAAGAAAGAGGCAGAGAAAGACCAGGCCCAACTGCCCAGAAACCATCCAGAAGCCTTGGAGGGAGGTGAGTGAAGAATCGGCCCCTCCCTTCCACCCCATCCTAAAACCTGGGTGTAAGGAAGAAAGAGGCAGAGAAAGACCAGGCCCAACTGCCCAGAAACCATCCAGAAGCCTTGGAGGGAGGTGAGTGAAGAATCGGCCCCTCCCTTCCACCCCATCCTAAAACCTGGGTGCAAGGAAGAAAGAGGCAGAGAAAGACCAGGCCCAACTGCCCAGAAACCATCCAGAAGCCTTGGAGGGAGGTGAGTGAAGAATCGGCCCCTCCCTTCCACCCCATCCTAAAACCTGGGTGTAAGGAAGAAAGAGGCAGAGAAAGACCAGGCCCAACTGCCCAGAAACCATCCAGAAGCCTTGGAGGGAGGTGAGTGAAGAATCGGCCCCTCCCTTCCACCCCATCCTAAAACCTGGGTGTAAGGAAGAAAGAGGCAGAGAAAGACCAGGCCCAACTGCCCAGAAACCATCCAGAAGCCTTGGAGGGAGGTGAGTGAAGAAAGTGGGAGGGAGAAGGTCACCATCCACCACTGCAGCCAGAGGCAGAGGAAGAGGAACAGCTGAGACACAGGGAAAACATCCACTGCCCGCCACTGCGATGCCCCTGGAGCAAGGGACCCAGAGACAACAACCCCACCTGGGGAGTGAGGACACAAGGATAAGTAGCTGATGTGAAAAATGTAGCTGAATTAATATAGAGACTGACATAGAGACTTCATACTGACTTAATATAGCAAGTAACATAGAGACTGTGTTTTAGAGTGTGATAATTATGCATGACAATATGTAGTGTAAACTGTTCTAAACTTTTAAAACTGTGATATGATGTATGATGCGAGGAAAAAAATGGCGTAGAAACCGGCAAACCACGCCACAAAGCTTGCCAAGAGAACCCTATGGACCAAAACAAAAGGCAAAACAAAAGGGCAGGCTAGGTGATACAGGATGCTTAACACCTCAGAGGGGAGAAAGGGGATGGACAGGAAAGGGGGAGGGGAAATGCAATGTTGTAAGGAGCAATACTGTATAGGGACATGGAATGTGAGATCAATGAACCAAGGTAAACTGGAAGTGGTAAAAAATGAGATGGAAAGAATAAGCATTGACATCTTGGGAATCAGTGAGCTCAAATGGACAGGGATGGGCGAATTCAGCTCTGGAAACCATCACATCTACTACTGTGGACAAGAAAACTTTAGAAGACATGGAGTAGCCATAATTGTCAATAAAAGAGTGAGAAGAGCAGTAATGGGATACAACCTCAAAAATGACAGAATGATGTCAGTAAGAATTCAGGGCAAACCCTTCAATGTTACTGTGATCCAAATATACGCACCAACCACGGGTGCAGATGAAGCCACAGTGGACCAGTTCTATGAGGACTTACAACACCTCATAGAACAAACACCAAGAAATGATGTTCAAATTATTCTAGGAGACTGGAATGCCAAAGTAGGCAATCAAAAAGTGGAGGGAATAACAGGCAGGTTCGGTCTTGGAACACAGAATGAAGCAGGACAAAGATTGATAGAGTTCTGCCAAGAGAACGCACTGGTCATAGCAAACACCCTCTTCCAGCAACACAAGAGGCGACTTTACACATGGACATCACCAGATGGCCAACACCGAAACCAGATTGACTACATACTCTGCAGCCAAAGATGGAGAACCTCCATACAGTCAGCAAAAACAAGACCTGGAGCAGATTGTGGCTCAGATCACAACCTACTGATTGCAAAATTCAGGCTTAGACTAAAGAAAATAGGGAAAACAAAGAGACCAGACAGATATCACCTAGACAGCATCCCTAAAGAATACACGGTGGAGGTGATGAACAGATTCAATGGCTTAGACTCAATAGATAGAGTGCCAGAAGAATTATGGACAGAGATGAGGGACATCATGCAGGAAGCAGCAAAGAAAACCATACCAAAAGAAAAGAAGAGTAAGAAAGCAAAGTGGTTGTCTGATGAGGCTCTTAAAATAGCAGAGGAAAGAAGGAACGCAAAAGTCAAAGGAGAAAGGAAAAAATACAATCATCTGAACACAGAATTTCAAAGAAAAGCAAGGAGAGATAAGGAAAACTATCTAAAAGAACAGTGCAAAGAAATGGAAGAAAACAACAAAAAAGGCAGAACCAGAGATCTTTTCAAAAAAATCCGGGAAATCAAGGGAACATTTAAAGCAAAAATGACCATGATAAGGGACAAAGACGGAAAGGAGCTAGCTGATGCAGAAGAGATTAAGAAAAGATGGAAAGAGTACACAGAGGAACTCTACAAAAAGGAACTCAACACTCCTGATAGTCACAATGATGAAGAAATTGAACCTGAGCCAGACATCCTGGAGAGTGAAGTCAGAAAGGCCCTAAAGAGCACTGCAAACAACAAAGCTAGTGGAGATGATGGTATCCCAGTTGAATTTTTCAAAGCTCTAAAAGATGATGGCATCAAATTACTGCATTCAATATGCCAGCAGATTTGGAAAACAAAACAGTGGCCACAGGACTGGAAAAGATCAGTATATGTTCCAATCCCAAAAAAGGGCAATGCCAAAGAATGTTCAAACTATCGAACAATTGCGCTCATCCCACACGCCAGCAAGGTGATGCTCAAGATAATACAGGATAGACTTCAGCAGCATGTGGAAAGAGAATTACCAGAGGTGCAGGCTGGTTTCAGAAGAGGCAGGGGGACTAGAGACCACATTGCCAACATACGTTGGATCATGGAGAAAACAAAGGAATACCAGAAACAAGTTTATTTTTGCTTTATTGACTACACTAAGGCATTTGATTGTGTGGATCACAACAAGATGTGGCAAGTGATTAAAGAGATGGGAATACCAGAACACCTCATATGCCTCCTGAGAAATCTGTACATGAACCAAGAAGCAACAGTTAGGACAGAACACGGAATGACCGAGTGGTTTGGAATAGGAAAAGGAGTAAGACAAGGCTGCATTTTGTCACCCTGCTTATTCAACTTATACACAGAGCACATAATGCGCAATGCAGGGATGGAGGAATCACAATATGGGATCAAAATTGCTGGGAGAAACATCAACAATCTGAGATATGCAGACGACACCACCCTAATGGCAGAAAGTGAGGAAGACCTAAAGAATCTCTTGATCGGTTTGAAGGAAGAGAGTGCAAAAGCTGGCTTGAGACTCAATATCAAGAAAACCAAGATAATGGCAACAGGCCCGATCAGTTCCTGGAAAATAGACGGGGAAGAAGTAGAAGCAGTGACAGATTTTACTTTCTTAGGATCAAAGATCACTGCAGATGGAGATTGCAGCCATGAAATAAAGAGGCGGCTGATTCTAGGGAGACAAGCCATGAGAAACCTGGGGAACATAGTGAAAAGCAGAGACATCACCTTGAAAACAAAAATTAGAATAGTCAAAGCAATGGTATTCCCAGTGGTAATGTACGGATGTGAGAGCTGGACAATTAGGAAAGCTGAACGCAGAAGAATAGATGCCTTTGAAATGTGGTGTTGGAGGAGAGTTTTGAGGGTACCTTGGACAGCGAGGAGAACAAATAGGTCAATCTTAGAAGAAATCAACACTGACTGCTCATTGGAAGGTCAAATAGTAAAGATGAGGCTAAAGTACTTTGGGCATCAAATGAGAAGGGAGGATTCACTTGAGAAGGCCGTGATGTTGGGAAAGGTGGAGGGCAAAAGAAGAAGGGGGAGGCCAAGGATGAGATGGATAGATGGTATTGTAGACACAATGGGCACAAAACTGGGAGGACTGAGGGGGATGGTGGAGGACAGAGGCGCCTGGAGAACGATGGTCCATAGGGTCGCAAAGGGTCGGAATCGACTGTGCGACTGAACAACAACAACAACAAGAACAACCTCTGAGTTGGAGAGATAGGCAGGATATCTCTCAATGCCATTTCCAGGGAATCCTGAGCAGGTGAAGGCATCTGCTTGGGAATAATACCCTGAAGCCAATGGTGAGCCACTGTGTGAGACAGAATACTGGACTGGATGGGCTGTGGCCTGTTCCAGCAAGGCTGTTCTTATGTTCTTTCCTTATGTTGTTATGTTTTGTTCTGCCCAAGCAAATTATAGCTTACTTACAGCACATGATGTTTTCTTTCTCTTAACTATTAGGCAGTTAAGAAAGAATACAAAAGTTATAAAAGTAATATGCTGAAGTTTGTCCTAAACCACTGGAGTAAGCAATAAGGACAAACAAAAAATGTGGGGTCAGGAGAGAGACCTAAATTAAGTGAAAAATCACATTGCCATTGAAACAACATAGTACAAAAGTGGTTAACAGCCACTAGAAATGGGAGAATTTTTTTCCTTCCATCTCAAGCAAAATATACCAAATTTGAAAAAAGGAAAGAACTGATGTACTGATGGTTTTGCAAATCTCTAAAATATTTGATCTTCATTTAGTCCATGGTGGAAAATTCATCCATACGTTTTTTTCCATGAAAATGGCTGGGTCATTGGTGCCTCTGGACTTTCTGGGGGTGACGTTTCACCGCAGGAAGGCAGGGTCTATTAAATTGGTCCGCCATGGCAACTAATGGATCTGGTAGGATTCCAGCAGGAACTGGATCCACTGGATCAGCTACTCGATTTACCTGAGATGCTTGTCAACCTATGGAACAGGATGACGACAGCGGCCTTGGATGAAATCACACCACTGCAGCTTCTCCGTGCCCCGGGGGATTAAGTCATCCCCATGGTTCACTGATGAACCGAGGGAGCTCAAATGGGCTAAGAGATGCCTTGAGCACTGCTGGGTGAAAACCCAGAGCGGGTCCGATTGGACACTAGCTAGAGCCGCTATTAGCTCCTACCTAGTGACGATGGGGGTGGTAAGGCGGCAATACTTCACCACCCTTATTGCCTCCACTGATAATCACCTACCCACCCTGTTTTGGGTGACCAGGTCCCTCTTGGGCAGGGAGGGGCCGGTTCTCAGTTGGCAGATTTTGGCTGAGGACTTTGCAGACCATCTGCTGGAGAAAATCGATCGGATTCGCTCGGGGTGTGCAGAGAAGGTCTGGGGGGCTGGAGCACAGTGTTGCTCTGTGATGTGGGACCGGTTTGAGCTGGTTGCCCCTGATGAAGTGGACAGGCTCTTTGCAGCAGTGCGGTCCACTACATGTCCTTTGGACCCCTGTCCTTGACTTGATCCTGAGTAATACTCAAGATCTGGTGCAAAATGTTAATGTGACTGATCCAATAGGGAACAGTGACAACAACTCAATTATGATTAATGTGATCATAGACCACAAGTCACTGATAAAGTCTAACAGAGAGACCTTAAATTTTCAAAAAGTAAATTTCCCAAAAATGAGGAAACTAGTAAAAAAGAAGTTGAAAGGGAAAATTGAGAGAGTCCAAACACTCCAAGAGGCATGGAGGCTGTGTAGAAAAACAATAACAGAGGCCCAATTGGAATGCATACCCAAAAGGAAAAAGGGCACTGCCAGGTCCAAGAGGACTCCGATGTGGCTTACAGGAGCTGTTCGGGAAGTGATCAAAAGCAAGAAAAGCTCCTTTAGAAGATGGAAGGCTGGTCAGAATGAGGACAGGAGGCAGAAACATAAAATCTGGCAGAACAAATGCAAGGCAACAATCAGGAAAGAAAAGCAAGACTTTGAGGAGCGTATAGCTAAAAATACTCAGAGAAATAACAAAGACTTATTTAAGTACATTAGAAGCAAGAACCCAACTAGGAAGGCCATTGGACCATTAGATGATAATGGAAGGCAAGGAATTATTAAAGAGGAAACAGAGATTGCAGAGAGACTCAATGAATTCTTTGCTTCAGTATTCACTGAAGAAGACAGAGACCGCATGCCCAAAACAGAGTCTATCTTCATAGGGGGGGAAACCGAAGAATTAAGCCAAATAGAAATAACCAGGGAGGAGGTCCTTGTATGTCTTGTTAAACTAAATGCTGACAAATCACCAGGACCACATGGCATCCATCCACGAGTTCTCAGGGAACTTAGAGATGAAATTGCTGATCTCCTAGCCAAAATATATAATCTTATCCACAAATCAAGGTTTGTGCCTGATGACTGGAAAGTATCAAATGTTACACCAATTTTCAAAAAAGTATCCAGGGGTGATCCAGGAAATTACTGACTGGTCAGTTTGACATGTGTCCAAGGTAAAGTGATGGAAACCATCCTAAAAGTTAGGATTAATAGACACATAGAAGAGAAGGGGCTGCTAAAGGAACGACGGTGTCTAAGAGGTGACCTGATTGAAGTTTATAAAATCATGCACACAACACTAGGACTAGGACACACTCCATGAAACCTTTGGGTGCTAGTTCTCAAACAAATAAGAGAAAGTACTTTTTCACCCAGAGGATCACTGGTCTATGGAACTCCCTGCCAGAAGAAGTGGTGACAGCTGTCAGTCTTGACAGCTTTAAGAAAGGATTAGACAAGTTCATGGAGGACAAGGGTATCAGTGGTTATAATTATGGATACCTAAGGACAACCTCCGGGTTGGAGAGATAGGCAGGATATCTCCCACTGCCATTTCCAGGGAATCCTAAACAGGTGAAGACATCTGCTTGGGAATATCCTGAAGCAAATGGTGAGCCACTGTGTGAGACAAAATGCTGGACTGGATGGGCTCCTGTGGCCTGTTCCAGCAAGGCTGTTTTTATGTTCCTATGTTCCTTCCCTTTTAGTTTTTAGTTTTAAATGTGGTGGGAATAGGAGGGTGGAGAGTTGGGTGGGTGACGGGTTTTTTAACCTGTTTCTATATGTTTTTTAACTGTTGTACACCACCTGGAGTCGGGTTTTTATCTGAGTAGGCAGCATAAAAATTGAAATAAATAAAATAAATGATAATTTTTAATATCTTTTTGTCAATGTCAATTCCTCATGGGCATGTAGGATCCTTTTCAGCCAGAAATTCTGAGAAGGGCTATCTAGAAGTCTAGGTCCAGTCCCAGTTTGACTAAAATATTATCAGTGTGGGGAACCTTTTAATTCCTGTACATCTGAGATCCTGTCCCATTCCCTGGATGCCCTTAAAGATGCATTTACATTATAATTCTGCTTATCCATAATGAATTGAGTGTCCAAAAGTGCTTCTTCTTCTCTCTACTTTCAATTGTGGTTTAGCAAGAAATTGCATAGCAATGTAGTCTTAGAAAAATTCCAAAAAAGTCAGATATAGCTTGTATAAGTATTGACTAAGCAAAAGCTTAAAATTGCACTGGTCCTAGACTTCTAGAAATCCATTGGTGATCTGGTTGACACCAGCAACTTAAGGAAAGCCAAGCTGGATGAGGCCAAAGCCTCTGTCTAGAGATCTATCAACAGAGTTGTCTATCTTGGCTGGAGATTTAGCCAAAAGATCTTGTCTTAAGTCAACAATGCACATTTGGTTGTCGTTTTTCTTAACTCCACCTAAAAAGAATAAAAAGTGTCTACAGCAACCAAAAGCATATATCCCTTAGGTTGACCCTGGAGGACCAGATTTTTGTCTCATGCAAATGCCATAACTATCTCCACAGACATCAGTATGCCTGAGTGAACATCAAAATTTTAAGGAAGAAAGAGCTAGCCAGTTCTATATTAAAGACAAATCATGTGTAATGAATTTTATCAGCTCTTGAGATCTTTTAAAACCTGCCTGAAACCTAGAATCCACTGTCAAATCCTTGGAACACCTGGTGTTCAATCTTTTTAGATTCCAAAATCCAATACCAGAACAACTTGGAAGCTTGGTAAGTCTTCATGAAGCTTGCACAAATTTTACATTTGCTGCAGAGTTAAGCTTAGTTTCACAAATGGACAAAAAATAAGCTGAAAAATTCAAGAAATGGGAAAAATTAATGTTGGAATTTTTATCAGACATTTAGTAGCATTCTGCCCCTGGAATTACTCCTCTGCTGAAATTGTTTCTTGGCTTGCAGCTGCTATCATTGGGTTGTCTAATCTCTATTTATCTATTTTTTAAGATAATTTCATTTTATTGCATCAGTTTTAATTGGTTTTAGATAGGGGTTGTTAACTGATGTTTGTGAACTGCTTTGGGTTGCTCAAGGTGAGGAAAGTGGTCATATAAATACAGTAAGTAAGTAAATAATTTGCATATCCTGATTGTTATTTCGTATGTTTTAAATGGGATTGGCTTTGTGTGAACTTTTAAAATTTGTTGTCTTTCCATCATAACTATAAGGTTAGATGGACAGTATACAAATAAAATAAAATGTAATTGCTTACCTCTGCAGGTAGGCATAGGAGGATATAGCTAAGCCAAGAGTTCAAGCTAGTTAACATTACACATGCTATCAGACTAGCTCAGTTTGTGGTAGTAGAGTTAGATGAAAACAATTTTCAATCCAATCTACATCTAAGATTATACAAGCAATCATGACATTGACAAACAATGCATCTTGGATCACTTTTGATTTATGTCTGCTCGTCCAACCAGAGTGGACTGGAGGGGCTCCCTCAATGTGCCATCGGCTAGAGGTACTCACCTCTCTAGCACAAGGAGGAGGGCCTTCTCTGTGTCTGCTCCGACTTTGTCGAACCTCCTGCCAGTAGAACTCTGGCTGCAGACAGAATTGCTGCCCTTTAGGAAAGGGTTTAAAGCCTGGCTGGCTGGCTGGGTCTTTATAGTTTTAATTGAAGCTTTTTAATATATGAATTGGGTTGTTTTAAGGTTTTTAGGAGAGTCTTTCTATTGTCCTTTATGATGGTTTAATATCTTTGTTTTTTATGTTTTATGTTGTTTTAGCCGCCCGGAGTCGCCCAACTGTAAGGGGGTGGCATATAAATTTAAATGAAATAAATAAATGAATGAATAACTTTTAATTTTACCTTTTCCTATACATAGCTATGAAGACTCCCCACATTTTCCTTTTCATCTTTGTTCCAAAGTGGGGGAAAAGTTAATCTAACAGAGGGCATCGCTTGATCAAGGCATTTCATGTAGAACAAAGTTGTTCAAATGAAACCCCTCTTTAATTGTGAATTTTATATGAATAATTAATTTCAACATTTTCATCTTATTTTATTTAGTTCAGGTTTCCATACCATATAGAACTGATATCTCAATCTGCTGCTCATGGGCCAGACCCAGGCCCTGAAGCCTTTTCATTTGGCCCCCGAAAACCTTCTCCTTCCTGTCGCCGCTCCCTGTTTGAAATCACCAAAACCTGGCTAAATGTGCGTTTCTGGTGAGTTCCTGTATGAAAATGTGTGTGTTTTTTTTTGTTGAGCTATTGTACAATTTCAGTGAGTTCTCATGC